>OY735209.1:50674503-51342003 GCA_963457665.1 Thysanoteuthis rhombus
TAGGAGCACCGATCACAATAGAGAATTAGCTGTCGAATCGAAATCATGACCCTCTATACCGGAAAGTGGCCCGATTTTCAGCCGATCACTCTTACCACCCAGCCACAGAATAAGTGTTAAGTCATCCCATATCAAGATCTCTTCTGCACCAAGTTTTTAACTGATAATTCAGTATTGGTGATCATTTTTTTCATTTTATTTGATAAAGTATTGCAAATCATTAACAAACTCTAACTATCTATCTTCATTTTAATTGTTATTGCTTTGTATCGCAACTAAACTCAGACCAGTATCCCTTAGGCAACGAATCAATAAATTGTCATCTCGGATCAGAATTGAGAATAAGTTCTGAGTGAAAATCAGACCCACGATACTATGCCAGGTTTGCCCGATTAATGCCCGGCTAAGGTGATAATCGAGCAACAGGAATCAGTGGCAAACAGTTCCAAATCAAACACCTAAACACATCCCCTGTCCTTTTTTTCTGTGCCATGTTTGATAAAAAAAAACAATAATTCAGTCCATTTAATCCACTTCATTTGTTTTGATCGATAAAGTATCGTCAACTATGATTGATAATTTCTTGCTACTATCTAGCTACTCAATTTTTACTGCTGTTTTATCGTGACTAAACTCAGTCCAGTTTCCATTTCGACAGCGTCTAAATGAACTAACAGTTGGGATCATAATAAAGATAAATTTCCAGGCGAGTATCAAACTCAAGACACTCTTTGGAGGGTGGCTCGATGAATGCCTGAACCCTCTTGCCACTGAGCTACTCGATTCAAAGATTCAAACTCATCTCCTATTCCAATTTTTCATGTGTTTGTTATTAAAAGGTAGTTCAGTTTCGGTAATTTAATTTATTTATCTATTTTATTGGTTGAAATATTGTAAATTTTTTTTCTTATACTTTTTCACTAATATTTCGACAGAGAATGAATAAATTGACTGCAGAAATCGGAATACAGAATGAGATCTATGTCATAATGGAACCCACCAATAAATAAGTCTACCGCGAAATTCACAAAACTGACAGATGGTTATCGGAATAAACATAGATGGAGGATATTTGAATCATTTGAGATTCGCAAATGCCGTTTCACTGGCGTTAGAAACATTGGAAAAGTTACAATGCTACGTGTTACCTGAACTAAATAGTAAAAGTGATAGTGAGAAAATTAAAAATTAGCGGGACAAAAACTGCAGACGATTTCAACGAGTCCGCAAAAGACCATAATATCTAATAGAGCGTACTTTATGTATAGTCGTATACACTTGTAAGAATATCAGCCCTCGGCATCCAGCAAGTTATTTGATTATGAATTGAATTATTAGTGACAAACAAGAAATGGAAACATAAAGAGAATTTGATAATGAACAAATGGTAGGATATTTAATGAAGTAAGTCATCAATTTTCAAAATTTTAGAGGACTTGAAAATAGGACTTGAATGAGCGGGCAAGGGTTCAAGATTCATGAATCTTAAGACCTTTTTTTTGAAAAACGATATAAGTTTGAGAGTATCGCAAGTAAACCCCCAAGTATTTTGGCAATAGTTTAAAAGATGAACGTAGGGAATTATGGAGATAAACAGTACATTATTTGGGATTTGATGCCTAACTCTACAAAAATCCACTGATGCTCTGGATAATTTTTTGTATATGATTTTTAAAAATTCAAGTAATTTTTTGTTGATTTTTAAAAAAGTTTATCGATGTCGTTTAATTCAATTCATACATTTATACATTGTAAGCAATGAAGAGTGTGACAGATATCACCTTGATACATAACATTTTCCAAGGTTTTGTTGAAAATTGACAGTAATGATATTTATCTATACTTAAGATTGGTAGTTTGATCACCTTTTCCATACATAAGTATAATCTTAGTATTAAAGGTGTTTTTCATTATTCTTGATACACAATATTGTGAATTTTAGCACAATTTAATTTTAGTTGATATTTTTTAAAACTAGGCCTGATTTTATTTTTGAAAAACGCTTAAAAATTAGGTATGGATTTCACGTTGAAATGTGTATCCCTCTCTCCATCCTATATTCTGCTGGCTACGATTTCGCATGTTATCTTTGGGGATCTGAGTCGGACGTCCAACGATTGTCTGATATTCTTGTATGGCCAACCCATTAACATTTGATTTTTCAAATGGATTCTATGATTTCTTTGATTCCTGTTCATTCTTAAAATAATGTGCTGTCTTGCGATCTCTCCATGTGATGTTGAGCATGATTCTTTTATGTTCATGTTGGGTAGATCTCAGTCTCTTGGTTGAGTTCCACGTTTCAGCTCCATAAGTGGCCATCAGGAAGATGCATTGATTCTGTACCCTTATTTTTTAAAGCTGATTGGATTATCCTGTCTGGGAATACCAAATTGAATTTTAGAAAAATGCCGAATGGGTCGAATAAAAAAAGATGAAGACAGACGTGAGCGATATACATCTTTGCACAGCACGTGGAGAAAGTACCTAACTGGAATGCACTGGGATCAGACGAAATCCAAGGGGTCTGGATGAAAACATTGCTGAAAACAGTATATGTTTGTATTGAAGCTCATGTAAATGAATGTGGATGCTCAAGGGTCCAACAACTCTGATTATGAAATATACAATGAAGAGAATTGCAGTAAAGGATTATTGCCTGACCACCTGTTTGAATCTGTTATAGAAAGTACCGACTGACAATCCTCCAGAGAAAACGTGTGTAGGAACAGAAATGGTGCACAAAACAACACAAATGTTACCAAACACCAACTGATCATTGACAAAATGGTACTGAACGAAGATATCGGTAGATCTCAGAAAGGCTTATTACATGGTGAATTATTCCTAAGCAATAGAATGAAAGACACCGAAAAATTTACCTGATGGCTAACCATCAATCATGGAGAAATGTAGCAGTGAAGAGTCATATATTCCACGATGACTCTTTGTCATTGCAGTGATGCTAATCTCACTAATACTTAGAAAAGCCAGCATGGACTGCAAAATAGGTAAAATCGCCCCCTTTTTTTCTTCTATTCTTTGTGGATAACTTGAAGGTATCTCAAAAGTCTGAGAAAGAGACCGTTCTTTTCGTTCAATCACTGAAGATGTGATGAGGTGATATTGGAATTTAGTTTGGCGGGTCGAAATGTCCATTAGTTGAAGGGAAGGAAGATGAAAAACGGATGACGGTGGAGGCAGGCTTTTCAGAACTCAGTGATATCATGTATAAGGAGACAAATACGGGAGTGAAAGGAACATACTCGAAACAGCTAGAATTCATGCTGAAAGCCGAAGTGAATTCCAGAAATTTTATGAATGTGATCGATGCATGGCTAGTTACTGCAGTGCATTACAGCGCTGGAATAGTAAATTGGACGAAAGATTAATAAGATTTGTTCGAAAGACAAGAAAAACCTGTAACTATTCATGGAGCTCTTCATCCAAGCCAAATATTGGTCGTTGAAAATCAAAGCTGAGGCGAGGGGTCTCGTTAACATTACAGTGTGGGTGGTAAGCAAAGGTGAGATTACGAACAAGTTGTAGAATTAAAAGTTCCAGGTGAGAAGAATTTATACCAAATAGTTTAGCTTGTGAAATGAGATATGGATAGATACCAAAGAAGTGAAGAAAGATGAATCGTTGTATTGCTCCAAAGTGGAAATTTGAAAAGAGAAACAGATGATGCATTGGTTTTAGCTCGAGACAAAAGCACTAAAAACTAATGCAGTGAAAGCATACAGTCGTACATCCTTATAAATAAAAACAGCTTGTACAACGAGCCGGTAGAAAATATTCATTACATCGACGCAGGTCGTATTATGTCGGCTCAAATGAGGATAAAATCAAAAACATAAGGTCCGTCTCAGTTTACAGTGGGCAAAAGAAATATGACTATGGCACCGTAGACCAGACATCAACGCACATGATACAAAAAAGAGAGAGTGTTTCATAATTGATATGAAAAAAAAAAACACAGACAAAAACATTGCACACAAAGAAATAGAGAAAATAGAGATATATGCCTACCGAAAATTTGAAGAGTTTGAGTATGCACAAAACAGTTCACGTTTTAGGAAAAATACTCTGTCTGAGGCCTTTTCTTAAGACTTGACAGCTAGCTTAGAGACAGACAGACCGGTACGTATACTGCAACTCAACAACTTAATTTACGCTGGGCGAAAATGGTAGCACAAAGCTTCACAACACAAGATAGGACCCCGAGCAATATGAGGGAAGAGAAACCCAACTGGGAAAGAAGATTACAAAAGCAGATCTCCCAACTGCAGAGAGATGAAGTACTGCTTAGAAATACACCACACACGGGCAGACCACGAGTAAGACTTTGGAACAAATACAAGGTAACGCAAAAAGGTATCGCAACTGTAGTCCAAGAGTTACACCAGAAGAGATTAGCTGAAGAGGCAAGACTGAAAAGATACAGACTAAGAAGCGCGCAATACACACAAAACCACACATTCCAAAACAACAAGAAAAAGTTTTACCAAGATTTAAACGGTGAAAGAAGGCAGGACATAAAACCAGATGCCACAGAGGCCAAGAACTATTGGAATAGCATATGGGGGCACCCAAAAAGACACAACGTAACACAGCAATGGTTAGGAAACATGAGAAAAGAACTAGAAGATATAGACAAGGGAGAACCTATATTATTCAATGAAACCACATTGAAACATACTCTTAGGAAAGTAGCCAACTGGAAAGCACCGGGTCTCGACGGGATCCATGGATATTGGTTCAAGAAATTCACCACGTTACACGGCAGACTCACCCACCTACTCCAAAATTGTCTAAACGAAGGCAAGGCACCAGAGTGGATGACCAAAGGCAGAACCACCCTCATCCAAAAAGACCCAGAAAAGGGGAATATAGCAAGCAACCAATCACGTGCCTACCACTTATGTGGAAAATCCTGACCGGGCAAATAGCAGAGAGAATATACATGTCAATGGAAAGAAGGGGCCTACTACCAGAAAAACAGAAAGGGTGTAGGATAGGAACGAAAGGGGCAAACAATTTACTCTACATAGACCTGATGATCTTAAGAGAAGTGAGGAAAAGGAGAAAGAATATCGCAATGGGATGGATAGATTACAAAAAAGCGTATGATATGATTCCACATAGCTGGATTATTGAATCCCTTAGAATGTTCAAAATTAGCGAACCGGTGGTTAAATTCAATGGTAATTCGATGAAAAACTGGAAAGTAGTCTTGACTGCCGCAGGGGACAAACTAGCAGAGGTAGGGATAAAAAGGGGAATCTTCCAAGGAGACTCGTTGTCCCCACTATTATTTGTTCTAACAATGATACCGCTTAACAGAATCCTGAAGAACAGCAAAGGGTACCATTTCTCTAAAACAAAAGGAAAGGTCAACCACTTTATGTACATGGACGATATAAAATTTTTTGCAAAAAACAGGGGACAGCTTGAGACTCTGTTCAACAAAGTGAGGGAATATAGTGAGGACATAGGAATGGAGTTTGGAATAGAAAAATGTGCAATCATGGTGATGCACAAAGGAAGGCTTACAATGACTGAAGGAATTGAACTCCCGGACAACAGCAAGATTAGGGCATTGACTGCACAAGACTAATACAAATACCTAGGCGTCCTTGAATTTGACACGATAAAACGGGAAGAGATGAAGGAGAAAATAAAGAGAGAATACCAAATTAAACACCAGAAATCTAATAAAAGGAATGAACACCTGGGCTGTGTCAGCAGTTAGGTATACAGGACCATTCCTAGGATGGACGAAGGAAGAGCTCCAATCAATGGACGCGCGAACTAAGAAACTTATGACAATGCATGAAGCCTTACAGCCTAGAAATGACACGGACAAACTATACGTTAAGAGAAAAGAAGGTGGCAGGGGGCTCATCAGCATAGAATATTGTGTTCAGAGAGCTAAAGTAGTCCTAGAAAGGTATGTGCAAACAAATAGTGAAGAGATCATAAAGAGTGCGAGAGATAGTGCAACAAACAATAAAGTAGAAAACAATGGAACAGTACAGCAAACAAGAAAAGAAAGATGGGAAGGGAAAAAATTGTACGGTGAGTTTAAAAGACAGATAAAAGATATAGCAGACGAGAAATCATGGACGTAGTAACGAAAATGGAACCTTAAGAGAGAAACGGAATTGCTCATCATGGCAGCCAAAAACAAAAGCATAAGGACGAACTACATAAAAATGAAAATCGACAGAACACAGACAAACAGCAAATGCTGCATGTGCAGTGAAAGTGATGAGACAGTAAACCACATAACTAGTGAATGTAGTCAACTCACACAGAAGGAGTATAAGCATAGACACGATAGAGTAGCAACGATGATACACTGGGAACTAAGCAAACAAATGGGATTCAACCATGGGGAAAAGTGGTACCAGCACAAGCCAGAGGCAGTTTTGGAGAATGACAAGCACAAACTACTCTGGGACTTTGACATCCAAACTGACCACTTCATCCAGGCTAAAAGACCGGACTTAGTAATAGTAGACAAAAAAAAGGAAGGCCTGCCAAATAGTAGACGTTGCTGTACCTGCAGACCAATTAGTAAAAAAGAAGGAGAGTGAAAAACGGGAAAAATACCAGGACCTAGCAGGAGAATTGAGGAAGATGTGGAACATGAAAACCAGGGTAGTACCGGTCATAGTGGGTGCACTACGAACTGTCCCCAAAACACTTAGGGAAAGAGTGGAGGAGATCGGGATCAGGGGAAGGATTGAGACCGTACAGACCACAGTACTACTGGGAACTGCACGGATACTGAGGAAGGTGCTAGAGATATAAGTACTGCAACGAATTGTAGCTCTGTCATGATATGCGAAAGAGAGAGGAGACGTTAGCTGAAGACCTAAGGAGACTTATTGTCACTCAGCCTTCAGCGATAACCCCTGGGCAACCGGTGTGAAACTGTAAATCGCAGAATTACTGCGACCTATGAGTACTGGAAGAGGAGGGCTGGAGACTGGAGGAGACTTGCTGTCACTCAAACTCCAGCAGTTACCACCAGGCAACTCGTGTGAGATTCCAAAAAATGATAATAATAATAATAATAATAATAATAATAATAATAATAATAATAATAATAATAATAATAATAATAATAATAATAATAATACAAATGATGGCCAGAGAACAAGTCAGAAGTGAGTGAATTCTTTTAAGTAAAATTCGAGCTATTTTCACATGTGAATATTCAATTGTTTGTTTCCTATTCACTCTAAATCTTACAGCTTTCAATTTCAATGTGTAAACGAGCTCAAGTGGGGGAGGCAGAACTTCAAGTGAAGGCTTGGAAGAAGTAAGGGAGAGATGTGACCATACAAATAATAGATATGTAGTTGGAAGCTAACTTAGTGACAGAGTTCTTGTGTAGGTGATGAAGGACAATCACACCTCCATCCTATTAAATGTTGAGCTCCGAGGTTGCTCTGGATGACCTCAGTTTTAACCAGTCCACCAAGCTCTGGTCCTACCTTTTAGCACCACAAACAAAACAAATATGTCAATACAACCAATTCAATTTACTGCAAAAAATGGGACACGGATGATTTGTGTGTTATAACCGGTAGGTATTCCCTTGTTAGCCACCAGGACGTCTTCCTGCGGCAGCTGGTCCAAACCCCGGCTCCTGTACCCCGTAATGGCCTTCAGGAGGGACACAGTCGTTGCCAAGTGACTGTTGGCCAAAATTCTGGCTTCTTCTCTATTAATGGCAACCAGAAGGGACAAAAGTATCACTGAAGGGTAGTTAGCCAGAATGAGGAGAGAAAATGGACGAAAGAGGACAACAAATTAAGAATATATTGTAACTTCAAAAGAAAACAATCAGTGTGGCACTATAGATAATTCATGCTCAAAATATGGACGGGAAAATCCCCCCTGGATGCATTGTCAGCGCCTGGTTGATTAAATAAAACAGACCCTGAAAATTAAATGGCTTTTTGAAATAGAACCCTAAGAAATCTGTCATAATTTAGAAGAGGAGGAAAGCGGCTTACTCAAAGAGGAACCTCTCAATACAATCAACATAATAAACGACGAAATGGAAACGAATTCAAACAAAATCAAAAACCCGAAAACATAAACCAGAAAGAGGCGATGACACCCTCACTGAAGAAGAAAAAGACCAATTAATGACTCTAAAAGAAATGGTGTGAGAAAAAAAAAAACTGTTTCCAAAAGAACAGAAAAGGTACAAAGGAGGATTCTAAGCGGCTAGTGACTTTATCTACATCGACCAGATGATTTTAGAAGAAGTGAGAAATAGACTTTACTCTAAAAAAGTATTTATGTGATCCCTCATAACAGGATATTCGAAAGTGTCAGGATATTCAAGATCAGTAAACCAGTGATGAGATTCATAGCAAGTACTATGAAAGCTGGTAAGACGACGAGAGCTTTTGGAGAAAAACCTAGCAGATGTAAGTGTGAAAAAAGGGTGAATATTCTAGAATATTCTGTGAAGACTCTCTATTCTCACTTTCATTTGTTTCAAATATGATACCAGAGAACAAAATCCTGGAAAACAACCAAGGATAAAATCCTCCAGGACAAAAGGAAAAGTCAACCACCCAATGTGCATGGACGACATAAAACCATTTGCAAAGAACAAAGAAGAGCTCGAAACGTTGTTTAACAAAGTGACTGAATACGGTGATGATGTTGAGATGGAGTTGGAGAAGAAAAATGTACACTAATGGTAATGCACGAAGGAAGGTTTGCAACAGATTAGAGCATTGACCACACAAGAAAGATACAAATACCTTAATAGTACGTTCTTATAACAAATTCTACTTGTGATTCAGTGTCCTTTTTGTTTGAAAAAAAGAATTTCATGTCTCAAATAGGAACTGCCGACTGCATTCCATATCTGTCAAATGATCTCAAAATTATCTACTATGAATATTGCATATTTGCAAATTCACTGGATCATACATGAACTAAAGGTAAGATTATTGTCTCTTGTTATAGATGAGCATGAATAATTTTTCTTCTTCACGAAACCCACCAGCACATGAATTTCACACATTGGATGATACAAGGGCTCGATTTCAAAGAAATATATTTTATTGTATCCAATTAATTTATCCTTTTTGAAAATGATCTAAAACGAAATTCCTATTTTCTAAAAAAAATGGTTGAAAGAGACGGCAGTGTTACAAATAAAACGAAAATACATTGAACGTATAACAGCCCCCCTCAGAAAAAAGGTACAGAGAGAGAGAGAGAAAGAGAGAGAGAGAGAGAGAGACTGTATTCTTGTAGATGACACAGACGATCATGTAGAACATTATTGAGTTAAAGACATAGATCAAAGCTCGTGCATATTTTAGGATGAAAAAAGGACAATTCATGTTCAAGCCTTTTCTCCTTGGTTTTGAAAAAGAGTGATTAACTGGCCAAAAAAGGATGACGGGTAATACATCAGATTTGGAAAGCACAAGTGGTGATATAAAAGATGAATTAGACTGTTCATTGTTATCTATATTGCTTGTAAGTCCATGGTTTCATTTTCTGAGCCTATACTAGTCGTTCAAGATTGAAACCAGATCCATTTAGTAGAGAAAGAAATTGAGTTGCTTCACAAAAAAAATGATTATTTTTATTGACTTTCTATAGGATGCAGTTGAAGTCTCCCAATGGATGTTGTCATGGGAGACTTCAACGCACAGGTAGGACAAGGAAATGAAAATTGCATCGGCAAATTTGGATACAAAATACGCAATGAGAGAGGAGAACATCTAGTAAACTTTGCAACGGCTAATGGATTCAAAATCATGAACACCTTCTTCAAGAAGGGACCCAATAGGAAATGGATTTGGAAGAGCCCCAATTACGAAACAAGGAACAAAATAGACTACATCCTAAGGGACAAAAACGATGTCGTCAAGGACATCCAAGTCCTGAATCAAGTCAATGTAGGCAGCAACCACGGGATGCTACGAAGTAAAGTACAAATAAACACCAATAAAGAACGCTGAAAAATGTTCCATACAAAACCGCAGCCTCTAGACATACCAAAAGAGCACGTTCAATCTTTCAAGCTCGAATTGAAAAACAGATTCAGAATTCTTACTGAACAAGACAACACCAACATCAACGAACTAAGCAACAAAATGACAGCGTCAATAATTGAAGTAGCCTGTACATTCAAACCAATGAGCAAACAACCCATTTGCGAAATCTCAGATGAAACTAGACATCTCATGGAAAAATGCAGAAACCTCAAGCCACCGACAACAACGAGAGAGAAAATTGAAGAGGCTGAACTAAATAAATTGATCAAGAAGAAACGAAGGGAAAACAGAAGGAGATACACGACGGCAGTCATTGAATCAACTCTTGAAAAAGGTCGGGGCTTCAAAGCTATAAACAAACTCAACTCGGGACGAAGGCAAATAACTAGCATACTCGGGGAATATGGAAACCTAACAACAGACAGAGATAAGATTGTCGAGCGTGCCAAAGAATTCTACCAAAAACTTTATTCGTCCAAACAAGGACTACAAAACAATGAGCAAGATACGCAAGACACGAGCTATCAACTCGAGGACTTCCCAAAAGTAACCCCGTGGGAGGTGAAAGAAGCCATCAAACAGACGAAAAAAGGAACTTCCCCTGGACCAGACAACATCACCATCGACCTACTCCAAAAAACAGGTAAAATCATCATTAGGAAACTGGCTGTCCTCTTCAACCTGTGTCTAAAACACAGTAAAGTCCCAGACAATTGGAACACTGCTATCATAATGCTTTTATATAAAAAAGGAAACCTGAAAGACCTCAACAACTATAGGCCTATAAGCCCACTCAACAGTGTATACAAACTTTTCACAAAGATCGCTTTGAATTTCACTTCGAACCCCAGAAACCTATTTTATCAGCAGACGTCATCTCTTTTGTATTTCAAAGATGTTCCATAAAAAATGCCTTTGAGGAACAAGGTCAGCAATTTCATAGCATCGAAGATATGAGTGCGTCTGTGTGCACCTATGATAAAATGGCTGTGCGTTGGTTTTTCTGTTTTCATCCTTCTTCCCATCAAGATGGAAGCAGCCAGAGGTCAAGAACAGCTGATTTCTTCCTCAAGATAGCTGGCTGATGAAGGGATGATTCAGGGATTAGTATTGACAGGGGTGATAAGAGACCACAGAACATGAGTGAACTTGTGTTTGTGTGTGTAAACTCCCTTAAGAAAGAGATACTTTGTATTCAGAGAAAGATAAGAACTGAACTTAGAGTAACAGGTTTGGGAGGGGTAGTTGTTCGCCACAGGCCTTATGGGACAGCAGCTGTCACTGAGTATTGCGGAAAAGGGTTGAATTTTGCATATTGTTTTTGTAAAATCCAAGGATAATGTAGCATTTCAGACACAGGAATATTTCAGCGTCGTTTTATCTGTTTACACCATCAAGAGAGAGAGAGAGAGAGAGAGAGGGAAAGAGACAGGGAGAGACAGTGATAGAGACATGTCAAAATTTAACATGGATTATTCTCCTAATCAGACTCCTCGTTCTCAATATGGAACCGAGTTGCCTTCCTCCACGGATTCAACGTTTTACTTTTCGCAGATCCGTTATGTTTCCCAGCGACTGAATATGAAGACAACGCGCTTTCCAAAATATTGCATCGACAGTGTCAGTGCAAGCATGATATGCACATATCGAAGAAACCATGCAGCTAACGTTTCGAGACATTGTACTCGCCTCCTGTAGGAAAAGATTCGGATGAGAAGTTCCCCGCCATTGTCCCCAACGTTTTCAACATGGTCATCCAACATAGAGAATAATAAGAGATTTCAGTTAAGAGATTTAGATCAGCATAGTAAGATGAAGATAATCTCCGGGAAGAAGTAGTGTGTAAAAAACTTTCAATTTGATTGGAGACTTCAGAGACTTATACGATGAGCAAACAACATTTCTGTAAAGATAAAATATTTTAGTCAACGAAGGCAATTTCAGTCATAATTTAAGCTGCTGCCAACATTCTTGTGAATGATTGGACAGAGAGAGGGTAACGATTAGGTTTATTAAAAAAGGATGCAAGAAACTTAAATTTGGGGCTGACACTCATATTTTAATTAACTGTATTGAATCGTTTTCTACCGAAATAAGTTTTTAGTACAAACGGAGGATATTTCGTTTGTTTGCTTATATAAAATTGAGTAAGTAAGAAAATGAATTCATTGCCTTCGGTATTTAGTGTTATCATTATTTTTTGAATGGTTAAACATTGTATGTTGCTATGTTTAGCACTAACAACCACTCAGAAATGTTAAACTGAACCACCCGAGTGAGATGCCCGATACATTTCTTATTTAAACTATAAATTTCTTAAAAACGTTGGATATTTCCTGTAATTAAGTGCCCAGAACCTGTATAACATTTTTTTTTAATCGGAGAGAAATAATGTTGTAAAGGAATGGGCTGACTTGAAAAAAGAAACAACAAAAAAAACAAAACAAAAAGAAAACAGATGGCATGGTCCAACGTAACTGGATACTTGTATGCCTCACAATATTCAATATTAGTGGACTAGGGGTGAGATTCATAGCCAAATCTATGAAAACTCAAAAGTACACGACAGCTGCTGAAGAAATCTCAGAAGAGGTAAGGTTTTAAAAAAAGAATCTTCGAGGGATACTCTCTGTGCTCACCATGATTTGTACTAAGCATGGTACCACTAAACTAACAACTGAAAAACAGCAAAATTCTCAACAGCAAAAGTGGATGTCAACTACCTTGTGTACATGGAGGACATAGAGCTCTTTTCAAAGAAGAGGGAAGAATTCAAAATTACATTCAACCAAGTCAGAGAACGCAGCGATGATAATGGTATAGGATTTGGGATAAAAAAATTCATGCCAGTGGTGATCCACAAGGCAAGGCTCATAGCGACGAGAGGAATCGACTAAATCAATAACTATACAGAACCGATATAGATACCCATGGATTTTCGGATGTGACTCGGTAAAACAGGAGGGAATAAAAGAGAAAATGAAAAAGTAACACTTTGAAATTATAAGAAAATAAAAGAGGTAAATAGGTAAGGTAAATAGCAGAAATTTCATACAAAGAATGAACGAATGGGTAGTATCGGTACACTGGTCGATCAGTGCATAAGTCCATTTCTTGAATGGACAAAGAATGAACTCGTACAATTAAAACAGCAACTGAGGAATCTTGTGGCAATTCACAAGGCTTTACAACTTGATTATGATGCAAACTGTATGTGAAGAGAAAAGAAAGTGGTAGAGAACTCCTCAGCGGGGACGATACGGTCCATAAGGCTAAAATAAATTAAAAAATTATCTGTAAGCAAGTAAAGAAAATATGCAAAGTGCTCGAATCGGTGTGTGAGGTAAGAGGTAGTAGCAGAAGTTAGCTTCTGAGTGAAATGGGTTGAGCGATGGCAGTGCAAAATGAAATTCGAAAAAAATCAATAACAAATTATCAAGTATGCTTTGGTGTCTAGAGTAAAGTATCAAAGGTTTTTAGTCTTCCGATCCAAATTCTCTCTTTGAAGTTCATCGGAGCTAATTACTGATATGTGTACAATGCTAAAGGTTTTCAGATATAAAAGTCATCCCTCTCAAATAGTATCCACTGATTAGGATAAAACACTGATGGCTGTGAGATCTCCGATTCATTTCCTCTTTTGAGAGACAGCTATTAATGTATTTCAGTGGTCAATGCATTGGACATATAATCTTAGCATTTAGGGGGTAGAAAAATCATATCAATTCGTGGAGAACACAAATGCAAACCTTACGGTATTATGATAAATTCGCAAATTGTTTTATCCTTCATTTGAGCGCATTTTAATCTTATATTACTATCAAAACTCCATGTCATTTTTTATATGAGAGCTGCTGATTGAATAAGTTTGGCAAAGACAACAATTCAAAATGAAACTTTCTAAATGAGCAATAGCAAAACAACAGGAAGATCTTGGCATAGAACATTCTTTGTTATTGTCCTTCATTTACGTTTTCTTAGCAATCTATTTTTCACAACTTTAGGAAGTAATGCATTTTGCAAACATAAAACCACTACTAACATTCTCCATGTACTTCCTTGTGAAAGTTTTCTCACCTATCGTGGAATAATCACCCTATTTATTAAAATATACAAGTTGGAAAAGTTTGAACTGTTCTCTATTATATAACCTTGTGTTAATGCTTCTGGGGATTTTCGAAACTATCCGTGAGAAATGCTTACCAAGAGGGTAATTGAAATGGAAATCCCCAAACCTTCAGTTACAATCGCTAAACGATCTATACTTCAATTTTCTTTGTCACAACGACAACTATTACTCTGTGATTAATCTATCTGCCAAAATGTAACCGATCACGTGTGGATTTTGAAACAAAAAATTGAATGAAACATCAACTTTTCGTTTTGTTTTGTGAAATGGTTTCTCTTGTTCATTTCATCAATGAGAATACACAGGCATAGCGTGGAAGAAAAGCAGAGGCATTAGATAACACATAATCTCGGTCGTCAATACTTCCACAGCTCGATTATCATTATTATTATTATTTTTGAATCTCACACCAGTTGCCTGGTGGTAACCGCTGGAGTTTGAGTGACAGCAAGTCTCCTCCAGTCTCCAGCCCTCCTCTCCTAGTACTCATAGGTCGCAGTAATTCTGCATTTACGGTTCCACACCGGTTGCCCAGTGGTTATCGCTGAAGGCTGAGTGACAATAAGTCTGCCCAGGTCTTCAGCTAACATCTCCTCTCTCTTTCGCATATCATGACAGAGCTACAATTCGTTGCAGTACTTATATCTCTAGCACTTTCCTCAGTATCCGTGCAGTTCCCAGTAGTGCTGTGGTCTGTACAGTCTCTATCCTTCCCCTAATCCCGATCTCCTCCAGTCTTCCCCTCGGCGTTTTGGGGACAGTTCCTAGTGCGCCCACTATGACCGGTACTACCCTGGTTTTCATGTTCCACATCTTCCTCAATTCTCCTGCTAGGTCCTGGTATTTTCCCCGTTTTCCACCCTCCTTCTTTTTTACTCTGTGGTCTGCAGGCACAGCAACGTCTACTATTTGGCAGGCCTTCCTTTTTGTCTACTATTACTAAGTCCAGTCTTATTGCCTGGATGAGGTGGTCAGTTTGGATGTCAAAGTCCCAGAGTAGTTTGTGCTTGTCATTCTCCAAAACTGCCTCTGGCTTGTGCTGGTACCGCTTTTCCCCATGGTTGAATCCCATTTGTTTGCTTAGTTCCCAGTGTATCATCGTTGCTACTCTATCGTGTCTATGCTTATACTCCTTCTGTGTGAGTTGACTACATTCACTAGTTATGTGGTTTACTGTCTCATCACTTTCACTGCACATGCAGCATTTGCTGTTTGTCTGTGTTCTGTCGATTTTCATTTTTATGTAGTTCGTCCTTATGCTTTTGTTTTTGGCTGCCATGATGAGCAATTCCGTTTCTCTCTTAAGGTTCCATTTTCGTTACTACGTCCATGATTTCTCGTCTGCTATATCTTGTATCCGTCTTTTAAACTCACCGTACAATTTTTTCCCTTCCCATCTTTCTTTTCTTGTTTGCTGTACTGTTCCATTGTTTTCTACTTTATTGTTTGTTGCACTATCTCTCGCACTCTTTATGATCTCTTCACTATTTGTTTGCACATACCTTTCTAGGACTACTTTAGCTCTCTGGACACAATATTCTATGCTGATGAGCCCCCTGCCACCTTTTTTTCTCTTAACGTATAGTTTGTCCGTGTCATTTCTAGGCTGTAAGGCTTCATGCATTGTCATAAGTTTCTTAGTTCGCCTGTCCATTGATTGGAGCTCTTCCTTCGTCCATCCTAGGAATGGTCCTGTATACCTAACTGCTGACACAGCCCAGGTGTTCATTCCTTTTATTTGATTTCTGGTGTTTAATTTGGTCTCTAATATTTTCCTTTTCCTTCTGAGGTATTCTCTCTTTATTTTCTCCTTCATCTCTTCCCGTTTTATCGTGTCACATTCAAGATCGCCTAGGTACTTGTATCGGTCTTGTGCGGTCAATGCCCTAATCTTGCTGTTGTCCGGGAGTTCAATTCCTTCAGTCATTGTAAGCCTTCCTTTGTGCATCACCACGATTGCACATTTTTCTATTCCAAACTCCATTCCTATGTCCTCACTATATTCCTTTACTTCGTTGAACAGAGTCTCAAGCTTTCCCCTGTTTTTTTGCAGAAATTTTTTATATCGTCCATGTACATAAGGTGGTTGACCTTTCCTTTTGTTTTAGAGAAATGGTATCCTTTGCTGTTTTTCAGGATTCTGTTAAGCGGTATCATTGTTAGAACAAATAATAGTGGGGACAACGAGTCACCTTGGAAGATTCCCCTTTTCATCCCTACCTCTGCTAGTTTGTCCCCTGCGGCAGTCAAGTCTACTTTCCAGTTTTTCGTCGAATTACCAATGAATTTAACCACCGGTCCGCTAATTTTGAACATTCTAAGGCATTCGAGTATCCAGCTATGTGGAATCATATCGTACGCTTTTTTAAAAATCTATCCATCCCATTGCGATATTCTTTCTCCTTTTCCTCACTTCTCTTAAGATCATCTGGTCTATGTAGAGTAAATTGTTTGCCCCTTTCGTTCCTATCCTACACTCTTCCTGTTCTTCTGGTAGTAGTCCCCTTCTATCCATTGACATGTATATTCTCTCTGCTATTTGCCCGGTCAGGATTTTCCACATAAGTGGTAGGCACGTGATTGGTCTATAGTTGCTTGCTATGTTCCCCTTTTCTGGGTCTTTTTGGATGAGGGTGGTTCTGCCTTTGGTCATCCACTCTGGTAATATTGGTTCTCCCTTGTCTATATCTTCTAGTTCTTTTCTCATGTTTCCTAACCATTGCTGTGTTACGTTGTGTCTTTTTGGGTGCCCCCATATGCTATTCCAATAGTTCTTGGCCTCTGTGGCATCTGGTTTTATGTTCTGCCTTCTATCTCCGTTTAAATCTTGGTAAAACTTTTTCTCGTTTTTTTGGAATATGAGATTTTGTGTGCATTGGGCCGTTCTTAGTCTGTATCTTTTCAGTGTTGCCTGTTTGGCTAATATCTTCTGATGTATCTCTTCGACTACAGTTGCAATGCCTTTTTGTGTTCCCTTGTACTTGTTCCAAAGTCTTAATCGTGGTCTGTCCGTGTGTGGTGTATTTTTAAGCAGTACTTCATCTCTCTGTAGTTGGGAGATCTGCTTTTGTAATCTTCTTTCCCAGTTGGGATTCTCTTCCCTCATATTGCTCAGGGTGCTTTCTTGCTACCATTTTCGCCCTAGCGTAAATTAAGTTGTTGAGTTCTAGAAGGGTGTTTGTTTCTATGTGCTGTAAGAGGCAGTTGACCTGTTCGGTCACTTCTCCGACTTTCTTTCTGTCTTTGTTTCTTAGGGAGGGGAGTGATGTTTTCTCTCCTCGCATGATTTCTTTCAAAGCTTGTATTTTGGTTTTCTCTTCTTCCGTTGGTGCCTCGTCGTCACCCTCTGGTGCATAGTTTACTGTGGGGGTCTCGAGGGGAATTCTTCCAGTTTTGTTGTTGGCACAAGTTGTGCTGGGGGGGGGTATTCTTCAGGTGTGTCACCTGAATCTCTCCCTACGTTATTGCAGATCTCTAGTAGTTCAGTCTCAGACAGCCATTTCTTCTTTTGGATTTGTTTTACTTGGTCAGTAAGGCGTTGGTTCTATACTTCCACAGCAGATTTTTCCTTCCATATTTGGAGCATACGCTCCCTATAAGATCGCACTGAAGGTTTGCTTCTAAAGTAATAATACATAGCTAGTCTATTCTCCTCCCTTGACCATTTCTTTCTCTTGTTCTTTATAGCAGTCACTCGGTGAGGACTGCGCCTTTCCTGGTTGTCATTAGAGGTATATGAGTTTTGGCCAACAGTAGCTGTGTGACGACTGTGTCCCTCCTGAAGGCCATTAAGGATGCATGAGCCGGAGTTTTGGCCAGCAGTCACCGGATGACGACCGGGTCCCTCCTGGTGGCTAACAAAGGAACACCTGCCGGTTACAACACACAAATCTTGGATCTGTGCCCCGTTTTTTGTGGTAAAATGGTTTGGTTGTACTGTCATGATTGGGGTTTTTGGTTCTTTAGGGTAGCGCCAGACCTTGGTAGGTTGGTTAAGACCGATGTGATTTAGAAATAACCCAAGAGCCCCACCGGCCCTTTTTGGTTCTTTTGGGGTAGCACCAGACCTCGGTGGGTTCGTTGAGACCAATGTGCTCAGTGACACTCTCAGAGCCCCACCAGCTCTTACCACGCAGGGTATAACTTTACAAGGACGAGCCATTCCGCTGCGTAGATGTATCTATTTGGCGGTATGACAATCACCTAATTTTAGACCTAAAAAAAACACTAAGCTTCGTCTACCTAAAATTACAAGCTTTCGAGATCATACGTCTCCCTTAAATCTTCCAAGTCTTGACTTAGTATAAGTCTCGGTATCTGTTCTATTTTTTTTTCCAATGGTCGATTTCGCCAAGCCAATCTATTTCTACTCTAGAGTCGGGGGTTATTATCATCATCATTATTATCATTATTATTGTCATCATCATCATCATTATTATTATCATCATCATCATCATTATCATCATCACTATTATTATCATCATCATCATCATTATTATCATTACAATTATTATTATTATTACGACTCGTGAAGATCACCCTGGTGTTTACAACTAAGATCATTTTCCAATTTTCGTTGGCTGTCCATCAATCTTTCTGAATGATGTTAAATTAATTTCATATGAAAAGATTTACATGCCCCGAACAATAAACCAAATAACTTTTTTGTTTTCTCTTCACCTCTTGTTACACTAAGTATCTTCTATCTGATCTTTCCTTTCCAACCCTCTGAATTAATGACTGACTTATTTCCCCTTTATGCCCTCTCAGACACTACGAATTTTTTCCTTTTGTCTCATCCTGCCTTCTTCCTAACTCTGTTTTCTACACTTTTACGAACTACTTTTCAATTCTTCCCCTCTTACTCCACCTCTTATCAAACTAACTTTATCTTCACTCACTTTCTCTCTCAATCCCCATCCCTAAACTATGTATCTGTCTTTCCTTCTCTTTTCTTTGCCACGTATTAAACTTCCTAACTCACCTTTTTCCCCTCTCCTTCTGCTCCTTAACTTTGAAGTACCTAACCTTTTTCTCCCCCTTGTACCCTTTTATCTAAACAACCTATCTCAAGTTTACAGTGAAATATATGTATATATATATATATATATATATATATATATATATATATATATATATATATATATATATATATATATATATATATATATATATATATACACACTATAATAACATTTTCCTTTAGTCAATATATAGTTTCAAAAAAAGTAATTTATTTTTATGAAAAAATTCTTGTTGCTTATTTGAATCTTTATCAAGGTATTTTACAAATTTGTATATCCACTTATGAAGAAATAAACTTATTCTTAGACCGTCTACATTTATCGACTTCAATTTCAATGCAATGCATATTCTTTGGTTCAGAGAGAGAGAGAGAGAGAGAGAGAGAGAGAGAGAGAGAGAGAGAGAGAGAGAGAGAGAGAGAGAGAGAGAGTAATTCAGAATCCTGCATGTATCAAATGGGCTTAATATCAATCCTCCTGGATATATCAAGTGTGGGGAATGTCTGGTTCACACCCCATACACTGTCAATATGTTTTTAACCCTGATCTCTATCTCAAAATCATCTTTTCTAAACTGTGCCATATTTGGAGTAAGTGATAGAATAAAACTTAGGTTATATGATCTTACCAGCATTCGTAGAGACCTTACATCAAATCCCCGAGCAGGAGTTGCAAAACCAAATTTTTATTCATTGATTTATTTTATTAGATGGAGCATTATTCGTCATTATTCATATTTACTGGCCACTATTTACCTCTATCTCAGCTTTCTACTTTTTATTTCAACTGAACTGATTCCCCTTTAGCAGAGATTAAATAAATTAATTGCGTAGATCGGAATGAAGAATAAACACTTGAAACTGAGTTACAGGTATCAGTCGCAAGTGCAAATCCGAATTGAACACTTGAACTTACCCCCTATCCAGATCGTTTGCATCATGTTTCTTATTAATTGTATCGGTAATCTTATTCCTTTTGGCAGTGAGTGGATAAATCCTCATCGAAGATTTGCATAAAGAGTAATTTTCGGGAATCAAACTCACGTCATTGAGCCAGGGAGCAGTTTTATTAACACCCAAATAATCTTGCCACTGAGCTACGGGTAGCGTAGGTCCGAATCCAACACATGAACTCCTCGATTTCTTCTGTACCATGTTTCATATAAACAGACAGTTCAGTATCCCCCTGAACAAATTTGTGTATTTATTCAATTCATTAGATCCAATTTGTTGATATACTTATTTTATTAGATAAAGTATGTTGAAATTGTTAATAATTTTTGCAACTGCTTATCTTCCCCTCCATTTCTGTTCATTAGAATGTGAACTAATTCCCATTGCAGATCAAAATAGCAGAAAACTCCCAGATGAGAATTGAACTTCCGGCACTGTACTGCAGGTTGGTTCAGGTAAAAACCTGACCGCCCTTGGTACTTACCTACGGCTATAAATGGCAAGTTCGAGTCCAAGTTAACCACTTGAACTCTTCTGCAAGAACTCTTCTGTGCCATGTTCCATATGGACTGATTGTTCAGAAATGGTAATCCATTAATCTTTTTATTCATTCCCTTATTCAATTTATTCGATGAAGTATTGTCCATTATTCATAATAATCATTGCAACTATTAACTTTTAGTTGCTTTTTATCTCAACTAAATTCAGGCAGGTCTCTCTGTGGCAGTGAGTGAATAAATTACCGGTAATAAAGAATAATTCTTAGGTGAGAATCTAATTCATAACACTCTAAGGTCTGCTTAATCAATGCCCTACCGCTTGCTCCACTTAGAAAATCGGTATCAGTAGCTAGCTCGAGTCCAAATAAAAAATTCAAACACATCTCATATCCAGATCTCGTTTGCACAATGTTTGTTATTTAATGTTGCTCTGTATCGGTAATTCAATTCATTTATCTATTTCATTAGATGAATTACCATCAATTATCATTTATGATTTTACGCTACTATTCATCTTCATTCCAATTACCATTGCTGTGTATCGCAACTTCTTAGCTTCGAACCACCCAAACACCATCATACTTTTTCTTCTATTCTGTTCCTACCCTTTTATTAAACTACTTTTCTTTTGTACTTTCTCATTATCTACTATTCTACTTTCTCCCCACTCACTTCTCTCCCACTAATCATATTGGCTTTATCTTCTCTCCTCTTCTCTATCTATACGTAAACTAATTTTTACACCTTCTCTTAGCCTCTTATAGTTACCTTTCTCAGCCTTTCTCACTACTTCTTCAATGAACTACTTGACAAACTTTCCTTTCCTCTTCCAACCATTTTAATTAACTAACCAACAGAACTTCGTATTAAAAAACATTTATTCCTATAAAATAATTTTTTCTTGCTCAACACATATTAAAAAATGTAATACAACATTATAGATATTCCCCTGTTTTGCTAAACTGGATTTATACCGAGATTTTCCTAATTGACGTTCTAATCTCAAAATATGGAGAAATGAACCTAATCCTGAACCATAATAATTCATTGATTTTTATTTGGTTGGTGGGGGGGGCTGATTTACACAACATGCATTTATTCAGTTTATGAGGGACTAATGCTCAATCAATTTGGGTGTCTAATTTAAATCTCTAGAATGTATTGGGTGCAGTGAGTCTAATTCAAGCTGTATGTCAGATTGTCAGCCGTAGGAACCCTACATTAAACCCACACCCAGGATTGTCTTTTGCTGTTCAAGACCAAATTTTATGCTCATGGACCCAAATTATCTGACTTCAGCATTTAACTAATTAAGTAACTTAAAATCCATCGTTAGTCTAAGCTTGTGGGAAAAATAGATGAAAAATACAAAAAATGATTTGGTATATTTTGTTTGATGAAGTATCATAAATCATTATATACATATTTTTAATACTATTTACCACCATTATAATTTTTGCAGCCTTTTAATGCAAGTAAACAGACCGGTTAAGGTAAAACCCTACTGATCTTGTGGACAACGCTAGGAATCAGAGAAAAAAGTATCCAAGTCAACCACTTGTGTAAAGCAACAGAATAATTATGAAACATTTTACTGGTTTAAATATTGAAGGAAAAGGTAGGTTTAAAGATAAACAGAACACAGACAAAAGTAATTTTTGATGATAGAGTCTCAAAGGTTCTACAAGAGTCTTATTAATCTACCTAAGACAGGTAATAAAGGTAGAGAGAAACTGATCAACTAAAGATCATTTAATACGAATTAAGACATATTTAGGAGAAACTCGCTGATGCATGTTGGTCTGTGATTTTTCCATTTTCGTAGATATTCCTCGTCATATTTTTGTGAAATTCTTTCATTTCACCCTGTTTCATCGAGCCATATTCGAGTACCTCTAGGGATTTATATTGATCCTTATTTTTAACGGTCAAGACGATTGCCTTTGCCACTATAAACCTTCCCTTATGCATCACCACTAGTACAGATTTTTCTATTAGGAATTTGATTCAAATGCCATCGTTATATTTTTTTAACTTTATCGAACAGTATTTCGAATCATTCTTTGTTCTTTCCGAATAGCTTTGTGTCGTTAGTGTACCTGAGATGGACGACTTTTCCTTTTACTTTTGAGAAATGGTATCCTTTGATCTTTTTGAAGTTCTTGTTAAATGGTATCATTGTTAGTATAAATAGAAATGGGACAAAGAAGTCCCTGAGAAATTCTAATTTCATATTCACCTCAGTTTACCCAAGTGTTCTATAGCAGGTATTTTTTCCAAATCACGCAACTTTTTCGTTAGTCTTGATATCTTGGGGCTTTTGAGTGATCAGCTATGTGGGATCAATCCAACTATCTTTTTTATTTCTTGCATCATTTCTGTTGTGTAAGTATTCCTCTTTCCCATAGAAATATGCATAGCTCTCTGCTATTTGTCTGGTCAGAATCTTCCACATCCATGGTAGACAGGTGATTGGTCTATAATTGCTTACCAGATACTTTTTTCAGGGTCTTTTTTCATGAGAGTAATTCTGCCACCAACCATCAAGGCTTGGACCTCGCCTCCATTTAGGCAACTTTGAAGTTGGTTGATCAGTTTGCAGTTTCGTGACTTTCTTACCTATATCCATTGATCCCATTTGCTCCTGGTACTTTCCAGTAGGCTTTTTTTTTTGAAAGAGTGATGTTTCCAATACAATGTTTTCTTCCAGATCTATGTCTCAGAGTTCATTTCCAATACTATATAATCGTTCTGGAATCCCTATTAGTTGTCCTAATCTTTGGCATCTCGATTTATGTTATGTCTCCTTTCTCAATTCCAACTTTGGCAGAATGTTATTTCATTGTTTTGGAAAGTTCAATTCATGTGTGTATTTGGCAAAGCTATGTAAATATATAGCTTCAATTTTGTTTTGTAAATGATCTGTATCCTTGCTTGGATTTTGTTCATATGCGATCTGTTTCTCAATTATCATTCGCCTCTTTGAAGTTTAGAGATCTGATTTCCTAACGTAATCCATAAGGCAGTTTTTTTTTCCTTTTGCTGAGGTTGTCTCACTGTAATTACGTCTGTAACCACTTTTTCAACAACGGAGATGAAGTTTAAAAGCTACGTTATGTTTTCGTCCATATGTTATCCTCACATATCACGGCAGCTTTTCTATTCACAGGCTTTTAGCATCCTTACTGTTACATCACTGCTGACGACTGCAGGTAGTGCGACTAACATTTCCAACAGTTTCCTAAGATTTTATGCAGACCCGAGTAGCTCTAATCATCTTGTTTTCAAATCCTTTGGAGCAGTTCAGGGTGCACTTATTGATATTGGTTGTAGACCTGACCTTTTTGTTCCAAACTTTTTCAGATCCCTTGCCAAGTACTGGTATTCTTTCTAGCTTTCTTTTCTTTTTTTTTTTATCTCAATTTCCTTTCTTCTTTGCTTTCTTACACACTTTTCTGGTCCTTTTTGTTTGTTTTTGGACTCAGTCTCTTATGCTGATGAGACTTTTGGAACCTCTTTTTTCTTCACCTACAAAACAGTGAAACTAACTGCAAATGAATAACAAAGCAGATAATAAAGACAGAAGAATGGGAACAGAAAAACTGCTTGGCGAAAGGGATACAGAATATGGCAAATAGTGGACATGGCTACAAAAAAGTTATCTCTATGTGATCAACATAATCTCTGATTACTTGAATTTTTTTTTTGGAAAAATATACCTCCATCGTACTATATCAAAAGATGCACAAATAGGAAAAATACATTGTAATTTAAGGTATCCATGAACAACCAATAAACATTGGGATATAAGATGTGTCAAAAATGTTTTAGCTTCTTTCTGAATGAAGAACGCAGTCAATGTTATATTTTTATGTCTGAGGATTGAGTTGAGAAAAAAAGTATTTTTCTATTAATGAATAAACATGTAAATAAATCCTCCAACCTCATTGGAAACACACATCTGATTTGCCAAGATCACTCAAGGGACCAGAACCGCACTCACAGAAAACTTTATAGATTTATAACAAGTAGTTCTTGTGATAGGCAAGTTCAGACAGACAGAAAGACAGAATGACAGACAATCAGACTGTTGCAGAATTATAATTAGATATTACTATTTATTTATGTAGATATAAGAGAAAAATATCTTTAAAAAATCAATGATTGTTGTTAATTATCAAACGTATAGCCTTGTCTACTATGTATGTTCTAAATTTGTCAAAATATATAATTGTGTTGTGTAGAAATGGAATGCAGATGGGAAAACTCAGAAGTGTAGATTTTTATTTTCGAGTCTCAGAGTGAACACACGCATGCACAGACGAACACACAGAACAACTGGCGAATAGACAGAAGAAAAAAACAGACAGCTAAATTTTTATATATATTCATATGTGTGTGTGTGTGTGTACAGATGTTGTAATGTTTCTTTGGTAGGCATATAAGTGTGAATGTATCTGCATGCATACTATGGTTCGATGGATAATGCAAGAGGAACTGGCTAGACGAATATGTGAATACAGTATGGATAGAGAAACAACCGGAAGCTATATATAGGTCTTTTCTTAGGACGCCATGCACCTGACTGTGTGTTCCAAAAGGAAAAATGTTTTCTATTGATTGTTTCTGCCGATGTGCAAGTCTGCGTTATCAATAGCTTGATGTCATTTATCGATTACCCTCAATGCTGATTTCATGCTACTGTTCCCTGTCGGTTTGACCTCATATTTCCCGGCTGCTGTTTGTTGATCAGTAGTCATAATGCTGTCGGCCAGACGTGGTTGGTCGGGTTAGGGCCTGAACCACGTCACACGCCCCAAACCGACGACAATCACTCAGAATGTCTGAACCCAACGATCTCAACACGAATTAAACAGTTTTCAATTCATTTTACTCAAGATATTTAGGTTAGTGGCAAGAGAATAGTTCAACTGAACACACACACACACGAACACACACACACACACACATATATATATATATATATATATATATATATATGCGTGTGAGTAGGTGAGTACTTATGAGTGTGCGTTGGCAGAGAAGTTTGGTCTCTCTCTCTCTCTCTCTCTCTATATATATATATATATATATATATATATATATATAAAGAGAAAATCATAGAAGAAAAGAGAAAGTATATATGTAAGAGGTCAGTATTTTGAGCTCGTTTCAAAATCGATCATTGGAAGCTGAAATCATTCACCGCCCAGCTCCATCCGCACATACACACTCATTCACAAATCCATCCTCAAAGAAAACTGTTTTTAAATCTTTTTGAAGGCCTAGTTTGTAAAATTTGCCAATCATAAACCTAATCTATTAATGAGAAGACAATGTTAAAAGAAGAGATAAGTGAAATTTTGCGCCCTCCATTATGTTTAGAGCAACACTAGCAGCGATATCTCTGGTTACTAAAGACAAACTAAGGTAGTTTTCATATGGTATGTGTGAAATTACGAAGACATATGAATAGGACGGACATTTGTCGGAGGATAGATGTTTGAAAAGAATGAGAAAAATATATACCCAGAGTTTTTTTTAATTCTATTTTCTTCATAAAGCATATAATTACTATCATTCCATTTCTCTTTTCAGTCCATATTATTATTGCTGCTTTTTATTTCAACATGTTTGGTTGATATACTCTTCGAGCAAACATCCCACGATTGGAAATAGCATATAGAATCAGAAATGGATTCTTTGTCATAATGATAGTATTATGACAGGGACTTTGCTTTGTTTGAGGCATATCATAATGCCGTTATGTAAGAAAGGAAACTCAAAATGTCACAACTACTGGCCAATAAGCCTATCCAACTGCGTCTCCAAAATAATCACCAATCAAATAACCAAAGCGCTGAATGGAAACCAAACGCAGGAACACGTTGCCATCAGCTCCTCAATCATTGATCATCTCATTTCAACTAAAAGTGGAAGTAGTAGGATATAAAAAGATACATCATGGAGCATTTGTTGATTTCAGGAAACGTCCGACTCAATGTCATTGATGCAATTAGTCAACAAGTCATACACTCCGTATATGTCAGAGTTATGCAACATATCTACCGAAACAGCAGTTCCTTCATCAGGATGCATGAAGACTGTGACCTTTCAGCTTGAAAAAGGAGAAGGACAAGGAGATATCAACTCACCAAACACCTCACAGCCTGTCTCAAGATGATCTTCGGAAACCTAGAAAGGAAAAATAAAGGAATCAGAATAGACAGCAAATAGCTAAGCAGTCTCAGCTTTCCAGACGAAATCGTTATTCTTCCCTGAGAACCTCTATGATCACAGAATAATGCGAGATGAAATGAATGGAGAATGCAAGATATATGATCCCCACATGAATAATGAAAAAAAATGTCATGTACAACGAACATGTTGAAGACAGAGATGATCAAAATCAAAAACGCAGAAACGGAGAACCGGACAACGAATTTCTATGAAATCTTCAAAAGGAGAAGAAAGCAAACAAAGAATCGATCTAGAATGACAAGAAAACTAAATGAAAGGTATTCAACCAATGCATCTCTTGACAGTCACTTATGGAGCTAAAACTGTAAAATTTCACTCTCAAACTGAAAACCATGCAATGTGCATGGGGAAGAATTATGCTTAGCATAACAGTATGGTAGAGAGGTCTGGCAGAATCGTGCGAGTCTGGAAACATGTTCATTACTAGCTTCATGTCTTGGGTCTATCTCAAGGGGCTTATGCCTCCAGACTAGCTCGATTTCAAAATTTGACGCTTTTCCTATGTCCGTTTTGAGTGAGTCTCTTATACAAAGTTATCGCTATTTCTAGCAAATCTAGCCTCTCGTGTTCAGGCTGTCTGGTTTTGTTGATTGTTCCGAGTAATAGATATTTGCTTTAGCGGTAAGTTGTCTGCCATTTGAATGACAAAACATAGAATAATACAGAAGTCCTCGTGAAAATGACAAAGAGATCAAATAATTGGATTCCTGAACATATTGATTGATTATCAATGTGATGAATAGTTCCACGTTAATGGCAAATGATAAATCGATGCATTTTTCAAAACTTCGATGCTGGTTTGGAAACATTTATTATAGATGAAAACTAAAATGACGATATTTTATCATCACTTACTCATCATCCTCCATTTTCCTCCCTTTTTTTTACTTTTCCTTCTTTTTTCTTCTCTTTTTTTTCTCCATTTCCTTTCTGTTATCGTTTACTCCTTTCTTTAATTCTACAAACAATCAAGTAAAATTTGTTGCAGTGGCAAAAGTAATTGATGTCCAACAATGTACAAACCCTTCCATTCCTCACTCTTTCCTGTCCATCCTCTTTCTTTTAAGTCCATGCCTCTAGGTCGACATATGTCCATATCTAATCATCGTTGATTAAATTTCCAAAAGACATTGAATTTTGTCATTTGTGACAAAACAAAGTTTTAAGAATTAATGTAGAAAATCTTATCCGAGAAAATTGACTTTTTAAAAAAATTGTTTCTTGCTTTTTTTTCCCTATCAGGCTCTTTATTGATCTCCGTCTTCATATATTATCTTTTGGATTTTTCTTTCTTCCAAACATTTATTCATTCTTCGCCCCTTTCACCTGAGTTCATTCAAAATTCTTTTCCTTTAATTATTTATTACTTGAGCTTTTCCTCAATTGCCTTATTTCTCGTTTTTTTTCTTTCAATTCTATTCTTCCTTAACTTCTTCCAATTACATTTTGTGGAAGGGTTGGCAATGGGCTACAGAAGAAATGATCCAATGTGGGAGCTGATCCAGGGGTTCTTCTTACGGTAAACTCTTCTGCATCTTGACTTTTTTCGATTGGCAGAGGCATGCACTTTCTGAGAGCACTTCGATGTTACTCAGTTTTAATTCTTTTTTTTTTGTCTCCGACTCGTCCACCTCTTTTTTCTTCACTGTTGCTTCTATTCTTAATTTATTCCTTATTTTCTCCTTCTATTTCTTCTTCAATTTGTTTCTGTGAATGACCTTTTCTTCATCTTCCAATTCAGTTCCCCTATTTTCTGCTCTCTTTCGGTATTTTCCTCTTTAACCGATGATTTCCTAGTTACCCCGTTCTTTATTCATTCAATTTCCATTTTTTGCCAATTCTTATGCACTTTTTGTTTCCACCGCCTTCCTCACCTTTCTACCCTTTCTTTGCTATCATTGTTTATAAGTCGGTATTATGCTTTTTACTCGTTTTCTATAATGCTCCTAAGAAAAATATTCTAACTAAATGATGCTGTTTAGTTTTCAGCGTATAGGTTTTGTTGACTGATAGAACCCTTTATACAAATTACATGAGATGAAGGGAGATAGGAAGATGCCAAAATGAATTTCGATGTTGATCAATGAATCTGAGGAAAGAAATTACATTCACTCAGAAAAAGGTCTCTCCGTTCAGAAAGAAAAACATGACGAAGAGTTCAGCTGTTTCCAGGAAAGGGTGTTATTTTATTTCGATTGAGAACTTCAAAATATCAGAATCTCAAAATAGACGGCAAATATCTCAGCAACCTAAGATTTGCAGGTGACAGCGTCCTTTTTGCAGAGAACTTACACGACCTCTAACTAATGCTAGATGAACTAAATGAAGAAAGCAAAAGAGTCGGCCTATACATGAACCTCAGTAAAACAAAAATCATGTGCAACAATCATATTGAGAATAAGAACATAACTGTCAAAATCGAAGACACAAAACTGGGGAAAGTAGACTACTGCATCTACCTAGGACAACGAATCTCAATGAAACCAACAAGAGAATAAGAAATCAAGTGAAGAATCACCCTAGGATGGCGAGCCTTTTGCAGAGCAAGCTCGAACCCTAAAAAATAAGACGATCTAAATCATCCAAAAAAGAAGAGTATACAACCAATGCATCCTCCCGATAGTCACTTATGGAGTTGGAACATGCAACCTAACTAAGAGACACACTTGCAAACTGAGAAGCATGCCACTTACACATGAGAGAATAATGCTGCCCCACGATCCATTTTTCTGGCCTTTTCGCCATGGACTAAAGTGTTGTATCTGTTCCCTGGCATTGCCTGTGGCGCCAGTACTGACACTTGCCTGCTGAATGAGCCGGAGATGGTGTGTGTCAAAGACCGAGTGCACCGGTGCAATGTGTCAACCAATGCAGTTTTACTGAGGCTGCGCATTGCTACGCGCATTAGGAGCCTTTGGATTCGGCTTTGTGCTCTCCTACTACTACTCGGCCCAGCTGCAGGGGATACGGCGCCCCGGAGCAGCACTGTCCCATTGCACTTAATGGAACAGGTCGAGGGTTGTCCTGACGCTTTTGTAACTACGTTTGCTTTAGCAACCACGGTTGCTCAGCAACCTGAGTCGCGTCTACTGGTGCTATTTTTGATGGCCTGCTCCTATTTTCCCCGTGTGAAGCCCTGACCTTCTGTCGAATTTTCCTCTGGTGGGAGAGCAAATAAATAGATGCTCAATCTCACATGGAGAAATAAGAAAAAACAGCACTACAATAGGAAGAAAATGGGGGTCGATACATCATAGAATCTATTAGAAAACTCAAATGGCAATGAGCTGGTCATTTGCAAGAATAATGGGCAACCGCTGGAAATCACAACTCACAACATGGATCCCCAGAGATCACATGCGAAACTGAGCCCGACAGAATACAAAATGACGAGATGAACTAGACAAATTTAGAAAATACTGGCTCCGTGACGCCCATGATAGAGAAATGTGGTGGACCCTAGGGATGGTCTATGTCCAACAACGGACATCGAAAGACTGATGATGATGATGATGATGATGATAAAAATTCTCAGGAGAATCTTCCGCTTTCCTCGTCGTTTTCCATTCTTTTTTCTCCATTCTGTCCTGGAAGTGGGTTTGTCCGCATCCACTGTTCAAAACCGAACAGACCAACCGCTGAGAAGTTAATACACTATGTTTACCGAATAAGGCTGTTGGCTCCATCCTTCAATTGTCATGTGCCCTTTTATACACACGGTGATCCCAAAACCCCGGTCGAGTTTGACCTGAATCCTACATCAAGTCGGCAAGTTTTTTACGACCATTCAGCCCAACCAACTTCAAATCCTCTGATACTCCTCAGTCCCTACCCTCTTTTCCTATCCCCCTCTCTCATGCCTATTTCATAACACTGGATGCAATAAACAGTTTATTGGTCTCTGTGAGACGTTTCTGCCAAATTTTCACAATCGTATTCAATTCCAATAAACCTGTCAAAGCGTGCCATTATCAGTTTATTTCGCAAGTTACGGACGTCCTAAATCAAGGACCAAACCAGGAAGCAAATATTACATTCAACAGACATGACTTTTTGAAAAAAATATTTCTAGTTGGGAAATAATTCAATTTCTATATTCTTGAATGAAAATCTCTACCGTCTCTATTTTATTCAAATTTTGACTTTCACAATCAACAAGTTCTTAATTTTTCAAGAATAAACTTTATTTCTATACAGTCGAAGAATGTATACATGAAAACATTCGGTCTATTACAATCTGAAATTAAAAAAAGAGATAAGTGTTGTCATTTTACTCACCAGAATGCAGATACATTTCAGATATTTATGGTGTACCGAGGAATCAATGAGTCAATGCAATACTGCATCCATGTAGATTTCATTTGCCTATAACCATAACGAAAATAAAGTTCATAATGATAATACAAAATATCAAATGTCAGTTATGATCCAAATTGAAAGACTGTCGCTAAATTCATACAGTCACCGTACGATACTGTTCAAATGTCGCTTCAAAACTGAAAAAAAACCAGTGGTTTTTGAGAATAAAAATGCTTTTATGATATAAAAATGAAGGACAAATTAAAGCCTTGTAAAACACTGAGAAGAAAATAGAAGATTATAGGAATAGCCTGACAAATATGATTACAAAAGCATCAAAGAGGTTGGAAAATACACATATAAACAATAATACGCAGGAGATACTCAAAACAACATTAGAACTAATGAAAAAAAGGAGGAATACTAAGATAAAAACTAAGGACAACTAGACCAAAAGAACAGAACTGAACAAACTCATAAACGAAAGAATGAGAGAAGAAGAAAGGAAGAGAAAAAAGAAGAAAAAAGCGAAGAGGACTGTAGAGGCTACCAGGACGAGATACATTTTAAAACACGCCCAGGCCACAAATTGCACCGGTAAACAATAGATGGTTGCACTAAAAGACATAAATGGCAAAAGCACCAAACATAGGGACTAAATGTTAAGAATAATTGGATGATACTATGAAAATATGCTTATGAAATAGAAGTACCAAAAGTCAACAAAGCAGTTGTTACTAGTGATATCCAAGATATAACAGAAATAGTGTATAATCTAAGGAATGTGAATCTCAGAACAATCCCAAGCGAGGATGATATAACGATGTACCTTCTAGAATGTACAGGAGAGATTTTTCACAAAAGACTAGCACAGCCATTTGCATGATACGGAAAGGAAAAGTACCTCAGGAACTTTTGTCTGGTGATGGCGATCCAACTCCGTGAGAAATGAGATAAATGTGACCTCAACAACACTGCCCTGTTACGCTATCACCTAACATATGTAACCTATTCACAAAATGATTCACTAACAGATTAACAGACTCTAAATTAACATCAACCACCCAAACAGGCTGGCTATTCAATCATAGACTACCTACATGCTATAAATCAACTAATTGAAGTCATTAAAATACGACAAACCGATTTGTTTTGCCTACGTAAATTATTAGAAAAACATTTACCTCGGTAGAACATACGATAGTCATCAACTCAGCACGAGACAAGATGTTAACAAGAATTAGAAATAAATCATTCACATCAATCAAAATTGTACTGCAATAATTAAACTGTATAAATATACAAGTATATCACAAGTATAGGGAAATGAGTAACCCAGGGGTATCCTCTTGTGTCACTCATTCTCTATACTTAGCCAACAACCTTAAAAGCATCTTTTGAGAAACTAACTGGCGCTATAAGCATTGGAAGAATTACAAAACAAGTTGCCGGATCGAAATAGAGAAAATAAAAAAGTAAGCTCTAGGATGAACAGAAAAAAGACAAAAGTAATGTTCAACGATTAGGTCCTCCAAAAGGCCATAAGAACAGAGTATGAGACTTTAAGAGAAGTTGATATGTTGACAAATATGTTTAGGTCAGACAATAAAGTTAAGAAAAATAGGAAAACGGAATGAAACGACGCATAACGATCGTATACAAAATATCTGCTTTGAATAGAGACATTTTGAAGAGCACCTTGTCAATGCATTCAAAGTGTAAAGTATACAATGAATGCAACATACCAGCTATGAAACGCAGGTGCAAAATATTGAAATGACTAGAACGAACTGGGAACCAACTTGAAACCGCAGAGAGAGAGAGTCATGGAAAAATACCATGGCTCAGAGGTAGGAATGAAGGATTTCATACAAATACTTAAGCAACAATAATGAGCAATAAAGAAATGACAGCTGTTGTAGCAAAGAGTAACTTATTGATGTCCATAGGACAATAAACGCAGTAGGAAAAGACCAGACTCGAGATGGATAAGATAGAAAGGTTTCGCTGGTAGGACATTGCAGAGGTCCGCACAATTTCGGTCGTCATGGAAGAAAATCTGATGATGGTGATGATGATATTTCTACCCATTCTTCCACTGATTATGACGTCTTTTCCTTTTGCAATGTATCAAGTTCTTCTTGTCACCATTGTTTGAATTCTTTTTTTCTCTATGCCAGCCTCCGCCGTTATTTTCAATTCCTTCTGCTTTTTTATTAATTTTTGGGGACACTAATGTTTATCTTTTATCAAAATTTTTAAAGAACACAAATCTTGGCTTATCGATACAAATGTCTATGGTGCAATGTTATTCAAATGGGAGTGCATTCTTGGTTTTGATTGTGTAGAAATGTAATCCAGTCTTTAAGGCCATTTCGTCATCTCCATGGAATCTGGTTGGAATAATAAAAAAGTAAGCCACCGGAGAGACAATAGACAATTAAGATAATTGAATTATGGTTCAATTTCGTTATAAATCTTACATTGCCCTGAGTAAAGGAACATTTGTAGAACACTGAGGGAAATCTTAACTCAGTGATGTTGACTTGCAAGACCACGTTGCTCACCATTGCAATTATGCCTTCATTCATGTAATAAGATCCGTTGAATTTGCATCTTCATTTAGCACTTTCCTCTTAGTCCAGTCGATTGGTGAAAAATTTGGTCAGAATTTCTCGCTTAAGGATAAAGCATAATACTTGAAATAGAGATATCTTAGCGTGGGCTGAACAGTTTCAGATGAGGAAAACTCGCAACAGCTGCAAAACAATATTTCCAATCCCATTGAAAGTCATTGAAAACTCATTGAGATATTCTTTACTCAGATAGGAGCATATACAGAAATGTTTGAAAACAGAAAAATATATCACAATCAAAAACGAATCCCTGGAACCGCTACAAAATTTAGCCATGTCTCCCTGAGTGCCTCATAGTCCTACAAAATTTTATCGAAATTAATTGAGACCTTTTCATCTGTCGTATGAGCGAATACTGGAATGTATACAATATTAAAGCAGGAAAATATCTCTCGATCAGAAATGAATCCCTAGATCCGTCCCCCAAAATCCAAATCAATTTTTCTTACTAAATTTATTTGTTTATTTCAAAATATGATTTATTTTTCCATGACAATTGATCGGAGTTCCTGGAGAAATATCTGAGATATGTGTTGAGAACCAAGAGCAAATTTTACTATCTCAAAAATGATACCTTTCCACTACTCAGGCTGTATTTGACTTTTGGAATATTATTGCACACACCTGATGCTGCATACAAACGTTGAGAAACCTTATTTCCTGAAAATTCACAAGTTATAGATGCCACATTGAACCACGAAATAAGCATAGTAATTTTTGGCCAAGTAATGGTTTTTATTTTAATGATATTGCTCTTTAAAAAAGCCTAAATCTAAAAAAATGAAATTTTGCCATTCCCTCTGACAATGATTATATTCTTTAGAGGGAGCTCCATGCGAATTTAACATAGTACGACAATTCTTCTTCATTACTTTGGCACTGGGGTCTTTATTGAAAAGTTCATCATCCTTTTATTATCATTGCTTCCCTTTATTCCATCAAGTTTTACTGACATATTTTCATAATTCATTGATCTCTTCCTCACTCTCCTCTCAGTTTTTCCTTTCTTTGTTTCAGTCTTCAGCATAAACCTCGTATCATTTCAGTTCTCTTCTCTCCTCTATAGTTTCTGCTCTTTCTTTTTCATTTGCTTTTTATATTGTGTTCTTTCTTTTCTGTCCTTTCCCTTGTCTCCCTCTCTCGACGTCTTTCCAATCAATCTTCCCTCCTTGACTCTGTAAACATTAAAATATGGTAACTTTAGATGCTGACTGTATTACCCTAGTTTTTCTCCCCTTGCCTATTTCCACGAATCTCCTTACCTGCCACCCATACTCATCCTTTTCCGCCCATATTATTAGGTTTATTCTTATCTTTTTATTCATTATTCATGGACTATGACAGAATTATGATACATGATTTCTGACTTGCCGCCTTGCGTACGAACCAAATTTGCCAGTATGCTTGGGTGTATGTATTAAAGTGTACTTTATGTGCCAATTAAGAAGAAACCATTGCTAAAAAAGTTTACGCAGAGGATGACGTATATGCACATGCTTGCACATATATATATATGTATATATATATATATATATATATATATATATATATATATATATATATATATATATATATATATATGGAGATAGAGATATGTGTTTGTATGTATATATATATGCGGATGTATATATGTGTTTGTGTGTAGGGAGAGAGGCAATCATTTCTCTGGCAATTATAGGAGAAAGTATGGCTGCCAGAGGGAGATTCCGTTTTCTTTTGGGGGGGGGGAATAGGTGGCTACTTAACAGACCTTGTGTTGCAATGCATTTCTGTCGGCTTACATCTGTTGTACACTGGTGGGATTGATACCGTCGTAGATAATGATCCTCTCCCGTGGTTCATTGTAAATTTTCAGTCGAACTCCATTTATCTACTGGCCATAAACTAGTCCTCTAAAAAAGGTCTTTGGTACCTGTAGTCCCCTATCCTCCTTAAAGTCACTCTAGAGCTCATTGAGACAACGCTGATGGAAGTGCCTAGGGAAGCGTAAGTGATGCTGGTATACGAACCAGGATTCGGCTCGGGCGCAATACGATGGCTCTTTGAATTATCATTTCCTGACGTTCTTGAGTTTTTTTCTCTATTCCAAAAACGCTTATGGAGTCTACTAAAGATTTGGCTTGCCTTAGCCAGTCTCTTGTCTATCTTTGTCCAATCTAGCAGCGCGAGATATGACGCAACCCAAGTAAGTTCTGATCATTACTAGCGTTGTTAAACCAATGGAAATGTTGTGCGAGTACTTACTTTATAGATGTGCATTTTGCGCATCTGTGGATATTCGCTTAGTTTGATATCGGTATTATATGTATGCTCTCAGAGTATGTATCCTTGCAAATAGGTGGACTTCACGAAGAATATCTTTTTTGTTTATTCTAGGTATGTGAGGCTTTCAGGTGAACAAGAACAAAAGAATCAAAATACGACCCAAATACGCACTAAAAATGATGGAAGCTAATTTTAGTGTCAAAATCAGGGTAGCTAGCCAATTCGTGGACCAGTAAACACGGTTGCTCAACTGTTCTTAGTCTAGGTCCCTATATTTTGAGGCAAAAGGCACTATATTCCTCAATAACAGCGTAAAATTATTGCAAATAAAATATCACTATACACCATTGTACCAAATTTTAGCCTCATATCAATTGACAATTTAATGAAAAGGAACTGAGAACACCCCAATCGTATCGCAAAGGTTCAAAGAACCTGGTATCAATAATTGGCCCTTAAAGATAACCATTTTCTAAAAAACTCCATCACTTTCGGAAAATGCATCCTCGTGGTCCGGATATTACATGGGCACAGATTACAGCCGCGCCGACTATTTATAAGTCCTTGAAATAATTTACTTTAACTATATGTACAACCGCCTTAATAGGTAGAAACACTTGGATATACTGATATTCCCGGTGCACTTCCCTACATAAATATTCATATATTCTATTCGATTGGAACAAAGATATGTCACTTTGTGTGCATGTCTTTTTCCGCACATTTGTGCCCACTGACCAAACTGCTGTTTCCTATGGTGTAAATTAGAGACCTTAGAATGCTTCAGCTTAGTGTTGAAGAGATTTGAACAGCGACTCCAGACGCATATAGACCAAGAAGTAAGATTTGTCAAAAAAACATAGCTTCACATATCGATGTTTTTGGGTTTTTTTTTAATAAAGATTTCAATGATTTTGTAGCAATTCTATGTGACTCATCCTTGCATATTTAGGGCGATTGAATACAGCTATATGGCACGATTGTATTTATGCATAAAGAGCCTTTATTGTAAGGGGTTATGTATGTATATGAGGTTGAATTTGACGCCCTTTGCATTTTCATAGATTTTCCTGTGTGCTTGTGTGTTTCACAGATATTTCCCACAACTTCTCTTACCCTGTAGGAGGGTTGATGATATGCAGATTTCTCTATGCGAGACATATTGTCTGCTTTGCAATCGCTTGTCTTATCAATAATCGCAAGATTCTGCCTAATGTGAATTTTTCACTGCTATCGAAATTGTTCCCTGCTTCTCCATTATCATCACACTATTGTTAAGACAGGCTGGCAATGAACTATTATCCCTCAGCCATTCAGTCGTGAATACAGATGGAATATATTTGAAAGGATATGCGCGTCCCCATTCCCATTGTCGAAGTTCTTTACTTACTGCAGTATTCATCCGATTGACGTGGATGTCTTTGCACGTTGTTGTAATTATTTTACACTGAATTATTCAATCTTGTGTCCATATGCGCAACACAAAGTGCAATGCAGATAACTAGAATTAACAAAAAGAGATATTCTTCATGATAAAAGCCTCATTATTGTTGCATTTAAGCAACAGAAAACGTGCTTATAAGATCTACAAAGGAAATATCAAGAACTATATTAGTATATTATTTGTCATATATGTTTCGCCCCCAGCTCCCCCTTTTTCCTTCGTTTGTCTGTCTGTCTTACATAAAAATATTAAGAATGTATCGATTGAATAGATTTTACACGATGAATTTTATATATAAGGTCACAAATACCTATCTTATTACTGACTCATGAACACCTTTAACTAATTTTTTAACCTGACAATTAAAGGCAACAGAAGAAAATCAGCCTACAAATATTTGATGCTGACTGTATATAAGATCATATTTGTGTCTTTCTCAAGTTTAGGCGCACATCCTTACAAGTTTACATCTAAACAGATTGGATTCAATAAAGTGGGTATCTTTTGGTTTTATGCTTTGAATGCAAACAATCTGTTGAAGGGAATTCTGACTTGATATATGATACATTTGCCAACTCACCAAATACCCCAGGGATTTCTGATTATTTTCATTATTATCTATTGGTTGTCAGACATTAATTTCGGTTTCAATGTAGCCCTACTTGAATATTTTGTGTGTTCAAATGGCATCTGACACAAATTAGATAACACTAATCCTTGTTATACTATTTGGGGTCAAAAGTAACCGTCGAGTAATCTGTAGTTCTTCATAAACCAAACGAGATAGAGATCCAGATTACAAACTTAAGTTAATAGTCTACATAGTTCATCATTTTGTTCCATGAAAAAACAATATAATTAGTAAAACTCATAAAATTTTTACAGTGGTAAAGTTTTGCTGGACAATTTCCAGCTTGTAAGATTTACACTACAAAAAAGTCTCTCGTTCAAATTAGAAGGGGTCTATCGAAGTAATCACCTCTCTAATTCTCACTACATTTGTTGTATTTGCAGCATAATGAGTGGTAGGGATAAACATAAATTAGCATAAACAACTGTTATACATTTGAACACAGAAATACGCACATCATTTTTAATAAATCACTGCACAATAATTAATGAATCTTACTTAATGGGCCTCCTACCATCGACAGTGATCGGTCTGGATAGACGATGCCCAGATGAATTTAACATCCAGTTGTGAAACTATCGATAGTAGGTATTACTTTGGGGAAATAATCTAAATCTAAATCGTTAGCAGGTCCTACTTCGGGTAAAAAGTCTAAAGTTCATTCATCAAGATGGAATTTAGAAACTGAAAGACTGAATAAGAGTAACAGATAATTTGTTACATACATTCACATACACGTAAATATGCATGCTCTCATAGTTAGATAGATAGGTGTTAACATGCAAACGGATAGAAAGACACAGAGAGATGCACATATGCACACATATATTTCTTGTTAAAAATGATGCAGGAAAATTTTGATACCTCAAAAATTCGTTTTTTTTTTTACATGCGATTGCCTAACATACAACTGATAAGTTGAGGTGAAATCGGTTACGGGCAATTTGTGATCGGATTAAATGCTATCGATTGTGGAAACGAATATATCTTGGAAGTTTCATATATAAATTGTGTTTATGTGTGTGTTTTTGTGTTTGTTTCTATAAGTTACATTTCACTATATGTATAAATATTGAAATATGTTTAAATAGCACGTTATCTGTCAAAGATATTCGATCGAACGTGACATATCTGATTCCCTATAATTGCCTAATTACATCTCATAATTCGGCACAGATCATTGAGGATCATGATTCAGTCGAGATAGGAGCTTTTGTAAAAGTTCTATGCTTCCAAAAGACTCTCTTATGGCCAGGGTACTCGTATGTAATCAGATATTATGCAGATATCAAAGAAAGAAAACGAACATGAGGTAAATGTAAATATTGATACACATTACGATCACCATTATTCTTTGACTCTTTCGCCCAAGTGTCATGCTTTGCGTTGAAGGTAAGATAAAGTGAGAGAGAAAGATAAACAGATTTAGTGGAAAAATGAAAGAGAGAGAAGAAAAGAGAACAGATGGTACGTCAGTACGTAAGAAGCAAGTGACTACTAATATGTAATTGAGCAAACCAGGGGACAAAAAAAAAGGAAGAAAAAAAGAAAGGAAGAAAAAATACAGAAAAAAGTCAAAGGAAAGAAGAAAAAATGAAGGGGAGAGGAGAGGAAAGAAGAAAGAAAAGAAGGAAGAAAGCAGAAAAGAGGAAAAAATTGACATTCAAATTTCTTTTATGAATAATTAAATCATGAAATTGGAAAAGATCGTTGAAATATTTTCATTGTAAATGTAAGTGATGAATTTTTGATGTAATTTTTCAAAGTTTTGTTTGTGAATTTGATTTCGTGATTTTAAATCGAAACACAGTAGTAATTCTTTGTTCAAATTTATTCATGCAGTTGAAAATATAAAAATAATCTTTTCAGAAGAGAAAATAAAATCATTTAATTTGTTGAAATTTGATTTTTTTTAGTTGGATTAATAAAATCCCGACTCTTACAAATATATATGCCCTATATTTTAGTGTTTTTTAATTGATAATGTAAAAACTAAAACTACAAATTGATCACTTTTTGGAAAATTTCTTCTCTCGGAGAAATTGAAAATCCAACTTGACATTCCCACTATGTTTTTTAAAAAGTTTTTCAAACGAGTTGTTTAACTGATGAATAAAGTTTGTAGCCATCATAAAATTCAACCTTCCAATTTTGATTCAAATTGGACGGTGAAATTCAGGATGACACAGTACGAACAGTGCAGACCCGATTGTGATGCACCTTTAAGCAAGATCAAAGAGTAGTATCTGTTTTTTCACGTCAATGAAATAGCAATAACTTTCTGTTTGCGATTTTCAGCATTATCATAATTGTGTTTCAATTGTTTGCTTCATGATTTTCAATTTGATTTGAAATTTTTCATTTCACAAATAGAAAAATCCTCATTTTTTAAAATACTATCACTGAAAATCGTGTGATATACCAGTCCCGTTTTGATTTTTAAACGATGTTATTTATTGATTTATCTCCATGGATTCCCTCATCTCTCTTCCTTGATGCGCTGTAAAATTGAATGCAATATTTCGTTGAAGTGAGGAGAACAAATATTACACTTCGATCTTGAACTAAAGACTACTATCGGGACTCTACTACTCTGAAAATGTTATTATGAATAACCTTTTCATCAGGAACATGTAAAAATTACAAATTGAAGTCATTTACAAGTTTCTGTCTGTATAGTTATAGATATCTTATGTATATTTTCACTTACCTTCTATAGAACATGAGGTAAGGAGATTAGTTCCCGACTTAGAGGGAATGCAGAGTTGCCAGTTGGTATTTGGTTCTCAACGAATCTACTTGGCCTCGAAAAAAAAAGTTTGATACTGAAAAAATATTCACAAAGGATAACAATCCGTTACACAAGAATGGTATGATACGACATAAATCAGACATGAACAATGGATCAAAATGTATATTTTATTCTATTTTCCCACCTGTTAAGTCGCTGATGTTTTTTAAGTTACTTTTTTGTTTTGGTACTCAAGTTATTCATTTGGACCCGAATCGATACAGATGTGGTCCTGTACGACAGAGGACATCTGGCAACCCTGAGGGGGAAAATGGGTATACTTTTGTATTGTTGGTTGATTAGTATGAGCTGGTGGTGTTTGTGTGTGTGTGTAGGGGAGAGTCAAGTTTGGTCTGGAGTAAGAAAGGCATGTGAAAGGAAGGGTCAGTAGGTGTGTGCAATCTGTCTCTGTGTGTGTTTGGCTTGCCTTAAATAAGAAGGGCAGTGAGAGGAAGGGTCCAGATGTTTTCTGAAAAAAATCTTCATTTGACTGTAGTTGTTTTTTAAAGTATGGATAGTGTTGACATATATATTTATGGTAGGATGGGAGAGTTGTTTTTCTTTCCAATCTTTTTTTTTATGGTGGGGTATAGAATTTTTTTCTTTTCTTAAAGAGGTGCTATGTGAGTGCTTATACTATTCCTGTTGGCTGTTAACCAATTCCTCGTATGTTAATGTCGTACTTTGTAGTGTTTATGTGATTTTGTTTCAAAATCAATGCATTTAGAGAGTTAACAATCTTGAAGTGTCAATATCTTATTTCATTAAGATTCAAGAGCTGTTCCGATAAATCTGCGTGTAGATGAATCATGAATATTTTTGATGGGATGTGCTCAGTGAAAGTTTAAGTACTGGTTTTATGTGTTTCTATGTTCAACCTGAGCGATTGTGTTCTCATTCAGGTTTAGGGCTCTCTTGTGTTCGTCTATTCTTTTTTTAGGAGGTCTGAATGTCTCTCTGATGTTTTGCCACAGTCCTTATGCGGAATTGCATAAACGCTGGACTCGGATGTAGGGGGTTTGTATGGCATATTGTTAACTAAATATTTAATGGTTGTTGAGGTGTTGGTTGAAATGTACATTTCTTGTGTGCACAGGTTGGAGCTGAGGTTAGTGGTGCATTTGTGGGAGGGTAATGTTTCGAGATTAATGGTATTGTTATTCTTTTGTATATAAAGTATCGTGAGTACTGGAATGAACAGAGGGATTGTTCTATGTATTCTTCTTTGTCATCAACGTATTCAGGTCTACATATTTTGAGGGCTCTTAGGTGAAAGCCTATGATTTAGCCTGATTCAATATTTGGAGTGTGGCTAGAGTAAAAATATGTGGTCTTTCTTGTTAGAGGCTGTGCGGAAGATGCTGCATTTCATGGTATTGTTGGATCTGTGCTGTAGGATGTCAAGGAAAGGCGGTTATTGGACTCTTTTTCTAGTGTTAATTCAATAAATGGTTCCAATATGTAGATATGTGTGTTGTGGATATATAAGGGTATCATCGATGCAGCAAACGTTGGAGGCTCTAGCTATCTTTTGGGGTGCAATGTCTTTTCCTGAAATGATGAGTCGTAAAGGAATGTGGGGTTCGGGGGTTGGGGGAAGCTATGAAGTCGGATGGTATTCTATAAGTTTTTTGAGTGTTTTGTTAGTTTTTAAATGTATTACTAGAGGGAAGTGGTTTTGTTGAGAAAGGCATGTGTATCCATATTGACAATATCTCCTCCTGAGGTGGTGATGTGTATTTTGTCGTCTTTGGCTAACTTTTTCAATGGATTAATTTATCTGAGTAGTGATGGTTGTTTGTTGTATTAATGGCAGCTTTGGAGGTGTTGTAAACAAAGTCGTGGCATCCGATGTTTTTCCATCCGCTGGTTTTGCATAGGGCTTTGAGTTTGTTTTGTAATTTGTGAACTTGCGCCTTTTTGTTTTTATGTGATTTAAATTCAGGATATTGTTATCCGTGTTTACGTGTGGCGGGGTTAGGCAGTGTAATTTGTGAGCTGTGTCCCTGGCTTCTTCAAAACTTAGTATTTCTTTTCATCTAAGTTTGTTGGCTGGAGCTGTTAAGTAGTCCTGGACATATTGAAGGAATATGTGATTGGATGTCTTTAGGATTTTGTGAGAGCTTTTTGGGAGGACTTTCACTTCTTTTTCTCTGGTGAAGAAATTTTTCCAATTTTTGAGGTAAAGGGATGATAACATCAGATCTTTGTGAGAGCGCTTCAAAAGTGTGTTTTCTGTGTCGACAATGTGTTTAGTGGATATTAGGTGATCTGGTAGAATGTTGATGAAAGTGACAATTGGAAAGAAAAACTTGAGATCAAAGCAAGAGTTACATTCAAAAATGTTGATCATCACTTGGACATATTACGGTGCATTTTGATTAGTGCAAGCCATCTTTTCCAGAGAAGGTTTTCAGCAGTGCAAAGAAACTCGTATGTCGCTTACATATTTGAAGTTGAGGAATGACGTGGGTATATTTCTGTGCTGTTGGTTGTTCAGTAGGAGCAGGATGGGTGGCGTTTGTATCCGTGTACGTGTGAGTCAAGTTTAGCCTGGAGCAGGAAGGTTCTATAAGAGGAAGGGTTAAAGGATGTTTTGTGAGAACTGCTCATTTCCATCCTCTCACTGCCCTTTCTTATCTAAGACTAGCCCAACACCCATAGAGACAGGTACCAAACACACTCTGACCCCTCCAATGTATCAGCTGAATTTTTTGTTGTAATGGATCCTCCTTGGTGGTCATCTCTCAGATCCATGTTGATATTTCTCTATCACTAAGAGTTATTCCTAACATGACTGTTTCCATTGCACTCTGAGCTCTTCCGACTTTGTGGTCAATTGGTTTTGTAAGATTTCAGGATTTGCACCCGAATGTCATAACCTGCATCATGTATTGATTATATACTTTACGTTTTAAGCGTATTGATTATTTGTTCTTCAGTATGGCTGTATTGATACCAAGTGTTTTCCATTAATCGCTATGTGCCGTCCTATTTCAACTATGTGCCATTTCTGTAGCTCTGCCTCTATACCTGGGTAAATGTATTCATAATATCTACCTTTTTTACACTTCACCGTCTTTTATATAATATTTGTCAGGACTTTACTCTTGGATTTGTTTTGTTCATCTTTGACCCTGTTTTTGGCTTTCTCTATTTAGATCACTTACCATGTATTATCGATTCTCCACCGTTTTCGCTATCAATAGATTTTCATCACAGTCATAACTTGTTCAAATATACTCCGTCTTCGTTTTCCTAGGAACTTCACCGGAAGGTGCTTTCAAGGCTTACTTTAAAGACTTTGGGTTATATTATATCCTTTATTTTTTCCTCTTCCGAAGCCTCCGCCGTGATAGTATCTTCATGAAGTTTAATCGTTGCAGTGCCATTTCGTATATAATTTCAATTACCTATTAATGATTCGCACTTATACCTTGCTCCGTCAGATTTGAAGACTGTACTGTGTTCTATTGAAACAAAAGCCTTTTCATAATCTACGTCAGCCGAACAAAATGGCTTGTCGTGTCCAGATACCTTCTCGATCAGTGTGTTGGTTGTTTATTGTTGAGCTCTTTCTACAGCCTTCTTGATTGTTCAGTTGGTTTTCATGTAAAGTATTTGTTAAACTGTTTGCAATCTTCGAAGATAGTTTGTATAAGTCAGTTAGCAAAGTAATAGGGTGTTAATTGCCATGTTATCTATCGTTTCCCCTTTGGTGTAGTTAGGTCTTTATTTCTGGACAGAGGTTTCTTTTCTCGTAAGCATTGTGTAAACATTATCTGACGGATCCATGACTATGCCATAGATGCCATATATCGTAATACAAAAAAAAACTTCATCCGTTGTTATATCTGGAGCATCACTATTCTATATTGAAGTTTGTGTACCTTGTACATAGTATATTTATAAAGATACTGCTGGACTTAATTTCGATTTACATGAACATTTTCTGAATATATTTTTTGAAAATTATTTTCAACTCAATATCTTCTATATTAACAAAAACAGTATTCCATTTTTTCACAGATTTATCCCTCTTCGTTTATATTACTCGATTGATCTTTTATTTGCACCTGATTTCATTCCCTCAGCTTATCTTCTCTTCTTTACATTTCCACCTTATTTAACCCATTTATGATATTTTTTTGTATGAAAAATCGCTTTTTCTTTTTTTTTGTCTTAAAAAAATTTCTTCAGTTCGTCTCAGTCCTTTTTATTTGTTTCTTCCTTTAATAATTCCCCCTTGATTCACGTATCTTGACACGGCATTCCCCACCATCAACTGTTCTTTATTTTAGGTAATTGTGTGCTCTGTATGGGGAGGGTTGCATACATGCCAAAGGGACCATTTATATTGAGATAAGGAGTGCTTTTAATATGTCAACTCACGCCCAGTTTGCCTAACTTTAAAGTGTACCCTTTAGATAGAGTACAAGCCGGAGACTCTACTGAAAAGTAAGAACCACAAATTAGACCGTGACTTTGACATCCAACCTGACCACCCCGTTTAAAGAAAAAGACCAGACCTGGCAGTCAAGGAAGAGAGACGTGCAGTTAATATGAAGGGGAGTGATAGGCTAGAGAATATCAGGACCTAACAAGGGAGCTAAAAAAAAGTTTGGAACAAAGAGGTCAGGGTAGTATAAAGAATAAGCGCACTGAAAACTGAGTTGAAGACATTGGAGGAGCTAGAGATAAGAGGAAGGATTGAGACGATACAAACTACAACTACTTAGGTCTGAATAAATACTGAGGAGATTACTTGCAGTCGTCAGACATGGCCTGTAAGTAAAGCAAGGTAAGGTTGATACGGTACAAATCAAAACGTTGCTGTGATAGGTGAAGATGTGCTGGAGACCTGGAGACCTGGAGAGACTTACTGTCACTCAGCAATAATAATAATAATAATAATAATAATAATAATAATAATAATAATAATAATAATAATAATAATAATAATAATAATAATAATAATAATAATAATAATAATAATAATAATAATAATAATAATAATAATAATAATAATAATAATAATAATAATAATAATAATAATAATAATAATAATAATAATAATAATAATAATAATAATAATAATAATAATAATAATAATAATAATAATAATAATAATAATAATAATAATAATAATAATAATAATAATAATAATAATAATAATAATAATAATAATAATAATAATAATAATAATAATAATAATAATAATAATAATAATAATAATAATAATAATAATAATAATAATAATAATAATAATAATAATAATAATAATAATAATAATAATAATAATAATAATAATAATAATAATAATAATAATAATAATAATAATAATAATAATAATAATAATAATAATAATAATAATAATAATAATAATAATAATAATAATAATAATAATAATAATAATAATAATAATAATAATAATAATAATAATAATAATAATAATAATAATAATAATAATAATAATAATAATAATAATAATAATAATAATAATAATAATAATAATAATAATAATAATAATAATAATAATAATAATAATAATAATAATAATAATAATAATAATAATAATAATAATAATAATAATAATAATAATAATAATAATAATAATAATAATAATAATAATAATAATAATAATAATAATAATAATAATAATAATAATAATAATAATAATAATAATAATAATAATAATAATAATAATAATAATAATAATAATAATAATAATAATAATAATAATAATAATAATAATAATAATAATAATAATAATAATAATAATAATAATAATAATAATAGTAGTAATAATAATGATAATAATAATAATAATAATAGTAGTAGTAGTAATTGGATGGACAAAGGAGAACTCTAATCAATGGATCAGCAAACGAGAGGGTCCATGACAATGTGCAAGACCTGTTACCCCAGGGATAACACGGACTGTATCTGAAAGGGAAAGAAAGCGGTAGAAGCTTCATCAGCATAAAAGACTATGTCCAATGGGTCAAAACAGGACAAGAAAAATGTGCAAGCAAATAGTGAAGACATTATTTAAAGTGCCCATAGCAGTGCAACAAATACCAGAAAAAAAGTTGCAAACGAAGCAGTAGCACAGCGAACGAATGGAGTTAAATAGTTACAGAAAGAAAAAAAACTATATAAGAAATTGAAGAAATGTATGAAATATCACAGACATCATGAACATGGCTAGGCAAAGGAAACCTGAGAAGGGAAACGGAATATCTCATCACGGTAGCCTAAGACAAATGCATCGGGATGAACTATATCAAGAGGAAAATCGACAGAACCCAAATAATCAGCAAATGCTGCCTATGTGGAGAAAAGGATGCCATGGTAAACCACGTGACCAGTGAATGTAGTCAACTAAACCAGGGGGAGTAGAAAAATAGACACAACAGGGTAGAAACTACAAAAGTAAACTCTATTTTGTTTGGATATGCCGAAGTTTATAACGCAAGACTCGTTGTAAATATCATACATTCATATATAATTAAACCACATAATCTTTTCACGGTGAGAATCAGAACGTAGCTATGTATGAGAATGCACGCAATGTGGTAGTGGCAATTGTCTAAAAACAAAATCAGAAAGTAAATTTGACAACAGGAAAGAAGAAAAAATAAGACATTTTGAGTATGGAAAATATTTTTTCTAAAAGACGGAAAATAATTTTAGAATAAAAAAACATTATAAATCCTGCAAAAAACTACGTAAAAGTCAAAAGGCAATGGTTCTAATTACGATTGAAAGATCTACCAAATAAGAAAAGAAATGAATATTGAAAAAAAGAAAAAAAAAGGAAAATAAGAAGAGAAAAGGCAGCAAAAGATTTATGAAAGAAACAAATGTCACTTTCGAAAATGTCAGTGAACATCGAATATGCTGGAGTGACCAATATTTCATCGAGGGAAATGAAATTGGATTTGTTCATATATATAAACATATATATTGCGTTACAATATATAGAAACTTATCTTGAGATGATTTCCCGTAGTTACATGGTTAACGTATCAATCGTCTTAGAGAACGTAAATAGAATAAACAATTAAAGAAAATGGGGCTGCCGCAGGAAATCAAGTCTGCCACCGGTCGGGTAGCTGCTTCAATGTAGCAATGCTCTTACCACTGAGCAAAACAGCTGCCGGTAATGCAAAGGCCAAAATAACCACTTTCATGCCAAATTCTCATCTTGTTTATTCTCGGTTTATCCGTTTCTTTCAACGCAACAGTCACGTATTAGGAAATGGACATATTTGGTTCGATAGAATGAATAATAAATTTCGTTGTATTATAAAATACGTGAATTCCTTAATATATGTATATATAAACAAAATATCTGCTATATCCACACACAAACACACACCCATACATTAGTATATATATGTGCAAGTCAGAATGTAGCAATTTTCCTATATACTAACACAAGCATGCATATGTTGATACTTGTGTGTCTTTTTCTCCAATACGCATCATCCTTTCATAAGGCTCAAATTATTTTAGCAGTATGCATGTATGTCTATGTGTATATCTGTGTATGTACATATCTGTGTATATTTAAATATATTTGTTTTTTTTAATTATAAATGTACTAATATGTTTGGATGTTTGAGAGACTGTCTATATTTCCTCGAGAACATTGCGTAAAACGCCAGCTTCTAGTGCTTTAGTTCAAATGCGTATGCATGCAAGATATATAAAGAAGTACCTTCAGTTAAACAATATGAATGTGATAAATCATATATGTACACCATTCAGTATATTCCCCTCCTTCATTTAGTTTATTTGAACCCAAGGGAAGGAAAAAGGAGATAGATTTTAGTAGGCAGGAAAGTTTTAAAATTGCAAACTTTTTGATTAACAGTTTGACTATGGTAGCTCAAAAAGAACTTTCTGTTTCCCAAATAATGCTTTTTGCTTTATTGAGATCATTTATTAAAAAGAAACTTTGAAGTGATTATTTTTAATTTTTCACATAAAAAACCCTTCCGTCCAACACGAACAGGAAACAAGGAAATCAGGTACACTTCTTCTATAAGGCAAAGTGCGTTCGCAGGTGGACGATACACGAAGTATATGATAAACAGACACGATGAATGATTTGACCACTAGATGCCTCAAATCCGCCAGGTTTGATACAAAATCTATCTTTTGTAGTATCCAGTGAAGATCATAGAAACTATGAAAGGTTTGAATTCCTCATTGATATACCATGATGAACAGGATCACAAATAGATAAATGAGAATCTTAGAAACTGTTAACAAGTGAAATACCCGAACGGTAAATCTTTATAATTCTCTATAAACCATGTTGTTGAGTCTATTCTATGATGAAATTTAACGCAACATAAGTTGAAACAAAATCTTTCAAGTTCTGATGCCAAAATTGTACGATTTTCCGTTCGGGTTTTTGGATACTTGCTATTGTAGATTCCTAATTCGATCAGTAAATAGTGATCGAATTCAATTGAGCTGGAATTCCCAATGGGACATTGATGCATTAAAGAAACGACTGGTAACAGATACATTAAAGGCTCTCCAACCGGGAATACTTTAGGGACCCTGAAGTGGCTCTATGTTAACATCATACTCCCTCATCAGTAAGTTTCTAGATAATTTCCATGCAAGTTAAAGTGCTGTAGCCTCTCAGACAGAGGACGTTTTCTTGTGGCGTCTTGCTTCCATGGTGACAAACCTAGAAGTTGGATTTCTCAGTATATAACACTAAATAATTGGCGTGCTGATATTATAACCATCTTTTGTTTCTTCATTGATGTCCTTATTGTCAGCAGCAGCATGTACAACATTGCCTGGTTTTATATTCGATGACAAAATAACACTAAATCATCCAAAATATTTCATAATGTCCTAGCAGCTATGACAGTATGTTCCAAGTCAATATAGCTAATGCAATGGCCGGTGATAATTAGTATCACATCGATCAAATTTGAACCAGTTACATATGTCATCATCTTGGCCAGATCTGTGTGTTTGGATGTTTCCACACCTATTTGATGCCATCTAAAGTAGGTTCTGATTCACTAACAGCATTACTGAATTCTACTCTTCTCTTTATGTGTACTTGCAATAGTTGTACCTTCCAAGATATGTCTGATTTACCTTAATTGCATCAATTAGTGAGATGGCTCCACTGTGAACGAGGTTTGTTTGTGTTTATTCGAACCTTAGCTTGATTTTGTAATTTTGTATTTTTTTTCTTTCAGTATAGTGAAAGTGTATGACTGCTAAAACCTTACTTGACAAAGACATTCATACTAATGATTCATGTCTAATACACGCATCAGTCCAAAAACTATAATTTTCGGCGGTTTGCCAAAGGCATCACTATCTTTGTCTTTCTTTCGATGAACATGTTTCAGAGTATGCCCTTATCACTTTTACCACGAAACAGCGTTGCTTATGACATTTCGCTCCGTGAAATATCAGATCAATGTGAGTAACCTACATGAGTAGCCCCTGATCATGCAAAGTCTTTGAAACTTCTTGAATTACAGAGCATACGTTGTATGTCAGTACCTGGTGAAAGCTTTGTTGCAGACAATACATTTAGTCCATTTAAAGAAGAGCGCCTGTGATCGACTGAATAAACCAGACGCAGAAACATGTCCATCACTCACGTTACTCCTACAATTCAGATTCTTCTCGCTACGATTGGAATAGCAAACTACTGTGTTACCTATGAAACCGTCGGGTTAACATTCCAGTTTCCGAAAATGCCATCTTGCCTGGCTTTAGTTGAAGCAGAAACTTTGGACACTCTCCAGGTTTGTCTTGGAAAGTTTTTTTTCTTCACACCTTGCAAATCAGTTTGAGATCGTCCCTTTTAGCGGCCAGTCCAAAGCTCGAAAGGTCACTTCCATCATCTTTCAAGGATGAGAGGTCTTTATCATCTATTAAGTTGCATTTCTTTTTCCATATCTACTACAAGTTACTTGGACATCACACTCAAACGCTACAGGCAGTGTGCATTAACCCTAACTAGAAGCACGTCACCATAAAATCTGAAAAAAGAAGATGTATAAGATTGCTCATCTTAGGAGAATTCAATCTTGATGCGTGGGTATGGTAATTAAATATGCATATTGCTGAACTTCACACAACTTGAGAAATTACGTCGGCTTAAATGAGGAAGTATTTCACCTCCTCTAGTGAATAAAAAGCAAATACTGCATGGATTCAAATCCTGGTAGAGGTAAGATACTTCCCATTTGGAACTGATGTAATTTCGAATATCTTCATATGTAATTAACATTGTTCAAATCAACGCGTGATCACACTCGGCACTGCAATCATCAAACTATAATATTGGGATCATGAATCAAGAAAAGGTCTATGGTGATAAAATCATGATTGATGCAATTTTTGTCCATCAAAAAGTCACATCGAACATTTTGTATGAAATTTTGTATAACATTTTTGTATTCATGAATTTAGCATTAGCAAAATAGTGAGTAGAGCTATTCAAATGATCATGAAAATATTTTTGAATATCCTTGATATCGTATTAAGATCTGAAGTAATAGTAATAGGCATTGAAAAATGATGGGAAATCTGGTTTAATTTTGCACTAAAATGCCTATAGTTAAAAAAAGTATAACTATGTACAAGTATCTCTTGCAAACATCACATTGATATATTTTATTCACGTGCAAATGAAACATTTTTAGAGATATTCTGATGATATTTAGTCTTTCCGATCACATTTATTGGTTTCACATAGAAAACTACCTGCGATGAAAAATATGGCTGCATTACCAAGGTTATACACCACTGTAGATTAATACACTCATTCTGAATAGGACTAGTGTATGATATCTTACGAACACAAAGTTACAAACTAAGTGCACATAGAAGGTACTACAAGATGACACACTTCGAGTTTTGGCTCCAGGACTAATGTAACAATGACATAAAAATAGAACGATATAGGATTTCATTGGCTCCAATTCATAAAAACACTTTCATTTCAAAATAGACTCTGAATGTCTTATTCTAATTAGTCGATACGTAACTGCTTTTATAGAGCCGAGCCTTAGCGGAACGTTTTGTTGACTGGGACTATGTTTCTCTACAATACTAACCAAATCAATCACCTCCGAAACAAGATTGAAGAGTATGGATAATCTCAATAGCTATTTTTTCATCTTATCCCTAATCATTATTTATCTGATGATTTTTATCATATTTTCCCATCAGGAAATGATATTATACATCACTCACTATACATTTTTATTATCATTATTATTATCATTATTATTATCATTATTATTATTTTTATTATTATCATTATTATCGTAATCATTATTATTATCATTATTATTATCATTATTATTTTATTATTATTATTATTATTATTATTATTATTATTATTATTATTATTATTATTATTATTATTTGGAATCTCACACCAGTTGCCTGGTGGTAACCGCTGGAGTTTGAGTGACAGCAAGTCTCCTCAAGTCTCCAGCCCTCCTCTCCTAGTCCTCATAGGTCGCAGTAATTCTACGATTTACAGTTTCACACCGGTTGCCCAGTGGTTATCGCTGAAGGCTGAGTGACAATAAGTCTCCTCAGGTCTTCAGCTAACGTCTCCTCCCTCTTTCGCATATCATGACAGAGCTACTATTCGTTGCAGTACTTATATCTCTAGCACCTTCCTCAGTATCCGTGCAGTTCCCAGTAGTGCTGTGGTCTGTACGGTCTCTATCCTCCCCCTAATCCCATTCTCCTCCAGTCTCTCCCTCAGCGTTTTGGGGACAGTTCCTAGTGCTCCCACTATGACCAGTACTACCCTGGTTTTCATGTTCCACATTTTCTTTAACTCCCTTGCTAAGTCCTAGTATTTTTCCCTTTTTTCACCCTCCTTCTTTTTTACTCTATGGTCCGCAGGTACAGCAACGTCTACTATTTGGCAGGCCTTCCTTTTTTTGTCTACTATTACTAAGTCCAGTCTTATTGCCTGGATGAGGTGGTCAGTTTGGATGTCAAAGTCACAGAGTAGTTTGTGGTTGTCATTCTCCAAAACTGCCTCTGGCTTGTGCTGATACCACTTTTCCCCATGGTTGAATCCCATTTGTTTACTCAGTTCCCAGTGTATCATCGTTGCTACTCTATCGTGTCTATGCTTATACTCCTTCTGTGTGAGTTGACTACATTCACTAGTTATGTGGTTTACTTTCTCATCTCTTTCACCGCACATGCGGCATTTGCTGTTTGTCTGTGTTCTGTCGATTTTTGCTTTTATGTAGTTTGTCCTTATGCTTTTGTTTTGGGCTGCCATGATGAGCGATTCTGTTTCTCTCTTCAGGTTTCCCTTTCGTAACCACGTCCATGATTTCTTGTCTGCTATATCTTTTATCTGTCTTTTAAACTCGCCGTACAATTTTTTCCCTTCCCACTTTCCTTTTCTAGTTTGCTGTACTGTTCCATTGTTTTCTACTTTATTGTTTGTTGCACTATCCCTCGCGCTCTTTATGATTTCTTCACTATTATTATTATTATTATTATTATTATCAATATCATCATTATTATTATTAAACATATAATGACATTACTCAATACAAATTTCAAAGTGTTTCACAAAAACGTTTGATAAAAATCCAAGTTGGCTGCCTTTCTCATGGAATACTGAATCATCTTGCACGTTCCAATAAAGTGGACTCCAACTTCGATTCACAGGAAATGAGAATTGAAGACCTGAATTTCAGCAAGGTGCTGATTTTGAAAGTTCCCATAGTTTGATCATCACTTGGAATCTCATAAATCTGACCTTTAATTTAATTATCAATCCTCCAAAATGTCTTCATTGATGTAATCGCATCAAATCATTAAGGAGAAATTGGAAAATGTTTAAAGCCTAAGTACGCTGATCTCCAAATGAATCAATTTAATAGATACTAAAATTATCCTGACAATAGTTGATGTATTAAAGCCTACTTTTGGGAGACAATCACCTCTACGATTGTGTGTTGAAGCTAAAACGTTATGACGACCAGCATTCATACATACTTTTGGTGAGCTGGAGCCAAGCATATGCTACGTCCTTGATGCGCTATTTGCTAAAATATCTTCATCCGATGCGGTTATTTCATCCTTTACACTCATTCAGAATAGGACCAAGGATGATATCTTACGACCACAAAGTGACACTGTATCTATATAATCTAAGTTATCTTGTACATGGACCAGTGATTGGAACCATTTCTAGAACATGTTAACTAGACCCAAATAAGTATACTTTCAGCTTCTCAGAGCAGGGAATTTCTTATTGTAAAGATGTTGATTAGTTCACTCGTATGTTACTCATTACAGTTAGGATCAGCTCACTGCTCTTCTGCTGATGTTATACATCATATTTGTAATCCATCAGGCACTTCGAGCAGATGTTTCTCATAAAAAGAATTTTGAGTAACGTGTGTGTTATTAAGCAAAACTTGACCATCGATCAAGGGAAATGTGCTAAAATTTAAGGGTGATTATTTATACTTTAGGGGTCAAAATGGCTGGCTATTTTTTCTTATTTCAGGGATCAAAATTGCAGATAATTTGTTTTCCACTTCCAGACGTAAAAATGGAGAGGCAATTTTTTCAACTTTAGTGAATTCACCCCCACTCTTAGGGATCAAAATCTTTTTCCTTTTTTTCTGTGGGCAAAATGGAGGGTGAATTTTCTCGTACTTTAAAATGTCAAAATATGGCATAAATTTCTCTTTTGTATAGGGGATGTAGGAGTCAAAAGAGAGGGATTTTTCCCACTCTTGGGTTTCAAAATGGAGCAGGAATTTTCTTTCTAATTTCAAGGAAGTGGAAGGGTTTTTTTCATTCTGGAACAATATTTTTCCCACTTTTAGGCGTCAATATGGAGAGTTTTTCTCACTTTACATCAAAATGAAGCGTAAGTTTTTCTTTTTTTTTTTTTCGCTTTCTTGCCTCACAATGGACGAGGAATTTATTATTTCACTCTCAACTTTCCGTTGGCTGAAAATGGAAGGGGTAACTTTTTCCACTTCAAGGCTCAAAATTGGAAATTTTTCCACTTCCAGGGGAAACAATGGGTGGATTCCTCTTTCTGAAGTCAAAATGAATGGGTGATTTTTTTTCCATTCTAAGAGTCAAAATCGACAGTGAATTTCCCCCTTTTAGGGAGTCAAAATGGCGTGTGGATTTTTTTTCTTTTTTATGGGCCATAATAGGCGGGAGGCAAATTCAGGATTAAAATGCGGAAGGGGAATTTTTTCCAGTTTTAAGGATCAAAATCGGACTGGACTTCAATTTCAGGGCTGGAAATGGGAAGGATTAGTTTTTTCTATTTTTCTGGCCAAAATAACGCAGGAATTTCAAAATAGATGAAAATTATTTTCTTCGCTCAAAATGGAGGGGTAAATTTCTCCCCCGTTTTTAAGGGTCAAAATAAAGGGTAACAGTTTTTTTCTTTTGCAGCTTTTGGGGATCAAAATTGAGGAAGAATTTCTTTTTCTTTTAGAGGTTGAAATGGGGGATTTGGTTCCACTTTTTGTTGTCACGATCGAAGTGAGATTCATTTTCACTTTTAAGCATCAAAATTGAAATGGATTTTTTTTTATTGTGTAGATAGGAGAAAAACATTTCTCAATTTCAGCATCTGAAATAGAGGGGTTTACCACTCTTGGGGGCAAAAATAGTGATGGACCTTTTTCCATTTTATTGGGTGAAGAGGGAGAGTTTTTGTTGTTTTTTGTTTTTTTTACCTTACGAGTCGAAAGCGGGGGGCATCATTTTCCACTGCTAAGGGACGAAATTGGGAATTTTTTTCCATTGCATGGTTCAAAATGGCAAGAATATGTTTTCAACTTTGGGCGGTCGAATGGAGGGGGATTTTTTCTCGTGTTTATGTGTCAGACTACAAGTGTATTTTTTTTCCATTTCCAGGGGTGAGAATAGAGGGTAATTTTTTCTTCTCGTAGTCAAAATTATGGGGGAAAAGTCGAAATGGAGATGGAATTCATTTTCACTTTTAGGGATCAAAATGAAGAGGATTTCTTTCATTTTTGAGGGATCAAAAACAATGTGATTGTTTTTTTCCACGTCTTGGGTCACAATAAAGGGAGTTTGTTTCACATTTAGGGGTCGAAAATCAAACTTACAGTTGTTCCACTTAATGAGTTCATAATGGAGTGGGGTTCAAAATTGACAGGGGAGTTCCGTTTTTCCCTTCCAAGGGTCAAAATGTGTTTGATTTTTTTGCATTTCCAGATGTCAAAATAGATGGGTATTCTTTTTCATTTCGGGAATAAAGTGTCTGTTTTGTTTTGTTTTTTTTACTTATGGTAGGGCAATATTTTTTCAAGTTTTAGGGTAATTACTTTTCATTTTTCAGGGGATGGGAAATGGTTCCACTTTTATTTGTCAATATCTTTTAAAGTGAATTCCCTCCAAATATCAAGACTCAAAATCAAATGGAATTTCAAGATTCAAAATATACTTTTAGGTCCCAAATGATAGGTATCTCCTTTTCTTTCCTTACTTTTAGCGATCTGAATGGCGGGGGGATTTTTCCAATTTTAGGTGTCAAAATTAATTTCACTAAAATTTTGCAGTAGGATGGGTAATATTCCAAGAAAGACGTGATCACATTTTTGGGAGGGCCCCAGAATTGTCCCTCAAATAGATAGTTAAGATTTTGATGCCAAGTCACTTGGAAAAATGTATTTTAATGTCCCATTCCATGGCCAAATTTGATGATACCTTTTCAGTTGACGGAAAACTGTTTTTACATAAGGAATAATTTCTAAACTTATCAGTCAAATCATTGAAGATCCACTCACAGTGGAGTTTTACCCTGAAACAACAAATCCTGTTGTTTAGGAAGTCGTAAAACATTTCAGAAGAGAGCTCTCAGGGACTACAACGTACTTAATGACTTTAACTTTAAAATCTATATATAAAACAATTTTAAACAGGAGCATTGGAACAAAATAGGCGATCAAATTTATTCAAGTTCGGTTAACAAGAGAAAAGCGTAAGTATCATTTCATACTTGGTAATTATTATACGAGAATGTTTGACTAATGTCTAAATACTTTACAGTTTTTGAAACTGTTGACGAAATCTATCACCAAAACTGTCAACATTTTTTTGCAATCAAAGGTGAAGAAACAATTGGTCCATTTATTAAAAAAAACCGTGGACGAATTGATTAGAGATTTTTGGCTTTCTATCGTAACATAAACTATTCTTTTTAAGCTAGTGTAATGTACTAAATGTTGAATGTATATTTTCTTATTTGGTTTATGAAGTTTAAGATGAAATTTCATTTAACAAGTGCAGCACGCTTTCCTTGTTTCGGTTTTCAAATGCAAAGTTACAACATTTCAGAGATTATTACTTTTTTGAAAATCCCTCCCAAATAAGAAAAATCCCCAACAGGGAGAAAAATTGATTTGCAAACAGAGTATTCAATACATGATATACAAAATGATCGAAATGCGACAAAGTCAGGGCATGTTTGCACAATATATATACATTGTACGCAGGGAACTCTCGAAAAAAAAAAGATGACAAATACCCAAGGAAGAGGGAAGCCTCATGGATTGAAAGCACGAAGATTTGTCACGAAATTCTTTTTGTTTTTAATTTGGACTGTGTGGCATGTCAGAAGTGCCGATAAAATGATCATGCCCAGTAAATATTTTCCTCCTAAAATTTGTCATTCAATATTTGGTTTCATACATTTTTATAACTTGAATTAATGCATAATCTTGTGGCAAGCGGTATTCATATTTCGACGATTTTCAACTAAATTCAAATTTCTCTAAGCATTCATTATAGACTTTTTACTATTTAACCGACTTCATATTGCAAATGCCTAAACCTATTTCAAATTTCTGTTCTAGTCATACAAAAATTATCACCGACTCTATGGGCATGTGAATAAATTGAAGTGTTAAAATTTGATTAATTCTGATATTCCAGTAAGGATGAAATCAACAAAAAGTGGTTTAGTTGTTTTATTTGTATAAACACTATATTCGGATAAATAATTAAATTCAATTTGGCCACTGTTTATTTGACGTTTGAATACAAACATAAAACAAATGGTTGGTTTTATCAATCTTCTATCGTGAAAGTAATCTTTGAGGAATTTTTGCAGTTCATATATTTTTTTAGTTGATGTTATTTTGCATTGTTTACCGAAAGACGTTATTTACCTGGTTAAAGACATTATTTGCACGTTATAACCTAAACGTGTCAAAAAACAAACATTATTCACGCGTTTGTAAATACAACAAACATAATGCAAACAGTTTCGAACATTATCTAGCCATTGTACACAGGCCGAATATTAGAAAAACAGAAGATGAATGTTTCCCAACTAATTGCAAATACTTGCTTCTGGGTGGTTAGAATAAGTAATTGGGTAAATGGGAATATTGACATCATATTAAAATCTAATTATGTACTCTTCTACTTTCATCTGATTGGGTTTGGCTGTGTGACGAACTTGAAAATGTCAAGTGGATGAGAAGGGGCCTTTGTTGATAATCTCACTGCACTTTATTGATCCTACTTTATTCAAGAGTATGAGTTCCGGCCGCCAGTTATGTAGCTTGCTCATATCGATATGGAGGGTCCTTTATCAATAAAATGCAAAGGAATAATCTCGTAGAGAACGTGAACAGTATTTGTTGGCGAGTTTATTAGAATATTAATAAGAATATCTCATTTTATTATTCGCCCATTAACGACTTCTAAACAATGGTTAATTACATTGAAGTAATCTGAAGTTAGTGGCTTGAAAATCTAAATCTAAATATGTACGTAAATGTTGGATGATAATATCGGTAACTTCACACGAATTTTCCCAATTTCGTCGTTTTAAAAGGAAGAAAATTCAATCAAGTAGAATTAAAGACAAGTAAAAAATAAGACATGCGCAACTGGTGTGCATCTAATGTAGAAGTGTCAGCATTTGTTTAAAGTCAAAAAATTTGCAGGATGTTATTTTCACCTTCGATTGAATCTATATTATTTTATTGCCTATGGTATTTGCCAATATACCTCATCCAAAGCCTGCACTCTACAACCGATATCTCACAGAAACTTTCAGCTGTAGATTGGACTTGAAAGGAAGAAACGTATTGTGTATGTCACTAAAGATTTATTACAAAGTGAAAATGAAGATCGATAAAGCAGGGATCGGAGTTATTTTGAGAGAGTCATTTAAACATATATCATTTGGATTTCTAAGATGAAGATGGCAACTATCAGATTTTAATTCAGCGGAAATGAAGATTAAACCTTGAGAGCATGTTATGCCGTCGCAGCTTGCCTTACCGATTAGGCCATCAAACTCAACGTGTTACATTTATTCAAATATATATACGACCTCCATTTTTTTTCCAACTTTCATTTTTTTTAGGGATTAAACAATGAAATAAAATCCCCTTCATTTTGGTTCTATTAGTTAATAAAACCTTCATTTCTGTGTTTGATCCCTCAAAGTAAAAATAAGAAAATTCCTTGGATTCTGCCCCGTAAAATTGAAAAAAAATCATCCCCCAATATTCCAAATTCTAAAAGTGAACAAATACTCCTCAATTTCAATCCCCTAAAATTAAAAAATGAGAGTCCCTCTTCAATTTTTGCCCTAAGATAGAGAAAATATCTCATCTCTCGACTATACGTCAAGTATAAAAGTAAAATGATTTCAACTCCTAAAAGGTGATAATTGAGGAAAATTATTTCGATTCAAATTTATAGAAAAAAGAATCCCCTTCAATTTTGACCATTCTGAAAAAAATTTTTGCCCAGAAATAGTGAAAAAATTTCCCCTATCAATTTGGCCCCCCCCTAAAATAACCTCCTCCATCTCTTCTTCATCCATATTGACCCCTAAAAGTGAAAAAAATTCCCTTTGCCTCCGATTTGTTAAGGTGAGGGAAATATCTCTCTCTCACTTTTGACCCCTAAGAGTGAAATAACCAGCCATTTTGACTCTTAAATCAAGAAAAATAATATTTTTAGTCTGACAGCGAAAAAAATCTCCCCTCTAAATTTTGACCCCTGAAAGTAAAAAATAAGATAAAAACTTCCATCCATTTTTACCCCTAAAAGTTGGAAAATTCCCATTGATTTCGACCCTAAAAGTGAATTAAATCTCCCTTTTCAATTTTGACCCCTAAAAAAGTAAAAAGAATAAAAAACAAACTGACCCCTAAAAAAGTAAAAAGAATAAAAAACAAACTAATTCTCCTTGCTTTCGGGGGGAAATCTCCCCAACTATTTTGACCCTTAAATTAGAAAGAAATCACTCTATCGCTTCTGACCCCTAAAAATGAAAAAAAAAAATCATTTTGAATCCCTAGAGTTGAGAGAAAATTCCTTCCGATTTTGACCCCTGAAAGTTGAAAAATATCTGATCTCAGTATTTTTATCTCCGATATGGTTGTTGCACATGATCTTTGTCTTGCTGAAGTTCATGTGTAGACCGACTTTCTTGCTCTCATTCATTTAGTTTATCTATCATTAGTTGGGGGTTGTGCAGGTTCTCTACAAAAAGGGCAATGTCGTTTACAAATCTGAGGTTGCTCTGATACTTGCCGTCTGTTCTAATCCCTTCACTTTCCCAGTCTAATCTTCTGAAGATCATCTTGAGGCAGGCTGTGAAGAGTTAGTGTGGGCTGGTATCACCTTGTCTCACTTCTTTCTGGAGCTGAAAGGGGTCTGATTCTTTATGTAGCCTGATAAAGGAGGTTCTGTAATTTTATATATGTTTCAGCACTTCGACATATACTGGATCTACACCCTGTTGAGTGATGGCCTCCATAACCCTAGGGATTTCTACTTAGTCAAATGCCTTTTTGAAGTCAGATATCAATACGCAATGTTTCTTAAAAGCTGGGCAGATACAAACAAGTTTCAAGTAATTTTCTATTTAGGCTTTTTTTATTTTTCCCGTACAAAACATTTACACGTGTATTTTATTATAACATTAACTCCTTATCATTTATTTAAAAAGATAAATCCTGTTGTTGACTTCTGATATAGTTTTTTAGAGTTTATGTTTTTCAGTCGTCTTTGATGAGGCTGCAATAAAGACATGTTTCTTAATAACAGCAGTTGCTATTTCATATATTTACCGTCTTGGTCTTATGTAGTATTCAGCAGGTAGAAAAAGACAAAAACTGAAGTTTTATAACAATGAAGAGATACACTATTTCAAACCATTCTTATTTGATATCTGATAAGGAACCAATTTTCTCATCAGGTAATGTTACTGTCAATATTTCCTGATAAACAGAATAACTAGATTCACTCTCTGATATTTACAGCACAGATATAACAAATGCATATCACGATGAATTAGACCCATACTTGACCCATAAGACCAGTGCATCTGTGAAAGCAGGATGTAGAGATTTGTTTAAAGCTGGTGAAATCATAATAAAGATTTGTCACCTGGATGATTAGAAATATTCTTCGAAGTTTTTGTTTTTCTCTTCTTCATTTTTTCATGAATATCATGTCTTGTATGATGATCTCACATGTGTTTTCAAAAGAGAATGCCACTGTGGTCAACGAAAGATTTTGCTTATAATCAATGTCGGAAGGCGACTTAAATGACCGGAAATAATTTCACTTAGCCCAAAATGTCCATGTTCTTTGTCAGGAAAGAGGAAAATATCAACCGCGTAAAAGACATGATTTTCTGAACGAAATAATCATTTGTCTGACAGTCAAGAAGGAACAGAGTACATATTCAAACAATGAAGTGAAATTCGATCCGATATAACCGACAATGAAAAAAGATCACATTAATCTTTCAAAGTGATAATAGCCATGTTAAATCTTACAATTCTTCAAAATTTTGTCCGTCCCACCGACTGTCAGTATGTACTTGCCTACCGCTAACATGAATCATTAACATTTTTATGTGAGTATGGATGTAATTTTTTCTTGGCTTCTGACCAATCTCCCGATATGTTTTTTAAGGGAAAGGGTTAAATTCAGGGGTGGGATTCTATGGCTGAAAAATCTAGAACTTCAAACTTACTAATCTTGGAATATCTTTACAAAAACAAGAAAAAATAATAAGTGAAAACACAGAGTTTGTCTAGTTTATTTCTAATAATGCTTACTTGAAGAAAAATCGCTGCTAATCTCTTCTTGGATAGATAGATAGATAGATAGATAGATAGATAGGGAAGATCATGCACTTAAAAATTCATAAATTCCATACAAATGCATGTGTCCAGTATTGATGTATACATTTGTATATAAGTATATGAATTCTCATATATAGATGTGCGTAACCTCGTGGAATTCTGTCAGCATTGTTTGGTGTAATTTGAGCAATCAATAACCCGTCAATGATACTAAACTGAAATTATAAAATCGAAATGGAAAGCTTCTCAGTGCCTTGAATATCGATTACGCATAATTTTGATATCACATCTAATTCTAATCTGCACTGATGAGATCCCCCATAACTTTTGGCCAATCAATAGCCAATTTGACCACTCTGATTCTTGAATAGCCACCGAAACCTGTCAATCATGTACGGCTGATATCGCATTTAATATGATGGATGAATATTGCATTCATTTCATCGCAAATATCAGGTTCCGATCGACATATGAACAAATATTCATACCTCCATACATAAGCACGTGTGAACATACATATACATGTAGAGACACAATTACTTTTGTAGGATCATTCTTAGTCCGTCCCATAACAACACATCTATGTGTGTGTGTTATTGGGTGCAGAGAAATATATTTTTATGTGTTTATGTGACTCTGTTTTGGTGCAAATTATTAGCCTTCATAAATTAACTTTTTGTTTAAATATGAAGATTTTCTCCTGAGTTCTAAAAATTCAGTTCACTACAGCAACCTAGTTGAAATCGTGAGACGATGTGCAAATTAGCTTCTAATTTTGCAGTGAATATTATTCCGTAACGTTACGTAGTAAGGTACAAAAGAAGTGAATTTTGAAGATAAATAAGCAAAAGCATTATGTAACAGAGGGCCAACTGCAAGGCACACGCGCACAAAGTGCCATAGCAGCCTAACAATTTCTTTAAAAATCATGATTCATAATTACAGTCGGCACCATTATACGCTTATAAGTAAAGTAATAGAAGATATACTTTCCGAAGTAATGAAAGGAATTTTGGTTCCCCTTCCTTTCTCATCACGTACCCTGTGTCCTCTGCTTTGCCTTCTGTGTTGGTTGCCAATCACAGCCTGTTTGCTAAAAGTTGGGAGACACGTACATAACGAGCACACTCTAGAGTTTAGACGAAATGTTCAGGGGTGAAAGGCAGAGGAGATATAGTTTGATGACATCTGTGCATCGCTTGCAGGTATATTGATGTTGATTCTCAATTAGAAAACTAACTTTCAAATTCGATACAAATTGAAAAACACATTCGTAAAAAAGTCTTGGGAAAAAAGCTGCCAACAATTTTTTATGTGAAATATAAAAAAGATATTACTCTTTTTTTATATTATTGTTTTTCTTGCCTTTTTTCTGTATAATTTGACTATTCCCCTTGGTGAATCAATAGAAAGTTACAGTCTAAAAGTCAAAGAAATATTTTTTTTAAATGAAATGAGTGATATTCTAATTTGAAATAATTTAATTCATATATTTATCGATTTTGATTCACTTAAATCGGCTATCGTTCACTTAATCTAAACTCAGATTGTTTATATCACTCAGCTTACCTAACACCTGTTTGTCTGAAGCAGAAGTTTCTAACCTTTTTTTGGCACCACTGATTCAGGAGGTGCTGATCAAGACGGCAATGGTCAAAAGTTTTCACCAGGAACTTGATATCCGAGGTTAAAAAAAAGACTGCCTACTTCGATGAAATACAATTTCATCGTCAAAATCTGTATTTTATGATTAGGAAGAAAGATAAAGAAAAGTATTTTTCTAACTTTTAGAATTCTTTTATGAAGAAAATCCATCTATATCGGAGATTTTTCAGGAGTTTTTTCAGACATAAGTTGTTCAAAAACATTGAAATGTCTACTATGTAAACTGTTAATATAATTACCGTGTCTCAACAATATAAATAAATAAGAAAAAAAAATATCCCGATATTTTTACACAGATTTACTACTTACTTTAATAGTTTCAACCAGTAATTCTCAACATGGGGCGAAATTTGAATTTTTCGGTTGAAAATTGGAATTCAAGTGAGATACCAGAAAGTGTGAAGACTTGACTTATTAAATCTTGATATGATTCATATGTAGTGAAATATTGTTTGCTTGATTATTGCATGACTTCAGCAAAGCCCAAGGAGTAATTGCAAAATCATTGCACTGAAATGCAGAAGACGCTGACTGTAAAGAGAAGAATAGATGTTGATCGACCTGAAATGAAAAAAAAAATCATGAACCTGCCACAACTATCACCCCAGACAACTGCCCTGAGGAAGCTTGAATACTAACTTCAGGACTCAACCAAAACATCAAGATTACTATGAAGATTGAACGAACTTTCCCAGTTTTTTCTTCTGAGCAAACATTTCCAAAAACATTGTCAGAACATAACTGTGTTCATCAATAAAAGAACATTCAAGTGGTCTTGCTGTCATCAGCATCAATGCAGGACTCACTGAGAAACTGTCATGTGATGACATAATTGATATGAGAGCCAAATAATGCCGACGTACCTCTGAAGTTTCTGTCTAGTGTCATCATCATCATCAGTTTTTACCGTCTGTCGTTGGACATAGACCTTCCCCAGGATTTGCCACACTTCTCTATCATGGGCGTCACGGAGCCAGTATTTCTTGAAATTGTCTAGCTCGTCTCTCCATCTAACATTTTGCTGACCTCGGTTGCGCATGTGGTCTCGGGGGATCCATGTTGTGAGTCGTGATGTCCATCGATTGTCTGCCACCCTTACAACATGGCCAGCCCACCACCATTTGAGAATTTTAATGGATTCTATGATGTCCCTAACTCTTGTCTTTTCTCGGATGTACTGTGCTGTCTTGTGGTCTCTCCATGTGAGGCCCAGCATTATTCTTTCATGTGCACGTTGCATAGTTCTCAATTTACGGGTCCGTCTTTTGGTTAGGTTCCATGTTTCAGCTCCATAAGTGACTATTGGGAGGATGCATTGGTTATACACCCTTCTCTTTAGGATTAATAGGGTCTTATTATTTTTGAAGCTTGCCATCCTAGTGTGATTCTTCGCTTGATTTTGTCTTCTTTTGAGGGTCTCATGGAGATTCGTTCTAGGTTGATGTAGTGGTCTACTTCTTCCAGTTGTGTGTCCTCGATTTTGATCTTAGTGTTTTTATCCCCAATGTGGTTGTTGCACATGATCTCCGCCTTGCTGAAGTTCATGTGTAGGCCGACTTTCTTGTTCTCTTCATTAAGTTCATCTATCATTAGTTGAGGTCGTGTAGGTTCTCTGCGAAAAGGGCTATGTCGTCTGCAAATCTGAGGTTGCTTAGATACTCGCCGTCTATTTTAATTCCTTTACTCTCCCAGTCTAGCCTTCTGAAGATCATCTCGAAGCAGGCTGTGAAGAGTTTAGGTGAGCTGGTATCACCTTATCTTACTCCTTTCTGGAGCTGAAAGCGGTCCGAGTCTTTATGTAGCCTGATAAAGGAGCTGCCCTGATTGTATATATGTTTCAACACTTCAACATATACTGGATCTACACCTTGCTGACTGATGGCCTCCATGACCTCAGGGATTTTACTGAGTCTAACGCCTTTTTGAAGTCGATAAATGCTACGGCAAGTGGTAGTTTATACTCAGCTGTTTTCTCTTTCAGCTGATTTATTGAGTGCAGGTGGTCCATGGTCAAGTAGCTTCTTCTAAAGCCAGCTTGCTCTCGTGATTAGTTTTCATCAAGTGTTTTTGTGATTCGGTTGGTGATGATCTTTGTGAAAGGTTTGTAAACACAGTTGAGTAGGCTTATAGACCTATAGTGGTTGAGGTGTTTTGGGTTTCCTTTTTTATATAGAAGCATTATGATAGCAGTGTTTCTATCGTTTGGGACTTTACTGTGTTTTAGACACAAGTTAAAGAGGACGGCCAATTTCCTAGTGATGATTTTACCCGCTTTTCGGTGTAGGTCGATGGTGATGTTGTCTGCTTCAGGGGCAGTTCCTTTTTTCGTCTGTTTAATGGCTTCTTTCACATCCCGCAGGGTTACTTTTGGGAAGTCCTCGAGTTGATTGCTCATGTCTTGCGTATCTCGCTCATTGTTTTGTAGTCCTTGTTTGGACGAATAAAGTTTTTGGTAGAATTCTTTGGCACGCTTGACAATCCTGTCTCTGTTTGTTGTCAGGTTTCCATTTTCCTCGAGTATGCTAGTTATTTGCCTTCGTCCCGAGTTGAGGAGTTTGTTTAGTTCGTTGATGTTGGTGTTTTATTCAGTAAGAATTCTGAATCTGTTTTTCAATTCGAGCTTGAAAGATTGAACGTGCTCTTTTGGTATGTTTAGAGGCTGCGGTCTTGTATTGAACATTTTCCTGTGTTCTTTATTGGTGTTTATTTGTACTTTACATCGTACCATTCTGTGGTCGCTGCCTACATTGACTTGATTTAGGACTTGGATGTCCTTGACGATATCGTTTTTGTCCGTTAGGATGTAGTCTATATCGTTCTTTGTTTCGTGATTTGGGCTCTTCCAATTCCATATCCTATTGGGTCCCTTCTTGAAGAAGGTGTTCATCATTTTGAATCCATTAGCCGTTGCAAAGTTTACAAGATCTTGTCCTCTCTCGTTGGGTACTTTGTATACAAATTTGCCGACGCAATTTTCATTTCCTTGTCCTACTTGTGCGTTGAAGTCTCCTATGATAACATTGAAGTGTTTTTTGGTGTCTTGGAGTAGGAAGTTCAAGTCATCATAGAACTTGTCGATTTCCTGTTGGGTTGATTGCGAAGTGGGAGCGTAGACTTGGATTATATTGAGTTTGTATCGTTTTGAAAGTTGTATTGTGACGCTAGCTACTCGGTCAGAGATGGCTTTGAAGCCAGTTAAATTGTCTTCCAGGTCCTTATTGATGAGAAAGTCAACTCCACTTTGTTTTACTTTCTCTCCGGGTCTTCTGACCACGCGAATGCTTATGATGTCCCATTTAACATTTTTGATTCCACTTTCTAGATCAGTTAGGTGCATGTCAGTTGACAGTGCTCTGACGTTGTAGGTGCCTATATATAAATTTGTCCTCTTGTTGACTGTCTTAAAGTTCTGTTTAAATGGTCGCTGTTGGATCGGTGACTCAGTAGGAACAGGTGTTCCCTTGGTGAAGGATTGTATTTTGTTCTAAACACCAAGTTCATAGCTTCTGGTACATAGATTTCTGGGAGCAGATAATGTTTTTGTTTTGTTTTTTTGGTATGAAGAAAAGAAGAACGTAATAGTCCTAATGAGCAGTGATGGCCTTCATGGCTGATCTGACAAATAGAAGAGAACCACCTACAGCAACAAAAAGCGCATGATGAATGAGAAAAGTACGGAGTGACGGCTTAGCACCAAAGTCGTGAAAAAAGTGAACCGACTCAGATCTCGCCGACAACCATTCCAATTTATATTTCCTTCGTCTCTAGTAGGTACCCCTTGAATTGATAATCTACTTTTCCTTCCTAATGTTATACTAATATCGCCAAATTAGATTGCTGTGTTGGACTCAGCAAAAAGTTTTCTCTGTATTATAACTGTGTGCCGATATGTTCACATCTTTGTTGTCTTCCTTCTATTGCATAAGACAGAGTTGAGAAATGCACTAGATTTATTCATTGGCTTTTATCACTATTTTTGCCCTGCAACGGCCAAAACTTCAGGCTTCTACTTCACTTTGTTTAATAAAATTATTGGAATGAATTAGAGGTTTATCAAAGTTGTGACTCCTGCAACAACTGGAAAAGGTTTTGTGATTTTCACCTGTTTTTCTGTGAATAATTGTATTGTTCTGCTTTCTTATTTGTATATATTCATTTCATTTATATTTATTGCATGATCATGTTTTCCCGCTTATTTCATTCAATTATTATTGTCTTTGCAAATTTTAGAACATGTTTCTACAGCTTGAAGATCGCATCTGTGTGTTTTTTTGGGGGGTGCAATACAAAGCAATCATCCTTCGAGCATCTAAATAGCCAGCAGCAATTCAGCTGTGACCAAGTGAATGCTAAAAAACAAAATAATTCACGGGTTGAAAGAACCGATAAACAGCCTAAAGCAGAAAGAACATACACAACTTGATTTGAAAGCTAATCCGATATGCTCTTGAGTTTGAAAATTTTTGAAAGGGGGCCTTTATGCAATACGCCTAGAAAAATATTATTAAGAGCATTAAGAGTACTAAGAATCAATAAAAGAATGAAAACATACTGCTTTATCAATCAGGAAACCATTATTTTGAATATTAGTCAAATTTAATTTACGTAACTTTTATGATCTGGAATACATAAATGCTACTTTAAATATGAACAATAAACTTTGTAGATTTGTACAAGATTCTAGACTACTTCCTTAGTTTGCAAAAGCAATGGTCTTACGGCTGGTTGTCACAATCGGTGACACTGTTGTTGTGATGTTGTGTGAGACCGTAAACTGCATAAGTGGTGAATGTAGTCAACTCGCCCAGAAAGAGTATTGAAACAGATACGATAGAGTAACTGAAGTGATACGTATGGAACTGAGCAAACAAATGTGATTTAACCATACCAAAAAATGGTACCAGCACAAACTGGAGGCAGCCCTGGAGGATGGAATTCCCAATTTACCCTGGGACTTTGATATCCAAACTGATCATCCCTTCAGAGCGAGAATACCGGGCCTGTAAATCGTGGGAAAGAAGAGGAGAACCTACCAAACAGCTCTCATTTTAACTGGCATTTCAGTATCATTAATCAAATTCATTTATTCATTCATATGGTTCATGAAATGAAATATTTTCAATTGTTATTGATAATTTTTGGCAGCTATTTACCATCTTGTCAATTTTGTATTGTTTCCTAGCGCAACTTCCCTTTTGGCAAAGAGTGAATAAGTTAACAGTGCAATGAAAAATAAATTCCGTCGGAGAATCGAACTCACAACGCTCGATGGTGTAGGGTGGCTTGATTGACTGCTCTAGCTACGGAGATACAGCTATCAGAACAAATGCAAGTCAAAATCAAACCTATAAACTTGCCCCCTATCCGGATATCGTCTATGCTATAATCCATATCAACTTGTAATTCAGTATCACTAAGCAAATATATTCATTTATTCATTGGGAAAAAATATTTTCAATTATTATTTACTTATTTATTGTTTCTGAAACTATCTAACGTCGTCTAATTTGTTGTAGATATTGGCACGACTATACTCGGATCAGTTTTCTTTTGGCAGTTATCGAAGTCAGAAAACGGGTTGCAATAAATGATCATTTCTAGGGAATGGATGAGAATAACCAGAAGAAAAAAGACTGACGCCATGCACAAATAACAATGACAGTGATGTGCGCAAAAACTGATTGCAAATCCAACCCTACTTTTAGAGCCTACCTCAGGTTGTTCGACAATCCCATTTACAGAGACTATTAATAAAAGAGTTGAAATGAGACATCTAGTTTGGGATAATGTATGGAGAAATGAATTCTGTTTCGTATACTTTTTAAATTTTAATGAAACAAAGAAATTTGGTTTTAACGCATCCAAGTTTGTTCATTTATCCATTCAATTAGATAGAGTATTGCTAATGATAAACAATTTTTTGGTACTATTCATCTTCATCTCAAATTTAGTTACTTTTTATCAGAACCTAACTAGGTCAGGGATCCTTTCGGGGATCAAAAAAAAATATATTTTTAAAAATTTACAGAGGTAACCATGTTGAAATTTAATTTTTTTCAATAATCCTATCATCGTGTGGTCATTTAGATTCATTTTAGTAGTAGTTATATTTTTAGGGGTCTCTTTTCTAATATATTTATGAAAATATTGTTTGAAATATGAAATGGAACAAGAATGTTTCACAGCAAGAATGAGAATGCAACGAGTAGAAAAGTAGAATGTCCATACGTTCTTCCTTTTTTCATTTTAAAGTTTCAATTTAATTTTACAGACGTGAATATTTACGATCTATTTTCTGAAAGAATAAATTTCAAAAATGCCATGAGACATCTTGATATACGTCAAAAAAAGTAATGTCTATATCTATAATGAATTTAGGAAAATGTGTTCAAAATATTTTGAAGATAACCCGGTGCAACTTAGTGGTCCTCGTGTAGAGTTTGAAATAGATGAGCCCGAAAGCATCATCGCAGGAGAAGTCCGTGCACGCCATTATGAGTCTTCGGTTTAGTGGATACAAATACCCATTCTGCTGCTGGTTATATGGAAATAATTGAGAAAAGAAATGCAGAAAATTTACTATCAATTATAGAAGAAATGGTATTGCTTGGAACCAGCGATAAATAGAAAGCATACACGCAAGTTCAACAAGTCTTGAAGTTTCCTTATAAGACAGTGAATCGATCAATTGGTTTCGTGGATAAAACAAATTGAGAGCAATTAAGATTGACAGAAACGTTCAATAGAATCGACGATCGGATGTAGGAAATCGCATTTGGAATCCTAAGAAAAAAATTTTATGTGACACATAAGACACAAAATTGATATTTCTTTTTTTAATTTTGTGAGAAAATTTATTCACAATATCTTTTGCCAAATTCAGTCTCAGTATGTGAAAAGTAAACTTGACTCCCTTTCGGCAAGTTGGTTATCATTACAGGGCAGAATAAGGAATAAGTCCCGGGTGAGAATTGAAATTCATAACACACTGCTAGGGGTTGGCTCATTAAAAGCTTGACCACTCTCGCCGCTGTACTACACGAATAAGAATTGGCAATGTGTTCATTATTTATTTGATCTATTAGATGTAGCATTATTCATTATCATTATTGAACTTTTGCTTCTATTTGCCTTCATCTTAATTTTTTGTTTAATCTAATTGCAACTAAAGCCAGGCTACATTCGCACCAGCAACGGATGAATAAACCAATCGCCCAGATTACAACAAAGAATAATGTCAAGGTGAGAATCGACACACTATGCTGATGGATGGCTGAATTAATGCCATACCGCTTTCGCCACTGAACAACAGGTATCAGCCCGTCCAAATCAAACATTCAAACAGACCTCGATCTCTTCTGTGCCATCTTTGTCATTAACTGGTAATTCAGTATTGGTAATCCAATTTACTCATTTATGTATTTTTTAAAGAAGCATTGCCAATTATTATTAATGATTTTACGCTTCTTTTTACTTTCATTCTAATTTTTATTGCTGCTTAGCGGAACTTCTCTCTGCTTTCCCCTACTCATCCACTACAAATCTTTTTCTCCCTCTCTCTTCTTACTCTCTTATTTAACCTTATGATTTTCTACTTTCCTATTCTTGCCCTATAACTTATCTCTATCTTAAATACATCATACGTATATGTCCATTTTTTCTCTACCTAATAGTAAACGATATAACTTTCCCCCTCACCGTCTTATTAAACCACTGAACTCCCTCTCCCCCCTTACTTCTTATCCCTTCAGTAAACTAATAAACAACCTTTTTTTTCCTCTACCCTTTTATTACTCAACTCAAATTTATTGCAAAAAATATATATTTTAATAAAAAGAGTAATATAGTTTACATAATCTATTTATTCCGATTTAAGTGCGTGTGGGAAACTAGTTCTCACGTATCAAAATCAAAAATGAGTTCCGGGTCACGCTATACTGAAGGATGGTTCGGTTAACGCCCGACCAATCTTACCACTGAGCTACTGGAATCATTGGCAAGCACGTCACCAAATCAAAATTCATTCTCTACATCAAGATGTGCCATGTTCGTTAACTGATATTTCAGTATCGGTAATCCAATCTATTCATTTTTTTAGATGAGGTATTGTCAATTATTTTTGGTCAATATCTTTTCGTTCTATCAACGTTTGACCCAAAAGTTGTTTTCCCTAGGTAGTGAGTTAAAGAATTAACGGCACGGACCAGAATGAATAATACATTGCGCTTGAGAAACAAACTTACGAATAAATAAATTTATTTACAGTGAGCCTTGTAAGTATCTTTCAGAAAATTGACTGGGGTGAGGGGGAAGCAGAATTTTAAAACAACTTGAGATTTGTCAATAATTGATCTATGGCATCAGAAACATCAGAAAAATTGCAAAAAATATTGACTGATCAAAATAGAGGAAAGTAAAAATGTAGGTTCAAAGATGAACAGAACACAGACAAAAGTAATTTTCTACGATAGAGTCTTAAAAAGACCATAAGAGTAGAGAAAAGAAGAAAGAAAGAAAGGGATGGAGGAAGACAGGACTAGAAGTTGAGATAAGTAGGCGTAATCACTTTTGGAAAAAAGAGAAGAAGAATAGGGCAATGGAGATAGATACAGAAGAAGAAAGGGGGAAGGGAGGTAGAGAAAAGAAAGCGGCAGGCTAAAATGAAGATATCGAGAGAAAAAAAGAAAAATCGATACATATCTAATTGGATTTTTGTCAAATATTTTATCATTCGTGCAGAAAAAAAATTGACACCCCTGATTTTGCTCTATTTCATTGAAATTTGTGAAAATTTAATGAAATATTTTCTGGGTACACTCAATTATATAAATTTTTAAAAATAATTTTCAAATGAATAAAGTGAATCAAAAAGCTAGACCAGAATTCTTTGTTGGAATTAATTTATGCAATTGCAAATGAATAAAAAAAAACAATCCTCTTTTCATGCGAGTAAGTGAAATGAACCTTTTACCCTCTGATTTTCAAATTTTGATTTTTTTTCGGATGGATTTACGTAGTAAAACATGATTATACAATCATGCCACCAAAATACATGACATATCAGAGCTTTTTCTTTTAATTTTCTCGAACTAAAGCTTGAAACTGAATGAATCACTTTTTTGTAGAATTATTTTTTTCTTCTTGATTCCTATCCATACTCTTAATTTATTCACTGACTACCAAAAAGAAAATGTCTGAGTTTAGTTATCTATGATAATTGACAATATTTCCCTCTAATAGAATGAATAGATGGATTGGATCACCGATATTGAACTACGAGTTGATAACCAACACGGCGTAGAAGATCAGTATAAGGGATGAGTTCAAGTGCTGAATTTGGACTAGCACATACCATCTGCTCATAGGTCTGGGGTAAAAGAGGTCGGGTGTTAACTGAGCGACCATCTGGCACAGTGTCGAGAATAGGATTCTCACCTGGAACTCGTCTGTTTTTTTCTGATCTGTGAGAATTACTCCTTCCTAAACAGAATGAACGATTAAAATATCGACATACTCCAGGATTAGGTTCATTCTTCAAATTTAAGGTTTAAAAAAATGTTAAAAAAAAACTTCTTTGAATTAGTTATGCAAAGGGTCTCTTTTTTACAATGTACTACTTTATTTACTATATATTGGATACATAAATATATTACATTTCATTAGTATACATATATATATATATATATATATATATATATATATATATATACATATATATATATATATATATATATATATATATAGTTTACAATAAACTAAGGTATATTAATAAAAGGATAGAGAGAGGAGAGAGGAGAAGGGAGAAAGTGGAGTTAAGTAGTGCAATAAAAGGATATGAAAAAAGGGCAAGGGAAAGAAACATAGTTTATGGAGGTAATAGAAAGAGAAAAGGGAGACAAGATGAAGTCAGTTTAATAAGAGAGTGAGAAGTGATAAGGAAAGAATAGGAAGGTATATGATAAGAGGGCCCAAAAGGAAGTTAAGTCTAATAAAAGGGTGGTAATTGAGATAAAGGAAGAAAAGTTTTGCAGTGTGTGAGTCTGTGATGAAGGTTAATAGCAGCATAATATTATTCATAATAATTGACAATACTTTATCAAATGGAAGGATTGTATTATCGATACAAAATAAGTTAATAACCAATAATCAATAACACGGTTTAGTTTATATTAGGATACGGGATGAGTTTAAACTTCTGATTTTTCTTGCACTAGCTACTGATACTGATACTGTTGCTCATTAGCGAGAGCAGGGCTGCATTAATCTAGCAAACCTCCAGCATAGAGTGCTGTGAGTTTTGGACGAGCGCTGATATCTATTACTCAGTGGCAAAAGCAGTGAGCATTAATATAGCCATCCACTAGCATAGTGGAAATTATTCTTTATTGCAATGTACGCTGTTCATTTATACACTCACTGCCGAAGGAGAAACTGTTTGAGTTTAGTAACGAAAAGAAGCAAGAAAAATTGAAATGATGACATATAGTAACAAAACAGAGGATTCCACGGATACTGCTCGTTGTTGATATCATTATTATTATTATTATTTGGAATCTCACACCAGTTGCCTGGTGGTAACCGCTGGAGTTTGAGTGACAACAAGTCTCCTCAAGTCTCCAGCCCTCCTCTCCCAGTACTCATAGGTCGCAGTAATTCTGCGATTTACAGTTTCACACCGGTTGCCCAGTAGTTATCGCTGAAGGCTGAGTGACAATAAGTCTCTTCAGGTCTTCAGCTAACGTCTCCTCTCTCTTTCGCATATCATGACAGAGCTACAATTCGTTGCAGTACTTATATCTCTAGCACCTTCCTTAGTATCCGTGCAGTTCCCAGTAGTGCTGTGGTCTGTACGGTCTCTATCCTTCCCCTAATCCTGATCTCCTCCAGTCTTTCCCTCAGCGTTTTGGGGACAGTTCCTAGTGCGCCCACTACGACCGGTACTACCCTGGTTTTCATGTTCCACATCTTCCTTAACTCTCTTGCTAGGTCCTGGTATTTTTCCCTTTTTTCACCCTCCTTCTCTTTTACTCTATGGTTTGCAGAGGCCTTCCTTATTTTGTCTACTATTACTAAGTCCGATCTTCTTGCCTGGATGAGGTGGTCAGTTAGGATGTCAAAGTCACAGAGTAGTTTGTGGTTGTCATTCTCCAAAACTACCTCTGGCTTGTGCTGATACCACTTTTCCCCATGGTTGAATCCCATTTGTTTACTTAGTTCCGAGTGTATCATCGTTGCTACTCTATCGTGTCTATGCTTTTACTGGGCGAGTTGACTACATTCACTAGTTATGTGGTTTACTGTCTCATCTCTTTCACCGCACATGCGGCACTTGCTGTTTTTTTGTGTTCTGTCAATTTTTGTTTTTATGTACTTCGTCCTTATGCTTTTGTTTGGGGCTGCCATGATGAGCGATTCCATTTCTCTCTTAAGGTTCCCTTTTCGTAACCACGTCCATGATTTCTCGTCTGCTACATCTTGTATCTGTCTTTCAAGCTCGCCGTACAATTTTTTCCCTTCCCATCTTTCTTCTCTTATTTGCTGTACTGTTCCATTGTTTTCTACTTCATTGCTTGTTGCACTATCTCTCGCGCTCTTTATGATTTCTTTACTATTTGTTTGCACATATCTTCCTAGGACCATTTTAGCTCTCTTGACACAATCTTCTATGCTGATGAGCCCCCTGCCACCTTCTTTTCTCTTAACGTATAGTCTATCCGTATCATCTCTAGGGTGTAATGCTTTAGGCATTGTCATAAGTTTCCTTGTTCGCCTATCCATTGATAGGAGTTCTTCCTTTGTCCATCCTAGGAATGGTCCTGTATATCTAACTACTGACACAGCCCAGGTGTTCATTCCTTTTATTAGATTTCTGCTGTTTAATTTGGTCTCTAATATTTTCCTTATCCTTCTAAGGTATTCTCTCTTTATTTTCTCCTTCATCTCTTCCCGTTTTATTGTGTTACATCCAAGGATACTTAGGTACTTGTATCGGTCTTGTGCGGTCAATGCCCTAATCTTGTTGTTGTCTGGGAGTTCAATTCCTTCAGTCATTGAAAGCCTTCCTTTGTGCATCACCATGATTGCGCATTTTTCTATTCCAAACTCCATTCCTATGTCCTCACTATATTCCTTTACTTCGTTGAACAGAGTCTCAAGCTCTCCCCTGTTTTTTGAGAACAATTTTATATCGTCCATGTACATTAGGATGTTGACCTTTCCTTTTGTTTTAGAGAAATGGTATCCTTTGCTGTTTTTCAGGATTCTGTTGAGTGGTATCATTGTTAGAACAAATAATAGTGGGGACAACGAGTCTCCTTGGAAGATTCCCCTTTTTATCCCTACCTCTGCTAGTTTGTCCCCTGCGGCTGTCAAATCTACTTTCTAGTCTTTCATTGAATTACCAATGAATTTAACCACCGGTTCGCTAATTTTGAACATTCTAAGGCATTTGAGTATCCAGCTATATTATTATTATTATTATTATTATTATTATTATTATTATTATTATTATTATGATGATGATGATGATGATGATGATGATGATGATAAATCTATCAAATTACGAAACTTTTTGATAATCTCTATGAAATATAGTGAAAGTATTTCTAAACTCCAACTCGACTAAAAGTCCAACACTAAAATATTGCATTCAACCCGCAAAAGGCTTTTCTTTCTTTCTTTCTCTCTCTCTCTCTCTCTCTCTCTCTATATATATATATATATATATATATATATATATATATATATATATATATCCTTTTAACTCTGAAAACAGAAACTCTTTTGAAATACCGTTACATTATTTATCTATAAACCCACATCCGTGAACGGTAATGAAATATATATCCAGATGGAAACGATATCAACCTCAAGATGATTTTTTTAAAATGTAAATCAAACACAACCTCATATTGTGTGCCATAGCTAAACGACTTGATATCCCAATATCTGGTGCACTTAACAATGATGCTTTGGAATATCAAATTTGTACAATGGTCAATTGTCGAGTTGCACATACACACAAAGAGATTTCTCAAATAATAATAAGAAAAGTTATAGTCATACTTCGCAGCAAACACTCTCCTGACTGTTTTGCTCGCAAGTTCTCAGTCTTAACATCAACTCAACTCTCTTGGTGTGCCATAGCGTCGCAGCCTCTTTATCTTCCCTAGATCAAACTTCCGGGGGTCACTATCTTAACCTCATTCCAATAACTTCACAATTAAAGAACGAGAAACTATGATTACTGTACATTTACCACCAATATGATACCTCAACAGTAGCAGTACTGTATTGTGCATGAAATTAAACCTTAAACTTGGTTTATAGAGTATAACTAAATGTGTTTCCAATCACAACGTAACATTGGCTGTCAATCAACGACGTTGAGTAAAAAGTAAGCATTCAATGTATTCTTTTTAGCTTAGGCAGACTTTAATTGAAGCAGTGTCATATGCAAAGTGTTGACAGTTACCAGACTTGGTTGATAAGTGTTTTCGCATTTATTACATACAGGGAATTAGATCAAGGAAATAAATTTGGCGAAAAGAGTAGATATAAAGAAGTGTTAATAAGTGTGTATGTGTGTGCATGTGTGTTAACAACAAATGCTTGGTATGTGTGTGTGTGTGTGTGTGCATGTTAGTTGAAATTAGGGTTTGCTTATGTAGCAGTTTTGTATTTGATGTTCGGACTGGTATCGTTTATTGGCAATCTGCATTGTTCAATCATGGATTTTGCTAGTTGTGGAAGATATTGAAGCAACCTAGTCTTTGAGCGATGATGTTACATTGAGATGCCTGCAGAGTCGATGTATTCTCTTTTGCCTTTATTATGTTATTTCTTGATGATGCTGGCATTTTCTAATAAAGATTATGGCCTGTTTTGTGAATGCAGTTGAATGATCATCTCTTTTTTGAGAGCTCTGAAGAGCTCTAAATCTTTTGTTGAGTGGTCCTGAGGTTTCTCCAATTTATACTCCAGGACAATCATGACAAGGGATTGCGTATATACATGACTTGGAGTTATTCTTGTTTCGTTATTTGTTAAACAATTCCCTGATCGTCTAAAATATGCTTGTAGTGATGTTTATGCCCGGGTTTCTGATATTGTTAGCGAGTTCCGTGGTTTGTTAATTAGCAGCTAATTAGAGGTATCCATTTGGTGGGATATTGTTTTTGTCACTTTGCAAGTGTCGTCTCTTTTTATGCTTTTATCCTTACATTGTGTATGAAATAGTGCAATTCAAGGTCTATCCTTTGATTTTGAACATTAAAATCATCGTTCTGTGTTTTGTTATAAAAAGTAAATATTATTGATTTTCCAAACAAACTTTCGAACACAAAAACAACAAATAAATGGCCAAATGCAGACATAAATAATTTTAATGATAATATAGAGTTAAAGAAACACAAAATTTATTGTCTAAAATATTAGCACAAACCGCACATTACACTTTATATGATATTTCATACATACTCAATAAACAAACATATACTAGATGTATGTTTTTATATGTTTTCCACTTTTGTCACCATGGAAAGAAAGTAACTGACTTCACTTTTGAACCCTTTAAACGAGGATGGAAAAGTTTCTTTCCAATTTTGACTGCTGAAAGGGGGGAACCCTTTTTTCTTGACTCCTTGGGCTGGGGAGAAATTTTCATTCAATCCTGACTACTTAAAAGATGAAAAAGTCCATTTAAAGTGACAAAAAATCACTTTTCATTTCCGATCCCAAAATGAGTAGGTTTCTCCTCACTTCACTTCCCTTAAAGAACTTTCTATAACCTATGGAATGAGGAGATATGCATGTAGGTGGAAAGTAGGTTCCATTTTAGCGTTATATAGTGTATAGTGAATAGAATCCCCCCATAGAAACCTATTTAAAATATTCCTGTCAAAACTTTTTCACCCCTTCCTCTCACTCCATTGTATAGGTATACCAAATTTGGTCAGGCTGCATCAATGTTTCGTCACATCTTATAGCGTGTCCAGAATACGTACGAACACACATACACACACATACACACATACACACACATATGAATATATATATATATATATATATATGTATATATATATATATATATATATATATATATATATATATATTGTGAGAAAGAGAAATAGGTTTTGGTAGACATGTCTCAGATATACCATATTTTCAGGTCCTTTTTTTGCAATCCAACTTCAACCCACCCATTGTCACCGTGTAACTTTGATAGATTACCAATTACCGTATGTAATATTTTCTTGTCAGATGATGGTATCAGCGTTGGTTCCATATTTGTCAGTAAATCTTTTTTCTCCACACATATCTTTGCTTCTGTGAAAAATACTTTTGCTAATGACTACTGAATTACCGTAACCACGATCACCAACCCAATCAAACAAACAAGTTGATGGGGTATTCTTCTTTTTTCGCTCAGTTATGTTCATTTTATTAGCGCTACCAGATGTTTCCGTTTGTTTTCAGGGGGTTGAGCTGAGAAGAGATTTTCACCTGAATTTGCAAAACTCTTTCCTATGAATCCCAGACTAGGAAAACGTTTCTTTTGCATTCCCTGCTGGTAACTAATTTTTCTCGTCCGAATTTTCAGCTGCGATCAAAAGTAATCCTTGGCCACTGAGGTGCTATTTATTTTTATTATTTGTACGTTGACGTTGTATTCCCACCGCAAGCAACAATTTGTACTTACCACCCAAGGAAGTCACTTGATACAGGAATAATTGGTTGGCACTGATAGAAATCAGATTCATTAGACCTCATCTCCGGTCTGGCTTTTCAAGCCTTCGCTTGGCGTTGAGACTCGATTAATAGTGACACATTTTTTCATTCACCAACCATAGATATAATTGCTATTTTAGTTCAGCAGTATTGAATAAGTTTGTAAAAGCGACAATAACAGGTTTTGAAATAATTGTTCATTGATGACTGTTCGGTGTTGTATAAAGATTTGACCAGGGTGTTGCAATCAGCGACAGATATATACAAGTAGAAATGGCTATTGTCTTTGGCACTATGACATTTCTGATTCTTTTCGTTTTTGTATTCTGTAGGCCATAATTAAGTATTATCCATATCAGCGTTCGTTTTGCTCGGTGCTATAGATATCAATGTCTTGAACAGAAATGACACAAACAGGAAATATCTCAATTCGTCTGCAACACGCTCTATGCAGTAATCTTCTCTCTACCAGTTCTCTGCCACTGTTTGTCTTTTTCTATTTTTCCTTTAAACCTCACAGAAATTTGTTAGCTCTGAAAAAATGACTTTTGAAGAAATATTTAAAGATTTTATAAGAGGGGGTTATATTTACAATGTTGCTGTAATACTACAGTGCACATTTTTTTTCCATTCGACATAGATGACTATGGATAAGAATGTATCATTCCATGAAAGCTCATGTCAGTTTAACGGAATGTTCCAAGGAATCACCCTAAATTGACAATCAAGACGCTTTCTTCCGAGCATGAACAATAACACCACTTTTAAGCCTAATTCAAACCAAACCACAACTATAAGATAATGACACAACTCAATTCCGATAGCCTGCTTTAGCATGCTAAGTACTTACGCCAAACGTGATCAATTGGATTCTCAGTTTACAAAAAGATTATAAGTCTCAAGAGACTCACTGGAGATTTCATGAAATTTCTATGAAATATCATTTTCCCAGTGTTAGAAGATTTAGATTGTGTTTTCTAGCAAGGCTAGTCTGTCATATTTTAATTGATATTCTGCTGATCAGACGGTTCGTAATCGTCCTTCATTTCATTCAAGTGTTGACTAACTGAGAGTCCTACTGAAATTTTTGTTTATTTGGATAATTAAACAGTAATAATCCTAAGGATGCTTCTAATACGGTTCCTACTGCGTCTGCTATCATTGGAACTACCCTGCCTTTCATGTTCTACACCTCTGTCAGCTCCCAATACTTTTCAAGCTTTTCACTCGCTTTCCTATCCACTCTATAGCCTACATGCACAACAACGTAGATGATTTGGCCATCTTATACGCATGCACATGAACCAAACACACACTCACATGTATGCAAATGCACACACATACACACACAAACACACACACATGTGCACATACACGCACACACACATCCGGTTAAACTAAAAACGAGGCTCATTTGTACACATTCACTAAGTATTTATAAACACACTCAGGTTAACGAACTTGAATCGCAACCCATTTTCAGTGAGTCCAGTCCCACATCGATACTTAACTGATCTTGTTTCAAACTAGATTGAGTTATGTATGTATTGATAATTCTATCTCAGCTGTATGTTCACATGCGATAGTAATGTAAAAGAAATGATGTATACACACCCATCCATGTGTATACAGGAGTATAATCACATTAAAATATTCGCATATATTCAACTATACACACACACACACACATATACATATACATATACATATATATATATACATATATATATATATATATATATATATATATATATATATATATACATATATGTATATATATATATACATATATATATATATGTGTGTGTGTTTGTGTGTGTGTATATGAATTATATCATCATAAAATGAAATATATCTATGCATGGAATAATGCACACAAATTTACGTATGTGAGCAGGTGGATTATAGAGAGGAGGAAACAATTATGCGTACGGATATATCACATGTGAAAAGACTAAAAATGAAAATCTAATATTGTCAAGTCATACAATCTAGAAGAATGTATGATGCATCAATATATCACAAAGTAAAAAGCAAAGATACATATGCACACACACACACAAATCGTGCATGTATATCTGAATGTATATATAATTATATGTTCATGTGTGTATGTAACTGTCTGTCTTCCTGAACGTATGTACAGATGTAAGCAATGATGTACAATAAAATACCACGGACCTACAAAGAGAATGAAGAAATTGAAAAAAGTTGGTGTATTTTGTGAAAGATTCGATACGTTATACTCAGAATCAAAGAGGGGATTGAGCATGGTGCCGCGTTTTTCACGAAATATGCTTAAAATAAATATTGCAAACAATCAATCAATATGTATACATGCTAATGCACATCTGTGTGCATGTCTGTAGACACGTGTGTATAAGCGTGCATGGCCATGTGTAACTATATATGTTTATATAGACTCATATTTGTGCATGCTCATTTGTCAATATATACGTCTTTATGTGAAAATAAACATGTACGTTTGTCCATGTGTGTCACTTTGACCTCAAATTCCCATATAGTGAATTCATATAAATTCACAAAGACTTTATCCTTACTATTCTGAATAATTTTATTCGAGGTAAATGCTGAAAATCAAACAAGTTCAATATAAAATGGTCCAGCATTTTTATCATTAGTGGTTTTTCTCATACTTCAATCACTTCCCATCTTTCGACTCCACATCTCTGTGAAATCTACTGAATGCAATTCAACTGAATGCAAATTCATCATTCAAGCAAGAACCATAAGTTCAGGGCTGCATCCACCACCTATGGACGTAGTAGCAGGATTGCAGGAAAGGAGGAGGAATACGGTGAGAATGAAGTTGATGATAGTTCACTCGAAGGTCTTGACCAAGTTTCACATCCACTGAACACGAGGCAGCTGAGAAAATTGATATTCAACATAACTGACTGTGGTAGTAGTAGCAGGAGGTTCAAGTAAAGGAAAATAGGGATATTTTGCACGAAAGACTTCATAGGGGTTCTCAGCCTTCTGGGCGTCACTGCCCACTTTCACATGGAAAAACTTTCGACTGCTTACCTGTACGGTACATATTCAAAAAGATACCAAATCATTTTCATCTCTCACAAAAAAAAGATGAACAGCTTTCGGGTCACAATACTCTTCAATGGACGTGATACAAAGTAGTAACATAAAATGTTTGGCACACATATACTGATATCATCCATGTATCTTGTGTGATGCAGACACCTTTGAGTTTAAAGTTAATGATTTTTAACGACAACTCATCTTGTTTGGTTGTACCCAGCCTACTTTTACTTTATATTGCATTTGTCAATAACGCAAGAGCGCTCAGGTGGTTTCGCTGATCTTACTTTGCATCTAGGCAAAAATCACTCAGAAGTTGTTGTATGATGATCTGATAAATGGTTTTACGGCCAATAAATGCAGGAGTGTGTCACTACATTCAGTGTTTCAAAGCTTTTCCATTTTCTGTTCTAAACATTCGGTTTAGATGAGCTTTCCCGGAAATCTCCTCTGATTCAGAGATTTCTGAGATCAGATACAACAATTTACAGAACTGGGGAATTAACATTTGCAATGGTATTCATCATGGCTGAATTAACAGAGAAAAACACTACTACTTACAGAAACTAGAACCTCATCAACAGAAAGTGAGAGGAAGACAAAAGGAATGACAGCTTAACATCAGAAACGTTGTAAACCCCCGAAACAAGATAAAGTAGTAATGCTATATTACTGCTGCCAAATTTGTTTGTTGACACTTTATTGATTGTTGTCAAAGGCTGTTAAAGAAATTTGTAGCAGGTTGTCCCAGTATTATAACGGTGTATCGATACGTTTACATCCTTATGTTCTTTTATTGTGAAGCACGTGGTTGAGATAACCACCTTTTCTTTGATTTATTTTACTGAATTATCTTATCTTCTTTACAAAATTAAATAAATCACTTCGGTTCAAAAATATTTTTGTGTGTTTGTCGCGGGAAGAGGGTGCACCACAAAGCAATTTATCTTTGGACACCCAGTCTGGTCCAAACCTACTGTGAAAGACACAGTAAAAGTATAACGTGCTTCACTGAGTTGCTGCAAATAAAAATTCTGTTTTACTGCTACCTTGACGAATTACATGGTGAACAAGACTAGATGCTTAAGGGTTTCACACCAATGTCTCAGAAGCTTATGAGCTCTAAAGATATTTTGACCTTTGAGAACATTCTCTTGCAACTTTGCCATTGAAGAGTACTGAATAAACTTATGAGTAAATATTCTCTCGATAGATGACATGTTGATGGTTTCGAGAATGATCTTAACACATGTCTCAGTTATCGTAAAGTAAATTTCTACATGCAGATATTGCATCTGCGTTTTTACCTGAACTAGTTTTGTCAACAGTGTGTTTGCTATAGTGAAGCAACACAACCTTCTGAATAAAGAACTGTTTCTTCAAACACTGATGAGGCAAGTGAATAGCTAGGAAGACAAATGCACATTTAATCGTCATTTGGAATGCCACTGTTTTCACCCGGGCTAACAAAGCAAGCGTTTCCAGTCCGAATATTTGAAACAATTTCAGAAGATTTAGGAGACCAATTTATAAGCACATAAATAGGTGCTCAGACTAGAGGGATATTATACCAGGCAAAGGGGTAAATACCAGGCAAGGAGGCAAATACCAGGCAAAAAGGCAAATACCTGACAAAAAGGCAAATACTAGGCAAAAGGGCGAATAACAGGCAAAAGGTGCAAATACCAGGCAAAAGGGGGCAAAGAACCAACCAAACGGTTAACAATGCGGTAGACATTATCATGGTGAAAGAATTTAAAACGGAGATAAGTAATCAATAAGACTGTATTATTGATTGTTGTAAGTTTGTTTACTGGCCTCGCCCCAAGAACGTCTACAAGTTAATTTGCTGAGCATTGAGTACAAATATTGACCTGCATGAACAGTTATGTATAAATACACACATTCTTTTGTAATTGTGCACATGAATATATTCGATGTTCCTTACAAAATAGTAACAGTATTTAATTTACTTCTAGTCTATTATATTTTGTCTGTTTTTACTTTTTTTCTCTTTCTAATTTGTTTTATCAGACTATAACCTTTAGCTCTGTTCGAGTTTGGATAAAATCCATGAAACAATGGTGTAGTTGTCACTTTACCTCGCTAAAATACAGGCTGACTAAACAGTATTTTTCTGGGGATAGATACGGATACTTTTACGTGCTTATGCATCCACGCGCGTGCATGTGAGAAAATATGAATACGTGTATATATATGCGTGTCAGTGACCACAGTAGACATATATGTGTGAGGGGCGAGGTGAAACATGCGCATAACGTGTTTCAATAATTGACAAAAGCGTTTCTAGTGCCTTATTTGGGAGTTCCGTCGAGCTGGACTTTGCCTTCAGTCGATTAAACTCAGTTCTAAATCGGACTCAGCGCAACAATCGACCAATGAATTCAATTGAATTTGACAATTAAATTTGGCATGGGCATAGGTCATGCAATATTGTTTGGCCAAACAGATATAAGAATTGGCAAGAAAGTTTGAAAAATTTTAGGTCTTACTCCGTCCAGATATCTCGTTCGCTCAGTGTTTAGACATGCAGTGCGTGGGAGTCCGTAAAACGGGGCATGAAAAACAGCAGAGGACCGCTGGTAGAAAGAGGTGGAAATAAGAGACAGAGTAAAAAGGGGAGGAATTGAGAGAAAACTGATGAAAAGAAACTTCACTTACGGAATTTTTTTCGAGTGTTTGGAAAGTTCGAAGGGGATTGGACTTGGGGGATTTTTATTCAACATTATTGTTATCTTGGAAGATAGAAAGTCACCATGAAGAAACAAGGGATATTTTTTATTCAATCCAACTCTAAACACTAACGCTAAAATGACTGATGACCTTCCAGTCACATTCAAGGAATCAGCATATAATAAAAAAAAAACTCATACAATAGACGTGGCATGCTTGATAAAAAACTTTATTTACTCTTCAACCACGACGAACGATCGCATATCTCATACATTTAAGTTCTACTTTGAAATGGGTTATAAACACAACCATCAACTATTAATCTGGGCATTTTATTAATTCCTTATTAAACCACGATGATCTCCAATGTCTCGGATAATGAATATAAATTTACAAAATCTATTAATTGGTAATCAGTTTTCTGGTGATATGAATTAAATCTTAATCCTCTCGGTCATCCAGCATCTGTTTAATCTCTGGGACGTTATCGTCATCATTGAGCATATTGATGTCAGAAAAATAGACTCGTGCATAAAACTAAGAAAATCATTGTAAAACGGTGCAGAGTTCTTAAGCTGAAGGCCCCAACATAATTTTCGTGAGAATTTGACCTCGGATTTAGACAAAAAATATCGCTACGTCTGATTATCATCATCATTTGTGTCCGACATCCATTCCAACAAGCATCTTGTCAATCTTCGATTCTCTAGAGAAGTTAATGAATAATCCGTGGGCCCATGGCAAATAAAGTTGAGTATTGGGCAGGAAGCCAGAGATCAGAATCTGACCTAGCCGGTCAGCAATTTCTTGATAATGGATAATTGTGCATGAATCCTCAGCTTGACTGGTCAGAAAAGTCCGATTATTTAGTCATTGAAATGTGACTCTTGCTGTGACGTTTTCCATATTGTCTGAGAAAACAAATGTCCAGGAGCTAATATCCTTTCGTCTTTTTCATGATGAGTTAAAATATGCAAAAACCAACGAAGACATGAATCACAACCCATATGTAGAATCAGTATTTCTATCATGACGAATAAGCACAAGCTATGGGAGCATATGGAAAACACATGTGTATTGGTAGACACATCTATTGAAAAGAAAAAAGAAAATGATACTGAAATTCACACGGCAACGTAGCAGGCTCTCCGGATTCTTCATGAAGCAATGGGCATATCAATGAGTAAAAACCGTCATTCAATATTTCAACATTGGTGCATGCGCATGAGAGATTCATGCAATTCACACCCATTACGGTACATGTAACACCCACGCACGAGTACATATAAACATATATACATATATATATATATATATATATATATATATATATATATATATATATATATATATATGTGTGTGTGTGTGTGTGTTCCACCACAAAACCTTAAACGCAAATTTTTAAAAAAAGTTGAGTAAATTCTTTAACATTTAGAATAATTCTTTAACGTTTTAAATCTTTGGATGGTGGTCAGTCAATAAAAAAAAAACATGTTTAATAGTAAAAGTGCAAATGAGTTCAGTAGTTTTAACGAAATTTTAATCATTGGAATTTTGCATTACAACTAAACTTGAAACTTATTCATACTTGATGTGATATGGAAGGTTCAACATTGAATTTATCTTACATTTTTAATCTTAAAAATCGATGTCAAGTCTAAACAGTGGAGGTAAGACACCAAAGCTGTCCGAACGTGGTAGGATTTTCGAACTTCGGAATCAGGGACTATTACAACGTGCAATAGCTGAACCAACTCATCGAAGACGGATAATTGTGAAAAATCATTTACCAGATCAATATAATTTGGGGAACAAGAAAAGAAAAAGTGTCAGAGAGATTATGCTATACCTCTAACAAACAAATAGATTACTTGGACTGAACAAATACCAGTAACGAAATCAAGGAAACCTGGAAAACACGAGGGAGTAAATAGTAAAGAAAGTGAAAAAAAAGTCCTCTTGAATAATAGAAAGGAATCACAACGGGAAGTCTGGGTCGAATAAGGACTCCATGGGTTGACGCACATGCCTGAAATTGCCCTCACAGATATTAGTAACTTGTTCTGGAACATTAGTAGCTGTCGATGGAAGCTGGTAGCAAACTGCAAACGTTGAGTTTTACAGTGATTGCTTGAAAAGGTTCTTGACAGCCGAGACACCTGTTGTAATAAGTATGAAAGTTAATACGAATATTAGTGAGCTTCTAGACGTTTCATTGATATAAGAATTCACTACACAAACACATTTATGTTTCTTTCATGTTTGGGCTTCTTCAGGCGAATGATTCAATATATTTTAGATCACTATTTAGGACGTTTTCGTGGTATGTTTATTTTTCTAAGATGGACAACTTTTATTTTGTTCTATCTTTGCATCTTTTCATTTTTTCCTTCCCCTTGTTTGGTTGTTGGTCATTGCCGATTATGCTTCTCTGCTTGACATAGTGGAGATGCTTTATCCCCTAGTTGTTGTAAATCAGCAGAAGATACTATTGACACTTTTTCCATGAGTATGTTGTTAGTACAAAAACTCTTAGTGATATATTCCCTCATTGGGAGCATTTTATCCTTACCTTCATCTGTTTCCCATTTTTGCGTGACCTTTGTTGTTAGTTTAATTGTTTTATTTATTTTAGCTTTATTATCTTTATTCATATATAAGATAACTGTGAAAAGGTGATTGGGTAGTTTTTAAAGCAACCGATAGTATATGATAATAATAATGATGGTGTTGATGGTAATGCTGCTATTACTTTTGTAGATGATAACAAGGTTATGGTGGTTGATGTTATATTATGATTTTTAGTAGAAAATTCGAGGGGTTATGCTACACATTTTTTGGCTGTGAAAGGTTTTGGTGAGCTGGCATCACCTTGTCTTACTGGGGAAGGGTTCAAACTCCTTATGTAGCCTGATAAAGGAGTTTGCTTAGATTGTATATATGTCGTAGTAATTTGATGTATACCTTGTCAACACCTTGTAGAATGATGGCCTTCATGATCATGGGGATTTCTACAGAAGTCTATAAATGCTACAGCTAGTGGTATTTTGCATTCTGCTGCCTTCCCTTTCAGCTGATTTATTGAATGGAGATGGTCCATGGTCGGGTAGCTTCTTCTAAATCCAGCCTGTTCGTGTGGTTGGTTCTCATCTAGTGTTTAAGTGATCTGGTTGGTGATGATTTTTGTGAAAAAATTATAGATGGAGTTTAGTAGGCTTATAGGCCTGTAGTTCCTGGACTTGGAGAATAAAAGAATCAAATATCTGAGCAACCTAAGATTTGCAGACGACATCGTCTTTTTCGCAGAGAACGTGCACGACCTCCAACTAATGCTAGATGAACTAAATTAAGTAAGCAAAAGGGTTAGCCAACACATGAACTTCAGTAAAACAAAAATCATGTGCAACGATTACATTGAGAATAAGGACATAATTCTCATGATTGAAGATGCAATGCTGGGGAAAGTACACCATTATATCTACCTAAGACAACGAATCTCCATGAAACCCACGGGAGGGGAAGAGATCAAGCAAAGAATCACCCCAGGATGGCAAGCTTTTGGTAGAGCAAGCTCAACTTTCAAAAACAAGTCGATTCCAATAATCCTAAAAAGAAGAGTATACAACCAATTCATCCTCCCAATAGTCACTTATGGAGCTGAAACATGGAAGAGATCGGCTCGCAAACTGAGAAGCATGCAATGTGCACATGAGAGAATCATGCTCAACCTCATACGGACAGCAAAGTATATAAGGAAGAAAACTGGAGTCAGAGACATCATATAATCTATTAGATAACTTAAATGTCAATAAGCAGGCCATGTTGCAAGAATGACGGACATCCAATAGACATCATGACTCACAATATAGATCCCCAGAGATCACATGCAAAACCGACGCCGACAAAATACAAGATAGAGAGATGAACTGAACTAATTCAGAAAATACTGGCTCCACGACACCCACGATAGAGAAGTGCGGCGAATCCTGGGGAAGGTTTATTTCCAACGACGGACGTTAAAAGAATGATGATGATGATGATTCTCAGCTTACGGGTCTGTTCTGAGAACCATGCAACGTGCACATGAAAGAATAATGCTGGGCCTCACATGGAGAGACCACAAAACAGCACAACACATCCGGGAAAAGACAAGAGTTAGAGACATCATAGAATCCATAAAAAATCTCAAATGGCGGTGGGCTGGCCATGTTGCAAGAATGGCTGACAATCGATGGACATCACGACTCTCAACATGGATTCCCCGAGACCATATGCGCAACCGAGGCCGGCAAAATATTAGATGGAGAGATGAACTAGACAAGTTCAGGAAGTACTGGCTCCGTGACGCCCATGATAGAGAAGTGTGGCAAATCCTGGGGAAGGTCTATGTCGAACGACGGACGCTAAAAGACTGATGATGATGATGATGATGATGATGATGATGATGATGATGATGATGATTGTCTTTGTACTTGAAAATTCTGCTTTTTTATTCTACTGACAATTTCTTGTTCAGGTATAAGTACATGGGGAATCAATATTCTGGCATACGTGCGTTTGTTTTAATATTTTCCATTTTACTATGGGTGTGAGGTTGTTATTTGTCAGTGTCCGATAATATATTGACTGTGATGTATTGTTTCTATATTTTCATCTGTAAATGATATGTTTGGCTGATCTTAGTTTATAAGGTTTTAAAAATTCTTACAAGAACATGGTAATTCACTTTTAAAGTTTCCTCTTTGATTGATATTTCAGCTTGATAAACAATATTTGATTTGGGACATTTGTTCTGCAAAGGTCATCCGTATCTATACAGTTGCAATCTAGTTTATTTATGCCTTCTTCACTGGTATTTTTCTTAATTACTTTATTCCGGTGTTTTCTTAAGAACTTTTTCAAAATTATCCATACAGCTATAGCTGATTTCACTTTCTTCTCCTAAAATATTTTACATATCCAGTTGCTCGGGGTGTTTTTCTATTAATTGAAGGAATATTTTATCTGCGTTTGCATTTACTCCTACGTTTGAAACTAGTTTCTTTAAAACAGCTGTCCTCTGAGGCTTTACTGTATTTCTAACACGGTTGAATATTGTTTCGTTTGAGAAGTTGGATATCAGCGTATTTTATATTGATTTTGGCATCTTTAAATTATATTATTTGGGTGGTTAGATCTTGTGTCATTTTATGAAATATGCATAACAATATCAATCCTTTATTTTATTGGCTGTAACCCAACCTAATGTTTTATGTTGAATGTACTGAGCACTTTATAAAACAAACTTATAACACATCAGATCCTGCATTATGTTATACAATGTTTCCAAATTTGTATTATATATATATATTAGACGTGTCCAAAAGTTTCCATCGGAAAACTGGTTTTCCGAAAAAGGTGCTTGGAAATTTAATTGGAAAATGCAAATGTGTGCGTGTAAACAGAATTATTGGAACGTTTGCATTGTTTTATTTGCATCAAAGCAGAAAAAGACCAATGTTTTCCTGTAAGATTATAATTGTTACAAAAACATATTGTGGTGTAGATAACTTAAAAATTAAAGTTGATTGATTCTATAGTAGGTTTTCGTCGACTCACCTTCATGGTATTATATGAATGAGAAGAGTTTTATATCTAATCGATATGTATTGCTGCAGCGAATTTTGAATTCAACATAAAACACAGATGCCTAATGATGTCATAATTTTATTCATAAATCAGGAATATTTTTTATAGCATGTTCATCCTATTCCACACCTTAAGTGATTTACTAAATTCAGTCAGCTACGAGTCTAAAAGAATGAGGTGTTTAGTTTAGATCGGTATAAAAACCGACAAGCTTGGTTGGTCCATCCATCGAAACCGTCATACAGCCAATATCTTTGTTGCGTTGGGCATGGTCAATTGAAATGTTATAAAAAAGGATGATCAATGGATAAATTAGCTCACTTGTCTTTTCCGAATAGTAATCGCTAAAAAAAAGGCCAAATTTCCAAGAGAAAAGTGTGAATGCTGCTGAACACAAAGTAAGTGGCTAATATAGCATAAACTAATTTCAAGTATTCCCCACCACTAAAACTCATTTTAAACCTATTGAAACAAAACTAACTTATTTTCTACACATGATATGGAGTAACAGTGCATGCATGGATTCATAGCCAGCCAGACTAACTTGGAAACTGGAATGAATCTATTGCGACTTTCTGATTGTCTATTTTGGTTGACGGTATCTTATGGATACAAATGATACAATAATGAGACCACAAATATCATATACATACATATTCTAACTGAATATTATTCACCATTGGATCAAGTGCAGTGACGGGAGGGAGATTATGTTAAGAAATAAATATTTCTTGAGTAAAATACTTCTTTCATCAATATTCTACGAATTTATAAATGTTCCTACGTATCAGAGAGAAAGAGGGTAAGCACATAACGAATGAAACCCACCATTCACTGTACATGATTTTAACAATCACTCCTTCATAGTGAGACAGGATGAAAAAGAACAGACTAAGGTTTGAAGGGTTTTATTTCTGAAGTTAAAATCGTAATTACCATTCTTTTTGTCGCATTATATAGTTTTTTATCTTCATTCTGAAAATTTTTCTCAACAGGAAAGGTCTGTATTCATAGTTTGAGATTTTGGGTGGGTTTGAATAGTAACAAAGAGAGACTTTTGAAATCAATTATTTACGGCAATTGATATTCTTGAACGGATACAAATCTTTTCTAACCTAATATTACATATTTTGATCGACCTATGAACACTTATCAAATTTTAAGATTACTTGTGTCAGTTTATGTCTGGAAGTCTTGAACACTTCAATGTTTAAAAGTCAAGTCTTGTGTCGCAGTTCACATTATTATTGGCGTTGATAATGCTAATTCTACTCATGTCTCAAAAACCTGATTACATAACGTTTTCATTTGGGTACGCTACTCGATTAGGTGTTACAGATTTCCAGCTGAGAACTGACCCATTTGTTTGGGAAAGTTTCGGGAAACAACCTCATCATAATGATGAAAAGTATGGCCGGTACGTTATTCAACAAGGGCTTGAGGCTCACAATCAGAGTTGGCAGAGGCGAATGAAAGTGAACAGAACTGGTTGGCCACTGTGTTGAGCCTCGGGTAAAAGCAGCAGCGATTTATCAGGATTTCTGGAAAAAGTAATTAATGGCCGAACCAGGGCAGCTGTCCGGTTTGGTTCTCCGTGGAAACACGAGTAATGGACTGACAGGGAGATCTGTCATTGGGCCAAGAGCACGTACGGACAGCAATCAATCGGTGGCCAAGGGAGACAGGGTTTACCATCGGAAGCAAATGGTTGGACACAGACGGCAGGGAAAAGCAGCAGAACTGAGAATGAGCGATGGTGGGTCAGTTTTTCAAAGGGTGTGAACCTGAGAGCCTCAACCAAAGCAAATGCACATGCAGGTGTGTTGAAAGAAACGAATGAAACGCGTGTATTATTCCATATTTGTAGATAAATGCATACGTATGATTTGGCATCTTTACATATGTACATATATCACCGTGTATATACACCATAATATACATATAGAGATATAGAGAGAAACAGAGAGGTATGCATATTTTTTGCCTGTTCATTCCTCTACTTAGTTCTTTGAAGTTCCTGATGTCGTATTTTTCATTACAGATTTGAATGAGTATATCACCCAAAAACTTACTAGAAATAATGAACAGGCAAGGTGTCCATACATTTCAATAATACTAATCGAAAAGGAGGGATGCTTCTTAAATGCACATTTTATATATATATATATCATCAGCCTTTCATTGTCTGTTGCTATGATATTTCTTACCTCTGTCTTCTTTCTAATATGCTGTGCTATCTGGTGATTGATCAATGTGAGGTTGAGCATGATTCTCTCTTGTGCACATAGCATGGTTTGAGGGTCAGTTTATCGGTAAGTTTCCATGTTGAGCTCCCTGGGTGACTATCAAAAAATGTATTGGTTGCACACTCTCCTTTTCAGGAATAATAGAATTTTCTGTTCTTGAAGGGTGACCTGGCTCTACCAAAAACTCGCCTACCTAGAGTGATTCAATAGTTGATTTCTCCTTCTTTTGATGATTTAATGGATTTTCGTAGTCCTAGGAAGATGTAGTGTTCTACTTCCTCCATCCTCTCATTTTCTATTTTGATTGTTGTGTCTTTGTCCCCTTTGTTGTGTTTGTTGTACATGATGTTTGTTCTACTGAAGTTCATCTGAAAGCTTACTTTCTTGCTTTCGTATTCAGTTTGTCTAGCATTCTTTGGAGATCATGAAGGTTCTCAGCAAAAAGTACATTGTCATCAGCAAATGTTATTTATGTTACTTATATACTCACCATCTATTCTGATTCCTTTGCTTCCCTAGTCTAGGCTTCGGAAGATCATTTTAAGTTCTGAAGAGTTGTGGGTGGCTGGTATTGCTTCCCTTTAACCCCTTCCAAGCTGAGAGGATGTATATATATATATATTGCACATATATGTATGCATCTTTTTAAAAGGATATGTGCTGGTAGGGTCAGCACAATTTCAATAGCTTTTCTTCACCCAAGACTACAAACGGATTCACGTAATATTCATGCATTTTCATATAACGCAAAGTTTTTCCCCGCCCATTGCTGGAATATGCGATCAAAATGAACGAAAGCAGTGACATTAATGAAAGGTACATTACTGAATAAAGAAGAAACAAAGAAGAAAGTGTTTGAAGTATTCAAGAACCGAAACAGTTATCGAAGCAGAAATTAATTCGTGAATCCTACAACTATGTAACCTTTTATTTTATGATATATATAGTTGATTTTAGATTTTCCTTGATTTCTCTTACACACATACAATCTCTTTGCCCCATCCTACTGCTCCAACATATACACCCTAGACTGCAAAATCTAAGCTGGGCTGAAATAGGATTCCATAGTTACCTACAGCTTCGGTCTACAGATTCTTAGAAAATATTGGTCAGTTGTTAATTAGAATCATGAGTGTACAGGACTGGTAATGCATACTCCAACCATTCACAGCGTCCTACAGGATGGTTCTGATATTGAAAAAACTGCACCTTGTGTGTCTGTACTCTTATAACCGCTGATGATGGAGTTACTCCGAAACATGTACAGATATTGCACAATTTGATAAAAATTCGGTACATATAGTCCTCCAAAGCTTTTAAATGGCTGGGAATGATATGGAGTTTGAGAACTAGTATTAAAAAGTGGTATTGAATGATAGGGGTTGGTTTGAGAACTATTGATAGTGAATGAAATATCATTTTTTTTAAATGGTTTATTCTATATATGTCGTATCGGCCAAATGATACTCACATATATGTAATTGATAATTGTCATCCACACACAGCTGTTCCATTGTATTTCAACTCCCTAGTGTGGCTATAGACTCGATATCCCTTCTAGCATCGCTAGGTAGGGTCAAAACCTCCACTCCGGACCCAGAAGTAAATGCTCTACCCCTGCCCTATTCAAAACTGGAAAGTCAGCAGGACTGGAATAAGCAATCCATTTTCTTGCGTATAATTCTGCATCCACCAGGGAGCTCTATTGCAGGATTGGGAAAGTAATGCTTAGTTGTTTATAGCAAATGGGTTCCCTACTTAAGAGTGTTCAATATATATATGTACTCCGTATCAGGGATGCAATATAACATAATATAATGCAACATCCAATGTATGATGGATTATTTAATAAATACATTGAACTTTGAACATTAAGTTGCTTTAGAGTACAGCTTGAGATATAATGGAATGCAGATTTTCTACTCGAACACTTTCATGTTTCTACTCTGTTTGGGTTTCTCAGGGCGAATGATCCAATTTATTTTAGATTCCTGTTAGGGACATTTTTTGGTGGGAGGGGTGCTACTACTCGAAAGGGTACAGCCTTTCTTTTATTCTATTTGTAGGTTATGTATGTCTGCTAGTGGTTTTGAATTACATAGCCAGGTGGTATGATTTGAGTGTTCCCATTATCAGTAAATAGTTGTTTCTATCAGTTTTTGGTATGTATTCCCTCTGAGAGTGTTTTATTCTTACTTGAATTTCTTGAATTCATTTCCTCATGCTAGGATCTTTTTTACATTGCCTTTGTGGGTTGTCTGATTATATTGGGGTAGGTCTACTTACTTATGTTTGATTGTTCTTTGAGGTGGCTATGTGAATAAGATATATATGTTAGTTACTTTTGGTATATCTACACGTGGGTTATTGAGTTATGTTTCGGAATAGAAATTATGTGCAGTGCCGGTATTTTTTCGTTATTTCATTATTTCTATTAAATAATTCATCTATTTTTGCTCTATAGGAGATTTCAAATTTCTTATTTAGGCATAAGTTGAATATATTTTGCATATGTGTGTTTGTTTTGATATTTTCCATTTCACTGTTGATTTAAAATCGTTATCATTCAGTCTCCAATAATATGCCGGAAGTGATGTACTATTTCTATATTTTTTGTTAGTAGAGGATGATAATATATGGTTGGCTAATCTAAGTTTTAATGGCGTTTTCGATATTCTTATAAAATTTTTGAGCGTTTCTCTTGGATTGATATTTCGGGTTGATATACAATATTCGATTTGAGACATTTATTTTGCGAAGGCATCTATTTTTGTTTGTGCAGTTGCAGTCTTGTTTATTAATACGTTTTTAGTTAGTGATAATTTCAATTACTCTTTTGTTGTGTTTTTAAATTTTCAGTTTGTTCTCATCAAATATTTTACTCAGTGGGTTACCCAGGAGTGTTTTTCTATTATTTGGATGAATATTTTCCCCTTGAGTTAGTTTTTACTTGTGAGTTGAATGGTGGTGTATACCAAAGGTAGTTTTTACCTCTCTTTTATCTCGTTTTTGTTTCTTTGTTTTTTTTTGTTTTTTTCTATTGAATTTTATTTAAAGTTTGTTTCGGTAAAACCGCTATTCTTTAGGACTTTAGCGTATTCATTTCTAACGTTGTTGAAAATTATTTCATTTGGAGAATTATACATTAGTCTGGTTTTTATAGATTTGGGGATCTTTTTAATGATTTTGTTAGGGTAGTTCAAACAAGTATTAATATTTTTAATCACATAATTTTTTTTTCTTGATAGTTTATGGACAGTCATGAACCGTATAGGAAAGAAAATTCAAAATTGATTGAAATGAATTCGAAGTTGTAGCTGAAATATGTAGGATTTTCATATTAGCCTTGATTTTGACTCAAAAGTTTGTTTATTTCATATTTTTTATGATATATTTTTTAATATTTTCATATTTTTGCGCGTTGCTATTTTTCACAAATGTCCAAACAAGAATCTAAAATATACTGAATCATCCGCCTGGAGAAGCCTGAACAGAGCAGAAACATGACGTAGTGAATCCTCAAATCATACTATATATTATAATAAGACAAAACTTGGAGAAATCCAAACGAAAACCAAATCCCTGAAGAAAGGCACACATCAGAGAGAGACAACAACACCCCAACGGAGGAGGAGAAAACTCAGATTCTAACTTCGAAAAAAATCATGCAAGAAGGAAAAATGATACTCCCAAGTCTTACAGACAAGGACAGATATAAACTAAGAGAATCGACCAAACATGTCAACTGCTTCCTGTATCAAAACAAACAGCATATTGGATCTCAACAGCCTAATCATTGTTGGAGCAAAAATGGAAATAGAACTTTTCACATCGCAAGAAAGAACCCCCAAAAGTAATAGGAAAGAAAAACCCAACTCTCAAAGAAGATCAAAATAAAAATCTTACAAGTTCAGAGAGATGAAGTACTACTGAGAAAGGCACCACATACGAACAGACCACGTGTAATACTTTGAGAAAAAATACAAGATGAGACAAAAAGTTATCCCTGCAGCAGAGGAAAGGATACATTAGAGGAGACTATCCAAGGAGTTAAGGCTGAAGAGATGCAGGCAAAGAACTACCCAATATACACAAAACTGCAAATTCCAAAACATGAAGAGAAAGTTTTACCAGGATCTGAACGGAGAAAAAAAAAGAACATAAAGCTGGATGCCACAGAGACCAAGAACTACTGGAACCGCATATGGAGACACTCAGAAGGATGCAACAAGCGGAGACATCGTAAAGAGTGCACGAAGTAGTGCAACGAACAGCCGAAAATTAGAAAACAATGGAGCAGCACAGCAAACAAGGAAAGAAAACTGGAACAGAAAAATTATACGGAGGATATGAAAGACAGATACAGGATGTGGTAGTTTAGAGATATTGGACATGGCTACAAAAAGGAAACCTGAAGAGAGAAACGGAATTGCTCATCAAGGTAGCTCAAAACAAATGCATCAAAACAAATTATATAAAAAAATATTGACAGAATACAGATAAATAGTAAGTGCCGCCTGTGTGGTGGAAGAGATGAGATCGTAAACTACGGAACTAGTGAATGTATTCAAGTAGCCTAGAAGGAGTATAAACATAGACTCGATAGAGTAGCAAAAGTGATACACTGGGAACTGATTAAACGAATGGGATTTAACCAAACGCCGAAGGCAATATTGGAGGAACTCTGGATAAAAGGAAGGATTGAGACTGTACGTACCACAGCACTGCTAGGCACGGAACGGATACTGAGGATAGTCCTAAAAATATAAGACTACGACCCTAAATTTTAGCAGTGGCCTAACAGAATGACAAAAAACAGCAGACAAAAAAAAATACTCAAGTGGCGTGCACTACAGCACTGGTGTGATAGGTGTGAGAGGGATGAAAACCTGAGGAGACTTACTGTCACCCAACCTTTAGAAATGACTGCAGGGCAACTGGTGGGAAACTGTTAACCACAGTATTGCTGTAGACTATGAGAGTGTGGAGAGGAGGACTGGAGATTTGAGGGGGCTTGCTATCACTCAACCTTCAGTGGTAACTAACAAGCAACTGGTGTTAAACTGAACACAGACAAACAGCAAATGCCGCCAACGCAGTGAAAAGATGAGACCGTAAACCACATAACTAGTGAATGTAGTCAACTCGCCCAGAAGGAGTATAAGCACAGACACGATAGAGTAGCAACAATGATACACTGGTAACTGAGTAAACAAATTGGATTCAACCATGCGGAAAAGTGGTATCAGCACGAACTGGGGGCAGTCCTGGAGAGTGGCAACCACCAATTACTCTGGGACTTTGACATCCAAACTGACCACCTCATCCAGGCAAGAAGACCGGACTTGGTAATCGTAGACAAGAAGAGGAAGACCTGTCAAATAGTAGACGTGGTGTTACCTGCGGACCATAGAGTGAAGAGTAAGGAGAGTGAAAAAACTGGAAAAATACTAGGATCTAGCGAGAGAACTGAAGAAAATGCAGAACATGAAAGCCAGGGTAGTGCCAGTCATAGTAGGCGCACTAGGAACTGTCCCAAAGACACTGAGGGCGAGACTGGAGGAAATCAGGATAAAAGGAAGGATTGAGACTGTACAGACCACAGCACAGTTAGGAACTGTGCAAATACTGAGGAAAGTGCTAGAAATATAAAGACTGCAACGTTAATTGTCAACAGTGAACAAACAAAGGGTAGGAAATGAAAGTGGGAATGTGAACCACAGCACTAGCATGATAGGTGAAAGAGAGAAGAAATGTTGGCCGAAGACCTGAGGAGACTTATTGTCACTCAGCCTTCAGCAATGACAACTGGGCAACCGGTGTGGAACTGTAAACTGTAGCATTACTGTGGCCTATGAGAGCTAGGAGAGAAGGGCTACACACTTGAGGAGACTCGCTGTCACTTAAACTCCAGCGGTAACCACCAGGCCACTTGTGTGAGATTGGCAATGAGGTCAATTTCATTCTCTGGATTAATTCTGTTGATTGACTTTGGAGACTAACTCAGGCTAAATTTTAAGATTAACTCTGTGTCGATTCTTATTTTTTTATTGTCTCATTAATAACGATGATAATAACAATAATAGAAGTAGTAAAGGACCCCTCCCCGAATGAACCCTGTGATTATTTTCGAATATTTAAAAGATATTTTACTTTGGGCTTTAAGAATGATTATTCTTGATATTTTGATGATATTTTTACTTCTGAGATGGTTTTCTTTGTGATTCTAAGGAATTTTCACCTTGATGGATTGACCACTGCCAAATTCTGCCAAGTTGAAAAAGTTGAAAAAGTAGTCTGTTGTTTTTTTTAGACCTGCACGTGGGTAAGTGGAATTAAATTTGAAATTTAAAATTAAATTAATAATTCTCCCCATCCCGTTGAGATTGAGTTGTCCGATAGAAGTATAGAAAAGTAATGCCTAGCTACCCTCGTGTATGAATGAATGAAGCCCATCTACCCCCCACCCTTAAGTAGAAATAGATTGGCATGGCGAAATCCACCATTGGAAGAAAAACAAAAAAAAAACAGAACAGATACCAAGACTTATACTAAGTCAAGACTTAAAAGATTTAAGGGAGACGTATGATCTTGAAGGCTTTTAATTTCAGCTAGACGAAGCTTACTGTTTTTTCTGGTCTAAAATTTGGAGGTGATTGTCATACCACCAAATAGATATATCTGTGCAGCGGAATGGCTTATCCTTGTAAGGTTATACTCTGGGTGGTAAGAGCTGGTGGGGCTCTGAGGGTGTCACTGAGTACATTGGCCTCAACGAACCCACTGAGGTCTGGCACTACCTTAAAAGAATTAAAAAGGGCCGGTGGGGCTCTTGGGTTATTTCTGAATCACATCGGTCTTAACCAACCTACCAAGGTCTGGCGCTAGCTTAAAGAACCAAAAACCCCAACCATGACAGTACAACCATACCATTTTATTACAAAAACGGGGCACAGATCCAAGATTTGTGTGTCGTAACCGGCAGGTGTTCCCTTGTTAGCCACCAGGAGGGACCCGGTCGTCATCCTGTGACTGCCGGCCCGAACTCCGGCTTGTGCAACCTTAATGGCCTTCTGGAGGGACACAGTCGTCACACAGCTAGTGTTGGCCAAAACTCATATACCTCTAATGACAACCAGGAAAGGTGTTGTCCTCACCGAGTGACTGCTATAAAGAACAAGAGAAAGAAATGGTCAATGGAGAAGAATAAACTAGCTATGTATTGTTACTTTAAAAGCAAACCTTCAGTGAGATCTTCTAGGGAGCGTATGCTCCAAATATGGAAGGAAAAATCTGCTGTGGAAGTATAGAACCAACGCCTTACTGACCAAGTAAAACAAATCCAAAAGAAGAAATGGCTGTCTGAGACTGAACTACTAGAGATCTGCAATAACGTAGAGAGAGATTCAGGTGACACACCTGAAGAATACCCCCCCCCCCCAGCACAACTAGTACCAACAACAAAACTGGAAGAATTCCCCTCGAGACCCCCACAGTAAACTATGCACCAGAGGGTGACGACGAGGCACCAACGGAAGAAGAGAAAACCAAAATACAAGCTTTGAGAGAAATCATGCGAGGAGAGAAAACAACACTCCCCTCCCTAAGAGACAAACACAGAAAGAAAGTCGGAGAAGTGACCGAACAGGTCAACTGCCTCTTACAGCACATAGAAATAAACACTCTCCGAGAACTCAACAACTTAATTTACGCTGGGGCGAAAATGGTAGCACAAAGCTTCACAACACAAGATAGGACCCCGAGCAATAATAGGGAAGAGAAACCCAACTGGGAAAAAAGATTACAAAAGCAGATCTCTCAACTACAGAGAAATGAAGTACTGCTTAGAAATACACCACACACGGACAGACCACGAGGAAGACTTTGGAACAAATACAAGGTAACGCAAAAAGGCATCGCAACTGTAGTCGAAGAGTTACACCAGAAAAGATTAGCCAAAGAGGCAAGACTGAAAAGATACAGACTAAGAACGGCGCAATACACACAAAACCACACATTCCACAACAATGAGAAAAGGTTTTACCAAGATTTAAACGGTGAAAGAAGGCAGGACATAAAACCAGATGCCACGGAGGCCAAGAACTATTGGAATAGCATATGGGGGCACCCAAAAAGACACAACATAACACTGCAATGGTTAGGAAACATGAGAAAAGAACTAAAAGATATAGACAAAGGAGAACCAATATTACTGAATGAAACCACATTGAAGCATACTCTTAGGAAAGTAGCCAAATGGAAAGCACCGGGTCCCGACGGGATCCATGGGTATTGGTTCAAGAAATTCACCACGTTACACGGCAGACTCACCCACCTACTCCAAAATTGTCTAAACGAAGGCAAGGCACCAGAATGAATGACCAAAGACAGAACCACCCTCATCCAAAAAGACCCAGAAAAGGGGAACATAGCAAGCAGCTATAGACCAATCAAGTGCCTACCACTTATGTGGAAAATCCTGACCGAGCAAATAGCAGAGAGAATATACATGTCAATGGATAGAAGGGGACTAATACCAGAAGAACAGAAAGGGTGTAGGATATGAACCAAAGGGGCAAACGATTTACTCTACATAGACCAGATGATCTTAAGAGAAGTGAGGAAAAGGAGAAAGAATATCGCAATGGGATGGATAGATTACAAAAAAGCGTACAATATGATTCCACATAGCTGGATACTCGAATGCCTTAGAATGTTCAAAATTAGCGAACCGGTGGTTAAATTCATTGGTAATTCGATGGAAGACTGGAAAGTAGATTTGACAGCCGCAGGGGACAAACTAGCAAAGGTAGGGATAAAAAGGGGAATCTCCCAAGGAGACTCGTTGTCCCCACTATTATTTGTTCTAACAATGATACCACTCAACAGAATCCTAAAAAACAGCAAAGGATACCATTTCTCTAAAACAAAAGGAAAGGTCAACATCCTAATGTACATGGACGATATAAAATTTTTCGCAAAAAACAGGGGAGAGCTTGAGACTCTGTTCAACGAAGTAAGGGAATATAGTGAGGACATTAGAATGGAGTTTGGAATAGAAAAATGTGCTATCATGGTGATGCACAAAGGAAGGCTTTCAATGACTGAAGGGGTTGAACTCCGGGACAACAGCAAGATTAGGGCATTGGCCGCACAAGACCGATACAAGTACCTAGGCGTCCTTGAATGTGACACAATAGAACGGGAAGAGATGAGGGAGAAAATAAAGAGAGAATACCTCAGCAGCAGAAATCTAATAAAAGGAATGAATACCTGGGCTGTGTCAGTAGTTAGGTATACAGGACCATTCCTAGGATGGACAAAGGAAGAGCTCCAATCAATGGATAGGCGAACAAGGAAACTTATGACAATGCATAAAGCATTACACCCTAGAGATGATACAAATAGACTATACGTTAAGGGAAAAGAAGGTGGCAGGGGGCTCATCAGCATAGAAGATTGTGTCCAGAGAGCTAAAGTAGTCCTAAAAAGATATGTGCAAACAAGTAGTGAAGAAATCATAAAGAGCGCGAGGGATAGTGCAACGAACAATAAAGTAGAAAACAATGGAACAGTACAGCAAACAAGAAAAGAAAGATGGGAAGGGAAAAATTGTACGGCGAGTTCAAAAGACGGATACAAAATGTAGCAGACGAGAAATCATGGATGTGGTTACGAAAAGGGAACCTCAAGAGAGAAACGGAATTGCTCATCATGGCAGCCTCAAACTAAAGCATAAGGACAAAGTACATAAAAACAAAAATCGACGAAACACAGAAAAACAGCAAATGCCGCATGTGCGGTGAAAGAGATGAGATAGTAAACCACATAACTAGTGAATGTAGTCAACTTGTCCAGAAGGAGTATAAGCATAGACACGATAGAGTAGCAACGATGATACACTGGGAACTAAGCAAACAAATGGGATTCAACCATGTGGGAAAGCGGTAACAGCACAAGCCAGAGGTAGTTTTGGAGAATGACAACCACAAACTACTCTGTGACTTTGACATCCTAATTGACCACCTCATCCAGGCAAGAAGGCCGGACTTAGTAAGGCCTGCCAAATAGTAGACGTTGCTGTGCCTGCAGACCATAGAGTAAAAGAGAAGGAGAGTGAAAAAAGGGAAAATACCAGGACCTAGCAAGAGAGTTAAGGAAGATGTGGAACATGAAAACCAGGGTAGTACCGGTCATAGTGGGAGCACTAGGAACTGTCCCCAAAACGCTGAGGGTGAGACTGGAGGAGATCAGGATTAGGGGAAGGATAGAGACCGTACAGACCACAGCTCTACTGGGAACTGCACGGATACTGAGGAAGGTGCTAGAGATATAAGTACTGCAACGAATTGTAGCTCTGTCATGATATGCGAAAGAGAGAGGAGACGTTAGCTGAAGACCTGAGGAGACTTATTGTCACTCAGCCTTCAGCGATAACCACTGGGCAACCGGTGTGAAACTGTAAATCGTAGAATTACTGCGACCTATGAGTACTGGGGGAGGAGGGCTGGAGACTTGAGGAGACTTGTTGTCACTCAAACTCCAGCGGTTACCACCAGGCAACTGGTGTGAGATTCCAAATAATAATAATAATAATAATAATAATAATAATAATAATAATAATAATAATGATAAATGGGATTCAACCATGGGGAAAGTGGTATCAGCACAAGCCAGAGGCAGTTTTGGAGAATGACAACCACAAACTACTGTGGGACTTTGACATCCAAACTGACCACCTCATCCAGGCAAGAAGGCCGGACTTAGTAATAGTAGACAAAAAAAGGAAGGCCTGCCAAATAGTAGACGTTGCTGTACCTGCAGACCATAGAGTAAAAAAGAAGGAGGGTGAAAAAAGGGAAAAATACCAGGACTTAGCGAGGGAGTTAAGGAAAATGTGGAACATGAAAACCAGGGTAGTACCGGTCATAGTGGGCGCACTAGGAACTGTCCCCAAAACGCTGAGGGAGAGACTGGAGGAGATCGGGATTAGGGGGAGGATAGAGACCGTACAGACCACAGCGCTACTTGGAACTGCACGGATACTGAGGAAGGTGCTAGAGATATAAGTACTGCAACGAATAGTAGCTCTGTCATGATATGCGAAAGAGGGAGGAGACGTTAGCTGAGGACCTGAGGAGACTTATTGTCACTCAGCCTTCAGCGATAACCACTGGGCAACCGGTGTGAAACTGTAAATCGTAGAATTACTGCGACCTATGAGTACTAGGAGAGGAGGGCTGGAGACTTGAGGAGACTTGCTGTCACTCAAACTCCAGCGGTTACAACCAGGCAACTGGTGTGAGATTCCAAATAATAATGCCATCCACAGACAGCTTTATATATATATATATATATATATATATATATATATATATATATATATATATATATATATATATGTATATCATTGTTGTGTCATCCGCAGACAGCTGTTTCGATGTATTACATCTTTTCAGTGTGGATATAGACTTTCCATTATCCTATCCAACACCGCAAGGCATAATTAAAACCTTCACATCAGACCCGGAGGCCGATATCGTACACCTGGACTACGGAACTGGACAGTCAGTAAGGCTGAATTTAAGCAATATATCTATTTACATAGATATTCCTCATCCACCAGAGTGCTTGATTCCTATGGAAGAGCATTTTGTAAGCTTACAATGGTGATTTATCTTACTTAAAGAGTGCCCAACCTTACAAATTGGGGAGATAAATTGCCTAACTTATTTTTTTTGTTCAACCAGTTTTCAAGAGTGGTGGATTATTTTTAGTTTTAATCTTAAAATAACCAAAATATGACAGGAGTTATAAAAATAATCCACACCCCTCGATGATTTGTTGAATCACGTGTTTCTCTCCAAGATTTTGAATATATATTGCTCTATTTTATCTTAGAGAAATTATACATTTGAGGTTAGTACATTGAACACTGTTTATTTCAATTGAATTGAATTCATTAATTCATCTGCTTAACTTTATCTATCATTTTTATCAAATTTAAGAAAGTAATATCTTTGATAATATATATATGTATCATCAAAGATACTACTTTCTAAATATATATATATATATATATATATATATATATATATATGCAAAAACCATATATCAGAAGCCTCATCCATACATTATAAACTTGATGCGCAACATTGAATGTGTGTCAGTATTACTGCTGTTGATTGAAAGGTTCAATATCAACTATAATGGGTTTCAATTTAATGATGCTTTTCATAATCAATGCATGTCGGTAAAAATGTCTCATGATGCGTAACAATCTTGAAGAGGTTTAGAAAGAGAGAAAAGGTCTCCTTTCAGAGTGCATACGTGTGTGTGTAGAATTTGTTAGGGTCGGCTGTGCGTGGGTTGGCAGGGAATTATCATGGAATTTTTTTTGCAAACTTACGTGCACACTGAACCATCTTTAAACATTAGGATAGGTGTGCTCGAGGGAAAAGTTCGTGGGATGTAAATTTTTTTCAGGGCACGTCAGAATCTTCTTCCTCGTTTTCTTTATAAGCACATTTTTATTGAAACATAGTGAGAGGTTTGTCGTTCAGATCATCTGAAGGTGGTCCAATGCTTTGGCACACAATGCTTGAGCCTAAATTTTCAAAATATTTTGCCATTTTTCCAATCTGAAATTGGTAGGATGTGCAATTCGAACTTGGAGAAATCATTCACACAATGCGACAAAATACACAGCTAGTACATTGATAAGAGTCACTTCCGGCCAAGATTCGTCAATCTTTCAATAGACCAGGGCATGGTGGAGGTAAATACAGCCAGAGGCAGGAGAAAGTGGAATTAGAATTATCAGATTGATACACATGTAGGTATTCAGAAATGCAATGATAAATGGGGATCTGTGGGTGCGTTTAGTAAGGAGGATATTCTCCCAGGCATGTCATACAATTAGGTAAGATGGTCCAGAGGCTAAGCAGACTTTATGAACGGGGTACCAAAATTTTCCTTGGGATGACCTGTGCTAAACTACCTCGTTTGCATAAAATGAAAAGAACTTAAAAAGGCTGAGTGTTGATTTTTAGACATGAAGAATTCGAAATAGCCCTTAATTTGTATATGGAAATAATTTCAAGACAATTTTCTAACTCTATTTTAGATGTTTTTCTTGTAGAAAACAGATGGAATTTATTCTGTACAGATTCATTATCGATGGAATTTCTTCTACATGACTTCTAATTTTGATGATACTGCTGTTTGATTATTGACAGTGATGGTGACTTTATTCTGTTTCTTTACGGAAACTCCTTTAGTTCGCCTGAATTGTCATTTGTCATTAATCAACGTTCCGTATTTTCCATTACTGGGGATCTAGTTTTAGTGATTACATTGTCCAAAAGAGGTTGTACTCTTTCTATGCTCTCTGATTCTACCTTTCGTCTCAATTAGCGCTCGTAAAAATGATTGATTCACTATATTTTGTCGTATTATTTCAGAAAAAATACTAGATAATTGTAAGATTTTCCTTTAAAGTTAGTCAATCATTTTTTTTGTTGGAACATTTTCGTCTTTGCACACACTTCAATTGCGTTGACAAAGGTAGGTATGTCTACACACTTTTGAGAAAAATTCGATACCCTATTTTAAGAACGTAATTAAAGATTTTCCGATTACGTATGATGTGAAATTTGACTTTTTTTTATATCAAAAATCTACTAAAAAAAAATTTCTCCAATGATTTGTTTTGGAAAAATTTTCTTTCATTATAACTCAACAATACTTTTTCGACCGATTGGGTTATAAGTATCAGTACGTGTTGGAGTAGAGGTAGCACATCATCAACATCATCATCAGTCTTTTAGCATCCGTCGTTGGACATAGACCTTCCCCAAAATTTGCCACACTTCCCTATCATGGGCGTCACGGAGCCAGTACTTCCTGAACTTGTCTAGCTCGTCTCTCCATCTAACATTTTGTCGGCCTCGGTTGAGCATGAGGTCTTGGGGGATCCACGTTGTGAGTCGTGATATCCATCGATTGTCAGCCATTCTTGCAACATGGCCAGCCCACCGCCATTTGAGATTTTTTATGGATTCTATGATATCCCTAACTCTTGTCTTTTCTCGGATTTACTGTGCTGTTTTGTGGTCTCTCTATGTGAGGCCCAACATTATTCTTTCACGTGCACGTTGCATGGTTCTCAGCTTACGGGTCTGTCTCTTGGTTAATTTCCATGTTTCAGCTCCATAATTGACTATTGGGAGGATGCATTGGTTATACACCCTTCTCTTTAGGAATAATGGAATCCTCTTATTTTTTAAGGTTGAGCTAGCTCTGCCAAAGGCTTGCCATCCTTCTTCTTCTTTTGAGGGTCTCATGGAGATTCGTTGTCCTAGGTAGATGTAGTGGTCTACCTTCTCGAGTTCTGTGTCCTCAATTTTGATCTTAGTGTTTTTATCTCCAATGTGTTTGTTGCACATGATCTTCGTCTCGCTGAAGTTCATGTGTAGGCCGACTTTCTTGTTCTCTTCATTTAGTTCATCTATCATTAGTTTGAGGTCGTGCAGGTTCTCTGCGAAAAGGGCTATGTCGTCTGCAAATCTGAGGTTGCTCAGATACTCGCAGGTCCAGGGGCAGTTCCTTTCTTTGTCTGTTTAATGGCTTCTTTAACCTCCCACGGGGTTACTTTTGGGAAGCCCTCGAGTTGATTGCTCATGTCTTGCGTATCTCGCCCATTGTTTTGTAGTCCTTGTTTGGACGAATAAAGTTTTGGGTAGAATTCTTTGGCACGTTCGACAATCCTGTCTCTGTCTGTTTTTAGGTTTCCATTTTCCTCAAGTATGCTAGTTATTTGCGTTTGTCCTGAGTTGAGGAGTTTGTTTATAGCTTTGAAGCCCCGACTTTTTTCGAGAGTCGATTCGATGACTGCCGTCGTGTATCTCCTTCTGTCATCCCTTCGTTTTTTCTTGATCAATTTATTTAGTTCAGCCTCTTCAATTTTCTCTCTCGTTGTTGTCGGTGGCTTGAGGTTTCTGCGTTTTTCCATGAGACTTCTAGTTTCATCTGAGATTTTGCTAATGGGTTGTTTGCTCATTGGCTTGAATGTAGAGGCTACTTCAATTATTGACGCTGTCATTTTGTTGCTTAGTTCGTCGATGTTGGTGTTGTCTTGTTCAATATTATAGTTACTGCTGCTGTTGATTAATTAAAAGTATGAGAGTTACGAAAGGTAATTATTCTGAATTAATGACGCAGATCTCGAGCCATTTTTCAAGTTCTCAATTCGAAAAGTATGTTTTTATAGAACCGTATGTATCTTTTTATTGACACTGAAATATTGCTACGACAAATTTATTCCGGGAGTTTAAGTCAGCTACAAAATTTTGTACGTACAGAAATTGAGGAATCTTTCAAAGATTTCCTTATTCCAGTTACAGGTATTCCTAACAAAATATAATATTTTGTTCAAATATGTATTTGAAATGATAAAAATACTGTACATGTAACTTTTTTGCCGTAGTAATTAAAAAAAGATAGAATCATCACACTAAAAGGATGTTCGTCCAGCTTCTTTACTTGATCCCCCTCGAACTCTCACGATGGCTTGAATTCTCAAAGGCATAGATTCCAACTCTTTCGAACAGAGCAGCTTCGTAGGATGAAGTCTGGTCATAGACAATTTATCGAAGATTTCCACCTTAAACTTTCACATGGATTGAGGTCCGGACTGTTAGTTGAATATCTCATTGATTTTATGTCTTTCCTGGAGAAAAGTTTCAATACCTTTCTGAGACAAGATGACTTGACTTCATCATCATCAAACCTATTTTCTCTTGATGGAATGGGAAGCGTCCAAAATTTCAATGTGGGTCAGTGCATTGACTGTTAAGATGATAGCTGGTACCCCCTCTGGTCCTCTATGGTATTTTTCAATGCAGATTCATGATTCCTCACTGAATATCACTGCTGATCACGTACCTTCCGTTATCGCTTTTCCTTCGTCTATTATAACTTTGTTTTCTTCTTTTTGGGCGTTATCGTTATTTGGACTGTTACTCTGTAAGTATATACCATTTCATTTAGTTGATTTTCGTATTTAGCTACATGGCCTAAAAAACAAACTGCATATGTCAACGAGGTAATGTGAGTGATGTTATATCTATTTCGCAGAGTATGTAAACACTACAATGTCTGCAACTTAATGAACAGATATTTTTTTAATATAATTTTCTTCTTTATCAATGCACTTAATTCTGTGTAGATATAAATGACATGGATTGAACATTATACTGTGAACGTTTTAGATGAAAACTCCGCTGATAACTACGTGTCTGGAAACATAACTATTGTAATGTTTGCCAATTTGTAATAGAATTGAATCTTTTAGAAATCCCGAAGTTACCGATATAAAACTGGTATTTTTTCTGTATTATAGCAGGATATTAAATCAATAATAATACCCAGTGCAGAAGGAAATAATTTTTTGTGCCAACTCAAAACATTCGGGTCTCTATGCGCGCTGATACATGATTGAACGCTTCTGGTTCAAGTGCAAAATCCGTCACCTCATGGAGACGGTTAAACAAGAAGGCGGAAGTCACAATTTTTCAATGTCAATGCAAGTAAAATTAATTTGCAATCTTTGATTTGATCAGCAGCACGTGAGTAAGCATCTGGTAGAAACAATATATCAAAGAAAGTCCACCAAGAACAAAACAGATAGAGAGAATAGGAGAAAGAAAACTTAAAGCATTTAAAACTATCGTTATCATCCAGCATAATTCCAAAGTAATTCGGGAGATAGTGAGAAGTGCTTATCTATCAGAAGATAAGGGAAGAGAGAATTAGATATTTGTCTCAAGAAAATAAGGGGAATGATGTAACATAGCGTTGTGTTAGACCATTGCTGTATTTTAGGGGTGGGGAGAAGTAGGAATTTAGAACAGATTGTTTTGGTGGTTAGGGTTCCCAGAATACCAAGGCGTTAATGAGAACGAAGATTGAATATAAAATGTAAAGAAGATGGGCAGACTGAAAATAAAAATGGAGCACTACAGTAAGTAACATAAAATGCATGCATTAACCAACCTTTATAATAATATTGGGTAAACGTGATGCTATTTTGTCTTTTTTCAATGCAAGATTTTAAGTGTCTAATATAGAATTTAAAAAAAAAATGTAAATGAAATCCACAAATCAAGCGACACCATTTCAATTCAACAAATCCTTGAACATATATTCCTTGCAATTCCCCTTATAATACAGAATGCAAACAAGCATCTTAATAATATTGTGTTGAGTTTCGTTAAATACATATTACGGATGTACTGGGATATGTCCTTGCAGAAGTTATGATCCTGGGGTCATGAGGGGCTCCAGGTCTCCCAATATCAGACGCCTTCGCCCAGACGACCCACACAAGGTTGATATTAATGGTAATACACTCTCTAAACGCTGCTCTTTATACTTTCCGCTCTCAATAACGAAGTCTCGAATAGCCAATCGGGGGTGGAGTCTGTTTCCGGCCTTCAACAGCGTAGCAACAGTTGTCAGGGTGATCTCCAATCATTCCGCTAATCGATTGTACAGGGGATGACTTACTGCACCAACACCGACACTGGCAATGTCTGATGTCGTCTTTCATGGACTTCTAAAGGAGAGGGGGGTTCTTGGAATGAGATCTTTTGAAAATTTGAAAGTGGGGAACAATAATGATTGAATAATCTTTGAGATAATATCAGATAAAAAAACAAACAATTTTCACTCGTATCAGGGGGCGGGGGAAACAATGTCTTAGAGTTAAATAGAAAAGAACTGATAACCAAATAATCCAAGAAACACCGTCAGTTGGAAGAAAAGACGAAGAAATAAATCACAAACAGTTCTCTTATGTCGGGGGGAATAGGAGGATCCATGGATTGAGTTGTATTGTATGTACACTTGGTAAACGAATGCTCCGAGAGAGACCAGTGGCTGTGCACAAAAACATCTTATTTCGGGGAATGGGGAAAATGGATGAGAATATAAAGGGCAACCTTATAACCCAGAATGACTAATACAAATAAATATGATTAAACTTGAGTAATTACATTCCTTGTAATTTTCCCATCTGCTCATAATCCCCTTTAAACAGTCGGATTCTTTGTACTGGATCTTTCAATCTGCATCTAAAACGATGACTTTTCTGCTGATTCGGTGAGGTTTTAGATATTGATTTCCCTTGCAAAACCTCGGTACCCAACCTCAATCGGGCAATACATGACCTGCTAACCTCGGTACCTGCAATGCATACGGATAAATTACTGAATAGTGCTTATTTCTAGGTTTCTTTACTCAACTCTGCGCCTTAAATTGGGTAGAAACATCATCATAATGGCATACAGAATCTACCCTATTACCAAATCAAATCATTGTAAATGTTATACCTATTTCAGTAGACGACAGCCTCCAATTAAGAACAAAACACATTTTTTCTCATGCTAACAATTAGCATTCAAAGTCTGTCAGCCGGTTGTGCAGTCGACGCATTCAGGGAACAAGTCACTAGCCAAGAAACATCCTGGGAATAACAATCAAAATATGCTGAGAAAATTAGAACATCATACTTGTTATTTCCATGGTTATCAACAAACAAATATCACTTGAATACTGTACACATCCTCGGCAGAGACCTAATGCCCCCATCAAAAAATAAAAACTAGTTTTGATAGGCCCCAAAAGCAACCACTAGCGATTGAACTAGCTTACCTCAATGCCTACCGTTGCCCAGTGTAGTCAGGGCATGGAAAACTTCATCCTACTGTCAGACAACATTGAGAAACGTAGCTTAACAGAGAGAAAATGGACACCAGGCTTTTTTAAGAAAACAAATGCGACGAGCAAACCACTGAGGTTGTCAAGATACCTCTAATTTACTGACCAAAAGGATGATTTAGGAAGACGTTTTGCGCTTTTTTTGCCTTCTGGAAAGTTACTTATGTTTAAAAAAGTTTTCTTGGCAAGATTGAAAAACGTTCAATAATCAATTACTTTTTTCCACAACATCACCCTTTCAATTGGCAAGTCTTTTAATCTTGGAATGTTTGGATTATCGCAGCAAGCGTCTTTTTCACACAGTATTTAGGTTCCCCCTTATTTTCTGGCGCAATAAGGACGGAGAAGCGGACTGACTTAATTATCTCCTCCTTGGGTCTAATACCTAAAGATGGACAACCTTTATGTGCTTTATTTTTGCTACTGTTTACATTTTTACTGTTTGCAATCCAGAAATTTGACTAAGAAATGTCGGTGAACCTTACACAGATTTTGTAGGTATTTTCAAGTTGACTAATTAAACCAATTGGGCATGCTAAAGCAAAGTTCTGTGAGTAAGATAATTGTATAGACATTCCAGATCAGTTGACAAAAAAATTGCATCATTTTCCATGATGGTGGATTCTGGCTGTGTTTTTTGTAATTAGAAAAGAATCCACCAAATATGGGCTATAGTGCATCGTTAGAAGATAAATTTCACGCTGATTTAAGTTTGCCAGAGATTCATGTGCCTCAGAGCAAGTTCAATCATCACAATCAAATGTCAAAAACCTTTGTTTTATTTTGTGGTCGTGGACTGTAAGTTAGGAGATATGATCATGCCCGGGTCCACTCAAAAATTTCATAACTTTTTGTAGCCCATAGAGATTATCTCCCCTACATTGTAGCTATCTGTTCATACAAGGAAATTATTGATAAATTTCGATGGAATTCTGTGGGAGGATGATGAATAGACTTCAAAAGAAGACAAAACATTTTAAAGCAGTTCATTGCATGAATATCTCCTCTATTTTGGAGCTAACTGTTGACAACAAAATATCTCCAAAAAGAGTCCTGGAATTTTTGGATTAGATAAATGCAGTGGATATTCCTTACATTGTAGCAATCTGTCCACTAGGAACTAAGTATTTAGAATTCAATCAAATTCATTGAAATGATACTTTATTCTCAATGATTTATAATAATCATTAAGTAATTCATGATATTTGATTTCTTTTTATAAATCTTTATTTAAACTTTTTATAACTAATGTTTTGTTTTTCCCCAAGTTCTGATACTTTTGATATCTCTCTCACTTTATATATATATATATATATATATATATATATCACTACATATAATCTCTCTCTCTCTCTCTCTCTCTCTCTCTCTCTCTCTCTATATATATATATATATATATATATATATATATATATATATATAATTATGTATATGTATAATTATAGGTATATATCTATATCTACACACACTTATATATTGCAAATATCTATCCAACAATCTATTTCTCTCTCTCTCTTTCTCTCTCCATCTATCAACCACTCTATCTATCTCTCTATCTCTCTATCTATCTATCTATATATATATATATATATATATATATATATATATATATATATATATATATATATATATATATATATATATATATATGCACAATTAACTTTGGTACGCCATAGCTGTCAATCCACATAGTTGTTCCATTTTTAAAATAATCGTTTATAACAATTGATCATGAATAGCAAAGAATGACTTGCTCTGAGTCCTAGAATTCTTCTGTAGCATTACCTTCCTTTTTAATGTTATTAAAAGAAATGACCATATTTGATTAAAAAAAACTGTCTAAAGCAACCACAGCGATAAATTGGTCATTTGAATTTTCCATTGACAAAATAATTAGGTAACAAGACTGAAAAAAGTATTACATATTTTTGTATTTTCATATTGAGCCCATTATATCACTACTATGCCCTTGGACTATTGGTTTCCTGTTGGACAATGGCCTATTTCTGCTAAATTGTGACAAACTAAACAATTTCAAGAAGAACTGGCTCTGCAGCGCCCATGATAGATGGCGATTCTTGGGGAAAAACAACGGAAGCTAAAAAGTTGATTATGATGATGACGATGATTATATGCTGTAGTCGAACTGTTTTTGTGCATGGATGTATACATATATATATATATGTGTGTGTGTGTGTGTGTATTTCATTTTATATATGTGTGTGTGTGTGTGTAAATTTATATATATATATATATATAGAGAGAGAGAGAGAGAGAGAGGGATATAGATATATATATATGTGTGTGTTCATAAATGTGCCTCGTGTCATATATGTGCCTACCAGTCCTTGTGGTGGCTCTGTCAATAAGAGGTCATGAAACTTGGTAGGGATATTATGATTATAAACAGAAAGAGCCAAATTTTACATTTATTTTTATCTTTATTTATAATCATTCATCGTTTTATTTTTTTTTATTATCCATACAATTCGAGATGATATATTCTTTCTTTATATCCGACAGAAAGATACTATAATAAACCTGTTATGTTTGCCTAACAATTATATTGATGAGAATTAACCCACATAGGGTCCCAGGAGAGGGAGCTTAGTTTTTGAAGGTGCTGTCCAAAACTATGTGAGAAGTGTTATTGTAATATGTTAGCAGAAATGCAGAAAGTGAACTATTATTCATAGCACTTTTTGGGACCACTTCATTGGGAGTTCTGGGGTGATTTAGATTCTTAAATTCCTCAATCCCTTTATCAGCCATGCCCCAGAAACCATAGTTCTAGATGAGAAGCAATCAATAAAAAAATGTTCAGCAACACGAATTGACAAAAGAATTGCACGTTGATATTCAGCTTAGTCATCGGCGTTGTCCATCAATGTCTCTGAACATTTTGACATAAATACAGTAAATCATTGCAGGGAGTCTGGCACTCTACTGGCCATAGCATGTTGACTAGCAGTTTGAAGTTAGGTGATACACTTTCACCTCACATAGAGAAGTCATAAGAATAAAACAATACTTATAAGTTACCTATAATTCCTAACAAAGAGCTAATTTTCACCTACCCTGGAATATAAATATTTTTGTGTGACCTTTTTTCCCCCAAAATAGGATTCAAGTGGATTTTAAACATATTATTGTAGGCTAACAACCCTTATCATAATGTAAAATTCAGCTCAGCATTTTTCTTCCAAGTTCAGCCCGAAAATTGCTCATTTTTACTGGACTAAAACTAGTGAAAAACACTTTGCTTTTTTGACTTTATCCAAAATATCAGCGTCACTAAGGGGAGTGGAGCCTACTGTAAAGGTAGCCACAAAAGCGAGATCCAAACTATTATGTCTACCTCGATCATTCCTGAGGTGCAAAACAGTAACAACAAATGAAGTATTGAAGAAAAGTGAGGTAGAAAGTTTCATGTACCTAAACACACTCGACAAGGACGGAAAGGTGGTTGGAGTGAAATTTGCAATTTGATATGCAACAAAAGAATTCTTAGTATTTAATTGAATACATTTCTTTCATATTTAACTTGTATATTTAACAGACAGAATATCATTCATATCTAATCCGTCTTCATCTTCGGCTCATTTAAACGGTACTTATGTTTTTTGTGTAAAGACTAGATTATGATTTCATAAAACTAATGCATGTTTAGAAGAGGCCTTACTCTATTGTGTACAGCAGCCTATTATAATTATCAAATTATCAATGAAACACTTGTGTGAAACAAATATTAGTAATTATTTATTAGGAGTAAATTAAGACCCATGAAAAATGACCTTAGAAGGTCAACAAGGATCATTAATAGAAATTATGAAGAAAGCGATACCGATATCGTGGTTAGAGCGACTCAGACAATGAATAATTTTTTCTGACCGTTAGCGAGGTGGACACGAGGTGAAGTTGTATTCCCAAAACACATTGGACTTGTTCAGTGTGAGGGGCCGCAGAGTATCCTCGTGTTTTGTTTAATGGCTGGCATAAAACTAGGGTTCTAGAAGCGTGTTACAGCTGTAACACTAGGAAATAGAGCACCCCCCGTGTTTTCGTTTATTGTCTGACAGTAGGCTTGCGTTTTCGACGCATTCATTTCAATCAGCTTTCTAGATAAGTGTAAACTTCTTTGAAGTATAACGACATTTTGTGATTATCATATCGTTGTGTCAAAGTAGTTTCAGTCGCGCCAACGATATCTTTTCTTCATTCGGATACATGAATACATATTCATATACATGTATAAATAGACACAAATTGCCTATCAGCCTGGTGAAAGTCAATACAAAAGCATTTGTGTCCGTGGTTTTCCGTCTTTGTTTGTTTGTGTCCCTGTAGAAATCATGAAACCTGTCAAAATGTGTGAGCATGTGCAAGTAATTTCAGTAGAGTTCATTTCAGTTTTTCGGCCATAAATCTATCAATTTATTTATCCATTCATTTTGCATGTTTATGAGTCGATGCATAGTGTGAGTTACAAACATTTATAAGCTCATGTACACGTTAATAAATGTTACTATTTCAATATAAATCATTTAATTTCTCCACAAGCTTTTTGCATTACTCCAAGAAAGGAAATGGTTTTCTATCATGACTCGAATCAACGGAAGCTTTTTTTTAATGAGGTGTCGACTACTGACATTTATATTCTCGTTTCAGTAAAGCCAGCAATTTGAAACAAATACTTATTACTTGTTATGATAGTTCTAGATATGACAACTGGCCTATATAAGACCAACCTTGCACGACACCAAACAAACTTTCAGGTACATGTATCCCTCTAATATGTGTATTGCTTTATCATCTCTTTGCAGATGTTCCTTCACAAACACACACACACACGCACGCACACACACATATATATATATATATATACATGTGTGTGTATGTGTGTGTGTGAGAGGGGTGGGCGCAGGTGCATGTTTCTATGCATCTTCCTATGCAGATTTATGTAGTTACAGATTTATATTTTCATTCTGTCCCGTCTTTGAGATGAGATTATTCTCAATTTGACGATTTTTTTCTATTGTTTTTCTGTTTTTCCACCTGCATTCTTTACTGCTATTATCGTTTCTAATTTCTCTATTTTGAGATTTCTTTTTTGTTTCCATTTTTCTCTCTTTACTCTCTTTCTACCAAAACTGTTGATTTTATAACGAAAAGAAGTTTGATTATGTTTTTCCATGAATATTCAATCTTTTGAATGAGTCGCTTATTCTCGCTTTTCAATCCTTTATTGCAGGTTCTTTTTATTTATCTTTTTATCTTATATATTCTTCCACCGTCATACCTTTTCATCCAAGTTTATCTATCTTCATTCTCTCTCATCATACCGTTTTTCCGTATCATGATGCGATATTAACTTTGCCTCTTTGGTCTTTCCTTTTTGCTTTTCCTATCCTTTTTTTTCTCAGTTTGTAATTCTTTCTCATTGATTTCAATTCCATTCGTCGATAATTCTTTTCTCATGTCACCATTTATAATTTCCTTTCAGGTTTTCCAATTTTTCTGTTTCCTCTTTTTCCTTTCTTTTCATCACAATTTTTTGGTAAACCTTACCAATTCCGACAATAGGTGACAGCAAAGTATGAACTCAGTATTTTCATAATTACTGCACTAGGGTAGATATTCATGTACAAAATACAGTATCTTTTAATGGAATATACATTTTAAGTATTTCAATATCAGGTAAGTATATGTATGTATATTAAAGATTACAGCTGGAACATTGTACTCGATTTTTCACACTTTCCGGCTCTAATGCCTAATTTGGTGATAAATACAACATTACAATGATTGCCATTTCTTCAACTACAGACACTTATTAGCTCTAATTTTAGTACGATTCTTTTCATCATTTGACATGACTCTGATTCATATGTTTCACTTGGAAACAATGCCAATTTCAATGTTCTCTCATTTCGCCCCGATAAGCTTTGAAAGTAGTATGCTGTCCTACTCAAGACTGTTCCAAGAAAATATCATGGCGAGATCATTATCTGATAATTAGTAAAAAAAAAGGGGTCCAACAAGATATCAGCGATTACAGGTCAATGAACCTTCTCAAGTGCGTCTAAAAGCTTTTCACCAAAGTTATTTCTAACAGAATCAACAAGATACTAGGAACAAGCTATCTCTATTTTTCAGAATAAAGCTACTCAACCATCGATCATTCAAGCAGCAGAATATTAAATGACACTCGCTATAGCATTTGTAGACTACAAGAAGGCTTTCAACTCAGAGGAATTCCCCAAGGTTATTGATGCTATCATCTAAGATGGAGTGGACCCAGCAAATGTCAGAGTATTACTACATAACTACTGACACAGCAGTTCTTTCATCAGGCTACCTCAAGACTTGAGCCACTTCAAGCTCGAAAAGTGGGTGGGACCAGAAGATAACAGCTCACCGAAACTTTTTACAGCCAACTTTTACATGATCTTCCAGAATCTAGACTAGGACAATAAAAGCATCCAAATAGACGGAAAATACCAAGAAACATGATATTTGTGGTCAACTTGCTCTTTTTTCTGTGAATATTCCAGACCATTAGATGATGATTGACGGACTGAATTCTGAAACAAATAAAAATTGACTACACGAACTTAAGTAAAACAAATGATACGTACAACAAACATGTTGAAAATGAGGACAACAAGAAATCAAAAAACGTTGATCTGAGAAAAGTAAACGACTACATCTACAACGAATTTCCATGAAAATCCAAAATAATAAGCAAACAAATCATCACACTTGGTTGGCAAGCTTTTGACAGGGTTAGTTCAACTCTCAAGAACAAGAACGTGCTAAAAAGAAGGGTATACAAGCAAGGAACCCTCCCGGTAGTCAGTTACAGAGTTGAAACACGGACCCTAATCAACAGACCGACCTTTAAACGTGCACGAGAGAGAATCATGGAGAGATCACAAAACAGCACATTATATTAGGAAGAAAACAGGTCTCCAAGACATCATAGAAACTATTAAAAATCTTGAATGGTAATGAGCAGACCATGTTGCAATAATGGCAGACAACCGATAGACATTACGACTCACAACATGGATCCCCAGAGATCACTTGCACAACTGAGGCTGGCAGTATATACGGATAGACGAACTAGACAAATTCAGGAAGTATTATTATAGGGGAGACAGCAGTCTGAGATATCATAGAATTCATAAGAAAACTTAGGTGGCAATGGGCTGGTCATGTTGCAAGTTTGTCAGACAACTACTGGACATCATGACAAACAATATGATCCCCAGAGATCACATGCAAAACTAGGACCGACAAAATATAAGTTTCTGCTACTAACTAAATAAATTCAGAAAAATCAATTCCCGTGACATCCACAATAGAGAGGTCTGGCGATGGATGCTATGTGGCTGATGATAATGAATGAGGCAACAGTTTTATTTCAAGAATGTTGAGTCCAATTAAGGCGTTAAAACGCTCTGTTTGAGAAAAAAAATTGAATAGATGAAATGGATTCTGCGAAAAGTATGGAACAACCGCAAGATTATTATTGGCTTACCACTTTACCCATAATGCACCTGATACCAATGTTTGCTTGGTCTATTTATTTTGCATTCCTTTTTTATTCGGTTATAATTGATACCAATTAGGTGTGTGACGTCATCCCTGTTCAGACAACTTGGAATTTTCTTGAGTCTGTAACTGTTAGAGACCTTTTTCTGCGGAGAATAATAGAAAATCTCAGCTACATGCTTCACTGCTAACCTCTTTGCTGTTGTTGTTTGTGCTACTGTTGTGAAGGATTAAGGGCGATTGAAAAAAATTAATGTCCGAATCAGAGATTATTTTGTTCTGATTGTCTTTAAAGCTTTTCACTAAATGAGAATGTCTTTTTGTTAGTTAGTGTTGAATTGTTTTTAAGAACAACCTCCTTCTTTAGAAATTTCAATGTTCGCAATGAAAAATTATGATTTTCAAATAAACCAAACAATTAGTAAAATATCAATTTTGAGGTTTTCATTGACAAAAGTGATTTCAACCACTTGATCGACGGAATCATATTGATCATTGCATGAAAAGTCGGAAAGAAATATAGACAGTACGCAGAACACTGGAATGACATGACTTTTAGATTTTCAAGGAAAAAAAAAAAGATCCATAAAGGCAGAAGCTGGATAAAAATGGACAGAAGAAAGCAACTGATGAGAAAGTTGGAAGATTAAGGTCTGAATCATCGAAAAGAATCTCAAAGATGATAGAAGAGTGAACAGGATGGATGAGAAGAGTAGGGGAGTTGATGGACAAGAAAAATTGCTGGCAGGAAAAACAGAAAGCGAGGGAGGAACATGTTGGTAGAAATGAGGAGGAGACACAAAAATGAGACCAGCAATATTTTATTCATGAAACACTATCAAACACAAAATATACGCAAAAATTATATTTCTGTTTAGTGTTCACATGGCAATATGAATAGCATAAAAATACCGACTGAAACGCTGACATAACCCCCCAAAGTGAAGACAAACACATATAGAACACTACGTACACATCAAAATGCATTCATTAAAGTGTGGGGTCTAAATAAATGTCGATTATCATCTATCGAATTATTCCCTCCTATAGAAGAATGAGGACATCCGTGGGTGATTGTGGTTAGTTATCCATATAATTCATCAACTTATAACTATATAATGATCGATATTGATGTATGTAATTCCTACTCTGATTCCACTCCATAATTGATCTATTTATAATTGATTGGTTTTAATCATAAAAAGAGGTGTCTCAAGAATAAAATTGAAGAAACATGAGTCAGAAGGATTGTGCCTCAGCTACAATTCTATGTACGGATAAATCTTATTTCAACTTTATCAGAACCAAGAAGTACTTCCATCTCAACCAGCATAGGAGGGACCAGCAGACTGAGTGGTGTTGTGAGCTCAAAGTCTTGTCAGGAAAGAATACATTTGCAGATGATGAATTCATTTTATGGACTCTATTTCAGGTTATCAGGCAACAAAAAAAAAACAAACCACAATATAAGCTGGTGAGTACTTTAGCAAGATTTCCCTCGTTCTTGAACTACTCGCAGGATGAGGTTTTATTCATGTACCAAAATATCCACAATGGAGCAACCGGAGAATTTCGACAAAGAGGAAGTTTTGGTCATGGCAGGTTGTCTACATATCGAAATAAATTCGTAAAACTAAATGGAGACTTTTTATTGTTAGTGAATGGATAGCATCTAGCCGAGCAGATGTCATATTCGCATCTGATATGGTCATATTACAGCCATTGGGTCACTGCAGCAGCATTCTAGCAAGTAGCGTATGAAACCTAAATTAAAACCAATTCTGACAACTTCACTTCCTGTATTAAAGTAAAAAGCATCTTCTATTCAATGCTTCAGGTTGTCTTTTCCATCAAAACTGGTGATTTCAATCCGTAGGTTCAGGTTCTTTAGCAAACGTTTGCGCGTTTTTGTTTGCCCTAGATCACACCAACTATGCCAGTTGGTTGCATAGACATGATATGGTTGGATTAGAAACAGATCAGTCATCACATTACAAGCGTGTTATTAGTAAATTGTCGAATATGTTCAATTCGATTGCCAAGGACCAGGCCCAGGAGCAGATAGATTAATTAAAGAAAGAATATGCAGGCCAATTTGACAGTCCACGTCCTCTTCAGAGAAGGCTGGTGGCTGGTTAAGAAATTGGGAGAATGCTAGAAGGGTATGAGACTTTATTTAGTGATGACATCCAAATCAGGACACAGCATCATGAAATGGGCTCGAGCTTTAAAAAAAGCATTTCAGAAAGATGAAAAAGCTTTGCTGACTACTTTCCAATATATGGCGAACCACTTTGAAGTTGATAGCAAAAGCTGTTAACCTTGGACATCAATGCTGTCATGGCAAATTCAACAAGCACAGGAGCTCCACACAATTCAAGGGACAGGAAACTATTGGAATTAGCATTAATTGATGAGAGACAGAACAATTCAAGCAAATATCTGAGAATAGTAAAATCAATTCAAGATATTTACGTCGCCTTCCTCCAGAGTGTTTAAGAAATTTAAAGCAACTTCCATTCCTACATACTGATTGTTCCCTGTATTCGAGAATTTTATCAGTTCCGAGCCGGAACAAGAATTTTTCTGCCATAATTTTCAGCCTTACCCACCATAAATTTCAGATATAGGTCAGTTAAGACGTAGGAAAATCTAACTTCATGGAAGTCATTGTATTTTAAACTGCTGTAAATGTTCAGGTTAAGCTGTATGATGATGCTATATAAGTCCAAATGCTGCAAGGTAAATGTCATAGTACCTCAGATTATTGATTATATAACAATAGTTTTCATTGGTACCGAGTAATCCTGCTCGAATGAGTTGACAGAATTTGTGTGGTATGGGATAGATATATTGTGGACAGTTTAGAATCGTGGCTGAGGAGTGGAATCTGAAAAGATGGCCGCGCGTATGTCAGTTAACTGGATAACTGGTCTTTCAAGATATGGACAGGAGGCAAAAAACATCATTAGTACATTCAAAGATGGAATTGTGCCCCCAAATGATCAAATCATATGATGGGTTGTTCTTCTGTAACCAAGAAGAAGCTAACATCAAGCTGATTTCTCACACATCATGAAAAAAAGGAAAGATAGATTAAACCAACTGAAAGAATGCGCCGAAGATAGAATGCCACAATCTGTAGCTTTTGTTCACTTATGGATCATATATGTTAACATGTCAAGATATAAATGCGAAGTTATGATAAAGGTTAATATTTGGAACAAATCATTTGACCACAAATCATTTGTTTGATCACTTTCCCCTTCATCCATTGAATTTTGCATACTCTGAAACGGTTTACTCCCTATTCTGAAGCTTCAGTTATAACTTGCATGATTTTCTCTCAATAGTTGGACTGAATACTCATACTCATTCTGATATTTTTTTCAATACATCCTCTTATTGCATCTTGATTGTGGAATTAACTGACCTAAGCAGAAACATAATACTTCGGACAGCAGTAATGGTACCTTTGGCAATATATGAACAAAAGGAGAAGCAGTTATGTTGTAGACATATAATTTACGAAGAACATGAAAAAGTGTTCAAAACTTAATCAAAGACCAACCGTTCCATTACAGAACAGAGAACAAATATTACATATGTTTTTTTTTTATCAGTATAGGAAGAAAAACATTCCCTGCGTAAATATACGTATATACCTATATGATATACAACCTATCTCTCTCTCTCTCTCAATATATATATATATATATATATATATATATATATATATATATATATATATATATATATATATATATCATGAATTATACATGCACTACAGTGCTGCTCGTCATATAACGGTGCATTAATGAAAGAAAATATTTTTTTTGGCAATCGTGTTAGGTATCAGGTTTATTTCATGTTTGGCCATTCGACGCTAGTAAATCAAAGCATGCTTTCAATACATGTGGGTGAAAAGAAAAAGCTGATTCAATACTCACTTGACCCAAGAACTGAGTTAAAAGCTAACGGGGATCTGCTCTAGACAAATATATTTCAAGTAAAAAGTGAGCAGTATTTTTCGAAGTAGAGGTAATTAATCTTTACATAAGTAATTTCTGTCAAATCCTCTATTTCACATGACATGATTTTATTTTGAAATATTTTCCATTAAGGTTAATCTATTTCTGTCTGTAGACGGACGTCGATCATGGGGTAATCGAAGTTAAATTTTTATGATATAAATTGACTTTGGAAAAAGTCTGAAACCCGCTTTGAATATGTAAAAACATTTCACAGTAAACATACACAGAGGAGTAAACTGAGGACGATACTGCAAATTTTGTTCGCCCGGCCAATAGATACGCTATCAAATATATATATATATATATATATATATATATATATATATATATATACATATATGTGTGTGTGTGTGTGTGTGTGTGTGTGTGTGTGTGTGTGTGTTTTTGTGTATTTATGCCTATTTATCACCAAAGTATTCTTGACGAAGACAAAAAGTGTGTACCACTTAACGCAATGACCATGATTTTTATATATTTTCCAACTTGACTTGACGCCGTCAAAAAACTGGTCAAACAAAAGGAAAGAAGAGAGGATGTAAAAAAAAATAAAAGTTTGAGAAAAAAAACTGATCCAGGAAAGATGAGAAAGATTAATATCGATCGATGTGGGACTAAAAATTTCTGAAAAAGAATTCGAACAATGATAAAACTAACAACAGAAACAAGAAGGGGCGAATGAAAAGAATTGAAAAAAATATTTTCAAATTTTCAAAAAGAGATGGAAGAAAGGAGTGAATGGAATTTTGGCAAGTTAATTAATACAGAAGAGGGAGTGTGATGAAGGGATATTTGACCTTGGGAAAGGCACAAAGGCTATGGCTATTTTGTCAACAAAAAAACAAGTATCATTTCATTTGTGACACTGCTTTAATTCTTGCTTTTTATTTTATCGTGATTTTTTCTCTTTCCTTGTTTTGAGATCAAATGGTATTTCTTTGATTCAGGTTACTTTGATCCTCTCAATATTTTTCTCGGTTTTCTTTCTTCTAGTCATCCATCGAGTTTTATTGACATTGATTTATGGATTTTCCTTCGAATCGTCTTCTGATCTTTTCCTTTTTGTATTTCCACAGTCGATCATTTTTCTTCTTTCCTTTTGATGTCATTTTCTTGATTTCATTTTACCTTCATTTCAAGTGACAATTATTTTGTTTCCTTTCCACTCAACTCTTCTTTTTTTACTTTCCTTTTTATCTTCTTATTTCCTCTCATCTTCTTTCAAAATACCTTGTGATCTTTCTTTTCTCCTTCTCTTTTTCCAAATTTTCTCTTTCATTTTCTTTCGGTACACTTTCTATTCTCTTTTTTTTTCTCTCATGTACTCCCTTTCCTTCTATCTTGATTTCCTTCCATCTACTTTGAATATATTTTTTCTTTTCCTTTTTTCTTCCCCTTTCCTCCCATTTTGCTTTCATATCATTTCCCCTGTCTTCTTTCTTTTTTTTCCTTTTTCTTTTTATCTGTTGCCCGAATACCTTTTTTTCCCTTTCCTCCCTTCCATTTTGTTTATTTTTATCTGTTTTTCCTCCCTTTATTCTTCTTTTTCCTCTCTTCCTCTCTTCCCCGTCTTTTTTTCTTTTTCTCGTCTTTTTTCCTTTCATCTTTCCATTACCCCCTATTTTTTCTTTTTTTTCATCGTGTTCATTTAATCTTCTTCCCATCAATCTTCATCCTCCCTATTTTCTTTTCTTTCATCTTTTTTTCCTCTTCTTTTTTCTCCATACACTTTCTTTTTTTCTTCCCCTCCCCCAACCTTCCTCTGTTTTCCATCCATCTTCCTTTTTTCGTTTTTCCCTTTTTCTTCAAAATTCTCCCTCCCTTCTTTTTCCTTTTCCTTTCTTTTTCGTTCTTTCCTTTAATTTTCTTTATTTCCACGTCATATCCTTTTCATTTTTTTGTTCTTTTGTCTTTATTTCATCATTTTCTTTTTGCAGTGTTCTTCTGTGAAAGCATGCATAAATTTTTATATGGAATGCAAACTATTCATCGAAAGTCGGTATATTATTTCAGTAGATAGATAAGAAATAATTTCCTTGAAAAGTTTATAAAACGTAAAGCGAAATGTTTTCATCTAAGTTGGAAAAGATAGTACGTAAACTTTTTGTCCATGGTGATTGCTGCTGAAAAGAGGCTTTGCTGAAACTTATTGTAACTTAGGAATGTTATTCCCCCCTGCTATGATAAATAGAATAAGGAAGTTGTTAAGTAAAACCAACTAAAAATGTTTTGCTATGGAAATATTTTTCAATACATTTTATTTTACCTATCATTTAATCGTGTGAATTTTATACTTTTAAAGTAGATACAAAGTTGTGCTCAGAAAATTTATTTCTTTCAGATTTTGTTCAAGCTTGCAGCTCCCTTATTTTTCATGTTTGATGTATAGTAATTAATGAAACTTCAAACAACAAAACAATTCAAAATGACTTACCACAGGAAGACATTAACAAATACAGGTGTCGCTCACTTTATGCATAAGACCGTTCCATAAATTAGTCTCGTTTAGGACAGCTAATCAAATAGCCGATATCAATGATCGCTCTTTAATTCATGATAATTCTATTCAAAATTTGATCACAAGAAAATCAACGCTGGACAAACAAAATGTGTCTGAGGTTTTCAGTGGCTGCAGATGGCTTGAATGAAATAAAATCTCTTCCGAAATAAATAATTTCCCTTGTAAATTTGATTTAAATTAATTCAATTAATACTGACGATACGAGTCAATTTGTACGTTGTAAACGTGAGATCAAATTGCCTGCAAGCAATTACTTACCAACACTGTACAATCAGCTTGCACTGCAAAGGAATATTTAGATAGGTTATGTGAAGTGAATTCTTTTACTTTCTCATAAGCAATTATTTAGCTGAAAAAAATGAAAAATTAGAAAATTTAGCTCAAATTTGCAACGAAAAAAATGATACATATATGTGTGTGTGTATGAGTGTGTGTTTGTATGTACGTGTGTATGTGAGAGAGAGAGTGTTTGAAAATGCGAGAAAATGCCATAAAAGCTGACTTTCATTAAGTTGAAACACTTTTAAGCTAAAATTGATTAAATGAAATAAAAATGAAAATATTGAATGAATGGATTAGATAAATTGATAAAATGAAAAAATAAGAATAATAGGGATGATGAATAAAGTGAAAATTGTTTTCAGATGAAGGAAGAAAGAAAAAGAGGAAGATATCAATTTTTATTAATAATAGAATAATAACAATGATAATTTCACGAGGACCTGAACGGACAGAGAAAATAGAAGATAAACCCGGACGCCAAAGAGGCGAAAACATTTCAAAACAACCTATTGGGATACGCTAAAAAACACAAAGAAGATTCAGACTGGCTAAATACCATAATAAGAGAACGACAAGACATAGATGACAGTGAACAAATAGTATTGAATAGAACCACATTGAAGCACACTTTTAGAAAAATAGCCAACTGGAAAGCACCCAGACCTGATTGGATCCATGGATAGTTGTTTAAAAAAAAAAATTCACATTCCATGACATTCTCATCCTCCGAATCTAAAGTTGAAGGCAAGGTAATAGAATGGAGCACCAAAGCTTTACTGACCCCCACCCAAAAAGACACTGAGAAAAGGAATCATGCAGGCAATTATAAAGCAATGACGTGCTAAGCACTAATGTGGAAAATCATGACAGGACATGGAGCAGAGAGAATATGTATTTCCATAAGAGGAAAAGGTCTATTCTCAGAAGAACAAAATATATGCAGGAGATGAACAAAAAAGGGCAAATAACTAGCTCTACATCGACCTGATGATCCTAAAAGAAGAATAAGGAAGGTTCAAAACGTTGTTTAACGAAGTGAAAGAAGACGGCAACGATGCTGGTATGGAGTTTTGAATAGAAAAATGTGCACTGCGGACAGCTTGTAGCAATAGAGAGAATTGAACTACGGGACAACAAAATATCAGTATATTGACGACACAAGACCGATATGAATACCTGGGAGTTCTTGAATGTGACACAATAAAACGGGAAGAAACCAAGGAGAAAATAAGAAGGGAATACCGTAGGAGAATGACCAAAAATAAGAGACAAAACTAAATAGTAGTAATTTGATGAAAGGGATGAATACATAAGTAAGATACACAGGGGCATTCCTTGAATGGACAAAGGAAGAACTCCAGTCGATGGAACGGCGAACAAGAAAGCCTATGACGGTAGATAAGGCTTCACATCCAGGACATAACAATGGTAGACTGTATGTGAAAAGGAAAAAAGCAGCAGAAAACATATCAGTATGGAAGATTGTACCCCAAAGGCCAGAACCAAATTAGAAAAGTATGTGCAGGAGCGCTTGAAGCAGCACAACGAACATAAAAAAGGAGCAAATAAAGGAGCAGCATAGCAAACAACGAAAAAAGGATGGAAACAGGAAAAACTGTACGGGGAATTCAAAAGATGGATAAAAAAGACGAAAGAACAATGAAAAAGCAATGAAAACCTAGAGAAATAATCCAAACAGAACTGCTCATCATGGCAGCGCTTAACAAATGCATCAGGACAGTTATATAGTTGTATCAAGGGGGAGATCGACAAAGCACAAACAAACAGAAAAAAGGCTGCCTATGCTGAGATAAGGATGCGACTGTAAACCACATAGCCAGTAAATGTAGTCAACTAGCCCCAAAAGATCTCAAAAACGATACACTGGGAACTGAGAAAAAATCAAACAAAGCAACCATACGGTCAACTGGTATCAGCACGAACTGGAGACAGTTCTGGAAAATTGAAGCCATAGATTACTCCCAGACTTTGACAACCAAACTGACCCTCTGATCCAAGCAAGAAGACCTAACCTGGTAGTCTTGGGCAAGGGGAAGGATAACCTACAAATTAACGATAATAGGTGTGGTCCTGCTAGTGGATCACAGAGTAATTATGAAAGAGAGTGAAAAACTTGGAAAATACCTGGATCTGGCAAGGGAACTGAAGAATGTGTAGAAAATGAAAGTTGGGGTGGTACCAGTAATAGGAAGACCACTCGGAATCATACCAAAGACACTGAAAAAATTGATGGAAATAGGGATAACAGGAAGGATTGAAACTACATAGACACAGCACTACTGAGGAATGCACGAATACTGAAGAGGGTAATGGAAATATGGGACCGATATTCCCCATCTGGTAGCAATTAACAGCCAGAAAAAAGGCATGGTAATGCCAGTTCATACCACAGCACTGCTGATAGGTGAGGATGATATAAGAGGAGGACTAGAGACTTGGCGAGACTTGCTGTCACTCAGTCTCCACCAGTGATCACCAGGCAACTGGTGTGAGAATACAACAGCAATAACAACAATAACAACAGCAACAACAACAACAACAACAACAACAACAACAATAATAATAATAATAATAATAATGATAATAATGATAATAATAATATAATAATAATAATAATAATGATAACTCTGATAACTGACCTTTTATCATGATCCGATACCTACCTGAGTCTATTATCTCTATTTCTGTCTCCATAACTATCTTGATCACGCAAAAGAAATTTTTTTCTCTTTTTTACTAGAATATCAATGGCACCTGCTAAAAATATGTCGTATGCACACACATAAGTACACACATACACGCACACACACACACACACACACACACACACACACACACACACACACATTTCCATTCTTTTTCCAGTGCAAATCAGTCTCAGCTAAATTCTGAATTAAATGATTTGTGCTAAAAATATCATTTGCATGGATATATTCCATCTTCCTCGAATATATTTCACCTCAGGACATTCAGATTTTCATATGAATTTATTTTAAAACACAAAATGGCCGAGTAAAGAAAATGTCTGGATCCTCTCTTTGAAGATACTTATTTACCAGTACCAAATAAATATATAATTTCAGATAAATGTCATTTTTGTTACTACATCAGTGATTGTACTATTATTACTAAATGAGTGAATCAACTGCATGCTTGGTAAAATGAATCGTATATAGGTCAATTCAGTTCAAATATCCAAGAGAATTTCCGGTTCATAAACCATGTTATAGCAAATTCTCGCAACCAAAATATCATTTTTTTAAAATATGCCTATAATTAACTATTTTACTGTCTGCTCAATTGGCTGCATTATAAGTGAGTAATGAAGTATCAGTTATTGAATATTTAAAGAATTTCATTTTACTTTTCTATCATTTACTTTTATGACAAACAAACTGATATAAAACCTTGAACATGCTGCTGTCCACGTAATATTTTCTAAACATGAATATTGATATAGTGTGTGCTAATCTGTAGTCTCTGGTTCATCAACCATTACACTCGTTTCTTTGCAATTCCGACGAATATTGCAACATTTCCGAGGAGCAAAGTAGTTACTAAGGAAGACCCTACTGGTGCCACCCCAACTTTTATTTTATTTTTTAATCATTCTACTGGGGATTTTGATGAAATGCAAAAAACCTATAAAGGTTTTTAAAAATGTTGCTGTATCAAAGCAATTAACTCTCTGGCACTGGGATAAAGTCAATTAATTATTTGTTGGACTAAGTCTTTGAATACACTGACTGCTTAGCTTATTTCTATATCATGCAGAAAATAATAAAACTGTTTCTGAAATCAGTAGGTCATTCTATGAGTGAAAGGTTTGTAGATTCCATGAAAATAATGCACAAGGCATTATAGTGGAAATAAACCAGAGCGAGTTAATGAGACTAATCAAAGAAACAAACGTTATTCGTTTCGTGTTGATATCCAATGGCATGCATCATTTGAGAGAATTATAATCACATTTTCTATGAATGATTTTTATAACACACTAGGAGCAAGGTTGGCTCTTAAAAGTAATTCAATGAATTTATCGATGAGAAAGAATTTAAACCTGTGCATGAATGATATCACACGGTCATGAAATATACAGCCGTTTTTTGCAAATAGTTACGAAACGATACCAAACAAGGCTTTCTCTCGATTTGACCCAAAATATTTTATCCTATCTTTTCGGAAAAGATCATAGAATTTCAAATGTTTCATACAAAGAGATTCAAATCCTGAATTTAGACAAGGATAACAAACCGATTTGAAGGAATATATTATCTTTTAGAAGTACCTTGATATTTGTTATAATGGGCACAAAGGAACTTATTTCAGTTGTTATCTATTATATATACGTATTTGAATTTATATTATACAGTATACAACCGTGAAACACTATTGGAATAAGGTAAAATTCTGCCTCGATTTAATCATGCCGTTGAATTATAACCTGTATTTGCCAGAGGAAGACTGTCAAACTTCTTTTAATGAAATTATGAGTGTAGGACATGATCTATTCTGCAATCACTACCGATGAATGAACACTGGACAAGTTTACTCCTTTTCTCATCATAAACATTCTTTTCATTATGATGTGATAATTCTTTCTTAATTCATTATCTATGATTATTGAAGATTAAGAGAAATATTGCAGGATTGATGGATTGATATTGCTCCTTGCAAAAGTCTTCTATTACCGTCACAAAAATCTTTTTTTCATCAAAATAACTTGAATTTTTTCAATTATCTCGGTAAAAAAAAGGTATGTCACAAACGTTGAATGCCATTTTGATATTTTGACCAAATTAGAAATATTTTCCTTCTCTTTGGTTTTGAACTGGAGGCTTGCAGGCTTCCTTCGCATTATCCTCATAGCTCTCTCTTGAAATTGTTTACATTTGTCGTTGAATGTTATAAACACAGACATGAAAGATATTTCTTTCACTTTGTTTTGCTGAAAAATTGAAAACATCCAGAAAGATTTGGATCATGACAAATTTCCTTTCCTTTCCCTTTCCCATCTTCTTGTTCACTTTTTAATTCTTCTTTATTTTGTTTTTGTTTTCGTTTTCATGTAGTCTTTTTGTTCATTTTTTGCTTTTCTGTCATTTTTCGTCTCCTTTTTTTCCTTTCTCTCTTTTCTCTTGAATCATCATCATCATCATCATCATCATCATCATCATCATTAGTCATTTAACGTCCGTCGTTGGACATAGACCTTCCCCCGGATTCGCCACTATTTTGTATCATGGGCGTCGCGGAGCCAGTATTTCCTGAATCTGTCTAGTGTACTGTCAACTTCGGTTTCTTATGTGATCCCCGGGGATCCAAGTTGTGAGACGTGATATCCATCGGTTGTCTTTCATTCTCGCAACATGGCCTGCCCATTGCAATTTGAGTTTTTTTAATAGTTTCTATGATGTCACGAACACCCATTTTCTTCCTTATATACTGTACTGTCTTTTAAGTATCACTACTTTACTATCTATCTTATGCATTTTCCTCCTTAACTCCATCAATTATTCCTGTCCATATCGTTGTTGCTTCAATTTTTGCTCTCTCACAGACATACCCTTTCTCTGTCTGTCTGTCTTTCTGTCTGTCTGTCCGTCTCTGTCTTTCTCTCTATCTCTCTTTCTATATATGTGTGTGTGTGTGTATGTGTGTTTGTGTGCTGTATTTGATTTGCTCTATATTACAATCGATTTTTTTTACTGTTGCTGGCTTTTTCTCTCGTCTGTTTTCCAAATGCTTTTTCCCCGTGTGATCTTTCTGTCATGTGGTTAACTTTTTTGGTTCAAGGACCATCAAGTTTGATCCATGCAAACAGCAACAAAAGAGTGAATACTGTTCTTCCGAAAAAGGAACGCAAAATCTAAATCTGATCTTATGGCAAACAATAAGGATAGATTTTTGAAAACTGATTCTTTTGTGATGAAAAAAAAATAGCAAAAGTTTTAAAATCAATGTCATCAATAAGATAATAAAAAGATTTTCACACGTATCATACCCTTTTGGAACCGTACAATACGACAGCAGTTAGTGATATTGTAAAATTTGCCATTAAAATAATAGATATATGAATAGTTTCTGAAAAAATAGTTCATCGTTTTAACAATATTCGACACTATTCGACTCTTTGATCAAACAATGCTAGATAGAATAGTTTTGCAAACTAATGCCAACAAATTGGGTCCTAAAACGGTACTCAAGAATATAATTTTGTCTTAAAGTTAGCTTGCACAAAGCAATATTTTGGGGCTGCATGCCTGTATTGAATGATGTTCAATCAGTAGATATTTAACAATTTTTCAACTGTCATTCAATGTGGCACAAGGCCTTTTTATGGGTGCATGCGTGAATAGGAACGAAATCTCTCCAGTCTTCTCGGTCGTGCCTTTGGTTATCTCATGGGAATCAGCAATAAGCCCTGATCCAAGCTCATCAAGTTAATGAAGCAGATCTCCGGGAACTTCCTGCTGATCCTCTACTACAGCTACATCTCTAGAAAAAAGTGTTATTACTTTTTTCAATTTACGGAAAATGTTTTCATCTACTCAAAACCTCCCTCTTTCCCTCCCTCTCTCTCTCTCTCTCTTTCTTTCTCTCTCTCTCTCTCTCTCTTTTACAAATATTTTTTATCACCTTCAACCGGAAACACCAGGTCTTAAAATCATCAAATAAAGCAACTTGCACATGCCACGCCTTTTTTTGTACGTCTTAGTCAAAACAACCACTTTCATTTGTCTGTTTTCACAACACTTCCTTGTACCAGCTCGCTTTAGCTAAGATGTAACGGGAAAAATGTCTAAGTTCAAAAAACGTATTTATCTGATACCCGACAGAAGCCAAATCGAGGACTCACAGGTAAAAATCTGTCCACGAATAAATGCAAAATAACCAATCATTTTGAACGGTCATTCACAGTCTTGGTATTTTAAGTTAATATCTCAAGTCAAAATCATGGGTAACACACATAAAAAAAATCACAATGACAATGTGAAACAGACATGAAAATACAGGTACATAAAACCTCAAAAGTATGATGCATATTCACCAGAAATTTGGAAATTAAAGTTGAACCAATAAAAACGAAAATTGATTGCACTCAGTCAGAAAAGAAAAATCTTTCTTCATAAAAGAAGATAATAAAGAAAATGTTCCTTTTGCTTTGTACGATTTTTGTCATTTCTCAATCAATCTGTTTCGATAATGAAAAGATGTCTGCACTTCTGTTATAACTAAAAAGTCCTTAAAAGTTCATTCCGTTGCCGTGAGTTTTAAACGTAAATATATATATGTGTGTGTGTGTGTGTGTATGTGTGTGCATGGCAATCATTCTCTGATTTTGATTCGATCTTCCAGTTGAGGCACCATTCGTGATTCTCTTTTCTTTTTTTTTTTTTTTTAATTCTTCCCTGGTCCGATTGCAGCTCTAAGCATATCCATACGCACGCCCCTGAGGTCGCAGCAACGTGTTGTCCATGCACGATAATGGTGTTGCTTTGTACGTTTGATCATTGCAGCTGCTGCATGTGAGGAAATGAAAGATACAAGACTCATGTCGGGACACAAAATTGAAGCTTCCTTTAACTTCTTTGGCCCAGCGAAAATACATTGATAGTCTTTGTTTGAAGACCAAACGGAATAAAAATCTCCACTCACTGAGAGAGAAAGACAGAGAGAGAGAAAGGGGGAGAAAGAGAGAGAGGGGAAGGGGGAGTTCTTCCTTATACTGCAATCGGCTAGGGCCGGCAGTCCTTCGACTGTGCGTCTAATCTCTATCTGCCTACTCTGTTGACCAAACTTAGGCCCATTCCATCTTTGACCGAATATTTAAGTATACTTTGCTTATACCTAGGCTAAAATTATCCTCAACAAAAAAATGTTATTTAAAAAAGTAGAAGTAGAATCAAATATTTGATTAAAAAATCTAATCAGTAACAAAGTGTATTGGGGTTACACTCTAGCAAAGCAGATCTCCTTGAACTAGACAATGTACTTCTTGATGATCCTTGGCTACAAACAACCAAGCATACAGCGACAAAAGTAATAGGTAACACATTTCATAAGTGAAAGTGCTGTTTATTTAACAATCTATTTCTACTTTGAACCATATATTTGGAATCAATATTCCTCTATCTTATTCTGCCAACTGTCATTCTTACAAAATCATTGATGCCCTTGTTATATAGATACATCCCCATGAATTGAAGAGGCCTTTTCTTGAATATCATAGAACTTTCTTCAAATTAAATAAAGATCATTTGTGTAACTATCAGTTCACTTTTTTGTTTCGTTTATCTGTGTAATTTCAGACAATAGCCCCATTAAATCTCGTAGAATTAATGCATTAAGTTTTCAGCTTCATCTATGTCAATCAGTGTATGCCCTAAAAATTATGACCACAGTTAAAAGATGGCTGTCGTATCCATCAAAGTTTTATTTTCATTTTTTTCTACCATTTGGCAGTGTATCTTCAAAACAAATATATGTAGCAGTCTCTTTTTCTACTTATCTATTCTATCTTCACAACAGTTACGATGCATTTTCTCTTATCTTTAAATCATACAAAGTATTATTCAAATCATAATTTCGGAAATTTTCACGAGCTTTGTGACTGTATGTTTGATATATTTCTCTCTGTCTCTCTCTCTCTGTCCGTCTGTCTGCCATTGCAAAGTTCAAACAAGATTTCAGCTATGGCCATCAGTTTTTACGTTATTAATAGGTCCCTGTAGCATGTTTTTGGCGTATTAGTTTTTGAAAATTATAGTTTTTAGCAAGGAATTCGATTTGAAATGTAAGTATAATACTAAACAGTACCTCGTGTCGGTAAGGTTCGCTAAACAGTATATTTATATATTTGTTTAACCCTATAAAATAAGTAACTAACAGGAACTGTACATATATCGGGTTTGGAAATTTTGATCAAATGAATATTTCTCATCTGGCAACGTAACAACGAAGCCACATAACAGAAGATAATCTTTCTCTGTAAAGAAGGTCAAATTTTTGATAGAATTCATCTAGCTTTCCTTCAGTATGACTTTTGATGCATTTGTTTTTCGGAAGATCATCTTACACAAATCGCTCCAAGTGATGCCAACCAGACAATGAGTCTTTCGATATTTGACCTCTTTTTTGGAATCTCAAACCAACAGGTCATATAAAACTGAACTCACCGCAGCTCAGTGGCCTGAGATAGAAGCAGCTAGACACACACGTACATGCAACTAGTTTGACTCTGCTGTTTAGTTAAAATGAGCAATTTATCTTTTTTCTTTTCTTGTTCCTTCCCCCCTTTTATTTCTTCCGCTTTTTCTCTATTTGTTTTTATATACATCTCTTTTTTCACTTTTATCTCCTTTTCCAATTTTGTCTCCCTGTGTTTCATCATGTCCTTGAATTCTTATGCGCTAGGTTTCAATGAAGTATTGATAGGAACTGATTCTTATCGAGATGTTATGTTGCATATCATCAATTTCTAATGGGTTGCCATTTCGGTAAATATGCATTTCACTTTCTGGTGATGTGAACTGATGGCATCTACAAAGTGTCTTCAAAGAGAATCTATGACGGATGCAATCAGCGTCAACTAGGATGAAAGGAGTAAAAATGGATCGATGAGGTAAGTCTTTTTCAACTTGGTGCCAATATGATGTCATTTGGTACAAAACTCTAAACCAGAGAAAAAAGTTTAAATTAATTGTAGAATGCCACAGAGAGAACAACCTTCAAGAATATGGATTTTTAAGGGAATGTTTTAAAAAAATATATACAAAATTTTTTTCAAGCCAAAAAATGATATTAGAGATATTCATTAGATATTAATAAGTGATATAAGGGATTCTCCGCTTCAAAAGATGAAAGTATGTACTTGCATTTAATACGTTTATAAAATTGATCGACATCTTAGGGATAATGTTAAAGCTTCTGGTGATCAGTGTATTTCTCGTCAATCTCTCCCTTTCTCTTTCACTATGATACCACATTTATGTTCAAATGGATTGTGATCAAATGCGTTTAGGCTTTCGAGTGCCCGTTAAAAATACCCACATAAGGCGTTTTCAATCATAACTTCAGGTGATATAATGATTCAATAAGATTCTTTGCTCAAGGTAAATGGTTGAACTAGATGGACCCATTTTCCAAATCATTTAAAGAAAAATTGTATATCTGATCAGTACGTAGTGTATGAGCACGTGCGTGATATTTCGTGCCTAAAAATAGTTGTTAATATTCATGAAAATCAAGATTCCCTGTATGAATGAAAATCTACCTGTATTCCTTGGAAGTGTAAAGAAATCTTTACAGTTGCAAAATTATCGGAGTTAACAAATTTAAAAATATATTTCCGGTCGGAGAACAGGTTTGCCTTGAATATCAGCATTCGAAATGTTAAAAAATACTTGAGTCCTGGCCACATGGGCAACTGAATGAATGAACAGGATCTTTGCACTTTACATTTTGTGGCCTTCCCGTTGTCATTAATTCGATACAGATTTGCTCAGAAATCCTAAAACTCATCTCTGCCTCCTGTCAGCGGAATTCGTTGTTATCTCCATTCAATGTCTGATAGTAATTTTTCTCTCAAGATCGTCATCATCATCAGCAGCAGCCTTAAAACGAACACGAATAGTATTATTACCTCACATTTCAGCCTCACTGTTTAAATGTCAGAGTCTCTACGAAGCTGCTTGTTTAAATGTTGCCCTCAAATACAGAAAAGGCAATATTACCTCCTTGATGACATACAAGCAATGACTAAGTATAAAAAGTAAAACTGGTAGCTAAAATGGAATAAAAGTACAAAAACTTCGGATGTCCTCCTTATTACTTACACTATTCAATTGTTTGGTCCATTCAAATAACGACCACGTTTTTGTTGTAAATTGTGTCTTGCATAAGTTACCAAGTACTCTTATATTTTAGATTCTATTTGAATTTTACTTCAGTAATTCCTTTATCTGAAAAAAGTGTTGTCTTGCTGGAACTACTAGGATTCTTCCCCTATCCATTCTCTGCAACTCAGCGAGTAGAAATTAACCAGAAAAGACACAAAAATAGTGACTTTAGGATTATCCCCCGACCCGTTTTAATGAATAACTCACAATTATAATATATTCCACTCTTCCATTCTCTCATGTCCTTTGCTATGTTTCATCAACTATCGCTTTTCTGGCTAAATACCACTGGATAAGTTTCATTACAGAGAATGACGTACTTCATTTTTCTCTCTCACTCTCTCTCTCTCTTTATTATGTTTCATGTTCTGTTTTGTAATAAGATGGAGACTTTACGGAAATTAATTCAAGTGATCTTTATCCTCTGTTGGCAATCAATCCGCCTTAACAGACAATTGGTTGGGCGAAAACACTGATAAGTATGTTACGGTACATAGCAATTGGTTGAACAAATGGAATTTTTGTGGAGGGCATGTCAGTCTAATGATATTTTTGACCAGTCATAACTTATCGATTCTGGCTGATGAGTTTGTAAAATGTTTAGTTTTGAATCAGTCGGAAGACTGGCCTCATGTGAAGCAGGTGCTCTGATTTTTCCAAACTAGTCACAAAGCCAACCTAAAAGAAGGGTCGATTCATTGGTTGTCTCTACGTCTTAGTAAACACTATATCAAAACGTAAACAACAGAAAAAATGCCGGAAGATACTAGCCACTTGACACTACTTATACGGGTCGTTAAAGCCATGCATCACAAAATCTGTCCAATCTTGTGTAGGGGACGCATCCTAAATTCCCCTTTTCAAAACGAAAATAAACCTCTCTCTCTCTCTCTCTCTCTCTATATATATATATATATATATATATATATATATATATATATATATATATATATATATCGTTGGCAACTCTTGAACAATTTATACATTTAAAATCAATTAAAAACCAAAACTAATCAAAAACCAAATACCATTTAAAAAAAAATGCTATTTGCGTCATGATTTCGAAATTATATGTTCTGTATATGAAGTAATATTTTTTAACCAAGAACTTGCTGGCGACACAAATTCTACCGGTCCTGAAGAACACAAGAAAGATACTTGATTTCTGCTGAAATCTCTTTATATCCCACACCGCAATAAGACTTTCCCATTCGAGTTTCCATTTTAATCCAAATTAATTATTTTCCCTGAGTAACTATAAGGAAACATTAGGAAATTCCCGATGATGAGAGTGGAAGTAAAACTGGGCAAAGTTTTCTGGGAATAAGAAAGAGAAAGAAAATAGGATTTCATCACATAAACGCATGTGAACACGCACTTACACTCACATATATACTTTTGTACATACACACTGACATATACTCATATATATATAAGCACAAACACACATATATATATATGTATATAAGCACAAACATACACAAACACATATATATATATATATATATATATATATATATATATATATATATATATATATGCGTTGTGCTGTGTAATATTTAGGAAACATTGAATAGCACGCTTGAACCAAATGTAGTTCGAAATTTTGCCGTCAAGCAATGCATGAAATCGCATGGATTACTATATATGAGAACCATTTCCAATGAGACGGCGAAAAGTAGGTGTTAGAGTTAGAAGTTCTGAATCTATCTGAAAACACCTCGTATACCTCTCAGCTATTTTAGAAGTACAGTTATTGAGCTATAGAAAAAATTGATATGAAAAGATTGTTTTTTTTTAATCCGCTTAGAGAAACATTTTGATCTGAGAGCATAATTTAGTCTCAGGTCAAACAAAAACAGAGGATAATGGGATTTTTCTAAAGATCCTTCTAATCGATCAAGTCATTTCAACAGCTACCTTGAATCCATCTTAAGATGTTCTCGTTGTCATGGCAAATATTTCTCTGGGTGTCTCTCAACAGGATTCAACTTCTAATAAAAAATAATCGCTAACAGACTATAACCATTTTTCGGTTACCAGCTTTAATCAATTTCAGAACGGTATTGATTTTGGTACTAGTCAAGATTAGTTGTTGGAACCTGCTTCGTGATTGAGTAGCTACTGGTTCATGCTTAAGATCAAATAAAAACTAGAACTTCAATTTACTGATAATCAATGCAAGTGAGTTCTCATCATTTGAAAAAGAGCGTGAAGGAATCTTTCGAGTCGACTTCTCACAGATGAGTCGTATAAAAGTACGCTTAGTAAATATTGACGAAAAATAGTTCTTTATGAAAATGATCTAATGAATTGAGAAAAGAAGCAACAAGTGCTTTTTGATAAATCACTAAACGAAATTGAATTGCAGGACAGAGTTATAAGTCTTGGGTATGACAGGATATGCCTTTATTTTACTTGATTGCATCAATTTATTTTTGAAAAAAAAATAACTTTCACGTGTTAATTTTGTATTTTGTGTATCGCTTTGTCACAACCTTTTCTTCTCAACAGCTTTTCATTCTCAGGTTCTCTTCATATCACATTCAATTGTAATTTGTATATGAGTATATTTCTTGAGCTGCGTGATTTTTTCAGTTGATTTTATGTGTAAGGCATTGATATTTTGTTGCTTTAAGCAGGGTGCTTTCGAGGGATTTGTCTATATAGAGAAAATGTCGATAAATGAATTTTTTAATGCAAATGCTCAGATAGGAATCAAAAAAAATGTTATTCGAATGAATAGTTTTTCTTAATCGTTTGAGAAATGTGTTTCAAGTCATCTACCGTCAGAAAATGAATCTAACATATTTTTTTTATTTGCGAAGGGACGTGTTTAGTCTATCGATATATATCTATCTATCTATTTATCCCTCCCCCTCTCTCTCTCTCTCTCTCTTTATATATATATATATATATATATATATATATATATATATATATATATATATATATATATATATATATATATTGATCTTTTTAGGACAGATTTAAGGTTCTCATTGGGAGTCATCCCTCTGTCTTCGGAACTCCTCATTTAATTAGCTGTCTTTGATACCTCAATGCAGTCACCTGTAACAAAACAGGCTTTTAAAACTACATACTCAAGATGCAGTTGTAATGCAACATTTGCCAAGGAGTTAAAGGGAGGCAGAAGTAGTTTTCTTGATACTTATCTACTTCGGCTCATACATATCTTCAAAACGATTTTAAAGAATTGATTGATTTTTTGAGATGGGTCTAAATTGAAAATGAATCTTTTTTATAGAGGAATGGCATAGTTAACAACTTTGAGTGAAATTTTCAGCTTTCATCCTTGAAATTCTTCCCCTACAAAACGATTGTAGCATTGACTTAGCAGTCTGCCTCTGCCAACGAAGTTGAAGAGGTATATGTATTCAGTCTTGTCTTGGCGTCTGTCAGTCCATTTCTTCTCATGATGCCTCAAAATGTACAGAAAGGATTTCAATGAATTTTTATGGGAGAATGGGCAAAAGAGCGAGGGATGGTTGGTTCATGGTCAGATCCAATAGTTTTGGGATTGAAATATATTTTCCATTTTTCTATGCATTTATGTATACGCCTATGATTGGCCAGAAAGTATCTCCAAAAATTATGTATGAATTTCAATCAAATATTATGGAGTAAATGCTACGGGAGAAATCGTTGAAATTTTGGGCAGATCCGGGTACAATTACTTGCCGTCGATGATGTTATCAGAATTATGCAATTTTTGAGTGCTTCATTGTATATCCCTTATTTATACACAAGGTGGGCACATCCATGTCGTCACTGGATTTTTTTTCCGACTTATAAACTTGTACAAACATGCTAAAGCATATATTCTATACACTCCTTTGTGGGAGAAAGCTGTATATTTGATTTGGGCAAAATCCAGATTTCATGGTGGTGTAATTATTTATACTTGTGAATGATTTACGCACGACTTCTTAATGAATACATAGTTGTTGAATAATTGGAACGGGATCTTGAAGATAAATCCCTTGAACCGACTAGAAGAAGCTTTAGATCAACATATCCAATAATGTGTTGGTTCTTCATATGCCCACAAAACAATTTCAATCGATTGTACACGTGTTCTACAAGACCTCTAAAGATTTCCCTCTGGGATTTTCTTCCAAGTTGTTATCAAAAGGTCCTTTATCTAATGCAAGTTACGTATGGAGGTTCTGCAAAACTAGGATCCGCAGTCAAAATCCTGCCCACAGCCTCATATAACTAGGTACACATACTTCAGTGAATATATGAGGTTCCATACAAAAATCCCTTGTTTTACTTATGTCTATTTGTCTAGCAAACAATAGAATTTAGTACGAAAAAAGGGCAAAAACTCATTTGTGCCATGACTTCAAACTAAGCAAGTTTTTTTTGTTGCTAAAAGTGTTTTAACACTACATATGTCTGCTATTCTCATAATATACACAAGATTTGAACCATAATTAAACAATATTCCATCTCCCTCCCTGAAAAATATGATTTTTCAGGGGTGATACAATTATATGGATGATGACATAATGAAAGAACATAGAATTATCTTTTAGAATAATCAAGATTTTTCCATACCCTTCCGTGATTATTGTTTGATTTTTTGATTCGCTTTGGCGAGCAAGATACAAAAATATTATTTAATCCAACCCACTTCCTAAAAGGTTTGCCGAGCACTGGTTTAGATGAATGCGTATGGCTTCATGAAAGCACAAAAATACACGCACCCTTTTTTCGGGTCAGAATCGAGGAGTATTCATGTACGTGTTGAAATTGAAGGTGGCTTTTTTCCACTTTTAAGGATCCAAATCTAGAGAATGTTTTCCTTGTTTTTAGCGACTAAAATTGACGCTGGAATTTAAAAAAATTTTAGGGGTCAACAGCGTCATTTTCAGGAGAATTTGAGGAAATTTTCTTTTTCACTCTGATGGGTCACTTCTTGAAGGATCATTTATACAAGGGGATTTGCTTTCCTTTTGGGGGGTCAAAATCGATGTGGGAGAGGGTTTTTTTGTATTGGAGAATCGAAAGACAGCGTTTAAGTTTGAATTTAGCGGTAAAATTCATGTCGAAATTCATTTGTTTCATTTTTAAGGGTCTAAATTGAAAAGATAAATCTTTAATTTTGGGGGATAGAATCAAAACCAAGAAGATTCTTTATGGTCAGCGGTCAAAATCGAAAAAGGAGATTTTTCTTTATTTCAAGAGACAAAACTGGAAGGGAACTTATTTTCATGTTTAATCATCAGATTCAAATCGGGATCCTTTTTTTCATTTTTAGGGTCAGTACCAAAGAAGGAATTTTCTCCTCGTTTAGTGGTCAAAATCTAAGAGCATTTTTTCGATTTTAGAGGTCAAAATCAATTTGATTTCTTTTTAAGTATCAGGGAGCAAACAGTGTTGAGACATAATTTTTCTCTTCCAGAAGTCAAACTCAATAGGGAGATATTTTTTGTTGCAAAAACTCATTTGTTTCTTACTTTTAGGAATCAAAATCGAAGATCAAAATCACTTTTAAGGGTTGAAATCAAGAAAAAATCATTTGTTACTTCTAGGGGTTGACATGAGAGGATCCTTTTTTCAACTTGAGGGCAAAACAGCAACTGAATTCGATTTTTTTTAAATGGTCAAAATCATGGGAAAATTTTTTTTCACTTTTTAGGAATCAAAAACGAGGGATGGACGTTTTCCTCTTTTCTTGGCCCATATCGAAAGGGGGATTTTTCCTCGTTTTCAAGAACATTCTGGAAATTACCCAAATTTTTTCACATTACCTTCCACATACCCTCATTTATCTATTACTTTTTTTTAGCGCTGAAACCATTTCTTTTAAATTTCAACCTTCCTATGACCACATCCTTATTATATATCTTAATTTTTGAGATGAGGTATTTATCATTATTCTGACTATCCTCATCTCGGTTGTTTTTTATACAACATTTCGGCCGTTGTACTCTAAGAGTCGGCCCATATGCTAGGCAAGAAAAACTGCCTCAGTGATCTGAGCATTGAAATGGATACCATATGGGAACCTCTAATAATGAAAGATAGAAAACAGTAACATTAAATACCAAAAACTCTCACCTAAGGTTTAAGGCTCCTAAAGATTAGAACCGGTTATCTGCATAGACAGAGGAAGTTTAACAATAGTTTATGCCGGAAAAATAATCTTACAACATATTTCTAGCCAAGAAAATGAATATATACACTTCTATATCACAGGATATATTTGAAATCTTCCAGACAAAACTCTTTTTCTTAAACGAATAGTTGAATCAAACAAAGTATGTAAAGTGAAACAGGAGAAAAAAGGGGAAATGCATAATTGTAAAACACGTATCTGTAACAAAAAGAATATTGAAGTTGAAGAAAGGGGAACTATCAGTCTCAAACAGAAGTAGAAAAATAACTCGTTGAAAATTTTTCTGTTATTCTATGAAATATTCAGTAAGATCCTGAACGTAGAACAATATATCTAAATTTAAGCTTGAATAAAATCAGTACTTTTGAACTGCAAAAAGATATTGTAAATCTAATTTTTTTTTTGCAATATGAAACAAACATTGACCGATTTGGGTAATTCTTTGGAAGAGGGCTAGATGTTAAGGTTTGCAGATTAGTCTGGAGTTAGGGTCAGTAGATAGATTAGGGGTTATGATTAGAGTTAGTATGTAGGTCTGAGGCTAGATACAGTACATTGGTTTTAGGGGATGGTTAGTTAATAGATATACGGTTAGTTGATAGATTAGCGGTTAGTGTTTCTAATTTCTCAATCATTCATCAGTGTTGTTCTGTTACCTGGAAATTGAATCTGTCTGATAGCTATTATCAAAATGACATAGCATCAGCTAGCCATTTAGAAATGGAACAATGAATATGATTGTACCTGATGGAATAAAAGCAAAATATACAGGTTTTTCCCATTTACAATTATTTCCCCCATATAAACCTGAAACATTAGGACTAAGATTAGGTTTTATTTTCTCCAGTGAAATTAACAATAAAATTGGAATTTTCTGATTCCAGTTTTTCATTAATAGTTAAAGAGCAGTGGCAGCTAATATCCTTTTTTTATTTTCTTCTAAATTAGTTATGAATGATTATGGAATATAATGAATTATTTAAAATATCTTTCTTTGGCTATTAGTTTATTCTTTATCAACTTGAATTAAAAGTGAAAAAAAATCCACCCTCAATTTGACCTTTGTAAGCGAAAAAAAAAAGTTTTGCCACGATTTTGCCCCTAGCAATGAAAAAAAAGCTCCCTCTCAATGTTGACCCTTGAAAGTGATGAAACTATCCCTGACCCCTATTTTGACCACTAAAAAAAAGAAAAACTACAATACCATTTTACTTCATTGCTTGACTATTTTGCCCAAACTCTGAATTTTGGGGGATTGTTGGTTATGTAGATTATGAGATTAACTATTTTTTACAGGGGCTTAAGATTGGAAGAAGACTTGGTATTGATTTTCAAAGCTCAACAGAAAATTTCCCACTTACAGGGATCAAGGGGGATTTTTTTTATTTTAGGAGACGTTCTATTTCACTTTCCAGGGTCAAAATTGAAGGGAAACCTTTTTCTGTTTTACAGGTCTGAATTGAAGAGGATTTCTTTTTCATTTTTAGCGGTCAACTTTGAGGGGCACCTAATTTCCATTTTGAGGGATTAACGAATTTTTTTTTTATAGAAATTTAATAGCATCTAATACAGTTTCTATTTTGATAAAACAACTATCCTTTTTAAATGGGTGATTGTGTTCCATATTAGTCTTGATTCATAAAGGCAAAGCGTAGGCATTTTATTTTCCGAATCAACGTTATTTACTCACAGCCAAAGGGAAATCGACATGACTTGAAAGTTGCGGTAAAATCAAATGATAAGTGGAGATGAAGATAAAAAAGTAATGAAATTTCAAGTGATAATTTTCAATATCCCATTTAATAATGACAAAAACAGAAAATAAATTAAATACTGAAACTATCAGAAGGTAAATAAACCTGGCTACTGATCGGAATGAAGTATAGGTTTAAAAGTGATATTTGAACTCCTGTCTTCCAGTTGGGTCTTGGTAACTTAATTGGGAGGGTCAACCGGATTAAATGATGCTCACCCCTAGTGGGTTTGACTCTTACATTAAGGCCTATCCTTCATTTTCTGATCAATGCTGTTTGCTGACTACCGGAGCGAAATTGGTCGGAGCAAAAAGTTGCGTTGAAAAGCAACAAATAAGTTAAGATGAAAGTAAAAAGTCATATAAAGAGACTATGTTGAAAATGATTATTTGCTGCATTGGCTTACGATATAAGAACGTTTTTTTAGATGATTTGACCTTGGAATTTGTTTTCACGGACACAATACTTGATACAAGTGTTTTATCTATCCAGCACATATGCTTTGGAATCAGTTACCGTACGATATCTGGAGCATATACATACTGAGATGTTTTTTTTTAATTAAAGCTTTCGTATTTCGAGATTTTCATATTTTTTTGAACTCGGTGAATAAATATACTTCATAATTTTGGTTCCTGCACGTGCTATACAAATGATTTTATTGGGAAAGTTCACTTTCCCCCAAGTCTTCTTTACCAAACGTTACTTTCTTTCACGGCAACGATTACTTAGATTTTCAGGTGCTCCCCCCCAAAAGGGTGCTTTCAATGAATGAATATATAATTCATTTATATCCTTCCTCTCGATGCTCTTTACAATCTATTGCCGAGTCGTTACCAACAGCTAGTTGATTTTTTTCAGTTTTCAGTGCGTTGCAGCCTTCCTTTGTGTGCTGTAGGCTTGTTTTTTCAATTCATATTTGTACACAGCAGATGATGGTGTTCTTCTTAATACACGAAGAGTTGCGCCTTCACCCTTCTGAAAGGATTGTAGAGAATCGGAGGAGGAATCTTCAGGTCACCACTGCAGACTGAGTGACAGCAAGTCTCTCCAAGATCCGAGCCTCTCCGTTTTGCACTCTTACAGTGCACATCAGTGTTGTGAGTCGAAGTTTCAATTGTCTGGTGGTTTTTACTGAAGGCTGAGTGACAGTAAGTATTTTCAGCTCTCCAGCATTCCTATCCTATCATCTTAACCTATCACAGCAGTGTTATGCCTTGTACTGTCTCCATCATACCTTTTTCCTGGCCGTCGTTATTGCTAACAGCCGGGGATTGTAAATTTCATATTTCCAGGATTCTCCTCAGTATTCGTGCAGTTCCCAGTAACACTGTATAGTCTCAATCCTTCCTTCTAGTTCTTCCAATTTCGTTTCCCGTGTCTTTGGTATGGTCCCAAATGCACCAACTATTTCTGGTACTACCCTGACTTTCATGTTCCTCGCTTCCGGTTCTTATGTTAGTTTTTTTTATCAGGTCCTGGTATTTCTAAAGCTTTTCACTCTCTTTTGTATTTACTGTTTGATCCTCTGGCACAGCCGCATCTATTATTTGGTTGGTTCTCCTTCATTTATCCAAGATTACCAGGTCTGGCCTTGTCGCTTAGATGAGATGCTCTGTTCGGATGTCAAAGTCCAAAGTAATTTGTGGCTTTCATTCCCCAGGGCTGTCTCCCTTTTGTGGCAATATCATCTGTCTGCATGCTCGAATCCCATTACTTAGTTCATTTCTATGTGTGTCACTGTTGCAATCGTGTCGTGTCGATTTTTTGTACTCTTTTGGGGCTAGTTGACCACATTCACTGATTTTGTGGCTGACGGTTTCTCGCCTCGATGCAGATTTTGGAGGCTACCATGATTAGGGATTTTGTTTCTTTCTTCAGGTGTTTTTGACGTAACTGTGTCTACAATCTCTTCACTGCTACATTTTGTATCTGTCTCTTGAAATTCCCCGGATAGTTTTTTCTGTTCCTATTTTTATTTACTTGTCTATTGTTTTACTACTTTGTTTGCTCCATTTTTGTTGTTCGTTGCACTGCTTCGGTGGATTTTAAAAGAGTCTTCCGTATTTGCTTGCACATACTTTCCTTATCCTGTCTTCTATGTTCAGCTACCTTCTTTCCTCTTCGCAGACCCGGTAATCGTTGACGAGTGATGGAAACCTGTCAAATGATAGACATGGCCTTGCCTGCGGATCACAGAGTAAATGCGAAAGAGAATGAAACTAGGGAAATACCAGGACCTAGCAAGGGAATTGAAGAAGATATGGAGCATCAGGTTAGAACCAGTTATGTGTGCCATCCCTGGAATATGAAGCCCTTTACTTTGACATAAGCTTTCTCGTTCGCCCGTCTATTGATTTGAATTTTTGTTTCGTCCATTCAAATCTCTTACCACCACCAACAAATACTCGTGTTCATTCCTGTTTTTATCAGATCACAGCTATTTAGTTTGGTTTGTGATGTTTTTATTATCCCCCTAAGGTATTCTTTTCAATTTTATCTTTCATTTCTTCCCGTTGTATCACCTCACAAATCCCAGGAATATATATATATATATCCATTTCTTTCTCTCCGGCTCCTTTCCATTTTCATTTTTCCCTCAAATGTCTGATGACCCCCCCCCCGTGTCTTTTTGAGCATGATGCTCTCCTGTGCTCATCGCATGATTCTCAGTCTGGGGATCAAATTTCTAATTAAGGTCTATGTTACAGTTTCATAGGTGACTCTCAGGATTATGTATTGGTCCAGTATTTTTTTTGTAGACAAGTAGGATCTTCTTGTTCTTTAAGGTTGAGCTTGTCAACTTTCAAAAAATTGTATCTTCAGAATACGAAGCCATGTAAAAAAATCTTCCAAAGAATAATTGTGGTCAGAATAAATGTTCTATCATGAAACAATTATAACATTGCGATGTTTTCATCATCTTATAATTGGGCTGACACAAACTAGATGTTTACTTCAGTATTGTAGGTATATGATGAGTAAAACCACCTCAGAACCCCAGATTTTCTTTTGCAGTCTCAAAGTTAGCGTACTATAGGGGAACCTTGATTCAGACCCAGTGGCCATTGTGCTCCGTTTTGACTGCTCAGAGGGCACAAACCAATGAACAGAATGAGAGTTTTAGTAAAATATGAATACAAGTGTGTGTGTGTGTGTGTGTGTGTGTGTGTGTGTGTGTGTGTGTGTGTGTGTGTGTGTGTGTGTGTGTGTGTGAGAGAGAGAGAGAGGGAGGAGAGAGAGACAGGTGAAAGACTGATATCTGCACAAATACTTGCAAATTTGTCCATGGAAATTTTCATCTTGAATATCAAAGGGGTTTATTTGCTATTTGAAAAGGATCAGTCTCTTCAAAATAATTGCAAAAACAAAAAAAAAAAATGAACCTTAACAGGATATAAAATGTTATCTTTATTGCATTGTGTGTTAGTATTACTGTGTGTGCGCTAGGCACTCGTATAAGTGTATAATAGGTGCAAGTAAATGCTTGTATCCAAGAGCATTCAGATAGATAGATGGATAGATAGATAGATTGATATATAGATGAATAGATAGATAGATAGATAGATAGATAGATAGATAGATAGATAGATAGATAGATGGATAGATTGATTGATAGATGGATAGGTATCAACGGACCGAAAGACATATATATATATATATATATATATATATATATATAGAGAGAGAGAGAGAGAGAGAGAGAGAGAGAAAGAGAAAGAGAGAGAGAGTAGGGGGATGGAAGGTTTAATAATTGTCTATATAATCTTTATCATAAAAGAGCTAAGTATATGTAACTAGAAGTATGTTACTGCGATGAACACACGAACACAAAGCATAACTCTCTGTGTATCCGTGTGTCCGCGTTTCCGCTTACTGTCTACTGCTGAAATTACTAAAACAGCTGCAACTATTGCTGTTACTAAAACCATCCATATTTTGTTGCAGTACTTCCCAAGAAAGGATATAATGTTATAATTTAAGTATATTATGAGCTTTCAGAATTGACAACCGGATGCACTCAGCAGGAACTGATTCTTGTTACGATGCCAAAGCCCAATTTATCAACCTGTATTTTCTGAATTAATGGGCTCAAGTCAAAAATCCTACGCTGCCACTTTGAAGTAAGCATACTTTGGGGGAAATTTCTTTTATCATCGTTCCTTTTATTCAATGTGTTTTCCGTTGAACTCATTCTCTGACTGCATTATGACTCTTTGGTCTTTTTCCTTTTCGATTTCAGTAACTGAGAAGAGCCATACAAAAAACTGGCCAGAGCCTTTAGCAAAGCAGGTCGGAATCTTCACCACAAATGAACTTTTGACAAAAATATTTGAATATCATCCACATCCAAGAGAGACATCCCTTATTGTTGAATTTGTAGCGGAGATATCATTGAGGTATTTTTGGACAATATTGGATTTTATCAAAACTTGGCTTTAAATATTCAGTTTTTCACTATGGGTAGGGATTGGAAAAATAGGACATTCCCAGAAAGTTATCAAATTCTACAGAAACCTGAGGGCTAAAACAACTAGAACGTTTTACTGATAACAGAAAATTGGGCACCTGTCCGAATAAAATTTTTTATTAGAGAGGTTCAACAGATAAGGAATCAACAATACTAATAATCTTGTCATGATAATGTCGTAACGTTAGTTCTTTTGGTGAATTTTCCAATCATGAGAAATAAATTATTTTATTTCCGATATGTTTGTGCGGTAAAATTAATATTAAAATACAACTCATACATTAAGTAAAATATCAAAATATTACTTATTTCTTTCAAAATATCTAGGGGTCAAAATACCAAAATATTACTTTTTTTCACTCACAATACAAATCAAAATAAAGTGTTTTTTCCCTTTACAGGTCAAAGTTGGGGGGAACTTTTATCGGACAGAATTGAAAGGAAATTTTCAAAGATCTAAATGAAAATTTTACCTTAAAGTTTAAAGATCAAATGAAAACTATTTTTTTGCTTTCAAGTGTCATAATTGAAAGTATGCTTACTCCAAAGTGTCTGTGTATGTCCCATGTCTATTTGGCCCATCAATCGAAAAAAAAATGAAGGTTGATAAATTTGGCAAGGGCACAGAACTCTTCCACCCCTAAAGATCAAAATAGATAGTGAACCTTTCTTTAACTTTTCGGGGGTCAAAGTTGAGAGGGAATTCTTTTTACAGGTCAAAATTGAATGGAATGTTTCCTTTTCACTTTGAGGGATCTCAGTCCAGAAAATTTTCCTACATGTCAGAGTTGATTTCAAGGGGACATTTCTACTTTTACAGGTCAAAATCCATTGGCAACTTTTCTCACATTAAAGACGTAAAGTCGATAGGGAATTTTTCTCCCACCTTCGAGGGAACAAATTCGAAAGAACTTTTTTCTACATTTTGCACTCAAAATCAAACGAACTCCAAAGTTTTTTTATTCACTTATAGGAGTAGAAATCAAGTGTTCTCTCTCTTTTAGGCGTCAGAATTGTGGGAGAAGTTCTGCTACCACTTTGAAGATCAAAATTAAACAACGAATACAGAATTAGTTTCATTGTTACAGGTCCTAATCAAATTTCACTTCTCTGTGCCAAAATGAAAGGGAACTTTATCGTAACTTTCAGGGAGAAAAATCAAAGGGGGATCTTTTTTTTTAACTTTTAGGGGTCAAAATCAATTAGCAATACTCATACTTTCTCACTTTGAGGAATCAGAATCGAGGGGGACATTTCCCCATTTTGGTGTTTAAATCAAAGGAAAACCCTGTAGTGCATTTAGGAATCAAAATCTTTCCTTTCCACTTATAGTGGTTAGAAATTAACGCTTTCTTGTTCACTTTTAGGGGGTCAATCATGGAGGAATATTTTTCTCTTTTAGAGGTCCAAATTGAGGAGGCTCCTTCTTCATTTTTGAGTGGTGAAATTTTCTTTCACTTTTAGTTGTCATTGTCGATGGAAACTTCATTTTTCATTTATAGTAGGGCAAGATTGAGTGGGGTTGGGATTTTTTTTTTTTTACTTAGGGGTCAAAATCAAGGAAGAACCTTTTTTTCATTCCAGTGGTTATAATCGAGAGAGAAATCTTATTTCGATTCTTTCGGTCAAGATTGAAGGAGTTTGTTTTTTTTACGGATATTTGAAAGAATAAGAGAGAGAATGAAAAGATACAGTAATAAGATGAAAGAAGAGCAGAGGTATGAGATAACCAATAATCTTTGTGGAATTTTCACGGGCTCTGCTAGTTGAATATCTCTTATGAAATGTACATGAGATGGCGTATTGTTTCATACGTACTTTTTGGGTCACTATTTTAAAATATATTCGGTGTGTTGTATTTATTGAACTGAATGGCTGATCTCGTAGTATAAAGCAAACGTTTAATTCCTATTTTCCTACGGGGTGGAAATGGATCTTTAGAGAAAATCTGTCTTTCATCAAATTAATTTATCTAATTTTTGACACACTTTTCAACAATTTTCCTTAGTCAAAAATATTATATTATTCTTTCACAATAAAACATTTTCATAATTTCTTTCAGAAAACAACTTCTGAACTTTCTTAATACTTTTGGCCCTCATCCTCATGTCCAGAATTTTGCTATTCGATCTGACATGTTTTCCAATTTCTACATATAAAAATCTATAGAATATTGAGGTATTAGTTCTGAAAAATTGATACCTTTCTCTGTACAGCAAGATCAATCAACCCAGGTGTAAACTCGAACCCAGACAACATAAAAATAGAAAATCGCATGATTTTTTAAGTAAACAACTGAGACAATAGAGCGAAAACAGGATGGGAAGTCCAATCATATGCTTTGTGTATTTATCAACTGGATATGGTCTGTTAGTCTGGTAATCAGTTTTTTTTTTCTAAATCCGTGCATTTATTTTATAATTATATCTAACACGCTGAATTAAAATCTCATAGGGCTCATCCTATATTACACTATCTGCAAACCCAACTAGGACAATCGAAAATAGAAAATTGTATAAATTTTGGAGCAAACTCAATACAGAGACAAATGAGCAGTTTTCCCACGTAATCTTTAGCCGAGGAATTAACAGTAATTGGTTATTATTAAGATTTTAACATATCTTCATTATATAAGACAGAAAGTGCAAAGAAGCGAAATAATTTTCAGGAGTCAAATTATATGTGTTCATACATAAACTAAATATGTGCTGTTCGTCCTCTAATCTGTTTTTTTAATCCTTCATGTATCTATCTACAGTGTCAATTTTATGAGATTCTAATCTGGTCTTTGATTATATCTGTTTAAAGGCTAATATAATGTCCGATAGGGTTGAAATCAACCCTATATTACACTTAGTGCTAACCTGAATCCTTGTAAAAAAAATAAAAAATTGCGTAAGGTTTGAAGTAAACAGTATATAATGACAAGAGAACACATTTTTCTATACAATTCCAACAAAAGGAATTCAGGAAAATGAGAAAAACCGATTTAATTATCAGGCATTATCCTGAAGTACACTTGAAACTGTCTCAAATAATTCTCATGATTCCAAAATGATCGGTTCCCGAACAAAGGCACAGGAATTAGTGAAACTATATACAGAGATAACAGAAAAACAATACAACACTTACGAGATGTCAGCGAGAAGAAAAACCATCTGCTATAATCAAAGAGTATAACATGAGTGATGATTCAATAAATGTAGCCAGGGAGTAAGGTTTGAGTACCACTGAAGCAATAGCCCATGATATATCATGTATATTATTGTACTGTCTAACTCTTCGACGGCAGTGGTTCGAGTCTTAGCCTGGTAAAAGACAATTAATAATAAAACTAGAATCTCATTTTAATAAAAATGATTACACTAGTCAGTTTGCAGAATATCTCTACGTATATAGTAGTTTTGATGAATATTTTGCAGAAACTTCCGACATTTAATGGTATCAAAATGCCAAGCATGAGCAACATGGACGGTGTAATTATGTCTTTGACAGGGTGTGAATAACAGAGGAAGAAAAATAAACCTCCAACGCACAGTTCAGAAATCAGTCCCATTTTCCTAAGACATTTTCATCTTCTAATCAAACTAAACGAATATAAAAAGCTGATTTTCCAAAATTAAAGACTCATAATTTAGAACACTTGATTATATTCGGTAGGAAAGATTCATCTGAAGGATGGTAATGTGTAAGAATTAACAATATGATAACTCCAGTGTTACTGTTTTAGTTAACTCCTAAAGAAACTGATCTTTGCATTCCTGCTTATGCTTAAGACTTGTTGATGACCACAAAGGTATTCATGTTATCAGCAATGATACTGATGCCATTTTGGACTGAATGCAATTTATATGGCATTTATATGGCATGTAAGAGATAAAACAACACATCGTTTTGAATATCATACCTACAGTAAGGTCCTCAACTCTGTGCCGTTCTTCCACCTTTTCTCTGTCTTGTTACTTGTAAAATAGGAACTGGGAAGTCTGCATTGGAAGCAATTTCTGAAATCTCATATCAAGACATTCTTACTCATATATATATATATATATATATATATATATATATATATATATATATATGTGTGTGTGTGTGTGTGTGTGTGCGTGTGTGTGTGTGAGAGAGAGAGGGGGGAGTATAATGTATCTCGATGTATATATCTGTGTGAGCTTATTGTAACTATCATTATGTATTCAGTCTTTTTTTTCAGACACATGTACATATGTGTGTGCATGCACACCCTGTCGTGTGTGTGTCTATGTGTGTGTCCGTCTGTGTAAACGTATAATGCTTTGAAAACTCTGTTTCCGAAACGATGAAGGAATGTTTTTGTAATATCGCTTGAGTTATGAGAGAACCCAGTCCAGTAAGCAGGTAGGTAGGCAGGATTGACTGCTACTGAAAGGCCTCCTTTTAGTTAAGGTCCTGATTTCAGTTTTGCTTCCGAAAGGGAAGTCAGCAGGAAGTCTTCCAATATCCGGCGGAAGACCTTTCGTTCGAAAAGGCAATTGTTTATTGAATGCTGAATGCAAGTAGAAAATATAATTAGAGATAGTATTGAGGGATGCAGACAACGAAGACTTAACAGAAGAAGCAACGACAGCTGCATGCGAGAGCCTATGAAAATAAGAGCAATATATATATATATATATATATATATATATATATATATATGTGTGTGTGTGTGTGTGTGTGTGTGTGTGTGTATTTGGTGTGTGTGTGTACATATTTCATGACTATTTTCAGGGGTTGCATTATCTACGTCGATAGTACTCATAACATAAGATAGATGGAAAATAAATGGATGAATATTCAAAGTTTTGTGATTACTGATCAGTTTTATGCAGCTATTGTGATCGATGGATAATTGTTTTTGTTTCTGCTTTTTTTTTCAGTTTTCATTCTGTCTCTATATACAACTAGTGTCGTTTTATGGAGTATTTTCTGTTATTTTTCTCTTTGATCTTTTACACTTTCTATGTATACATATGTATAATGTCTGATTTGTTCTACGTCTGTTAAAAAATAGATTCTACCGCTCAAAAGTAGAAATAAATCCAATAAAAATAGCCCCACATCCTCACATTTAGAACGATGGAATCTTCCACTGAAACAAGTTGAGTACTTTCTTTACAGTAAAAAATGATCACATAAAAATTCAGATATATCCTTGATATTTTTAATGGGTATTAAATAGTATATATATATATTTATGTCTCCAAAGTTCTTATAAGGCGTATAGTGTGTCTAAAACACAAAAAAATATACAATCGTTTAGCCACATGTTTTGTTCTATGAAGAGAACTGTTCAGACTTGAATGAAATTTATCATGATTCACACACACACACACACACACATACACACACACACACACATATATATATATATATATATATATATATATATATATATATATATATATATATATATGAAATTGAATTTTTGACATACATATATATATATATATATATATATATATATGTCAAAAATTCAATTTCATGCATTAATAATCCAATTTCATAGATTAGACGGTTTTGGAAAATGTTCTCGTGGGGTGAAAAGAGAAGTTTACCGATATACTATTATAGGTTGTCTTGGATAGTGCTCTTCTTCACAGAACAGGAAGGCTAAATTCCAGTGAGACTGTCTAGCACAATTTGCAAGTGGTTTGACATGACCTTGGTCAGAATCTTTAATCCTGTCTTCAACACAGTTATGGACCTAAAAACATCTATCCTATCTCCCCTATCTTGCAGTATATCCATTTATTCACTACATTCATCACAGTTTGTAGTCACCTATCGTCCATCCTCTGATGTGATACCAGTGATACGTCGACCTGCAATGCACAAAATTTCTCCTGTACCCCATTCTGAGGCCATATTCCTGGTTTTGGAAGATACTCTCGTTTCTTCTAGCTATAACTACCTGTGTCTGGCCCATCTTGTTAAACAAAGAGATAAGCTCCGCTCTAGCAACAAATTGCCTGCTCTAATGTAGATTATAATGCTGTTCTCTGTTGCTAATCAATCTTGAATGAGTCAGAGGCTATAATCGATAGCAAACGACCTACTTTTACTTTTAAAGTTACCCCTGATAATAAGTGCGTTATCATCAGTGTTGACTGGTTTAAAAAATCCTTCTCTTCCAAAAGGAAGTGTTGAATTTTCAGTAACCAGTCGGCGTATGTTTAGCCTTATCTATATTTATTTGGACTTTGACTAGTCTATGATTCGAATGAACTACACCGTGAAAGTTTGAACACTCAAATAGTCCTACGTCGATTTTCTCAATACTCGATTGATGTAACAAGAGTGATGCACTGTATTCGAGTCACTACTACTGTTCAAAGTCCATAATACTCCGTTGTAATGTTCATTTCAGACTATGTCGACAAGATTCATCCTGCCAACCAACTCACGGAATGGAATCATGTCGTAGTTGTTAGTATTTGGTCCTCGATTTCCCCCTTGATTTATATTGGAATCGAAGATGACATTCTACTTACCTGCAAAGACTACTTGCCTTGACGATGTCACAGAGGGATCGATTTACCGAAAGAAATTGTCTCACCCCACCTAGTAATTGAGAGCATAAACCCTAATCAAATAAGATGAATCATCCTTTATGGTAACGTCCACAACGCAAAATCTGCCCAACGGGTTTGCGTACACAAATGAACACGTCGGATTCAATGAACGGTTTATTAGCTAAGAAACACCCCAGTGATGGTTATCAAAATGTTGAGAAGAGATGAAAGACCCTTTCATTGTCACTCGGAATAAAATGTGTTTGTTATAAACAACATACATTTACATTGAGATTCTGAAGAATGCCGAAGAGTCTAGCCCATTTAGACTCCATCCTCACCCTTCGACCATTTAAACTTGCTGAATAGTGTGTTTTTTGGTTTACTGCCGTCGGGAACCTGAGATGAACTTGCCAGGGGTCAGAATGCTGATTGCAGATCTTATGGATTCATGGCCCATCCCAGTACATCAATTCTGCAAAACTGACTTCTCTCAATATTCATTAACTCTTATTTGGACAAATCAACGAATTTTCATGTAGAAATAGAAATTTGCACAGGTTTGGTACAAAAAGACTTAATTGACTTTCATGGTGAAGAAAATCTTCTGGTATGAATTCTATTCTTTGCATCTGTTTCATTTTGGCTCGTCAAGTAGGTAAAAAATGCCGTCTACGATGGAATATCTGTTTTGTGACAAAGGAATATTTTGGTGCCTTATTTATTTGTTCCTGTGTGTCCCCAAAATATACTACCTAATAGTATGCCATGCCTGAGATACCCACACACAGCCATTGTATTTCTGAATGCTCACATGCATACCTATTTAGGAATGCTTACTCCAGTTTTCTCTAGCCTCGGATGGCATTTACATCCATCAGACCCTACAGATGTCTACAATAGAAAATTTACTCTGATTTCCTGAGGAACATTTTTGTGCCTTATTTATAAAGTCCTTATTATTATGGAGTCTTTTATATGTGCTTCTCACAAATCATATAACACTCTGGAATTATTTCAGTCATGCCCGATCGCACACTTTCTTCAGTTGATTTTCAAGAAAACGGATAGTTCTTTAAAATTTCGCCATAGCTTTTTGTATTTTTCCACTGGTTTTCGAACAAATGTTTTCTCTTTTGTTTTTTTTGTTTTTTTTCTCTGTTCACTCTTTTTTGAAAACTTTCTTCCATTCTCTCTATTTTTTCTTTAATTTTCCTTTTCCTCTTTCTTCCCACTTTGTGCCATCGTTTCATCTCTCTTTTCATCTCTATCTACTTTTTTCTTTGCTCTTTTCCTCTATATTTCTCTTTTTACGAATCTTATTCTTTTCTTTTTTTGCATTTTTTGTGATTTTCTTTGTTTAATTAAAAATTGTATTTTAATGACCTTAAATCAGAGCTGAGGCTCTTAGGATATTTTTCTGTCAATCACTGCAGGTCATTTACTAAAATATCCAGTAATCAAAGAATGGGATAATCTGGCAATTGAGAAGATCGAAATCAAACAAAACTAGAAAGTCAATCAAGAAATTGACTTTTGCAGTTTCAGGATTGTCTTAAATGGTTGGCGATTCGGAATGACATTTATGTGATTGCATCTGTATATCTAAAGAGCCGTTTAAAAAAATGTCCAATCAAGTATCACATGGGTATGAAACACAACCAAGAAATGCAGACATTAAAACAACACATTACTTATTTTATCTCATTAGTAGAACATGTCCTATGACTAAGACTTAATCGTAAGAACATTTACTTGGCTTCAAGATTTAAATTTTAACAGCTCGGAAAATAAATTACAGATTCATCCTTACCCTTTATATATATATATAACTATCATGCTAACCTGTAATCTTACTTTCTTTCTGTATACATTGTTTATTTGAAGAAGATCTGGGCTTGATAGTAACATCAACACTCTAAATATTTGATCGTATATCTAGAAAAAAAACTTCAAAAATAACTGAAATGATAAAAAGTAGATTTGATTTTCTTGACATAAAAAAATTAGAATATAATGCACAACATACATAAGACACCAATTAAAATTACAAAATGCTAGCATTATCCCCAAATTGCTAGAACGATATGAAGGAATTAGGAAATATCCAGGGATGTTCATACCAAACAACCTCTCCTATAATGAAAGACATAAAAATAAAAACTAACAACATTAGAAGAGAGAAGAATTAGAGGGAACATAATACGAGCATTTGAAATAAAAGGTATAGGCAATATTTACAATGACTATCTATCTAATTATCTATCTATCTATCCATCTCTCTCTCTCTCTCTCTCTCTCTCTCTCTCTCTCTCTCTCTCTCTTTCTCTCTCTCTCTCTCTTTTTATATATATATAAGCATTTATTCTGAATCAAACTTGGATGACTTAGTTGATAATTTTTTTTCATGCATTTCTTCCTGCAAGTAATTGTATAGGCAATTTTTTAATGCATATACATCTCTAAAGTTGATTTGTTCCAGGCTACTATGATGCATGAAAGCTTTTTGAGACAGCGTTTGTTTTTAATTATCAAAACAATAATCTAAAAAGCAAATTGTGATGGATTGTATTTGTCTTTCAAATTTTTGAAAATTGCACGTCGCTTATTATAAGCAAAATTGAGTGAAAAATACTTCAAAAGCTCAGAAAAAACATGGTTCAAGAATGAAACATACATAGCCACGTTCGATGGAAGGAAAGGATTCAAAATGAACTATAGATGCAAAGACAAAAAAACACACCATTACACCATCTTAATAACATATCTCACTACCTTGTGATGCACAGTAAAAGACAATTGCTAACAACATTGAAGATTTAGAAATGCACATCACCCCAAGCACATCTACAACAATCAAAGACCTCATTAAAAAACAATAAACAAAAGAATCTTAAGACACTAATCATATAATTGTTAAATCGTTAAATGGCTCACAGTTAATACCGAGAAAGTATGTGCAGGCTATAAAAAATTATATATATGAAATACTAAGCCTATAAATTATCTGCACGAAATTTCAAAACACCAAAAACTCTGGTGCAGATCATCTACTTAGAAATGTAAGATCCTTGCCCATGAAACACGAATATTAGTCGATCTCCCATTACTGAAATCATTTTCAGTCAAGTAGTTGTGCACTATGTGCACTATGCGAAGGGTCCTATCTTGCAAGAAAACAAATTTTGTACAATGGCCGAAAGACTTTTTCAATGTTTACCAAAGAATTTTTCGATGCTCGATTCAATCACGTTCTCGAGTTGGAGTAACGTCTCCTAGGGTCCATTTTTGACACCTACTATGGTTCTGAACCTAAACACTAAAAACATAGAAGATTGCATAACTTGCAAAATAAACAACATACGGATTTTTCTATATAATTCAACATTGAAATTGTCGATTTTCAGTTTTATACATTTTTTTAGATATTCAACTTGAAGTTGCCCATCCTTTAGTATTAGTTACTGACCCGATTGGCACCACAAATGCTCAATGATATTAAGATCTTGTGACTACAGAAGATAATCCCATTTTACTTTCTTGCATTTAAAGCTAATTTCTAAAGATTTTAGCAGTGTGAATGGATGTATTACAGTCACGAAAACCAGTGCGATAATATAAGAATGGTCCCCAAGCCAATTAATCATTATGAAGGTTGTAGAATAATATAATGTATGATGATCTGCGTTACATCTAAAGAAATTCGAAGTTTTATTTAGTAAACCAGAAATATAAGTGAAATCAGCCGGTGTTTCCATTATTTCGTCCAATCCATATATACATGTACAGATTATTCCACAGCCTCGTCTGTATAAGAGTAATCGAATTGGGCATTCTCCAAGATTCGTCAGACTTTTCTATCAGGGACGTATCACAACCAAAACTTTCTGAATCTGTCGAGTTCTTCTCGTTAACTTATATTCTGCTGGCCTCAGTTTTGCATGTGACTACTCGGGATCCATGTTGTAAGTTGTGATATCCAGCGTTTGTCTGCCATTCTTGCAACATTACCTGCCCATTGTCATTTGAGTTTTCAAATGGTTTCTATGATATCTCAAACTCCCGTTTTCCCTTCTATGTTGTGCAGTCATGTGATCTTTCTATGCGATGTTGAGCATGAATCTTTCATGTTCACGTTGCATGCTCGTCAGTCTCTTGGTTAGGTTCCATGATCCAGCTTCATGGGTAAGTATTGCGAGGATGCATTGGCTGTATACCTTCTGTTACGGACTAATTTGATTTTTTTTATTCCTGAAGTTTGAACTTGCTTTACTACAGGCTCGTCATCTTTACGTTTAACAGGAAATGTTATCATCTACTAAAGTTTTCGGTAGCTACTTCTTCCAACAGGTAAACCCGAAAGCATTAAAACAAGAATGGCTTGATTGACTAAAAACGTTTTTGTAAGTTTTTCAAACAAGATACCTCTTCCCATAAAGACCATATTGAAAAGGAATAAGTACCAAAATTTCTATTTACCTCATCAGTTTTATGGTGAAATCTTTAAATTGTGTGTGTATTGAGCTGAATATTACAAACGCAAATTATCAAGGTAACACAAGTTGAATAGATTTGCAAATTTTTTAACACAATTAACTAGAATTTATTTGTTTGAACAGATAATTATTAGTATTTCTCTGAATTTTTGAGATTAAGTATTATCATTATTTCTATTATCATTCGGACTATCCTCATCTTAGTTGTTTTTCATGCAATGTTTCGGCCGTTGTACTCTACGGCCTTCATCAGGTATCATCCGGTAGGTATATACCCCCATCGGTTAAATAAAGGGTTCGCTTCGTTACTTCCCCACACCAACCAGACGTTATCTGATGAAGGCTCTTTTTGAACCGAAGTCATAAAAGCATCGGTACGAGCCCAACCTGTCCCACTTAATGCTATGGGACAGCGCCATTCTGGGGCGAACTGCTTCCCTGCAGCTGGACTGAGTAATAGAAAGGGAACCCAAGGATGAGTCATAAGGTTCCCAATGCGCTTAGTAATGCACAGCCCCAGCGTCCCCGCATTGGCTAACGCATTGCACATGCGCACTTGGTCTTATGCACACTACTACGATATCTCTAGTCCATTCAGCTGGCAAGTGTCAGTCTCGGTGCTTCAGGCTATGCCATGGAACATATTACACTTTAATCCTTACCATGTTCCAAGGTTCCATGTTCCAGTTCCATGGATTACTATTGGGAGGATGCATTGGTTGTATACCTTTCTTTTAAGAATTAATGGAATGTTCTTATTTTTGAAGGTTGAGCCTGCTCTACCGAAGGCTTGCCATCGTATAGTGATTCCCCGCTTGATTTCTCTTTTTGTTGGTTTCATGGATATTCGTTGTCTTATGTAGATTTGCAACTTCGATTTTGATAGCTGTGTTCTTATTACCAACGTGGTTTTTGCACATGACCTTCGTTTTGCTTAAGCTCATGTGTGGGCCGCCTTTCTTACTTCCTTTGTTTAATTCATCTCGTATTAGTTGAAGGTCAAGTTGGTTTCCTGCAAAAGATGCGATGTCGTCTGCAAATTTAACGTTGTTCAGATATTCGCCGCGTATTTTGATTCCTCTATTCTCCCAGTGTAGGTTTTAGAAGAACAGGCTTTGAAGGATTTGGTTGAGCTGGTATCACCTTTCTTTACTCCGCTATTTAAGCTTTTATGTAGCCTGATTAAGAGGTTTCTGTGATTGTATATAGGTCGCAGTACTCTGGTGTATACAGGGTTCCTTACTTTGTACAGTGGTGGTCTTTGTGATCATTGAAATTTCCACCGAGTCGAAAGCCATATTGAAATCTATAAATACAACAGCAAGTGCTATTTTGTATTCTGTTCCTTTTTCTTTCAGCAGATTAATTGAATGGAGATGTTCTATGCAGGAATAGTTTCTTCTAAAGCCAGCTTGTTTGCATGGTTAGTTTTCATCTAATGTTCTAGTGATCCGGTTGGTGATGATTTTTGTGAAAAGTTTGCATATGCAGCTGAGAAGGCTTATGAAAAAATTATCATTATACCTTATCATATGCTTTTTTACACTTTCAACCCCTTTATCCTCCATAGCGCAGCGTAAACCCATGCTTACCTGCCTATCCACCAAGAACAGATAGAATGGGTACGAAGAGCCGATGAAGCTCTAAGACTACTCATAATGACACCAGTAGCGACCAACCAATCAGACCCTTCACAATACGTCATGAGCTAGCGCAACAGGACACGACCCAACACTTTCCATGGTTTGCACAACGATAATTATACCGGCCGTCGAGTCAAAGGAATTGAAAACGGTCAAAGTAGAGGTTTCCCTCTTGACATTTTATCTTCTTGGTTACATGAATGTTTTGAATATTTTGGATGCGTTGTTCAAAAATTAAAATCACTAAGTCTCCGTGTATATGTCGTGTATATAGATATTTTTTACTCCTTAATCTTCTACAATTATTCTTCCTATTAATAATACAAAAATTATCACGATAGATTTCATATACTACAGGTTTCAGGTGATTTTGTCGTCGGAGTTCAATTTTTGTCAAATGTCCGTTGTTGTTGCAAAAACTTTATTCCAAGAACACGTAAAATACAAAACGTTATTTCTTGAACTGTTCATATTAGTGTCGAATACAAGTTTGAGTGTTACAGCATTTTGTTTTATTACGTAAAGTCCGGAATCAGAATAGAATCCTCAAAATAAACACTGAAATCTTCTTGCTAGGGCTGTAATTTAAAATATTGCAGTTGGGTGAGCAGTTGAACTTAAGCATACATACATGCATACATACATACACACAAACGGAAAACAACTCATTTCTGTTATATTGATGCGTCAACTTATACATAGTTGAGTTTGTATTATTGCAGGTAATTCTATGATTTCATGCACAAATGATTGGACAAAGTTACGGTAAGCGTAGAATTTTGAAACATGAATACCTGTGTAACAATATGTTGCACTACTTTAGCGTACATTCATGTCCAAGGTTGAATATATGTATCTCGTGTTATGACGATCTTAAATGTCTCTGTGAAAGCATTTAAATCAATATCATTTTTTGTTCACTATTCGTTTTTTTATGCTAGTTTTAATTATAGGTGTCTCCGAATAAACCTAGTTGCATTTAAATGCGTCAGTTGGAATGCAGTCTTCGTATGTATGTGTGTATTTGTGGGTGCGTGTACCAACCCAGGAGACCATGAATGTATTTTCATGATACGATATTTCAATCAGCCACTTTGTTCTGCGACAACGTCATTTCATGGCGCCCAATCGAATTGCATTGCAGTTTTTCTCTTGAGATTTCCCTCTTCATTAATCTATTTTCTATTTGCTGAGCCCTTTACAGTAAACAATAAATGTATTCCTCTTCCTTGTTGTAAGATCCCATGTCTTTTTTTCTCTCAATCACATTCTAGAATGTCCTTCAAAATTAGAAGTTTTGTGTCCATTATGGGACTTTGATATTTCAATTGAGTTTTCTGTCTTATTTCTTTTTAATACCAACTACACTTATGTTGTAAATGCTAATGTATAATGTTGTTTTCTTGGTGAGGGTTTTTGGGTTAGAATTTTATTAGCTTCAAAATGCTTTTTTCTTTCTTTGCTATGAAGTTAGTTTCTACCTAAACAATTGAGGCTTCTGTATAGCCTTGATATTTTCAAAAGATTCTGGTGGCTGTTTTACGTGTTCGTTTGAATTTCTTGGATGGATATTGCTATTCTGGATGTATCTATATAGAGGAATTATGAAAAATATAACACACATTATTATTGAACTAAAATTTTTGAGTTTATTTGTAGGTCCTTTTGCTCCAATCAACTCGTCTACATCCCTCAATTTCAAAATGATTTCAGTGAATGCTTTTAGGAATAAGTTCCTTTGAAACTTCGTCCCTTAAAGGCCATCGGTTCAGACATAATTGTTTGAAAGTCCACATCGTAGGGTCTTTTTCGCATACTGATCATCATCATAAGTCTTTTAAAGTCCATTGCTGGACATAGATCTTCGCCAGTATTCGCCACACTTCTCTAGCATGGGCGTCACGGAGCCAGTACTTTCTGAATTTGTCTAGGTCGTCTCTCCATCTAGTTTGATTCTTTGCTTGATTTCTTCTTCTTTTGAGAGTCTCATGAAGATTTTTTGTCCTAGGTAGATGTAGTAATCTACTTTCTCCAGTTCTGTGTCTTCAATTTTGATCGTTGTGTTTTTATCTCCGATGTGGTTGTTGCACATGATTTTCACCTTGCTGAAGCTTATGTGTAGGCCAACTTTCTTGTTCTCTTCATTTAGTTCATCTATCATTAGTTGGAGGTCGTGTAGGCTCTCTGTAAAAAGGGTGATGTCGTCTGCAAATCTGAGGTTGCTCAGATACTCACCGTTTATTGTAATTACTTTACTCTCCCAGTCTGGTCTTCTGAAGATAATCTCGAGTCAGGCTGTGGAGAGTTTGGGTGAGCTGGTATCACCTTGTCTTACTCCTTTCTGGAGTTTATATGTAGCGTGATAACAGAGCAGCTTAGATTGTATAAATGTTTCAGCATTTCAACCTATACTGGATCTACACCTTGTCAAGTGATGGCCTCCATAAACTTAGGGATTTCTACTGAGTCGAGCGCCTTTTTGAAGTCGATAAATGCAGCGGCGAGTGGTAGTTATATTCTGCTGTTTTTTCTTTCAGCTGATTTATCGAATGCTGGTAGTTCTTAGTTGAGTGGCTTCTTTCAAAGCCAACTGGCTCCCGTGGTTGGATTTTATCGGCTATTTTTTGTGATTCGGTTGGTGATGATTTTTTGTGATCACCATCCCTTAACACTGGCGCTGAGAAACTTGTAAAGCAGACAATGGTTCCAAAAGACAAACAGTGACTTCGGCAATTCCCTTTACAGCATCATTCACTACAAGACTAAAATCATTTGCTGAACATTGAATGTATTTTTCCCAATTGCAGAAACTTTACCTTATGCCTATTATTATGCTAGCACCTTCAGATTTCGTGCATTTTCAGGATCTTCAGATAAAATGCACCCAAGGGTTCTGGCACCCCTGCAGTTGCAGGATATGCAGTCTCCATGAACTTCCTCTGATCTATATAACCCGGCGAAAACGGCACGTTGTAGTTTTTTCTATCGGTGAGCCCTCCAAATATTCTCTTAATCAACTCCATGCGATAACTGTTACATTATGTTTTACGAAGTGAAGTTCAATATACGATAAAGGTATAATTCAGAACTAAAACCTCATGTTGCATACACTGGGTATTATGTTGAACGAAGACATCCCCATTTCTTGAGAAAATTTTATACCAAAAGATAATGTTTTGTTTTGAAATATGACCACATATTCGGATAATACTTATTTGCTGAAATGGACTCATATTCTATTGATACGCTTTTCATGTAGTTGTTTTTTTACTAGTTTTCTTATTCTGATCAAATATTTTCCCTTTCAAGGGCCTAAAACGATATGGAATCGTTAACCTCGAAGAGTTCATAATGGGGAAAGTTTTTTCTCTTCCAGGGTTCGAAATTGAGGAGGAAACCTTTTTCTTGTTTTAAAATAAAGGGAACTTTCGACGGAAATACCAATTATGGAGTAGTTTTCCTCATTCATCTATTTACAAATGATAATAATATCAATTTGATGTATAGGAAGTGACTTCATATCGAGCGTAATGGCTTCCAAGGCCAGTCGTCAAGCGAGTAATAATAAGTATGAATCACGATATCTATTTAGAGTGAAAACAATAATGCCCATCGTCTTTGAACCTTTATAGACAGGAATTCATTTATTTTACAAGTATATAACGTCAGGTCACTTACTCTGGCACTCGTGCACACTTTTCATTTTTATAATAGAAATAGACATGAAATCAGGACCTTGTGGAAACCCACGAACTCACAATCTTTTGTTTTAAATCCATGTGCATACACACATGATATAACTATATAAATATATATATATACATATATATGTGTGTGCATGTGTGTATGTGTGTGTGTGCATGTGCGTGTGTGATCATAAATGGGTGCGTTTGTTTGTACAATAGTATATCATGGAAAATATCACCTATATAATTATACATGCTGGACATACATTGTCTACATTATCAGAACCTAAAAAGAAAACACCAGCCCCTTAATATGCACATAAACGCACGCATATTAATACACCTACAAACACTCACACAGGAATGTCATTTCGTTCAATAAGAATGGTGGGGTGGGGCTAGAGGTTGATTAATCCTAATCAAATGAAATAAAACTTTTTGGATGGCAATCCTGATACTTATCAATCGAACCAAATCTCTATCTGTTCACCAATAATTTTTGCAACCTTTACATTTCATTCATGAAAAAATTCTGAGAGACAAAGAGAGAAATAGGGGAGGGAAAAAAAGAGAATCATATCCTCTTAATGTCCTAGTTTTCACCTATCGATCAATCTTTACATTTTTCTATTGCTAAAATAGTCGAAAAAGATCGATTTAAATCATTTCGTAATAGTTGAACGATGTTGACAAGATTGCACACAATTTGACGGCAGAAAGATTGTTTTGGCCAGCAGCACTCAATGAAGTACTCTATCTCCAAGGTGGCAACCACTTTTGAGCTTTCTCAGACAATAAGAGCAAGAGCATAAGAGGAATATGTGGATCCTGAACTGACATTGGCAGCACAAGATGGATGCAAAAGTGAACTATACTCGAAATCAGGAATTTACCATCGGTGACTGACAAACGTCACACTTGAATTCAACACTCATACCACTCAAGCCATTAAGAGCCATTAGTCAATGCACTTTACAGCACATGCTATATTCCATGTTTTTGCATTCGTTGACCCTACTGTATCCATTACCGTGCCTAACCTGATATTGAGAACATCGTTATCGAATAGTGGAATATTGGCATCATGTCACCTGGTGAGACAACTTAAGTGCCGAGCACTTTTGGGCAGATAGCTGACATCACGATTAAAGGAGAGTGAATGAAGCTTTAGATGTAATCTGTTGGTATGGTGTTGTGCAACCTATTGGTTTTACTGTGTTCTGTTTGAGTTAAACTGGAATCTGTCTTAACGGCTGGGACATACAAATCTTTTGGCAGACCATTTACACCTCTTTGTGTGCACCATGGTTCCTAAGCGATGATTTGCTCCACTCAAATATCACCCACCATTGAGGTGTCACAAAACTTGACCCAGGAACACTTGGCTGAAAAACTAACTTAAAACAGATTAAACATTCATGATTTTTTTTTCAATAGCAACATTTAAAGCATGAAATCTGGTAGTCACCATAAAGAAATAAAAGAGATTCCAGCAACAGAAAACCGTTCATGAAAACCCATTTCAAACTGATTTCAATTTAAGTATATATATATATATATATATATATATATATATATATATATATATATATATATATATATATATATATATATATATATATATATATATATGTAAAGGAGAATACTGATATTCGCAAATATTTACACAATATTTATACATGATTGCATGCACTCTTGTAAATACATTGAATATATTCTGTATATATGCAGAGTACAATATATATGCATTTGTACCTGAGTGTGATTACATGTATCCGTTTATGGGAGACAGAGTCAACTGAAGTAAAAATTATTGATACAAAAAATCTATTTTGATATAAACTTTGGTTTATATGTTTTTTTATGTACATTAGATTGTCTTAGTTTGTTACATTACTAATTCAAAATAAGTCATCTTAGTTCCAAAGTATCACATCGATCCAAATCTGAAAAAAACAGACTCAACATTGATTTCATACACATCTATGAGGATGTATGCGTGGATATATGTAGATACGAGTCTAAAAGCTCCATATTTGAAGCTTCTTTCATTTTCTTCTCTTATTTGTCTTGTTTCCTGTTTCCCTTTGTTTGTTGCTTATTAGAAACTGTCAACCATAATGCCATTAAACTTTCAACATAGGTTTCTTCAGATTTTGAGTGATTCTAGATGGCTGATTAACCATCTAAGTGTAGAAGGTATAGGAAGCATCAATGGAACTAGGAAGAACATTTACTTTTCATAATCCGTAGAAATTTATTTTCTTCAAATTGCCTTAAAAATATGTGCAAAAGGGGTCAGTTTACAATCAAAAAAACATAGGGAAGTTTTCTCCTCTTTTCCCCTTTTTAGACGTCCAAAGGGAGAGTAAACGTTTTTTAATCCCTCCTTATATAATTCCATTTTTAATTAATGTTCTTCTCACGCAGAAAAAATTTAGCTTTTTACTTTCTAACAAAAACAAGGAAAATTATTTACAACATCAATTTTTTTGTTTTATTTTCGTTTCATTTTCTCTTTTGATTTCCACCAAATGAAAATAGCTTGTGGGATTTTACCTTTTCTTGAATTAAAATGGGAAATGGATCGAAATAGATCAAAACTGTACGACTTGATAAATTTCCCTTGTTTTACTTAGAAAATAAAGAGTCCAATTTTTCGTATTAAAAAAATGATTGATCTAAAATAGGAAGAAAGAAGAGAATTTATAAAAAAAGAAACAAAAGTAAATAGATACATTGTATCATTATTGCTTTAATTGATTTTCCTCTATTGTTTTGCTTTGTTTATTTCTTCTTACTTCCTACTCAGAAATCCAATCGATAAATTCAAGATGATCAATGAATGAAAGTAAAAAACCAAAAAAAGTTATTTAATAAATCGAGAAAAAAACTGCATTGAGTTATGGTAGTTTTCTCCCTCGATAAATTCAAGACACCAAGTGTCTGAAAAATACCCTCACGAACCATTTTTTATTAAATAGAAATTAGAAATTAATAAACAAATTCATGAAAGAAAAAAGTGTATTATCGTAGCTTTTAATGAATTGTTTTGTTCTATTTCAATTGTTTAGCCTGGCTTATTTCTTGTAATTTCACGCTCTGGATTTCAATCAGGACGACCACGTGTCAACACTTTTTATTAAAACCTTTTAAAATGGGCATTTTATCCCCCTTTGAATTCCAGATGTGTGAAAAAAAAAAAGCAACAACCAAACGAATGTGTATTAATTACAATGAAAAGAAATTATGGCCAAATTATGTTTTGATGGGCAGTTTAATCCCTTGATAAACTTGTGATAAGCAGATTTCCTGATTGTCACTTTCTTTGGGTCCAATTTCTCGTTGTGGATATTTCCCGATTGATACCTATCTTGTCATAGTGTTTAATAATAGCAACAACAATAACAGTTACATGCATAACAGATGAAATATATGTGAAAGGATATTTTTCTCAAATACCCACTGATCAATGTCTTAAGGTAGTATGTCAAGTTTGGGATGATCAATCAAAACTGGTAATCAATCGATAAGTTACTTCTCTTGCCCTTTGTTTGGCACTAAGATAAGGAAGGAGACAAATTAAAGGGCTAAATTAGCATAAACTTACATTGTTAATTGAACCCACTACTAAAAGCCCATTTTTGAAGAGAATTTCGTAAAATAATAAAAACATATCCCCCTACTCATTGAGGGGAGTGTGTGTGCAAAATTTTGTGTTTTTACTATGAACAGTTAGGGCTTGGCGAAGTCCAGATACAAAGATACATTGGGAAATGTCAGAACACATGAATAACATAAACCCAAATAAATACATAGATTTGTATAAAGTCATAACACACCAATAACCAATACCTAACATCAGAACCTAAACCGGTGCTTTGGGTAGCAGAAATTAATCAATTATTCTAGCTGATTCTTAAGTACTTTAAAAACAAACATCTATTGGTCTGATTCCATTTCAATTGGTGATTTTAAGTGCAAATTAATGGCACTTATTTACTATCATTAGACAATATAGTCTGTATTTTGGGAAGTGCTTGGGTCAGTGGACAACAGATGTCAAGGGCCATCTTTTAAATCTTAAAAATATGAATGTGGCCATTTTTCCAAAAATGTTATTAAAAACTTCGATGTCTGTTCATCGTCGAAAATTATAGCAGTCCGAAAAATTCAAGAGAGAGAGATACAGGACTTCAGACAGACATGAAGGGACTGAAGTAGATAGAAAAGAGGAATATATTCGATTATAACTTTTGCTATAACCATATGGTAATCGAGTTCCTTTTTTCTTTTAATTAACCGGTTCAATCGTTCATATATATGCCCCTCTTTTTTTTGTCAACCAAAATACTCCCAGTTACTTAACCACCCTTCACAGCTCGTTTGATTTTCTGACACATTCTTAATGACTTTCGGTTTCTTTTTTTCCTCCTTCATCTACAAATCCGACCTTACCCACGTTAAAAAAAATCGTTCCAGTCGCCAGGGTATTAAGATTGGAATTACGTTAGCTGACCCCAGCCAATGATGATAGGTCGCAAACATATCATCTCTACCGAATGTACACATATCGCTGGGTCAAGTATTGAACCAGATAATTTGTTAAATCCAACGTTTCAGTTTGAAGCATATTTCAAAAATATAATGTTTGTAAAAATCATGTAAATATTTTGTCTTTCTTCGTTTTTACCCTATTATCTACTTTGCTGTCTTCAGAACTAATGGGATATTAGTGTTCTTGAAGGTTGAGCTGTCGAAGGCTTGTCATCCTGGAGTGATTTGTCGCTTCACTCCTTTTTGTGAGAATTTCATGGAAATTGGCTGTCCTAGGTAGATGTGGTGGACTATTATCTCGAGTTCTGGGTTTTTGATTTAAACCAATGCATCCTGCGGAGCTGAAATGTGAAACATAACCAAGAGGCCTAGCCACAAACTCAGAAGCATGCAACTAGCACATGAAACAATCATGCTCAGTCTCATACAAATATATCACAAAACAGCACAATATATCAGGGGAAAAACAGGAGTCGAGCAAATCATAGAATCTATTTGAAAATTCAAATGGCATTGGGACCTCTTTGATTTTGAAACCTGAAAGTGGGAAAGCGATCACTTCTCAATTTTGATCCCTGAAAGTGCAATAAATAATCATCCTCCTCTTGAATTTGAGCCCCTAGAAATAAGAATAACTTTTTTTTTGATTTTGACCATTGCAATTTGTTTTTATCCCTTGGATTTCCATCACTAACAGTAAAAAAAAATTAACCCTTGATTTTGACGCTTGAAAGTGAAAAAATCATTTGCTCGAATTAGACTACTGAAGGATTAAAAGAACCCTTGAATTTTGACCTTTAAAAGTTTAAGAAAAAATTATCACCTGATTTTTACCAAATTGCAATTTCCTCTTGATGATTAAAATAATGCTTCTATCTCAATTTGAACCCTGAAAGTGAAAAATAAAATCCCTCGAATTCTGACCAATGCAATCGGAAAAAAAATTCCTCTTCAATTTTAACTCCTCAAAGTGAAATAGATTACACCTCAATTTTGGCCCTCAAAAGTGAAAAAGATATAGGCTTTGATATTCACATGAATGAAAGCCCCCTCTTCGAATTTTATCCCTAGATAGTCCAGAAAATCTACCTATTATTTCCTCCTTTATACTTATTATGAAGCATAACAATAAAGTTATTAGAGAGAGGCAAATAAAGGAAACATAGACACAAAGAAACAAGACCGCAATTGTACAAATAAGAATAGTTGCCCTCTGCAAAACAAATTTCTCAGATTAAATATAGTATACCAAGCAGATATATCAATCCAAGAAAAACCTGTAGAGGTCAAATAATAAATTAAGATATCTAAAATGTAATTTAAAATCAGATTAGTCAACTACACTCGAACAAAAATATAAAAATAATACATTATAATCTATATTTTTAAAAATAATGTGCAGAATGAATTCCAAAACAGATGTAAAAAAGAAAAATTTTAGGCAATTATGTATGCCAAAATATGGGAAATCTATGTTACCTCTGTCTAAATGAGAAATTTAAAACCCAAGTTTGCTGAAAATTTAAAAAAAATAAAATATGTTTATTAAACGGGAAAAATGAAATAGCATTAAAATGCTGGCATCGTTTAAATTTTTATAAACAAATCTAACTCAATAACACATATATTAGTTCACTAAAATTAATATAGACAGTCTACCCACATACTCATCGCAAAGAACCAGCCAATCAACATTTTCTCTACTTTCCCAGTCTAAGTAAATTAAGAACATTACAATCCACTATGCTTATAAAGGACCCTAACATAAGCCATAACTCTAACGTAAAAATCAAGGTTAGAATCAAAACATTCACAGTTCAGCATCCACTTATAGATAACTCCTACACCCAGTCAATACCCCTTGACATATAACTTATAGCCACCAGCCAAACGCACACACTACAGAAATATCAATGAAACAAAAGAAAAAAAAAACCCCTCCCACCATAGCAACAACCACAAGAATTTCCCCTAATTCCCCAAATAGGAATTTAAAACATATATAATCATTTGCCTGGAGAGGCCCTAACAGGGCAGGAACATAAAGGTGTCCGTGTTGCAAATCTGAATTCTAATATGTTCCAGCTATACTCTAAACCAACAGAAATCAGTTTCAAGTTGAATGTATTGAGCACTCAATAAAATAAATCCAGCTTATATCAGACATTGTTTTATTACATTATATTATGTTATATTACAAACCTGATTTGCACCCTATGTATATATGTATATATATGTGTGTGTGTGTGTGTGTGTAAGTGTGTGTGTGTGTATATATATATATATATATATATATATATATATATATATATATATATATATATATATATATATATATGTATGTATGGTTGTATAAATGTATTTGTGAGTTGCAATCCCAAATCTCTACTACCAATAAACCATTTCTCAATCGAACTCCCGAACGCTCTTTTACTTTTTCTGAAAGTCTTTACAGCTGCCACCCTTTGTCTCCCATGCCACATCCCTAGTGTCCCCAACAAACAAATGCTTACTCCTTTCAATTATGTATTCTTTGAATTGAAAACAGCCAATCAAACACTATAACGCTAACACACACCTACTTGTTCCACAAATAAAACAAAACCCAGTTGCACCTGTAATGTCATCATCTTCCCACTTCTAAATGAAGGAATGTGCTTGATGTGGGGATATGATTGCTTCAATATCCGGCCAGAAGTCTTAAATCCCCGATTTTGGGTTACAGAAAAGCAGATCTCTTTGCTACCATGCATTGTGGGATGAAGTCAGGATGTACTTTATTGCTTTTCTGATAACATGTTTAGTTGAGCGAGGCTTCAATACAGCCCAAACCTTTTTCCAAGCAAAGAAACTGGCTCAAAATTACCAAATTTGCACGAGCAAAAATGTTCGTAAGCAGACGGCCCTTCCTTTTTTAACTATTAGTAGATATGTTCATATGCTGAGCATTACAAAAATTTGTATAATTTGTGTCATACCAACAGTTTCGTCAAAATTCATTCTTTGGCACACTCCTGGGCGGACACAGGCGAAATAACCTTTATGAAAGGACAAAAAAAATCATCATTAGATTATCAGAGAGGACTACGAAAAGTAAATAGGAATGCATTCAGAAAATCAGGGCCACACTCTCACAAGCAATCAAAGCACTCAAAATCAATATATGAATATGAGAAGATCAAAATAAAATGAATGGCTAAATGATAACTATAAATTAAAGATACTACTTTCACTAGGTCATTCCTGAGAATTTATGCAGTGAGTTGCCGTTGTCAAATGAGACAAAAATATTTCTTCCGTGAGGTTGTTGATGTGGGTATGTGTATGCACGTGTTCATATATGTGTGTGTTTAAAGTGCTTATTACCCCTTTCTTCCCCCAGCCCATTAGCCATTACCCCCAGGGGAGGAGTACCACCTACTCTAGGAAACCTTATATGTTTTTGGATAAAAAGTTAAATAGCAGAGTAGAAAGTTCCCCTCTGCTCTTAATCAACACTTAACCTTTACATTCTGTGACTGTGAACAAGCAATTTCCACAACGTTCCATTCTACTTTTTATTCAATTCGTCTATTTGCTTTTTTTCTTGCATTTTTAAAATAGCAGTGCAGTATTAGATCTCAAGCCTGGGAGACAATTATAATGCTGTTAGCCTGAAGTAAAAAAACAAAAAAAACAAAGCTGCTTTTGTTTAATTAAAATAGTACAAAACAAATGATATTCCTCGTTAGAATATATCATTTCCCGTTTTAACCTGAGTTGTGATATGCTATGACTCTTCTAAAAATGGCAAGGTTGTCTGGGTCAGTATTGGTTGCAGCAAATGTTTTCCAGCTTTGCCAAAAATTTGATCTTGGACATTATCAATCACCATAGAGACAGCATAGATGTTTTCCCTTGCCAGTAAGATCATACATGGATCAGTATCGAACAAGGTATCCTCTGATAATGGACCGAGTTTGGTGAAGTGTATGAATACTGAAAGTATTGTACCGACCATAGGTTGGTAAATAGTTGAGATTTCTGACTTGTGAAGTAACATTTGATTGTGTTTTAAAGATGCAAAACATGGCGTGGTTTAGGGGAAAGAAAAAAATCATCACATACATACGCTGCTAAAGGGGTAGGAAAAGCAGACATACATATTAATAAGATAAAGACTCTTACTATAAATAATATTACTTGCTAATGCAAATGCACAATTATTGATATTAATAATGAATATGCGTGAGGTAGTTGTGTCAATATTTATATCTGTATTATTTGCAGCACAGTTATGACTATGATTGAGAATATCATTTATAGTTTGGAACTAAAATCAGTTGATGGCACTTTTATTAGATAAAACATTTGTGAATAATTCTGTTCGCCTTGTAAGCTTCCATATGTCATAATCATGAAAACTTCATCAAAATCAATTAACACACTTGCAGCATATTCATAGTTCTCACTTCTATGACTGATGATATTTACCTACAATTTATAAAACAAGATATTCTAATCTATATCTACAGTTAATTCAACATTAAATGCCCAACAAACTGGCGGAAAATAGCAAATATTTACCAATGGATCTTGGAACGATGGCCAAAACTGATATCTGGACTTGGATCTTTGCCAACCATTCATATTTCTAGCGAAGTGTATTCCTAATTTATTGACTTTTTATATTGCTGACAGTTTCAATGTAGTAGAGTATTGGAGTTAACATTTCGAGGTTTTGGCCTCGGCATTTGTTGCTGTTGGGATTAATGATACGTTTCAGTTGCACGAAGGATGTCTCTCACTTTTAAATCACATTTACAAGGCATTCAACGAGCGAGAAATATTGATTTCAACCTGTCAGCAAAAGTTCTACAAAAGCTATAATTTTTTTTGAGATCTATATGAAAAAGTTGATTCTTTTTAATATAGATAACATTTCTGCCGAATAAGCATGCTATTCAATACCAAATGTGTATTAAGATGTAAGGAGTAAGAAACTTTTGACACACTAACTGATTACATTTATACAGCCAACTATTGTGTTGAAGAATTATCCGTGACATGCATTGTGTAATATATGTACATGTCGATAGAGTTGATTTAACAATGGAATAACTTCAAAATCTTGCAACAAACAAAAAAATCAGATTCAAATAATTAAAGAAAGAAATTAACAATCTAATTCATTTAGAACAATGTCAAGTTAATTCTATTTCATTTTCTAAATAAATTAGAAGCATACATCGGAATAAAGAATAGGTTTGTGACTTTCTAATCTAAACTCACTCTCTATCTATATCCATTAATATGAAAGTGAAGAGCAGCAAAATAATTGGTTGCTCGCTATTCAATAACAAACGGTACAGAAAAATCGATGTAAGATGTGAATTCGTGGGTTTGATTTAGAGGGGCGTTTGCCACTGTATTCCAGTGGTCCAGTGGTAAGAATAGTTTTACTATTAGGCAAGCCACCCTCCGGCACAGAGGTTCATGTCATGTCATGTCTCACCTCATGTATTCTTTATTCCGATCTGTTTTGCTGAAAAGAACCAAGCTTGAGTCAAGTTGATATAAAAAAAAACAATAATAACTAAAAGTAAATAGTATCAAAAATGTTTAACAATGACGATCCACCACATTCCACCTAAAAAATTAAATAAAAATAAATTGATTCAAAAAAGAAAATACACTGTCATCATAATGGTATTTTTCCTTTTTTTTTCTTTTTCGAATTTAAATTTTAAAGTTAAATTGTGATTTGAATTAAAGATGAATATGAATAGTGGTAAATTATTAAAGATGGTTTACAATATTCAATCTGAAACATAAATATTGAAATATTTTTCTGCTAATACAATAACCAAAACGCTACTGACAGAAAGTATGATTTGCTCAGTCGTTTTATGCTCATTTGCTCAATTGCCTTTTGTTCATTTGTCCCGACTCATTTGCCTCCTCTCTTTTGTCTCACGCTGAGTTGTCGGCCAACCGAGTAAATAAAACATTCCGTTTCTATATTCTATATCAATATGAAATGCTCAATTGGTTTTACGTGAAGATCAAGAGTGCATTCAGACCTACATATTGGAAGTTTTGAGAGTGGCAAAGGCAAAAATCTACGCTTCTGTCATCCATTTAGAAATAACTAATAAATGATTTTAAGCAAACCGGAAGCCATTTCGACTCCAAGACTGGAAAATGTTTTCCTGATGTTTCTCCAATGTTCTCCATTGTTCTCTTTATATTCTTAGTCTTTTTGTTCCCCTCCTTATTTTTGCAATGTTCCAATCTCGAGTAATACTTATTAATGGTATGTTGTCATCATCATCATCAGTCTGTTAGCATCTGTCGCTGAACTTACGCCTTACTCAAGTTTCATCAGACCTCTCCACCACGGGCATTGTCGTGCCAGTGCTTTCTGAATTTATGTAGGTCGTCATGCCATCTTACTTTCTGTTAGCTACATCCTAGGACCTGATCTCTGGGGATCCAAGTTGTGAGTTGTGATGTCCAGCCGTTATCTGCTATTCTTGCAACATGCCATTTTCTTGCCAACCTAGAGTGATTTTTTGCTTTATTTGTTCTTTTTATGACTCCATGGGGACTAGCTGTCCTAGGTATGTGTGGTGGTCTACTTTCTCCAGCTCAGCATTTTTGATTTCGAATATCGTCTATTTGTCCCCAATTTGCTTGTTGTGCATGACATTTGTTTTGGTTAAGATCATGTGGAGGCCATCTTTCTTCTTTGCTTCATTTAGTTCGTCTAAGATTATTTTTGTGATCGTGCTCCCTCTAGGTTTCGGAAGATCATCTCAAGGCAGGCTGCGAAGGATTTTGGTGAGCTTGCATCACCTTGTCTCACTCGTTTTTCTAGTTAAAAGGGCTCCGAGTCTTTGTGTAGCGTTATGAAGGAGCTGCTGTGTCAGTTAATATGCTACAGTACTCTGACATATACGGAGTTTACACCTCGTTGTATTATTGCGTCAATGACTTTGGGGATTCCCACTGAATTAAAGGACTTTTTAAAGTCAACAAGTGCTACAGCTAGCGGCACTCTATATTCTGCAGCTTTCTCTTCTGGTTGGTTTATTGAATGGAGATGGTCGATGGTTGAGTAGCTTTTTCTGAAAGTAGCTTGTTCCTATGATTGGTTTTCATCTAGTATTTTGCTGATTCGGCTGGTGATCACTTCGGTGAAAAGTTTTGGTTTTCTTACGAAGGAAGAAAAACTGAGGTAAACGATTTAGCAATTTCCAAAATATTACTTCCCATAGAAAAATCGATTGTTTTAAAGGAAAATGGGCGTGTATAGACTTTTTTAATGATGTAACCCGATTAAAACAAATAATGTTCGAAAGTTTTAAGTATTGACTGTATTGTTTGTAGTCCGTAGTGGAAGCTCCACGAATTTGTTCAACATTTAATTGGTTACATTTGGAAGACTTTCCAGGTATGGCTCTGATTCCTGATAGCAGCATATCGAGAAATTAGTTGATCGTAATTTCCCAATCAAATGTGCTATACAGAACTAATTGTTATTCATCTATTTTGAAAATTAAATGTCTCCATGTACGAAGTTCATAAACAAATAATCTTGTGTCTGTTTCTCATTTAATCAATTGTGCACTATAACAATGAAAGCTGATTGAAGAAAACGACAGCATGTACTTTGAAGACCTGTGACGCTTGGGCAACATGATTGTACTTCCTGGCAGAGACTGTTGCAAGAGTGCAATAGATTACAGGCGACAATAATTTTAATAATTACCTAGCATTAATCAATGAGTCACCGTTTCAAAAAAGTGAGACGTTCATGCTTTGAATGTGTGATCGATGTGTGATCGATGACAGTTCTATACTGTATGGGGACAATGTCGACAAAAGAGAGTTTATACAAATCACTTTCTCTGCAGCCCATGTCTGGTTTACGCTGGTGACAATTCAGAACACCCATCTAAATGATAATTATAATGCTTTTTCCAAAATTGTTTTATGTTTAGGACCATGACCAAATTTACATTACCGACTGGTGACCCATTTTGTAATCTAGATTAATAGTGAAATCATAAGAGCCTGTCGTTTTACCACAACCCCGTCGTAAAGAAAAAGAAGTTTTGAAGAATATGAAATCTAGACGTTTATGCCATTGAATAAATCGTTTCTACACTGATCTTGCAAGTCATTGATAAAAAATTAGATCATTGTTTGCTTCATGATAAATGTAGACTTCCGGCACATGGGTTGGATGTACAAATCTTTTGACCGAAACTTTGCTTCTAATAAATCAGTGTAAAATACGATATAACTTTGCCTATATTTACAATGAGTATGAGACTTCTGATTCAAAATTCACTGATTTATTTTGCAATAATATGATATTTCATGATATTTACTGTTCTTATATTCGAACTAAACAAAGAATATTTACACTGTCCGATGTAGCTCTTTGGCATCGGGGGAATTTTTTGTTTGTTTTTTTCCACTTAAATCGTAATTTTAAACGGTACTTCAGCATAATCTGTAGCAGATTCAGATAATTCATCAACGTTACGCATTTGTTAGAGAAATGTTTGATTGTATCCAGGTGCAGCAAAAGAAAAATTAATATCATCCAAAGATAACAATGCCAATATTCTTTTGAGGAGTAAAGATTTGAATAACCTCATTTTTTTTATATTAGTAAACAGAAATGTGTGCTTTTATATTGTAGATAAGCTTCAGGTCAGAGAAATGAAAAGAGAAAACGATACAGAGAATATGAAAGTTTTTTTCACATTCGAGATTTATACTAGAACTTTAACCGAACCCTAACGAATTGGCTGAAGATAAATCAGAATTGCCACAACACAATGACATTTTCTATTTTCGAGCGTGTCTGTAAATAAGATAGTGATATTTGCTTTTTATGAGCAGGAAAGGTCTTTATATTTTGTGGTAAAGAATTTCCAGATTAGACTAGGCCTTGTGAGGATGTAATCATTTTGGTGTAACGTTCTGCGATACCATTTGCGAGAAATGGTTGTTGACCTTGTCTCATGATTTCACCGAGATACGCTCTCTGGCTGCCGACTTCACAATTGGAAAGAGATGTGATCTTTACAATGTTTTTTTCTTCTTTTCTCTTCTCTGACCTCACTTGCAGCCATCGAACAATGGACTGTAATTTCCTGAAATCGCTCCCCAAAGTGAGACTAAAATTACTGCTGCTCTTCACTCAAAATGTCGATGATGCCAATAGGTGACCGGACAAATTGCAAACGCTGTGAGTTGTAAAAATAGAAAGCTGTCTACTCCATACACAATCGATTGGACAATGTCTACAGCAGAAATTGCTTTTGGATATTATGATAGGCTTGTCCTATCCTTTTTTCTCTCCGTGACCTTCTTAAGTTTTTATGATTTATCAATATGCAGAAATGATGAAAAAGACTTATTACGATGAATATTTCTTTAATTTCACATTTTTTATCGTTGACTCTTATAGCTCTGAAAAATTCAAAATAGAGTAAGTAGATTTGAATAATTATCTAAATATGATCATTACAGTGCATTCCCAGCCCCTCTCATATGTTTTGAAGGGTATTGGTAAGTGATGTTGGTATTCTTGTACCCTGAAGTTCAATAGTTGCTTATTTCTGAAATAATGACCAATATCATTACTTAATCTGGCCTTGTTTGTTTGAAGATTGAAAGACTTAAACATGACGACAGGTCTGATTCGGTATTTACTGTTTCGAAATTTTACCTTAATCAGCCAACAAAAACTGATCGTTCACGATAAAAGTCGATATGCTATGATATTTCAAGTTAGATACATCTGGGATATGCTCGATTGAAGTCTCAACTTCCTGCCTGAGCATGCTTTTCTATGCTCTGTTCCTGTGTTTGCCTCAATACACCTATGACACCATTTTATTTACATTTTTATTGAACAATAAAACCACCTTAAGATACTGGAGATAAATAAATTTTTCAAAGAGAAAAACTGGAGTGGCTGTAGCATTGGGATCTGATAAAGTTTAAAATAATGAAATTGCAAGTTTTTTTTCTTCCAATGATATCCTTATGAAGTACATAAGAAACAATAAATGGTAATATTTCGAGTACAATAGTGTGCAATATATATCATATCTAATTTTGAATTATTTCAGGCATTATGTTTGAGAAGTGAAGGAAGCCAGAATCGTCTCACAATGTCAGAAAAAAGATCATGAAATTAGAAGTTAAGTAAATATTAGTACAATTGCAATTGATTATTCACTGACTACCCAATTATAATTCGTGTATACATTTTGTATTCCAAATATTTCTTTTCGGTGTACTTTAGCAAAAAAAAATAAAATAAGATAATAAAAAAGACACATTGAGAGGGAGGGCGATGGATGGAAAGCAACTAAAATTCTTTTAAGGTCTTTGCTTGGTAAAGAAAGTCAGAATGTCTCTCTCACCAATGTCAAAAAGAAAAATTTGAAACCAGAATTTAAGTAATTGATATATATATATATATATGTGTGTGTGTGTGTGTGTGTGTGTGTGCATGTGTGTGTGTGTGTGTGTGTGAGAGAGAGAGAGAGAAAGAGAGTGTATGTTCGTTCGTGTATTCGTTTGTTCCAATGCTCCTGTCCATGCTGCATTTTCTACAGACTTGAAATTTGGTATCTGCACTCCACAAGATCTCTTATAATTTTTTTAATTAAAAAAAGAGAAGCTTTTGGGGTCTTATTCTGACTGGCTGTTTGTTTGTTTCAGTCGTCCCGCCCATACCGTTAGAAATACCGTTTGGATTAACCCACTGGACACCATCTGAAAAAGAAAAACGATAATAGAATTCATTTAGCCATATTTATCCTTTGGTGGGATTTCTTTACATCTTTTGATTGTGATTTTTTGATATACTAACCAATGAATCATCATTCATGTATAATCATTCTATTTCTATTTCCAAGATTTTTCTTCCAAAACGTAGTCCAACAAAAATTGCTGGGGAGGGAGGTGTTATCAGCCCCGAGGGATAGTGTATAAATGAACTTATACTGAGTTGGAAATGTGAAAAAGAAAAGAAAAACTCAATGGAATAGGATGCTCCAGATTGGGGAACGCCTCCTAGACGTGACCAGCGAATGAGGAAGCTTATGATGATGCACAAGGCTTCACACCCCAGATCACTACTCATAATGGCCATTGTTATGTTATTGATAAATGCTACAACTATTCACTGCAATAAAATTTACAGCGATGGTAAGGGAGTGACGGTAATTAGTTGGATAATAAATATCAAATCCTTTTATGTTAGTCTAAGTTTGATATCAAAAGCAGAATTTGGTTGTTTGTTTTCGTATATTCAAGACCTCTATTCCTAAGATTGAGATAACCGAAATCACAGTTATCATCCTTTCTAATCCACTATTGAAACACTGAGAACCTACTTCCAACGCAGACACTCATGTTGGAGACGCCACAGCAGAAAACAGACGAGAACTCTACAAGAATGGGGAACCAGGAAAATGAGTTGGGCATTTTTAGAATGGACTAGGACTCTATTCTGCAGAAAGGAAGCAACGAAATGAGAGACAAGAAAACAACAGATTGCGATTAACTGAAGAAAACGAAAGTATACAAAAGAATTGCCTTTGAAACTGTTGAAGCGAGAATCAGACATTGATTTTTCGGGTGAAAGGCAAGACTCAGTTTTGCTTACGATTTCGATTTTTCTGTCTTCTTTGCACCTAAAATTTCCGTTTCCTTGAAATTACTTGTCATAGTGATTCATGCCAGGTTTATTATGATGTGTCTTATATAAGAATAAGTAAATCAACACAATATGTTCAACAAATGAACCTTCTTTTTTCTCTTTTCATCATAATCTAAGGAGTATAGAGCTTTTTGCATATCCATTCATCTTTTGTCCACTAGGCAGTTGTTTTGTTTTTACCATTGTTTCTCCATTTTGATGTCTCTGAAATTTTCTTCCAATATTTTGGAACGTTTTTCTCAATCTGTATCACCGAATTCAACGTTGTGCGTACGATCTTCAGCAATTTTTTTTTCTGCAGTGATTTCAATCCATCACTTTCATCCCTATTTCGTTACATTTCGTATTCCTTTAAATACCATAACCATAACATTATAATTACTCAGGCTTTTGAAATTAAAATTATACGATGTTTCTTCAAACGTCAAGTTCGTTATACCTGCCACTCAAAGTTTATTTGAAAAAAATCAAAACCAATTTCTCGCAATTTCTCCATCAAACAATTAAATGATCTATAGTTAAAAGTATGTTTCATGTATCATTATCTACTTCTGGGATTAGGTGACAACGATTAAAAAACATTCACAGCATTATTTCTGCAATATTTCAGATAAGATTGAAAAATGATGAAACTTACGTTTTTAAATAGATCAAGTGGGGTCTATGGACGGCTCTAATATTGGATCGTCATTAATTCAATGCACATTGTATTCATACTGAATATGCAAATAGTTCCAGGCTTACATGTCCGTACATTGATTCGATCTTGTTGTAACCATTTTAAAAACAGAATGATTAACTAAATATTTCAATCAAGTCCTAATTTCTCCCTCTTTATATTTTGGACAGTATTCTGTTCAGTTTTTGATGCAAGAGAGTACTGAGATCAAATTGAATATATAAAATACATACCCAATGTTCAAATTGAAATAAACACTCAATGTTTTCCTTTAGAGATTGATTCACTTTTGCCGTTTTGTCTCTCTTCTTATTTCTATATTTTTTCTTCTTAATTCACGATATTCGTTTGGATTGTTCCATTAGAATAATTGGGAATTTCTCATAATAGTAATTACCAATGAAAAGCACTCACACACTGTCAAGCAATTGTGCGTAATCCAAGTAAATCGACAAGTGCAACTTAGATATTTATTCCATTGTCTCATGTGTCTGTTTACGTTTGTGGGTATATTGTGAACGTACTCGTGTATGTGTTTATGTTATTTGGAATGTTTATGTGATTTGTCTGCATCACCATATTCACTTTAAAGCTTTCAATCAATTTCCCTTCATAGAGTAAAACCATGGCCAGTATATAGGAAACAGTCCCTACGACGAAAGAGAAGACTTGGTTGAAAAAAATTATAGAACTCTGTATGCACAAACAGAGATCCATTGCACTAAAAGCATTTAGGCAATAAATCTTCAATGTACCTTCAGTATTCCGATCGATCAAAAATGTCAATGGAGATCGATAATACATTGAATATCGTCGGCAAAGACATGTATTCCTTACTCATTGTAGGTCGTTTTTTTATAGGTTTGGGAATTGAATTATGATATACGTTCAAGAAGAAGACGACAAAACTTTGCAAAACTGCTTCATTGAGAAACCTGAACCATCCAATACATATGCAAGAGAGTGTTCAAATCAGACCATTTCAGAAAAAATGACTCGTCTCGTACATACAAGCAAACACAGAAATTGAAAATGTTATTGATATACTACGTGACATTGAATTCATATTTATGAAATTTGGGATTTGTTCGTTAAGCCAACGTCTCTCAAAATATAATCCAGCAAAGGGTGTAGGTTAATAATTTTGGTTGTTGTGTGAAACGAAAAACAGGTTTTTCCATACGCCAAATATGAATCAGCAACTCATATCATATATAGGTTCATTGTTCAGTCATAAACTTGAATTTTCCAGAACATCTGAGGGGAAGAATGTAAGTTGGAGAAAATTCTCAAAAACTCAACATGCTACACTAGGAAGGCAATTCACCGGTGGATGAGAGAACATTGATAAAGCTAGTGTACTTGTTTGACGTTGCATTCACAACAATCAAGCCAACTTATGAGTTGGAGCTGACTTTTAATCCAGCTCAAAATAGTGGAGGGGAGTGTTATACAGTTTTGGTCACGAAGAAACAGAAAAATGTGTTTACAATTTTTAAAATGATATTTTTGTATGTTAAAGTCCAGACCAAAATACCGTAATGAACCCCTATGTCTTAGTATGGTGAAAAACCACCATCTGAGCCAAAAATCTGAAAATGAACAACCGTATTCTTTTCACCCCCAAACACTGAAGAACGTTTTTAAAATATTTAAAATTTCAAGTCCAAATATTTGTTTCCATCTTCAACCATCCAGTATAACATAATAGGGAATATGATCAAATATGGTAATAACTAACTCGTCAACTGAAAAAGATATGAATCTGTAATATGATTACAATTTCTAAGAAATTTCGTGTATCTCGACCATATACTAGCATTGAAAATGATGTAGAGACAGCACAAATCAGGTTAATAAACATTTCAATTTTTTCTTAGTATTTTGTCGATTTTTGACCAAAATCAGCATGGGATTCCAATTTCAGGTCTTCAAACTTGAAGTGTTGTATTATACCAAACATGTAAATATGAGTTTATGACGTCATCATCAGCTGTATGAACTACATAAAATAGCTAACAAAAATTTAAAAACTTTCTGAAAAACTACATCATGTCCTTCAACTATGAATTTGAGAGGAAAGACTATTTTGTTTCATTTCAGTTCTCAATGAATTCTTCAATTTTTTCCGACACAGTCCCAATTTTGCTCTTTTCAACTTATGGCTTTTCCTAAAGCTATAATCACTGTTGGAAAGCAAAACTAGATAGCTGATGGCGATCCCAGATGAGGACTTTTCAGACTAATCAGGTTCTTCATTCAACGAATTGACGGAAAAATTCCTGAACACAAAACTTTTTTGTACAGAACAAATTTCTTCAAAGAACTCGTTAGGATATACATCTAAAACTGATACTTAATGTACGTAAATGCTAAACTACAGCCATTCAGTGTATTTTAAGTCAATTAAATTTCTATCTATTATGTGTATTCGATAACCAAAAGATGGTTTGTTTTCTGATTGGCGTTAAGTGTCTTTTGGGGTATACATTACTCATTCAAGAATATCAGTTCTGATTGTATTGTGACAGCCATCATATCAAAGTGCATTTTTTCTAAATTGTCATAATGTGCATATTTATTTTTATTGTTTCTAAAATTGGAGAAGGAAAAAAGCAACATTTTCAGCCAGTTTTGCTTTACATTTTATACAAAGAAAAGTAATATAACGAATCAAGCACAAAAACAGATTATTGCACTTCATGGAGCAGATGATGTGAATGATATAATGCAATTCGAACAAAACTGCAACCGCCATTCTGATCTCAAAATAGCCACTATAGAAAGAAAAAAATCGAAAAACAGTCCAAAACCAAGGTCACCACCTTGATTTCAAAATTTCCGTTATAAAAAAAAATGCCACAGAGATTTATTGACATTTCAACAGGATTGTTCAAAATGTGAATGCATATTGGTCGATATTGAAATACTCTCATATAAAAACAGGACACACGGGATCCGACCGAAACTGCAGTCACCATCCTAATTCAAACACATATTTAGCAATATAATCCGGTAGATTAGTTGAAAATTTAACCAGAATTGCTCAAAATTCGAAAAGCATGATAGCTCTGATACTGAAAGGATTTTTATGCTTTTTCATTTAAAACCAGATCTCACTTGATCCGACTGAAACTGCAGCCACCATCTTGATTTCAGAATGATCACCATGAAAAAAAATAAACATTGAAATTAACTCGGATTTTTTAATACAATTACACATGGAAATAGGATGCACATGATCTGACCGAAGCTGCTACTGAAATCTTACTTTCAAAATGTAGTAAGTCAGTTGAAATTTTTACTAGATTTGTTCAAAATGTGAGAAACCTTGCATACTGGTAGAATATCTCGATATTCATTCTTATAAAAACAGGACACAAACAATCAGGCTACAATTGCAGCGGGTATCTAAATTTGAGAAAGGCCGTGCAAAGAATACAAAATTTTCTGTATAGATAAGTCAAAATTCTAATCAGAATTGTTCGAAATGGAGGAAAGTGTGAAGACTTTCAAATTGGAAGATCTTTTACTGCTCTTCCCAATAGAAACAGGTTTGCACAATTCGTCCAAAACTGCATCCGTTATCTTTATTTCGAATGACTACAAAAATTTTCAAACATTAAACCTAATTCCCAGGCGTTCATAGTTTGGTACAAACATTTGTATTCATAGATACAACGTATAATCCAATGTTTCTATGCACAGGGTATTGAATGCAATCGATAATATTGCCCAGTTTGTCAGAAGCAAAGGCCGGGTTAAAGAGTATAGTCAGCTTGTCGGGATATCCTATGAGACTGGGCTTCTACATAGGCTCAGCTCTTCCATGCCCAAAAGGGAGGATAGGATTCCTTGGATCTCATGTCTAAATATTCATCCATGTATCCATTCCTGGGATGACATCGATCCAAATACTTCACAGTCTTGATATAAAATCTCTTGAAATGTTTTGCGGGTGACATTGTGTGAAAAATAGAAATCGATGGACTCACTCGCTTTTTAAGCCAAGCTTAAACTATGAATGCAGTAATAAAACCTGACCAGTGAAGCCAAGGTCCAAATGACTGCTTCAACTCGAAATTTTCATATTATTTATTCAATATCTGTATCTTTTCTATTTGTTTCTTTCAAACTGACAATTGTATTGTAGGAAAATGGATCTATAATCCGACAGAAATAATTATAAATCGCGTTGTATTATATTGAACATCTATTTGAAATGACCTCCCGTTATAAACAGTGATTTTGGCCACGATAACGTAAATAGAATGGGCAATTAAAGGAAATGAGGCTACTATAGGAATCGAGCCAACGCCAGTAAGATAGTCACTTCAAGGTAACCTTCCTGTAGAACTATCTAACTTCGGTTTTCGACCAAAATGTATTATCTCCAAATAAAACTTTTTTTACCAGATCAAATTTCTTTGCCATTGTACCTGACCAATAATTTCATGTGTGACTCAATTAACTGAGAAAGAGTAAAACGTGTTATCGCTACAAAATAGATAAATTGATAGAGATTTTTAAGATCCAAAGACGTTTTTGAATTGTTAAATGCTATTGCTAGACTTTTAAAAAAAACATTGACAGGGAGGGGGTAAGAGTCGATATTCTTAGAGCAGTAGAGCTAAGAGAGATGAAAATGTCATCAGCTCCTCTTGAAAATTGATTTCCATTTAAAAATATGTTTGAAGCGAGAAAGATATTTTGGAAGTGGTTTCTAACAGCTAATTGCTAAAATCCCAACCAAAAGTACTGGAGTAATAGTAGCCGTAGCTAATTTGGGTATGCTAAGTATTTTTGTAGTAAGTTGTCATATACAATCGGACGGGCGGACAAATTATGGTGAATTATGATATTAAGATGCATTAATTTTTTTAAAAATTAGTACATTTTCGCTTCTCAACATTAGTACGTAGATATTTATACTACATTTGCGTTTTGAATTTTTCAGTGATATTTTTTCCTTCCCAAGTTAGGCCTGTCTTTGATATCTTGGAAGCCACATCAAGTTGAACTCTCCACTATCTTGACATACACTCAGTAGACAAGGAGTCAAATCGCCTGGAAAAAATCTTTGAATGTTAATGATCCTCTGCAAAATATAGACAGTATCTTTAGTTGTTGTTTTTTTTTTCAATATAACGATAACAATACAAAGCGGTTATTTGCTAAAAGCATTGCAGTATTCCGTCAGCATTTCAGGTTCTTGTTGAACCGTTGTTTTTTCATTTACAAACAGCCATGTTTATCACGAATCGATACGTGATGTATTACTTAATATACAGGCTCTCTTGATAATTACATCTTTTAACCTTTTCATCGTCAGAATTGCAGTGTTATTTTCTTTTGTGTCGGAGCTAACGGTTGTTATTCCTATTTTTGTAGCGGCCAGGCTTCACAAAGAGCATTGAAAGGGGACTTACCCTAATTGGCAGTAGAACAAGATGAAATCGATCTCAAATTTGTGATTGTTAATGGAATATTGGATTTGCACTCATCCAAAAAGTGTGCAAATATCATGCATTACTTCAAAATCGTATATTGATATGTTGTCCATAATGATATCTATATTTCATTGTTTTGTTTGAATTTTTATTTTAGAACAACTCGAATAAGACGCTATGAGGGTTATATCATTATATTGACATTTACGACGGTATTTAACTTCCTCACAGAAATGCTCTATTAGCCTCTGAAAGGTACTGATTTAAGTAAGATCATTCATAATATTGATAAGTACTAAACAAAGCCTATTAATCCAGGGGGGGGTCTTTAGATAAGTAACGGAGAGAAATAACCATACACCACCTGTTTTGGGTGATTGATGGTATTAAATATTTATTATCCCACATTGTTTTTATCGAAGAAATAATGAAGTACATAGCAATAGAATCACCCCGTGTAGGAGGTTTGAATTAGTCATATTTCAAACAAAAATTTAGATCATAAAACTTTTTCCAATAATCACTAATAATGTTCAACGTACAGCTACTACTATTTTTACTGTCCACCAAATCCATTGAACAAGATGATACATCTAGAACTGTTCCCAGGTACAGAGGTTAATGCATTTGAGTCTTACGTGTACGATGGATTTTTTTTTTTTTGACAGTTACCATCCTTACAGTACAAATGTGTGATATCTCCGTCTTCAGTAGGTACTAAATTAAAGTAAACATCACTGGGTGAAGTTCTGCAGTGTCATCAAACTGCTTGCAATTGTTTGGGCCATCCAATGTTGAATTAGAGACATGACTGACACCAGACCAGTGACTGGTACATAGCTCTTTTGGCAGGTTACATGATGACATCCTCAGCGAGAGGCAACGCTGTAATTTAGCTAGTCTTACACTTTTCTCCATTTTTCTCTTAGAGTCTTTGTACAAACATCCTGGCTGATTGTAACCAATAATCCACTTGGTCAAATAGGCCTAACCCGGGGGGAAATCCAGATTCAGTTAGGTCGTGTAATTATAATTCAGATTTTTTTCCAATTCCCAACAGGGAGCTGGTACTGTCAAAACCAATCCAAGTATGCGCCGATGGCAAAAACTGACATATGTCTTTGCTAAGCTCCTATACCATGGTATGAACAGATATGTATCATTCTCTAGTAATAAAGAGGTCAGTATGGTCCGCATGCATGTAAACTTCTTTGGTCATCATTCCTGGGTAACAGTTTAGAAAAAAGGATGTAATGCCCAAACATCCTTTAGAATCGGTCCGTAAAGTGTTACAATGCTATTCTAAAATCAATATGGCGAATAACCCCCATCATGTTTAGATTGTCCTACAACAGAAATTCAGGCGAAATTGTGAAATGCAACCGAACAAAAACGGAACAAAATGTCAATATACGATTTGAAGATACACGACACATTGTGAATGTTAGCTAGTCTTACACTTTTCTCCATTTTTCTCTTAGAGTCTTTGTACAAACTTCGATAAGTACAAGAAGTTATTTTGTTAAAAAATCATAAATTAAAATCTGATTTTCATCATTATCGCTCTGTGAAAAGTTTTTACAAAAATTAAAAGTTATGTCTGTGCCAGCTTACCCTTTACTGAATTCTATTGGATCTTTGCACTATATAAATAAAGTATTTAGGAATAGGGCACCCTGGTGGATGGGGAATATAAGCTAAAATAAATATATTGCTTACATTCAGCCTTACTGACCGTTTAGTTCCCTAGCGAAGAGGTAGGATACCGGCTGAAGTCTGAAGCGAAGGTTTCAATCCTGCCTCGTGGTACTGGATGGGATAATACTACACTGAAGTGTAGTCATACAACGAAACAGCTGCCTGTAGACGACACAATAATTATATATATATATATATATATATATATATATATATATATATATATATATATAGAGAGAGAGAGAGAGAGAGAGAGAGAGAGAGACTCTGTGAGGCAAGGGCGTAGTTGGAGGTCAGGTGTGGGCTTTTGGGGGGGTCATTTCAATTTTTGAAGAGATTTGTTATCGTATGATTTAGCGGAAATGCAGTTGACGAACTAATATTCATAAAACCTTTCTCCCCCGTCCCACCATGTTTAGCTACGCACATGCCCTGAGACAAACCTCAGATGTTTCCTGAAAAAGGACCAAAAGCCCACTAAAAGTGGTCTGTAATGATGTGACATGCTGTCCTAAAATCATTAATATAATGATTTAGCCTTCATAGTGTTTTGTTTTGGCCGTCCAGTAATAGAAATTCAGGTAAAACAGCGAACAATCCATTGACTTCTGTCAATTCTCTTATACATTGCGCAGTCTTGTGATCTTTCCATGTGCACGGAGCATGGTTTTCAGCTTGAAAGTCAATTTTTTGATAAGGGTCCATATTTCAACTCCATAGGTGACTATCAGGAGGACGCATTGGTTATACCCCTTTTTTTACCAGTGGGTTTTTCTTGTCCTTGAAGATTGAGCTTACCCTATCGAAAGCTTTTCTGCTACAACATGGTACTGTATAAGAATGCAATACTAGAAAGTAGATTGATTTTACACTGAATATGATATATCACATCAAAACAATATGGATCCTCGGAGACAACATGCGTAACCAAGGCCGACAAAATACAAGACGGAGAGATGAACAAGGCAAATTCAGAAAATCCTGGCTCTGCGACGCCCATGGTAGAGAAATGTAGCAGATCCTGAGGGAGGTCTACGTCCAACAATGGACGTTAAAAGACTGATGATGATATGTTTAAGAATGATTTTGAATTGCGTTTTATTAAAGTGAAACTCTTCTTTGAAATGATCTTCCGTCATTACATGGTTGACATCCCACTGTCTTAATGTTAATATATGTGTGTATGTGTGAGTCCTATTTATCAACTCTCCCACTACAGCAAAATGTGACAATGTCAGGACTTTACATGGGGAAAAAAAGATATACCCATCAAAAATAGCTCTAACCGGCGCAACATGATTGCGAAGGCAACTGCAGTCACGAAAGCGTCAGTCAGCCTGTCCCTCTGAGTCCAAAGGCTCCCAATACGCATAGCAAAGCGCAACCTCAGTATAAGCTCATTGGGTGACGCATTGCACAGGTGCACTCTGTCTCTGACGCTCACCACAACACAATCTCTGGCCCATTCGGAAGGCAAGAGTAAGTACCGGTGCTTTGGGCTACGCTATGTGAGATTGAGCATCTATTCATTTACTTCTCCACCAGAGTAAAATGCAATACAAAGTCAGGGCTTTACGTAGGAAAAAGGAGCAAACCATGAGAAAAAGCTCCAGCCGACGTAACTTCCGTCGGTGGGTAACCGTAGTTGCTAAAGCAACTGCAGTCACGAAAGCATCAGGACAAGCCCGACTGGTCCCTTCAAGTGCAATGTGAAAGTGCTACCCTGGGGCAACAGATCTACCGCATCTGGGTCGAGTAATTGAAGAAGAGCCCAAAGACTTGTTCAAAGCCTCCCAATGTGTGTAGCAATGCACTGCTTCAGTATAACCTCATTGGCTGAAGCATTGCACTGGCGCACTCGGTCTTTGAAGTTCATCAACACACAATCTCCAACCCTTTCGGCAGGCAAGTGTCAGCACCGGTGCCTCGGTCCATGCTGTGGAACAGAAACTATACATTAATCCATGCTGAAAAAGCCAGAAAAAATTAGGGTGTTAGTTTGTGTAAAATGAATGGGGTGATGATTTTTAACTGCAAGACAGCAACCATTACACAGGTTTCTGGAAGCGTGTTCAATCTCGTTTATTTATCATCTTTTGTCAGTGGTTTGGGATCAGCACTGTACCCCAGTTCATCATGAAGGATCAGCGTCCTTCATTCCATAAAATTTTAATTATTATGAATTCTCTCTCTCTCTCTCTCTCTCTCTACATATATATATATATATATATATATATATATATATATATGTATGTATATGTATATATATATGTAGAGAGAGAGAGAGAGAGAGAGAGAGAGAATTCATAATAATTAAAATTTTATGGAATGAAGGACGCTGATCCTTCATGATATATATATATATATATATATATATATATATGTAGAGAGAGAGAGAGAGAGAGAGAGAATTCATATTGTATTCTGCAGTTTTGCTTCTGGCCAAAATCAGTAACCGAATTAGATGTAAAAAAACAACAGATCAACAAGAATAGAATTGAAAATCAATTAATAAAAGTCCAGTTACTAAAATTTGATGCCTTACAATTTATTTTCCTTTCTGGATTGTCTATTATTACCTTTTGAAATAAGGACAGTTGTTTCCTACTGAGTTGAGGGAATTTGTTACAGGGAAAATAATCGAAAATGATAAATAACGTACTTAGTTTCAAATATCCATACTATACAGCTGAAACATGGAACCGTACAAAAAGATTGATCATGAAACTGAAAACCAACGGGAAACATCCTCAACATCACATGATAATTCCACAAGACAACACAGCAAATTAGAGAAAAACAAGTCCCAGATATATCATAGAGAGCATTAGAAAACTCTAATGTCTTTGTCATGTTGCAAGAATGTTAAACAACCACAGGATATCACGACTGACAATGTGGATCCCTAGAGATCGTATGCGAAAATCTGGCAGGCAAAATATAAGATGATGTTACGGACTATATAAGTTCCAGAGGTATTTGCTCAGCGATGCTCATGACCAAAAGGTCACACAAACCTTAGGGAAAGTCCATGTCGAACGACAGACGCTGAAAGGCTGATGATGATGGAGAATATCAACGTTACTTTCGGATTCAGAAACGCATTATGAAATTTTTCAATGATAACATTTTTATAAATGTTTATATGTGGGATTTTTAGAAAACTCAAGCAATTTTCATGGAATAATTACAAAGATTCATCGAACTTTGTAATCTATGAATTCTCCGAATCTTTCGATAGATAGGTTCTTCTTTTACCTATTCCAAATACATTTTTCATGCGAATTGATATGATTAAATAAGTAAGTTAAGTCGTTATAAACCCCATAGCCATGCTCACTTAATGTTGAAAACGGCGTATATTTCTCAAAAAATACATGATACGTTATTGCTTTGAATAAATTACATTTTTGTGTGTTGTTATTGGCGGGAGCGTGAAACTTCACAGTCGGGAAGGTCAGTGAGTTCTAAACTGATAAATAAAAAGTAAATAAATCAAACTCTTTGATGATAAATTATATCATGATTAATTTCAATAGTTCTAATAGACATTGCCTATTTAAACCGGTCATCTGTAGGGTTACCTTTTTACAGCAATTTACTATCGCCAAGTAGGGTGGATATTCTGGATAGTACACATATTGTCGTTTAGTTTCTTTCCGTAATTTTGTAAGTTTATTTATGAACTGATATTATTGCTATTATGTTGTTATTGGCGGGAGATAAGAGATTACAAAGTTCTGGTTTCTTGCAAAGTATAGAACTGAATCTTGACATTGGGTATATTTGACATTATATTCCTGCAAGATTTCCACAATCTCATCATTTACAAAGAGTTGGGTCGACTAAAATAACCCTGGGCTATGAAACAAAAGTCTTCATATCAAAAATCAGGTCCTAAAATTGAAGGTATCAAAATAATTGAGGTTGTAATGACTAGTTTATTCTAAGTCAAATTATGTTCAAAAATTAATATCTGCTCAAGGCACAAAACCTCCAATCTAGCCACATGCATATCTTCTTTTAGCTCCTACCAATGAAAACCCCAAAATTACGCTTATTGTCTTTATTTGCTCCGGTAATCCTACCTAATAATGCTGCACATCTCTGTCAACTTAATTCCTCCAAGAATTAAAGCGTTGTCATTCTACATACATCTCCGTTTGTCCTTTTTCTTTGTTTGAAACAAATCAAACTGTGTACAAATCTCAATTCGCATTTGTTGTGTGGATACATACCATTTCTGGAACTTACGTTCACGGATTTATTCAAGGGATTTATTTGGAGCTTAAATCTTATCCTCCTGGTCTCAAACTTTGCCTCTATGTCATCACCAATCGCTGTTCTTAACTTTGCCGCTTTCATCTTACTCATGTTGAGATCTTTCTCGTACGCTAAGCAACTGATTCGTGTCTATTCACATCTCCATCTTATGTGAATGATCATGTAATATAGTTTTTACATGATAACCACGAATATATTCTGCCTTAATTCTCCTTTTTTAAGAAGCTCACATGGTGTAAACCCCTACGTGTTTTCAGTGATTTAAATAGTCCCCTGTCGTGTTCTACTGCTCCTGAGAATGACCCTCAAATTTGCTTTCGGCAATTTGTGTGTAGCACATGGACTCTCAATTTGGCAGTATGGCATAGCATTATTAACCAGGTCTCCAAAATTTTCTTTTGGTCTTCAAAGTACAAAACCTTATAGATTCAAAGCATTTCAGTTATCCCTACTTCATTAATTCACGACTACGACTGTATATTGCATAGAGATCCTACCTGTTTGCTCTATCTTTTCCCACTACCTAGTAGATACCTTACACTCCATGTCTACTCTATTGCTATATTACCCAATGTCTTTTCATAATTACTCTGCCTACTCAGGCCTTCTCTGTCAACTATCATTTCAATGCTTATATGTCTTTTCTTTTCAGCTTTATATGTATACCGTTTATAAATGTGTTATTTTGTCGAATCATTAAATCTACGTCTTTATTTGTTGGCGCAAACATTTGCATTGGTGTTTATTTCAATCCCCGTTAAATATTCCGTGTTCATAATCAAATCTATTCCTTCTCACCAGCCGTTTACATCTGAATAAGATGGCGACTTCAGTATTTCCCAACTCTTCTCGTGACATCAGAAGATGACAGTAAACTCAAGCACATCGGGCAGACTCCTTTGTCATCAGCAACAACTGGTACCCCTTCCTACACTAAACCATAACATTTATTTTTAGTAACACACAATATGGCACTCCAATACCTAACAATCCCACAGGGGTATATTGCTTGCTATTTTGTTTGATGCAATGTATTCTTAGTTTAGCGGAAAGATGCAATAAAAAGGCTTATCGTATTTCCGTTTTTCATGTAGACGTGACGTTTTAGGGTCCGTTTTCAATTGAATGTAAGGTAAATATGGTTTAGATCTAATAACATGTTTTAAATAATGTGTTTTAACAAAAACATAACTTTGTTTACACTCAAATTTGGAATTAAGAATACCGACCTTTTACTATTTGGATTCGAATCGACAACAAAGATATGACCTCCTATCTCCTGAGTTATGTAAGAGGATCGTATTCATACATAGAAGTAATGAAAAGGTTTGATTTAAAAACTGTCAGAAAATCACATTTGATTTCGAAACGAAGAATGAATTATCTTAATACTTATTTAAGTATTAAAAACATAAAAGGATACCAAAAAATGTTTTCAGTCAGAATATTTATGGAAATTCTGTTCTTGGAATAAATTTCCTGTTTTGTGGTCGGCAGTGATCAATATCAACTCGACGAGTAAGAGTTACAATCCGTTCAGATTACTCCTGATCAGTTTTTTCTTCGAGATATGACCCCCCTTTTTTTCTTTTTTTTTTAAATATGATTCAATTCAAATTAACTTTTTTTATATAAACATAACACATTTCTTTCATCATTCATAGCAGTTTATTTTCGATTTTCTTAAATAGAAACAGATGATATCAAACAATTTAAGGTAATGTGATGATAATCAAAGCAGAAACTGCGGTAAATATACGAAACGTGTTTTATGATCTTGAGAGCGGAAGGCAAAAATAGGGTTAAATATGAACAAAACAAAAACGGAAGTAACGTTCAGTAATTAGTTCCCAAAAAGACCATGGAAGCTTCAGCAGAAGTCTGTGGAAAAAGTTTACCTCAGCCAAGCGATAAATCTAGAGAAATACCACAGAAATGAAATAAGAATGCACATAAGATTGGCTTAAGTATAAATAAAGCGGACTGATAAGTAAATTGGCAAAATGCATAGAGAATAAGTATGCAATCAATTCATGATATCAGCAATGACGTGACTGTACGAAACCTGGAATCTTACAAAACAACTGGAAAACAAACTCAGACCAGAGCAGATGATGATGGAGAGAGTGATGTGAGCAATAACTTAGAACGACAGAAAAAGATCAACGTGTATGCAAGAGAGGATTATGCTGGTATCATGATATTACTTGGGCAACAAAAACGAAGATGGGAAGAAAACATTACAAGGAAAAGGTACAACGCATAGAGCAAAAGGCTAACCAATTGGTGCCTGTGGACGTGCAGGTGGGGAAAAACCAGACACAAAATCGAAAGAGGAGATATATAAAAATGTCGGCCAGTAATACAGACTTAAATGCAACCATGTTCGTCGGGGAAGGGGATGGGAAAGGCTTTTGCCCAGCAGTGAACTTATAACGACTGCTGCTGATATATATAAGGAAATAGAGTTTGAGAATTAAATTCTTTTCGAAACAAATTATTTATGGAATTAAGTGAAACAACGGCAATCATCAGCTTTGTTTCGTTAATTGCCGTGAATAATGTTTGTCAGATACTAATATATATATATATATATATATATATATATATATATATATATATGTTGAAGTTAGAATTCGTTACACAAACTCGTTTATGCTCCTCTCCTGTTTGGGCTTCTTTAGGCGATTAAATCAGTTTATTTTCATCAAGCCAATGATTCTGTCTCATTCAGGACATTTTGCATGGTCTATCTTTCTAGGTTGTAAGATGTTCCTTTTATTCTGTTCACATATCTTTCTTGATTTTTTTTTTTTTGTCTTTTTCATTTTCTTTCTTGTTCTGTCTAGGTCTGGGTTTGATCTGTCTCTACATATCTAAGATGGTTATGGTGATTGGATTGTTTTTTCAAAGTGGCTGATGGTATGAAATAATGTGGATGTTCATGGTAATAACCAGGAATACGATATCTATGATGGCTGATCTTTAGAACATCTATTTGTAGTTATCAACTTATGTTTATTAATAGAAATTTTGAGTGATGCCGGCATTTTAACGCTACTTCATTTTTTCCTGTTGAATAATTCTGTTTTTGTTTTTTCTTTTCTTTTGGCCAAAGTGAGGATTTCAAATTTTTCATTTAGGTTAGCTAATATGGGGCTCTTATATTCTGGCATGTGTGTGTTTTAATACTTTCAAGTTTACTAGAGATTTGAGTTTGCTATCAGTTAGTCTCCAATAATATATCAACAGTGATATACTGTTTTTATATTTTATATATTATGCGAAGGGCATCTGTTTGTATTTGTACGATTGCAATCTAGTTCATTTATGCTCTCGCCGTTAGTATCAATTCTGATTACTTCATTGTTGTTTTGTTATGAATTTATCAAAATTATCCTTACGATTATAGCTAATTTTCTCTGTGTTCCTGTTAGATATTTTACTCAGTGGGTTGCTTGGGGAAAATGTTTTCTCATTAATTGCATTTATTTTTCCCAAGTTGGTTTTTACTTATAGGCTGAATGGTGATGTATACCAGATGATTTTCCTACTTCTATTTATTTTTATTTTGCTATGATTTACTCAGTTGGATTTCACTTCTTCATAATATCGAAGGGTAGTTTCGTTAAAACTGCCGTTTTTTAGGGATTTAGTATATCTATTTCTGACATCGTTGAATGTTGTTCCATTTGGGGAATATATATATATATATATAAGACTAGCTTTTATTGATTTGGGGATCTCTTTAACGATCTTGTTTGGGTGGTTAAAACTTGTATTAATATATGTAATTATAGAATCTTCTTTTCTGCGTGGTTTATAGATGTTATTGTTTGAATTAAAAGTACCATCTAATAAATGTAAATTTTTTCTTTGGCTTTAACTTTTTTTTCTTTTTATGATGTATTAAATTGTTAAATTTTGCGCATTTTTGCACGTTGCTGTTTTTTTTTAATTAGCGAGGTGTGACCCAGTACTATCTAACATTTTTAGAATTTAGCTTTCCTGTGAGGTTATGCAAAATATATCAGGTCCAACATGTCGGCTGAATCAAGACTACCAAGGGAAACATTGAAACTGCAGACGTCGGTTTTTAAGTCAATTGTTTGTTTGTTTTTATTGCTGAACCGTGCTGTCCCTTCCCAGTGATTATCTCTATATCTCTATCATCGATGTTAGTGAAGATCATTGCAAGTACTATGGCTTCCTCAGGGATTTATTTGGATGTAGTATTTTTTTTTTTTTTTTTTGCCTAGTATCACTAAACCAGATGATGAAGTCATTTGTGTTTATCCATTGGTGTAAATATAATTGTTGCTGTTTGATACTGTAATTTATGTCTTCTTACTATTTTTCGTATCTCAGATATAGTGGGGTTAATTAAAGTAATTGTGAGTTTGTTTATGCAATCTGGTTTATGGTCATTGATGAGTATGTAAGCATCCTTTTTGTAGTTTCCCAATCCTATTTCTGATGTTTCATTTTTCTGTGATGCTTTTGCTCTCCTTAATTTTAGTTGCTTCGTAAGCTCCACTCTCAATCAACCTAATATTCAATGCTGAATTTTTCGAGCGCTTTATGAAATAAACCCATTGCACATAAGATATTGAATTATATCATATCACATTATATCCCTGATTTGTATTTCATATACATGGGTAAACATATAGAATACACCTAAACAGGAGTGAGAGTAAAAAATTAATTTATTTCATTTTTTTTATTGCTCTTTATACAAATATCCCAAACCAGTTTCGACGTTTCATCTATTTTCAAAGGGAGAGAGTGAATGAATTGCGGTGGTACTGTCAATTATGATTCATATTTTTTTCTTATCTGGTTTTCTTTCGTGAATCCCTAGTGTTCTTTTTGACCTTTTGTGTTACGTTTGTCCAAGCAGATACATTAAAATATTGCCTTTTTATTTCACTTAGCCGAGAAAGGTTGTTGTGACGTGGGGGCAATTTGGTATGGTGTCAGATTCTGAAATCTATTTAGCTATACTAGTGGTATTTGAAAAAGAATTTTGTACAGTGTCAGTAGATTTTATATCCACGGATTGTTCGAGTTTATTTATAATTAAAAGTTGAGCGTATAGGACTAGCACTGATTTTTTATGTATCAAGTATATGAATTCACTACTAGTTCTATATGGGGATCAATATTAATAGTTATAGTTCAGTGTAGCAAAGAGATTTTAGTGGTCACTGAGAACAAAAGAATCTTCTCCATTGTGTTTGAGTTTACTGCCACATGCTGACGTCACGAAAATAGTTGAGAAGACGTAAGTTACAATATCATCTAGATGTGAAAGTCTGGTAGCCCTGTTGCTTAGTTAGAAGGATAGTCACCAGGTTTTGATATGAACTCAAAGATCGAATAGAGTTCGAGGTCGAAAGGAAAGACAAGTTCAAATGTTCACACAAATAAATAAAAAGTCGATCAAAACTAAGAAATGTAACGGTACTACATTCAAAACCGAGAAAAAAAAATCGAGATCGATCGTGAGAAAAGGCCTATTTGAAATAGATTTCTATGTAGCTGATATCAGGGAGAGAATTCCAAATAGCAGGAATAGAGATAGATACCTTAGTGAAGAGGAAGGGAGCAACGGTAATATAGCCATTAGGGCAACAGGTTTCGGAGGTAAGTACTGAAGGAGATTGTTTCCAAAAGGTTTGGTTGCTTCCAAAAGTGGAGTAATTACTGGAAACCGGATATTTGTTGTTATGCATTACGACCATGATTGTGGCAAACTTTGTGATAGTCCCTACGCTGGTAAAATGCATTACCGAAAGATTTTAGTCACAGTACACACATAGGGTAGTCGCTTTCGGAGCACATCACCCCTACCCAAATAAGAAGACCCGGAGAAGAACTAATCGAACTGAGAAGCAAGCATCTTCTTTACAGCTACGGTAAAGAGAAAGCAAAACAAAGTGGAGTTGGCTTTCTCATCAATAAGAACCTGAAAGACAATGTAACTGGCTTCAAAGCCGTCTCTGACTGGGTAGCTAGCGTCACCATACAACTTTCAAAACGATACTAACTCAATATAATCCAAGTCTACGCTCCCACTTCGCAATCAACCCAACAAGAAATAGACAACTTCTATGATGACTTGAACTCTCTACTCCAAGGCACCAGAAAACACTTCAATGTTATCATGGGAGACTTCAACGCACAAGTAGGACAAGGAAATGAAAATTGCGTCGGCAAATTTGGATACAAAATACGCAACGAGAGAGGAGAAGATCTTGTAAACTTTGCGACGGCTAATGGATTCAAAATCATGAACACCTTCTTCAAGAAGGGACCCAGTAGGAAATGGACTTGGAGGAGCCCCAATCACGAAACAAGGAACGAAATAGACTACATCCTAACGGACAAAAACGATATCGTCAAGGACATCCAAGTCCTAAATCAAGTCAATGTAGGCAGCGACCACAGAATGGTACGATGTAAAGTACAAATAAACACCAATAAAGAACGCAGGAAAATGTTCCATACAGAACCGCAGCCTCTAAACATACCAAAAGAGCACGTTCAATCTTTCAAGCTCGAATTGAAGAACAGATTCAGAATTCTTACTGAACAAGACAGCACCAACATCAACGAACTAAGCAGCAAAATGACAACGTCAATAATTGAAGTAGCCTCTACATTCAAGCCAATGGGCAAACAACCCATTAGCAAAATCTCGGATGAGACTAAAAATCTCATGGAAAAACGCAGAAACCTCAAGCCACCGACAACAACGAGAGAGAAAATTGAAGAGGCTGAACTAAACAAATTAATCAAGAAGAAACGAAGAGAAGACAGAAGGAGATACACAACGGCAGTCATTGAATCAACTCTTGAAAAAGGTCGGGGCTTCAAAGCTATAAACAAACTCCTCAACTCGGGACGAAGGCAAATAACTAGCATACTCGAGGAAAATGGAAACCTAACAACAGACAGAGACAGGATTGTCGAACGCGCCAAAGAATTCTACCAAAAACTTTATTCGTCCAAACAAGGACTGCAAAACAATGAGCAAGATACGCAAGACACGGGCAAACAACTAGAGGACTTCCCAAAAGTAACCCCGTGGGAGGTGAAGGGAGCCATTAAACAGACAAAGAAAGGAGCTGCCCCTGGACCAGACAACATCACCATCGACCTACTCCGAAAAGCAGGTAAAACCATCAATAGGAAACTGGCCGTCCTCTTCAACCTGTGTCTAAAACACAGTAAAGTCCCAGACGATTGGAATACTGCTATCATAATGCTTTTATATAAAAAAGGAAACCCGAAAGACCTCAACAACTATAGGCCTATAAGCCTACTCAACTGTGTATATAAACTTTTCACAAAGATCATCACCAACCGAATCACAAAAACACTCGATGAAAACCAGCCACGTGAACAGGCTGGCTTTAGAAGAAGCTACTCGACCATGGACCACCTGCACTCGATAAATCAACTGAAAGAAAAAGCAGCAGAGTATAGACTACCACTTGCCGTAGCATTTATCGACTTCAAAAAGGCGTTCGACTCAGTAGAAATCCCTAAGGTCATGGAGGCCATCAGTCGCCAAGGTGTAGATCCAGTATATGTTGAAGTGTTGAAACATATATACAATCACGGCAGCTCATCTATCAGGCTACATAAAGACTCGGACCCCTTCCAGCTCCAGAAAGGAGTAAGACAAGGTGATACCAGCTCACCTAAACTCTTCACAGCCTGCCTTGAGATGATCTTCAGAAGGCTAGACTGGGAGAGTAAAGGAATTAAAATAGACGGCGAGTATCTGAGCAACCTCAGATTCGCAGACGACATAGCCCTTTTCGCAGAGAACCTACATGACCTCCAACTAATGATAGATGAACTAAATGAGGAGAGCAAGAAAGTCGGCCTACACATGAACTTCAGCAAGACGAAGATCATGTGCAACAACCACATTGGAGATAAGAACACTAAGATCGAAATCGAGGACACAGAACTCGAGAAAGTAGACCACTACATCTACCTAGGGCAACGAATCTCCATGAGACCCTCAAAAGAAGAAGAAATCAAGCGAAGAATCACACTAGGATGGCAAGCCTTTGGCAGAGCTAGCTCAACCTTCAAAAATAATAAGATCCCATTAATCCTAAAGAGAAGGGTGTATAACCAATGCATCCTCCCAATAGTCACTTATGGAGCTGAAACATGGAACTTAACCAAGAAATAGACCCGTAAGCTGAGAACCATGCAATGTGTACATGAAAGAATAATGCTGGGCCTCACATGGAGAGACCACAAAACAGCACAACACATCCGGGAAAAGACAAGAGTTAGAGACATCATAGAATCCATAAAAAATCTCAAATGGCGGTGGGCTGGCCATGTTGCAAGAATGGCTGACAATCGATGGACATCACGACTCACAACATGGATTCCCCGAGACCATATGCGCAACCGAGGCCGGCAAAATATTAGATGGAGAGATGAACTAGATAAGTTCAGGAAGTACTGGCTCCGTGACGCCCATGAGAAGTGTGGCAAATCCTGGGGAAGGTCTATGTCCAACGACGGACGCTAAAAGACTGATGATGATGATGATGATGATGACACACATAGGGGCTCTGACTACTCTGTGCTCCCTGAAGTTATAAGAATTAGAAAACTGAAGATAATCGTTTACGAAACACATAGCTTTGTTCTTCATGTTCAACGAATGTGTAAATAAGCGATTTGGCTGAAGAGAAGATACACATGATTTAGCAGTCAAGGGTATGAGAGAGGCCTCAACATCTGTGGAATGGTAATGAAAGGTTTAGAACAGTGACTAACCACGATAAAGAGGTACACATTGAGTCGATTTGGATGAAGGGAGAAATATGACCGATCTTATAATTTATTTTCGTGAATAATTTCAACAATAAGATACGTGATTATTTTTTTCAAGTTATTGAACTGTGAAAAGATTCATAAAGTCAACGTTTTGGCAGTATAGACTATTTTTATTGTTGTTACATAAATTTACTGTTTGTGTGATGTCTTTACGATTAAATTTTTGTTTAGCATGTTGTAGCTGCCAACAATTTCTTGAATATGTTTTTGTTGACAGCATGTCGCTATCCCTGCCCCCGCCCAATTATTTTTCAGATTTTTCCCACGGATTCTTATCATTTGAGATAGTGGATGGGGTCGATTAGTTTTTTTCTTCAGTTGTTAATATAAGGGTATTTTCTCTTGGGATCATTCATGCTCTGGACATTTCTTTCTTTATCTAGGCTTTAGTGAGTAATCTTCAAGGAAGTATTTATGATTTCTTTGTGTTCTGTGCTGGGTTCATATGTGAGTCTTTGGTAGAATTCTGCGTTGTCTAGTTCTTATTGTAAATTTTGGGCATTTTTCATTATTACAAATAACTATAGCCAGCCCTTATGTATTCAGATAATGACAGTACTTGTATTTTCTTTCAGTTTTCGGAGTGCCTATCGTTGGTTTATGATTGAGTTGTCTCTCAGTAACTGTCATTTCTTGCGATTTATGATTTCTCGCTATTTCAAATGTTAGTATGGTTATATCTCTTTTTTTTTCGATGAAGAAATGTAAATTTTCGTCCTCATCTTGGTTCATTTCTAGAACAAAACGTTTGGAAATGTTTTGAGTGCTCAAAGCTATAAAGCTTATATATATATATATATATATATATATATATATATATATATATATATATATATATATTCTCGGTTGATTAGTGTCTTTCAACGGGACAGTCATGTATTTATGAAATGGACATATTTGCACCGAAAGAATGAATTTTAAATTGCGTTATATTAAATAAAAACTTAATAGAATGAGCTTTCGTCGTTACACGCTTCATTTATCACCTAACTAAGACAACGTAAATGGATTAAGCAATTAAAGAAAATGGGGCTATTCCAGGAATTGAAGCTGCCACTGATAAGGAGGCCACTATGATGTAGTGATGCTCTTACCAATGGGCTATATATGCATTTTTCTTTTCTTTTCAATGAGTATTCTTCATAATCAGGGGCTCCTATATGGTATCTAGCACTACACTTAGTCTGCTAAGGAAGTTGTCTGAACCGAACATATGTGCAGAATCCTTTAGGCGTATCACACTTCAATGTTGTTCTTAGTCCAGAATTTTTGCTCTTTCCTATAGTGGTCAGTGACTTGTTTTTTCCCACCAAGCGAAATCTGAAAAGCCTGATCTAGTCTTCTCTTCACTAGTGACAGCTTTTTGGTGCTCTGTTAGCCTAATCTTTGAAAGGCGTCCAGTCCTTTATACGCAACCACAACAGCGTGGGATTCAGTATACGCAGTTATTGATCAGGTTCATGTCTGATGGGAGTCTAGTCTCAGTCAGGTGTTTTCGTGAGGCGGAAGTGCTCATTAGAAATTGTTCCAGTGTTGTAAGGATTGTAGACTCTGGGGATACTTTCTGATACCCCTTTAATGTTAGGTAAGCAAATTGTGGTGTTTTTTTGGTCTTCGTCATTTACTCTCTTGCTTTTGTTTGTTGAAGCTGGTATAATGTTTGCAGAGTAATTATTGCCCTTAGGGCTGTTTCAAATATTTGCTAACTCTTATTTGTACGGGGTCTGTTCGCTGCATATTCGTTTAGCCCGGTGTTGTAGGCCGAAAATAATTCCCTTTTTTACACGGTGGGAAATTGGAGAGAGTTCAGGTACTGCTCGTTAAAAGCAGCTTCACGGTATACAGATATCTTTGCCCCTTGCCCCACAGAGAGCGATTTGCACGTCTAGGAAGGCTATTGCATTGTCAGTTTCATTTTACATTGTTAACTCGATTGAAGGTCATATACAAACAACAAGGTGGAGTAATACTTGTGCATTTTCTTGATGGGGCCAAAGCCTTTGCCATTAGATGGGTCTCAACGGGAACGTGGATAAGACCATTTCTCGAAGTATTCTATATATATGTTGGCCATTGCTGGGGATAATGACCATCTCGGGGTCATGCTTTCTTCCTGGCGATATCTGTCGGATTTCATGTTGAAGTGCGTATTTTTTGCACAGATAGTCAGCATCTCCATTAAGTTGGCTGTTTGGATGTTGGTTCGTTCTTCTACGAAAGGGTCAGATTTTATCTTCTCCTGGACTACTATGAGGGCTTTATGTGTATGAACAGGCTAACCACGCCAAAACTCACCATCTTGATGGAAAGGTTGGAACATATTCTATCTTCTCTACGATGCAGTTTTAGTTTTTCCACGTAAGATGAGGATTTACCAGTTAGTTGTTTGATTATCTTTAACAAGAAGGGGCTTAATCGGTGGCACGTTGGACCCTGGCAATTAATGATGGGTCTCAATGGATTTTGGGAGCCCATATATAGCAATGGTTCGCTGTATCGTTTGGATCAGTTGTCTATGTACCGGCTTAGCAATATTGTTACCGCCCCCTTTCTTCAAACAATACAATTCAAGGCCATGAAGGCTTGAAATGGATGGAACGCTTTCCGATTCACTCATTCAAAAATAACCGTACACACACAATTATTGGCCAATAGCACAAAAACAGCCCTCTATAATCTTTTTTCATACCCCCTCCTATTTATCGAATAAAGAGATCCATTTTTCACATGGCAGTATTATCATGATTTTAAAAACTCAGTGTATGCACTTTTGCAGTATGATATTGCGACATCATTTACTTGAAAAGATGAATGTTTCCGTACTGTTTCATTTAGCATTACCGCTATGACAAAGCCCAAGAGCAAAACGAATCAGCGTAATAAATTTGATTTAAATAATACTATTTTCCTTATTATCGATCGTCTACTTCCAAAACCTTCTTCACCCGTTAGAATGTGTTTTCTGGGGCTAATTCTAGCATAATCATCGTGTTTCTGTGGAACGAATGACGTGTATCTGTCAATGGTATTACTGCTTGGTATTAGATATGTCACCAGAAAAATGATAATTCAGAACATCATATCTATGACTGTTATAAAGTTGAAATTTGTGGTAAAGCTGAGCCAAATCCCAGGGCATGAAATATTTTCATTGACGGTCAAAGATATAATAGAACTAATAAAAATGACTAGAAAAGGGGACTGATATAAGGATTTTAGTTTCTGTGTCTTCCTCGCATTTTGTTATGCCACGATAGGATATCGAACCAGAAAACGAGGTCAATTTCCCACTTATTGCTCTGTGATCAACAAAGATAGGAATACACACAACTAGGAATATCTTAGGAGGACTAACAATAACTAGAAAAAAAACAAAAACAAATGGAGGTCAATGACGTCAACCGACTGTGCAATTATACGTACATAAATGGTGGCTAAGATTTTATATATTTGTGTTATTCTATAAAAATGCTGGGGTGTGTCCTTGATAATTCATTTATATCGTTTTGCACATGCCTCTGTATTTGCCTATGATAAATAGTGTAAACTGAGAAGCCCTATGTCTATGAATAGTAAGATAATGAGCGTAATTTGGTCCGTATGAGATGATGGAAACATGCACTGAAATAAGACTAAAAGATGGCTCTTAAGCCCGGGGCACAAAGACAGAAGAAGCAAAAGATGAGTTTAACGTTTTAAAAGCATCCCATTCTTTTACTTCCTAACCCTTCATGCAAGTCAGCCACTCCCTGCTACCTCATTGCTGCCCTCCCCTAGTTGCCACAGACAATGGTAGAAAATTTAGAAGATGCGAATCAGACTTTTGGGTCGATACGAGAAGAAAATCATACAAATCAATGTGCGAATGGGAGCGGTTATATATTCGATGGTGTGTCTATGAGCGAGACAGTCATACTGTAACATTCATAATAATTTCGATTGATCGTCTGTTCACTTCGAAGGGAAGAGGATTAACTAGCACTCTGTCTGTAATGCCCAGGTGCATATGCAGCAGATACCTGCCCGCCTGTCTGACTTTGTTTGCTGCTTCTTGATCCGTCTTTTAAATGCACGTGCATGTTTCACTATAGGTTTACTGACAAGGGTCATTTCTCTGGAAGTATATTGTTTTGCAACCTATCTCTACATTGGAAGCTCTATGTATCAAGTTGCGTACTAACACATGTATACACATGCGATAACAATGTCAGATTATGTCAGTACGCTGAGGAAGACAGAAAAAATAGCGAATATCCTAGGTGAGAGGAAATATTTTACAAGTACATCAGTGTACAGATTGACTTGATTTGTTTATAGTACCGTTCTCCATGGATATTATAAATGAAATGTTTGTAATGTCAGTGTGTTTATATGTAAAATAAATATGTGTGTGTGTATGTGTGTGTGTGTCCCAAGATATGAACGTGGATGTATGTGTTGAATATGTATTTTAATTTGTAAAATAATTTTGTGCGATTTCAGTAGCATATATGAGCGAGTAACTCTTCATGAATACCTGCGTATACAGTGCATGGAACACACGTGTATCTCACAAATATTCTTTCTGAAAAGAAACAAGAGAGAAAAGGATATTCAAAAGTGATGAAGGCTTTGACTTTGACTGAAAGTATAAAATAGGCGAATGTTTACGTCGAGGTCCTAATCACCGAATGAAGAATTTCTCAGAATTCTCAGAAGACAAGATCAGTAGGCACCAGGGACATTTCATAGAGATCTTTCATCCAATTGGACAACGCTGATTTTTTCTCTTCACTTTCAAAATAGATACGTCGCCTTAAATCAGTTTTTTTTTTTGGTTGTAACGGTCTTCATGAAAGAGAAAGATTGTCAGAAAAAAAGAAAGAAATGGAAATAGTTCCCTTTCTGGGGTTTTATGAGGGTCATTGAATACCAACTATTTTTGTATCGCAACTTTTCTTTTTCATTTCTCCACTCTCTAAAAATGAAGATGAAAATTTAAGAGGAAGGGAAATCGAGATAGAGAAAATTAAATCTCAAAGAAGTGTAAGCAAGAAATGAGTCTGACTTGAAGGAATTGAAAACAAAATGACCAAAGAAAGGAAATGGGTGATTGTGAATGAGGATACGATTACGATTGTAGTCATATATTAATGATTACAATAATGATCATAACAGTATGAATGATCGTGTTTACAATAATTTTGACAGAGGTAATTACGTTGATGGTGATGGACGTGCTATTTGTTTAAACAATAATGATGATAATAATATCCTATGCATCAAGATGTTGCTGAGAAAAGTGGAAGATTGAAATTTAAGGGAAGAAATAATAGAATACAGATGTACTGTTGATGCTGGGAATGCTTCTGAATATGATTGGTTGTTATGAGAAGAACATAATCAGAAAAACCTAATGAGAAAAAATGATACAAGAAAAAATATTTCAATTTGAAGTAAATGAAATTGAATCAGGTTGAGACAATTGCAAAATGGAAGTGAAGTAGAGGTAAGACAATGAGGTTAAAGATGATGAAAATAGGAAATGTGGGGAATGGTAGTATTGGTGATAGTGATACATCTGATGAGCATGGTTATCTGATGACTTTCAAGTATCTGTCACCCATCCTCATCAAATGAATTGAGAAATTTGGTTGAGGAAAGAGGGAAATACACAGAGGTTATGAATACTTCAACGAATTCTTCGCCAGAAATAAAAGCAGTGGAATATAAATTTGAAGAAACGACTGGATCAAATACGATGTTAATGGAGAACACTGAGTGAAGAGCAGAAAGAGGAGAAAGAAATGAAGAAGGATAAATTATAACTAGCCCAGAGCGGGTGTGGAAGGGATCAGACTTAGTGGTGAATGGGGCAGCCTGCAATAATAGTCAGGTAAAATGATCGTTATATGTATATACACACATATATGTATATAGCTTTACTTTTGTAAGAACGAACGACCTTTCAATGAAAACCAAAGTTCATTTAATCGTTTCTGCAGTCACACATAAAATGAATTTATCTTGAGAGGGTCCTCAGTTGCTCATCATTGCACGGTCTCGTGGAATTGAAAGCAATACAGCTGTTCCACAATAACTCCCGGGCAAATAAGATGTTCATGTAATTTGGTTGTTAGCTTTGATTAATATCAAAAGTACCAGGAATGTACTGAGATAAGAGGAAGGATATCATAACCGTACATTTCAGTATACCATAATTTATATCTTATAAAGCTTACAACTGTAAGAACTAATCATCCGACAATGTAAACCAAAATTCACCGAATTGTTTCTACATTTACATAAAAATTATCAATGACTTCATCTTGAGACGATCCTCATGCCATGACACGGTTCCGGCAAATTCAAAGCAAATTAGGAGATATTAGGGACAAAATCCTACTTGTAACCCCATCTCTATCATAAGAGAAGCATCCTCTCTATATACACCCTCTCTATCGCAAAAATATCCTTTCTCTCTTCCTCTCTCTCTCACACATATTTGACATTCTCGTAAAAAGAAGCATACTGTTCATCACAGTATCGTGAAAGCTAAAGATTATTTTCTTTTCTGTCTTTATTAAGAAGATGAATGTTTTTTTCTTCTCTCTCTCTCTCTCTCTCTCTCTCTCTCTCTCTCTCTCTTTGTATTCAAGGCAACAAAGCATCAGAATGATCATAGACGTAGATTGCATCATAACCTCGTAACTCATTACGGTTACTATGTATTCATTTTAGTACAGATTTTTATTGAAAATCCGGTTCGGTGCAAGGTCCTACATACCTGACGAACATCAACTTCGCACAATGGCCAGTGGTCAAGTTATCTCGGTACATACCCTCGGAGATTTCCCAAATCATTCTTAATTAAAAGCAGAACAAGATTTAACCACCACCTCCGTAGCCTATAGCCCAAACCCCCTCAAATTTCATCAAAATTGACCGAAAAAGCTTCGGTATATCGCGTGGTCAGACATGAACATTTTGCAATATTATGTAGTTTGGATAAATAACCTGGACGTAAGTGGGTAATTGGGCAAGAATCAGCCCCGAAATTTGTTTATCCTTCCTCAAAATATCATTGGGAAATGTAATACAGACTGGAAAAATTGATCTTCTTGGGTCAGCCTCAAAATCCAATCAATTTTCCCTTACCCAACAGCTCATTCCTCCAAAAATTTTGTTCAAATAAATGTAATACTTTTGGAGATATCCTGCAGATAGACAGCAGACGGACAGTAAGACGCAACTGAATACATCAATTTCTTCGTTGGCAGTGGTGAAAAAAGGACCAAATAAAAAGCAATTTAGAGGTGTCGTTGACAGTATTTGCGAGAAGGGTGATACAGAGAATTACGAGATGATCTTTTGTATTATTTGAGGAAAGAAAATAGGATAAAGGCAAGTGAGAGGAAGCTAGTTAAACTGAAAATGACGGTGAAAATGATTCATAAATACATCTGGTGCTGTTGATTTATGGGCTCAGCATGAAAAGATTTGACTCTAATCTAAAAAATAGCCGCCTTAATCTGGTGATATAACCAGCTTCTCTGCATATTTCGATGCATTGAACAATAGATACAGTGTATTTACACACGCATCCATGCGGCTATAAACATGCGCACGTTTTATTCAATATCAATGAGCATGGCTTCCATTTGTGCATCAATATTAAATCCAATTTTTCCACAGGTTTCAAATTCGTAATTTCAGGAAACACTTCCAACGTCCAAGGTGTTCAACTTTATTGAACAAGATTTAATCTCATAGTGTCAAGAAAAAGGATATTTGACCACATAGCTTTGGCGCTGTAATAGAGACCCATACCATGCTTCAAGTTAACTAATGAAATCAATAGGACTTGCCAGAGAGTCAAAATGTCACGTTGGCAAATAGATTCAGGCTATCAACAGTCAAATGACATGAACCCTTGTTTTAAAATAAAACACTTATGTGGACTGATATCATGTGGGGAGGTAAGTATTGATCCACCCGCTCCAAAATTTCTGGTGATCTTTGTTGCACTCAGTTATGAACTTTCTCCTGAAAAAGTTGTTATACAATTCACATATGTATACGGATGTGTGTTTATGTTACACTACGTACGTTCATAGGTATGTGCATGTTTGTGTATGCATGCGTATGATAAAAGATGCAAGTTTGGCCAAGGTTCCAAACAGTCCTTGCAGAACAGTTGTGAAAGCATAGTAAACACCATTTGAATGACTTGGGTCAGCATCACATTAATGACTGAGTGAGGTCAACTTCACATAACCCCTGACCTTTCCCATGAGAAGATCTACCCATGTGCCAACATGTTACATAATTGTGACGAACAACTTTGAAGATTGGCAAAAAATGACTGATGATTGCTTTGAATGAACTCTGAGTTTGATATCCTATAGCATATGGTAAGATATTTAGTGAATACTACTCTCAAATATTTGATCAATTGGCTTTCTATAGTAATAGCGGCATGGGCTAGTAATATAACAAAGAGAAAACTCAATTAATATCTATATATATATAATTGTGTGTGTGTGTGTGTGCGTGCGTGCATGCGCCCTCAAGTGTGTCTATTTAATCGTATAAAGATAGATATATACATGCATATAAAATGAGTTGTTCTAAAGGAACTGTAACAATTTTTTCTATCATATTTATAGTCATACAATGGCAAAATAATTCCAAAGTGTTGCTAACTTTTCTGGTTGTGTTTTTTTTCTCAGCTCGTATCCTGGTCACGAAGAAATGATGCAGGTCTGTTATTCTATAGTCTAAAGGAATGTGGTGAAAGACTTTTTCTTTGTTTCTTGAATTAAAAAAAAAAGACCAACTACCCCCAACAACGGGCAAGTTTTCATTTTGTCACTAAGTTAGCCATTGGTTCTATTACTATACTTTTGCCATTTATCAATATCACAAATTTAGATAATATATTGACGCTTAGTTACAACCATGAATGGTTTCTTCAACTCAAATGAATATTCTCCACATTGTTTTGAATACAAAAAAGAGTCAGGTAATCCCAGTCCCACCTACTATAAAATATACCGATTAATACATGTTGATTTTGAAGAAAAAAGGAAATATCAAATACTATAAAATGGAATTCAAATCATTAGTTTGTTTTGTACATTACATTGAATGTGATTCATTTCATTTATGCCTATGTGGAAGACGGATATTTACTAATGTTTATGTGATCTTGCTCAGGTCTACAATTGAACACAGTAAATGTCCCGAATACTAGCAATTTTTCGACGTCAAATGCAAGAATGTAGATGAGCAAGCATAAATTCGGGGGAGATTTTTTTATTGAGAGTTTTTCAATGGTAAACTTGAGAGAAGATAACTCTGATTCAGACTCTCAACTCTTCCATCCATCTAGGTGTTGAGAAAATGGCCGAATAACATTTTAAATTGTCATATTCAAATTTTGTTGTTGACCTGTAAAAATTGTCTGAATTTAAAGAAATGAGAATGATCAAATCATGTCACCCAAAACTGTTTATTCTAAATGTATCACAAAATATTCACTTGACTAAATCTCTCTGGTTAGGCATAAGAATAATTCAAAATACACGTCGTCTATTCATAAAAAAAGAAGTGAAGCAGGTATTCAGCTGTTTTTCCTATAATTGATCAACAATTAACTGTCACCATGGAATTAATTTTCAAGTCAATATTCGTACAGAGAGCCATTACTATGTGCAAAATTGTGATTATTTCACTTAATTAATCCAGGGAAAAATCCTCTTCACAACAAAATCGATGTGAAAAAATTGGATCTTGACTTGGTGTTGAAATGGTCTCGCACGGAACTTTTGCATTTATTTGTTCAGATGCAACATTACATAATGAAAGATATGGCTGATTATGGCGTCTCTCTTCTGAGACAAGGGTGATTTAACATCAGAGTTATTCTAAAAAGGAACAACTGTTTTGCAGAAAAGATGAAAAGATAACCCAGTTACTAGTAACAGATGGCGATGGGACAAATGCAACCCCATATACATACCCCTATGAATAGACATGTTTTGGGGTGTTCGTATAAATCTCAAAGAGTCTTGCCCTTCAGATAATTGGAAAAAAATCATGATAACGACGGAAAATATTCTCGGAGATAATCAAAATTCAAAAAGATTTTTTTTTGTAAGAAAATATACGGACAAAATACTGGAATAATTGTTTTTTTTTTTTTTATCGAATACACAGTTTAGCTGAAAAGTTATTCTGTTGACTGAATAACGATGTAATATGAGTGAAACATTCTGTCAAATGAGGGAAAATTTTCATTCATCTACATAAATAAATTAATATATATGTATGTGTGTGCGTGTGTGTGTGTGTGCATGTATACGTGCGTGTATATGCATATATATATATATATATATATATATATACACACACAAAATGACATATACATATATTCATCTGCATACAGATATATCCAGATTTATATGTAGATATACGCATAAATTTATAATCAGACGTTGTCCTTTTTTTCAACAGGTAAGTGCTAAACCATGCCGATGCAGCATCACCTTGATCTTAGTACACCTTGACAAATTTCTTTTTTTTAAACATAGTCATACTAAGTTTAATCAAGTATGTCTTAGTTGGCGATGGATCCCCACTTCCATAAGAAATAGTTGTTTGCCAGTCATACATTTTGCCCGCATAAGTCGATAATTGCCTCGAAAATAAAAATTGAATCAATGATATCGGTCTCGATTAAATTAACTGACTGGATGACAATATCAAAATTCTGAGCAGATAATATAATCTCAGTTGATGATGCTATATTACTTTCTAAATCTACTGGGACTCCCTAATTCGTATAACACCCAAATACCTGATGCGAATCTCTTCTATCACCATATTCATTTTTTTCTAAGTATATGTAAAACAATTCAGATTTTTCAGATGTTTATCCATTTGATACACTCTTGTTTTATCTCATATACCAGCAATTGCCATAACAGTCTGGGGATTCCAACAAAGTATATAAACTACAATACATCTTTGACATTACATTCATCAATGGAGCGTAAGAGATCCATTGCATAATCATGTCCTCCCAGCGATAGTAACTGATCAGTATTAGATATATTATAGCGATGCTCGATTTTTTTTAAATACATTTTTCATAAATCATTTGGACTTGATTTGCGTTGATTCAGAACTCAATTCACTTAATACCCTTTCTTAGAGGTGTACTGCAACAATGGAGACCTCGATTGAATTCTAGCACTGTCTACACCAATTGCGGTCACGCATGTGCGAGATCCAACCTTTAACAACTTCTGCAACTTCATTACACTCTTGGATTAAATGCCTCTCATCGCCTGAACCTGAATGTCAATCCACACATTCTTATAGTACAATCCCTAAAACCCCGTATCTTTCGCATCATCATATGCAATAACACTTTACAAGTTTTAACTTTTGTGACCCAAGGACTGACGAGCACCGTAAATGGCTTTAGTCACCAAACCATACTGCTCGACGGGATAGATTATCAACGGGATCCGAAGCCACCTTTCGACATCAATATCAATTCCTATTTCCATAAGCTTATTTACGTCTTAATGACATTAGAGTATTTACTTCAGTCGGGCAGGACACATACATTATTATGGGCGTACTTAGATAAGCACATATATGCATTTATGTGTGTAATGCTGCAAAAAATACTATTTTTCTCTCTCTTTCTCTCTCTCTCTCTCTACATATATATGTACATATATATAACATAATATTTCTGTGTATTTTTGTATACATCTATATAACTGTATGTATAAGTTCCTATTTTTTTTAGTATAGATATGATGATTGCTGCCACTCGATAAGGGTACAGCAGCTCCTAGAGGAGCCAACAGTCAAGTGTCTCTACGAAGCAGCGTGAGCGTGAGAACGGGATCTCGCGTAGTATCTGGTGCCAGCTTGGAAAATGCTCTCTTATTCGGCGGCAGATCATAGTTCGAGACTATTTTGGTACTTCATACAGCCCTTGGTTTTCCCAGACGGTTTATCCATCTAGGAAATTACCAGGCTTGACATTGCTCAACTTCAGTGATCTTACGAGGACTGGTGTATCCAAGGCGTATACATTACATGCATAAATCTGTGTGTGCTAACTCAAAAGTACCAGTGAGGATTTCACAAGATAGTCTTAAGAAGAAATTGTTGTATTTCAACTGGAAAATACCCAAGACAATATCTGCATATATATCAACATAAAGGTATATCGACAATTGGCATTTATTTAGTAAAACAATGTCTGGAGTTAGTTCAGTAGCGGAGAATGTGCAAAAATTTACAAAATCACGCTGTAACCTGAAATTAAATAGTATGTTCTGTTATAAATGGTACACCACTTAGCAGGGCCGTACATAATAATGCAATTGATAGAAATCAATACAGATATAATAAAATGCAACATCACATGAAATCGATATGATTCAATGCAATAAAATCACTCTTTGAAACAAATAATATGTTGCATTGTAAATTGAAATGACGTTGTTCAATAATATTTAAGGACTTATTCGACTTTTTTAACACCTTTGTTCATTTGACTCAATATCTTGTCCATTTGTATTGATTCAGTTTATTCATATTCATCATTAGTGAGGTGAAATAATTTCTAAAACCGTTGATTTCGCAAGATCTATGAAACTGAACTGCAAATTATACTTGATATCTATGTGCTAGACCCAGAGAAGAACTACTCAAATTAAAGGGCAAACATCTCTCTAGAAAGACTGAAAGAAAACAGGATAAAGTTGGCTTACTTATTCACGAAGACCCGAAGGTAGGATTAAAAGTTACCTAAGATTGCATAGCCAGTGTCACTGTACAACTCTCGCAGTGGTTTGAACTGAACATAATTTAAGTTAACACCTCCACTTTACAGTTACCAAATAGGAGATAATCAACTTTTATGACAACTTGGTCTCCATATTTCAAGATACCTTCACTATCATGGTGTGAGGCCAATTGCTCATTTTGGACAGGCTCATGAAAATCGCGTCGTCAATTTCGGATAGAAAATACGAAACGGAAGAGGGGAAAACTGTTAGGACAGCCAGTGAACGGATTTCAAATCATGAACGCCTTCTTCAAGAATAAAACTAATGAAAGATATTCGTAGAGGAGCCCTTATCACTAGACCAAAAACGAAATAGACTACATCCTCGCAGACAACATTAACACTGCCAAATATATTCAGGTCTTACATCAAGTCAATATAAAAAGTGACCATGTAAAATCCAAATTAACAGCATGAAAATGCTCTATACTAATTAGCACCAGTTCGACGTGTAAAAAGTTCATTTAATTTCTTCAGCTCAAACTGAAAAAGAATATGAGCCTCTCACGGAACCAAGAACAAGAAATGACTATGACCAACATGAATGAAGTCTGGAACGGTTTAACAACCTTCTCTGGTTCAAGTCACCAATATTTTGAAGTTTGAGAATAAACAATCAATAAACTCTCGGAAGGAACCAGGAATTTCATGGGAAAAAGCTGAAATCCCAAATTACCAACACGAAAAAAAAAATAGAAAAAATCGAACAAAAAAAAAAATAGAGCGGAGAAAGCAGAAAACACACAACGCTGGCCATTTAGGAAATTCTTTTCACAGCTTGACCAAAAATAATCTTCCAAAATTTAGCCTGTATAAATTGAGGAATCAGAATTGATGTCGAATTGTCCTATTTGTCAATAAACTTCATGGAATCCACATAATATTAGATGAAGTGAATGAAGAAAGCAAGAATGGCATATCATAATCAGTCTGATAGCGTCTGTCGTTGGACATATACCTTCCCCAAGATTCGCCGAACCTTTCTACAATGGGCATCGTGGAGCCAGTACTTTTGAATTTATCTTGCTCGTCACGTCATCTTACTTCCTGTAGTCTACAGTCTTGCACCTGATATTTTTGGAGAGACCTCAGGACATTAAAACATATGAGAGAGAGAAAAAATTGAGAGATATAAAATCCACACAATGAAAATACCATGTATTAAAAATTTCAGACAACTACCGGACATCACAACTCACAACTTGACTCGTCAGAGATAACATGCACAATTGTGACTAGGAAAAATAGATGGTGTATAGATATCGGTGCTACGACATCCACAATCGAGTGGTCTGATGAATCTTGGAAAAGTCTATGAGGGAGATCTTAAAGGGCTACTGCTATTGCTGCTGCTGCTGAAGATTATGATGATGAACCATATATCATTTTGAGTTTACTAATACATACTTTTTCTTTGCAGGTAAGTCAAATCAATTTACATCTAAAAAGTTCAAAGTTTCAAAAATTCATTATCACTAATTTTAATATAGAATCATTAGAAATGAATGATTGTCTACCATTCGTACATTTGAGTGGATTCTATTCTAACTTATTTAAAAGTATTAAAACTAAAATCAGTAAAAAGTTTGCAACATTTTTGTTTCCACATAAAACGTGGGTTAGCCACAGATGAATGCCCTTCCCAATTTGGCCCACTTTCACTAAACCCACTTTTGTGATGTGTTTTCATTTCAACTCATTCTATATTTTCAAAAGGAAATAACATCACTTTTTTCCCTTTCGTCCATTTTCTGGCTTCCTTTCTCTTCGCATATCTCCTTCGCTCCTTTTTTTTTCCGTTGAATTGTTCCCTCAATAATTCAGAGAACTATTTTCCTTCCCTTTCAATTTTGTACGTTCTCCTTCATTTCACTCGGCACACCATTTTTCACCCTTAATTTCTCTTCATTTTCCACCAACATTTTATACCTTATCTTCTGTTTCTATTGGTAGTTTTCTCTTCTTCTCTTCTGTAATTCTCACTCATTTTTGCTCTCTGTGATCAACATACACACGCTCACAAGTTTGATTCCTGCAGTAGCCCAATTTCCATTTGGTTATTTTTTTTAAAAATTGTTCACATTGTCTACGGGCAAATGATACATTAACCATGTAATAATGGGAGATCATTTCAAATATGTTTCCATATAATATAAAACACAATATATATATATATATATATATATATATATATATATATATATATATATATATATATATATATATATAAATGTGTACTGTAGAGAGTGAGACAGACTCGGGAGTAAAGTGTTTAGAGGTAAAGTTTATTAATCCTTGGATGTAAATTGTCCACACATGTTTTGGGATTCTTTCCATCTTCAGTGGTGTGTGCTGTGAGAGTATGTGTTAAAATTTCCATGTGGAACCAGAGTCCACTATCCGGAGCTATGCATTATGGGTAAATTATGTTGTAAGGGCTGCTGGAGGCCTCCTGCTGAGTGGGAGAATGATCAGTTAGGTATCAGGTCTTTGGTTAAGCAGCAAAAGTTGGTCTTTGGGAGGGCAGAGTGTGTCAAGGTAGGGGGGAGTGATGTGGAGTTAGATTTTTTGGTATGTTAGGGATAGTGTCAATTGAGGGGTGGTGAGGTCAAGGAGCTACTTAGGTTTCAACCTTATAAGTTATTGAAAATGTGTTGGCTATGATTTGGACAGGGGTTATAATTGGCTAAGGTGAATTTTTCTATGGGTCTAGGTGACTTTGAAGCTTCCATTATTGAATGTATCTTAGATGTGGGTGTGAGGATATTATTGGTAGGAGTTTAGTGTATTAGGGTTCTGTGTGATGAGGGTTGTTCAGTTTAGTGTTTAATCCGTTAAGATATAGCGTTTTGAGTTCGTTGATCCACATATCTTCGTGTTTCTCTAGAACTTTTGTTATTTCAATTGGAGTAGTTTCTCTCTCTCTCTCTCTCTCTCTCTTTCTCTCTCTACATACATATATATATGCATATATATATGCCTATATATATATATGCCTATATATATATACATATATATATATATATATATATATATATATATATATATATATATTTATTCTTAGTATTTTTTCAATTCCCCTCTCTACTTGCGTTCTGCCATTCTACACTCTCTTGGTCAAATCATTCTCATCCTCTATGATACGCTCCTCCACCCTTTAGTCGATTGCATATTAACTTGAAACTATCTAGCTCGCTTCTCCTTGTTATTTTCTCTCTCCATGTACGGCTAGCATTGTTGTTGGCCAATGAAGTCCTAGTATTGATTACAAAACTAACAAATGATCTCCTCACGGTTTTATGGGTAATTGATCTACCGCCAGCGTGTCTATGTGTATTCTTATTACGAAAAGAATCTCTCTCTCTCTCTCTCTCTCTCTCTCTCTCTCTCTCTCTCTCAAATTGTTCGATTGTGAAAACGCGTTCGTGTGTGAGTTTGTAATTTTATCTTTACTTTCTGATACGACCGACCAAAATACTAGGTTTGTCCGTAATGAATGTGAACCTTTTAACTGCATGGTTATGAGAAGTTTTACCATGCCAGTAATTAAAATGTTATGTAGCGGTAACCTTGACGTTGATATCAGAAAGTTGCATCAAGCTATGCTGGTCATTTTCTGAGCTATACCTTGCAGAATGAACGTGTGTGCAGTGCACAGGATGAACAATGTGTCTGTTCTGCAACTGCAAAATAAATGGCGCTCTGTTTTGAAAGGTCGATTTCTATATGGACACACTTTGTATAGTTGGGTTGGAGAGAAAGGGAGGCGTGTGAAATAAGCCCGAATTAGAATACAATGAGCAAGTTGGTTGTAGATCTGCCTGTCTGATGGTCAATTATCTTAACTGTAAACAACTATACAGATATTATCCATTTTATGTTCTTAACCTTATTCGGTCATGTTACTCCATCTTGATATTATTCTTTAGTTTTTAGATTAGGTATACAATCTACACTTATCCGAAGGCCAAGATCAAATGTCCTCAGAGCACCATTGAGTGTCTGTGAATTCCTCTTTGCTAATATCATGTCGATATCATAAATATTTTTCTCATGAACGGCCATTGGTGATTTTCAGAAGAAAGCAATTGACAGCAAGTCTTTACTGTACTCCAGGAGTCTTCTTCGTGTTTTTGCTGACTTCACTAGTCAGGATAGCCTTAGTTATTTGCCATGTCCCCAGTTCCTCCAGACTTTTTGTAACATTTTTATTCTAGCTGTTAGATCATTCATGACGACTAGGATAGTTAGACACGTATTTTCAGTATTCACCTCAATATCTTTTCAAACCCCTGTAGTGCTGTGATCTGCACAGTCTCAACCTTTCCTCTTACCTCCAACTTCTCAAATCGTGACTTCAATGTCTTTGACACTGCTTCAAGCACATCTGCTTTTATACTACACTGACCTTCATGTTCCACACGGTTTTTACTCTTTTTCGTATGCATTCTGCGATCCTTACGTATAGCTACAATCATGATTTTGTGCACGAGTATCAGGTTTTGTCTTTTTACATGAATTGTCTGGTTGGTTCAGATGTCAGAAGCCAAGAGTAAATTTGTAGTTTCCACTTTCTAGGACTATCTGGTTTGTGCTGGTATTTGTTGACATAGCCAGATCCTAGTCGTTTAGTTCTCAGTTTATGACTGTAGCTATACAGTCTTGCCTGTTCCAGTCTTCCAGTTTCGGTTTTTCAAATTCTTCATCTTTAGTCTGCAATGTAATTAGAGAGTATCATTCACAAATGTTATTCTCCATATTTATAGTGTTTTTCTTGTCTAGAGTAGTCTGTCCGTTTGAATCGAAGATTAGCTTCTATCTTAAGACATACTCTGGTTTGTGCATTTGACATCGGTTTACATGGGCATTCCTTTTGAGTTCATTCTGTCAATGATATAATTGACAATTGCATCTCTATATCTGCACGATCGGCATAAAATATCTTCTTGGTCATTTCAATTTTGGCTTTCATTTAAATTTTGTTGAATTGTTCTGAGTTGCCATTAATAGGTATTTGATTTCTCCCTTCGAGTCATTTGCTTAAACGAATCCTATTCCTTCGGTTTATTTTTAGAATATCTGTGATCTTTTTTTCTCCATTTTTAGTTCGATGTTTTGAATTTTTTCTAATTCTCCATTGCCCCCCCCCCTCCGTGTCAATTATATGGCAACTTTTTGCTGTTATCTTTGATCTTTTATCATCCGGCTACGTGTAGCCCTAAAGTCTCTTGATAGCAGAAGAGAATGAATCCTCAATATTGACAAATCCCTTTCTCACCTTTTCCACTTCCCACATAGTTTATTAACCTCATCCTTTGGAGGCATTGTGATTTTATAATCAAAGTTTTTCACTTATTTACTCATCCATTTTAAGAAGGTCCTGAATATCTTATGAGTGATACGGCCTAGATATTTATTTGTTTGATCGTGCTTCTGTCGGGTCAAATGTCAAATATTTCTTTGTTCTTCTTTCAATTATCCTTAATGACTTCTTTCAGTTCATCTTGCTCGATTGAATCTAATCTCTGGTAGTTATCGTACCATTCAGGACCTTGATAAAATCAAGTCGGGTATTTTTATTCTTTCTGTTGCATCTCTTTCCCTATTGTATATAAATAACATTTGACATTCTCCATTCCGAGTTCCATTCCTTTGTCTTTGATAGAGTACCAGATCCTTGCATCGAAGCATCCTTTTTTTCAATTGTTAGGGTGAAGATTTTGGGGTCATCTTCAAACATGAGTTGATTTTTGTAAATTAACATATACCATTACTATTCGTTAAGATGCAATTAATTGTTACTATTGCCGTTATAAGATGTTATGAAATTTAGGGAGTCTAACTGAAAATATCCCCTTTTCTGTTGACTTTGATAGTGATTATCATCCAGTATTTTCCAGTTTCAATTTAGATCAGAGTTGTCTTTCCTTTTGTCATCCAGGATGCTTCTTTCCAAGAATTTGTGTAATTCTTGGGCTAGTCTTTTCAATGGGCATTGTTTTGAATGTCTCTCGTGATTGAATCTATCGTATCTTACCGCCTTTCTGTTTTCGTTTCTCTTTATCAAAGTCCTTGATATTAATGTTTTCCCTCTCAAGTAATTCGTTTTCAGTTTGAATCAACTATTCCAACAATTAATAGTGTTTTGTTTTTTGTTTTTTTGTTACGCCCACACAACCTGATCCAGAATGTTTCGCTCCTGTCGCATCCTGTTCTGTTCCTTTGTCCCTACATTTATCTGTCTATATAATTGGCTCTCATTGTTCTGGAACATTCTATTTTATTGATATCCTCGAGTTCTTCGTACATATATCTTAAACCTACTTTTCTTTCAATTCCGTATTTCTTTTCACACAGCTCCTGCTACTTTTGTTCTGTTTCATTTTTGTCCATTCATAACATGGAGTGTTGCATTTATAGTTCCTTTTTCGAATAATTTTGCTTCAGTATGTAAATGTTTTATTTGTTACCTTTGTCCCACTTACCAACAAATGTTTCCATCTCTGCTGATTCCTGTGTTTTTACGAGTATCAAACTTTTCGGTAACTATCCTTGTTCCAGCATATATTATGTGGCGCTATTCGGATGTTTCAAGCATATATATCAATTGTTGTAATTCATATTTACATTTCACTTTTTGTCATCTTTCTTACAGTCTGTAATCTTCGTCTATCGTTGGATATTAATTTATCAACTTTGCTCTTTCCTTTGGTCAGTTTTCGTTTCACTGCTTATTTCAAAATTTTCAAGTTCAATTGCCAGTGCCCGTGTAGTATTTACCTTCCCTCCCCGTTGTTTTTTACTCTATTGGCTGCTTTAGTGAGAGAGTCAACCTCTAAATTGCTTTTATCCTCAAGGTCAAGTTATGATTTCTACTTATTTGCCCCCTTTGTAATTGAGTGTAGTTTTTCACAAGCTCTGTCAGGTAGGAAGACCAATGTTGATTGTAATGTATGAGAGTTCTAGTTGAATTGCCATCTTCCTTCCTTGACTATCTATCTACATAGGCCTTTTGATGGTACATTTCATTTGCTGTCAGCTATTTTCTAGTTTTTGTATCTATTTCTTGATATTGAAACTGTATTGGACAATTGGGACAGCTAGTGTGTAAATGGCCTGCGAGTTTAGTTCTGTATTCGTTATTTGTCTTACTCTTCAATAGTACTCTTTCCCTATTTTCTTTTTCCTGCTATTGTGATGTGTGCCTTTAGTTTGTTTTATGCCTACATATTTATCGGTTTTGACTTGGTTTAATTTCTAGACTTTAGTATTTACGTCTAAATCAATGGATGTTAAGGCATTAATTTCCTATTTTAAAAAGTCTTTGTCGTGCACATCTAAATTTAATTCCATTGTCATCACCGAGTCCCTCCAAAGTCTTCAATAGGGTTTCCACTTGTTCATCATTCTTCTATGATAGGTTTAAGTCATCCATATTGGAAAGGAAGTTTATGTTTTTTTCATAGATTTTGTTCCTGTGTATGTTATTGTTAAGCCCACGTTAGATTGGTATTAGAGATAAACAGAACACAACAGAAGAGAGAAAATCAACTTGCAAAATTTGAAACTCGATATTTATGTTTCAGGTACACTCATGCAATTAGGATGTGAGAGGAATAGTTCTGTTTTCCATTGCCACGTTTTGACCTAGAAAGTTCTTAATTGTAGATTATATCTAGATGTATTCATTAGATTCCATTATCTGTGCTTTGCGATTATCTATCGAGAGGATGGTCTTTGCAGGTGTTGGAATTTCTCTTGCATATTTTTTGCTCTAAAGGAAAAATGTTAGTTTGATTGGGAAAGGGGCAGATTTTATCTGTTAAGATTTTATACGTTGTTGTTATGGAAGTGATAAGCCTATAATTCTTGTTTTTGTTTTGTCTTGTTTGTTCCTGGTAGTAAGAATGTTACCCTGTCTCTTAACCAGAGAGCTATATTCTCTTGATATGGTTAGGGAGCCAGAAATTAAAAATGTGTCTGTTCTTGGAATTTTCCATTTTGGGGTTTGGTTGGGTGCTTCTTTGAGTTCCACAGTAATATCATCTCATTCTTATTGCTCGACGTTATTCATTTTTTCTTCCTTTATTCTCAAATCCTTAAATCCTTAATCCGTACTCGATATCCTTTTCTAGAAGCCTTCAACATACCCAATTTCCGGTGGTTGTTTGATTTCTATTGTTTCTCTGTCTAATTCTTAATGAAACTTCTTAGCATCTGCATTTAAAATCTTAATTTGCCAGTAAAACCTTTTTTTTTTTATCGTGATGTCTTATTCTTTTGGCTCTAACATGTATTTCTTTTTGTATATTTGTTCACCATTTAGGCTGTTAACGTACATTGCTTTTTTATCTTAATATCTTCGATATTAGTGCGATATCAGATTTTTGGTCCTTGTATTCTAGGTTAGATCTAGCAGCTATTCTTTGTTTACTATGGTTGTCATAATTCATTCTTTCCGTGTCATTTTCACCGTCTGCACGATTCTTTTTATTGTTGTTAATACTTACTTTAATCAATTCAATTTCTGCATTTGTTGGTTTATCATTTCCTATAATGTCTCTGCGTAAGTTTGCAATCTTTTTATTATATACTGGCAGTGATCATATCTGATTAAATGTCTCCATATAAAGTAAGTTTCTTTGGTGCTGTTTTGTTCTCGTTCTGTGTATAAAGCAGTCATATCTTGTTTTTACTACTAACATTTATTTCGTTTCCTTGGGATTTTATTACTTGACGGTGAGTCCGTTGGTTCAGGGTTAGGAGTTTCCCAGCTCTGGGGACCCAACAGACCACTTCTATGGGAGTCCAAAACAGCAGCAATTTTTTTCCCCTGCAGGAATGTGATCTTTCGTCAACCACCAAGAAACAGATTCAGGTAAAGGTTTTTTTTCCATTGCAGATTTGAAGTTTTTATTTCATCCTCTCGGGCAAAAAGTGTTTTTTGTGAGACCACACATTTCTTTTCTTACTTTTTTGGGAGGGTGGGGGAGTAGGAGCATTGCAGGCAGCACCTATGAACAGGATAACAAAGTTTTTAAAGGGAAGTACAACTTGCACTGGGCCATCCCCACCCTTTAAACCAGGAATTTTAAGCTATGGGGTACAGAAATGGGTTGGATAGTTGGTCCCTTAGGTCGTAGGTTTGAATTCCTCTGGCAGATGCTTGAGTAAGCTATTGGGGACGACCACCCCAACGCAGAAATATTTTGATTGTAATGCTGACATCTGGTTAAACCACAGGATGTGGATAAATCTTTGAATTTCAGTCATATTTTTGTGATTGTATTATAATACTGTACTGTCATTGTTGGTTTATGGTGCTGTATGCTGCATGGTCGAACCAGGCCCTGGCAGGTCGGTTTACAGGCCTCTAGTACCAATAATATTTCATCTTGATTAATTAGACCATGGGTGTGCGTGGTGTTGTAAGGGAAACTCATTAGACTATATCACTAAGTTTTATTTCTGTTCTCTGGCGGTAATCCAGTTTATGATTCTTTATTTTAAGTCTATTCAACCTGCTTTTTCCCCTACTTTTGAAATGTGCTCGAATGTTAAGTGGATATTTACTGTATCAAATAGTATTGCCGAGCAAAAGAGCATGTACTAACGTCGCTTCATTCTATTGAATTTTACCATAAATTGTGTTTGAGTCGGAAGAATATCGTTTGGTTCATTCGTTATTCTTCATTTATTGTATGTTTTCATCAATTCATTCGTTTGCTTGCGTCCATTCATTTTTACCTCCATTGCATAGAAAATAATCTTTAGAATTTCATTTTATAAGAAGTGAAATGAATTTAAAGCATTCGTCCTTTTTTTCTCTTTCTTTTTTCTCTTTTCGGTTCGGATCTTTCGTTTGCATTCGTGGCCTTGTCATGAAACAAACGAACACTCAATGAATAATGGTAATTCCAGTGAACAGAAATTAGTCACACATCAAAAGAATGGTCAGTGAATGAAATCATTGAAGATAACATTGTAATTTTGTCTTTAAAAATCATCCATCATCAATATGGGAACAATCTCTATGGAAGTCGGCGTATAATAAACGCCCCCAACCATCCAAAGAACATATTTCTCTGCCCTTAATAAAAATGGATAAAAATAGAGAGGTGTGAGCTATCACATGATAAAATGTTCGATTATTCTGCATTGAGGTCTTATTAGATCAAATGTGGACTTCTTGGTTGAAATAATTTGTACTAATTTATTATAAGTTGGCAAAAGGCATAAATATATCGTTTATATGTTTGACATTTATATATCCACGGACACAAAATTCTGCTCAAAATATTTTCCCTAACAAATATTTTCCTTCAGCCAGTGATCACTACTTATACAGTAGAGAGGAGGAATTAACAGAAAAAAAAATTCCCAGTAGCTGGGTTGGTGAGGTTCATTCATAACGATCTTTTTAAAATTATAGCACTTGTATTTCTCAGATCACAAAATCTGACAGACGTTAGTAAACTGATTATGGTACTTCGTATCTTAGACGAATTTTGATGTTGGCTTAGCAGAACGGAGCAGTTCCATTCAACTCTAAAGATACAGCGTAAAATTAAATTACGAATATCCTCAGATTTCGTATCTCCGTATTCATAATACATATATAATTAACTGTGACTTTTTCTGTTCTTCTGAATGAACTCTTACACTATAAGATAACAATTTTGCCGGTGAAATATATCCTATTCATCATTTGAAACGATGGATTCTTCCACTGAAATGAGTAAACTATTTTCCTTTCTAAAATATCTTACAGATGAATCAAACGCTCAGTTCATATATTCTCCATGACAACCCCTCTCAAATATGTTCAAAACGAAAGACAAACACAAAATCCCCTGATGCTTGAACAAATTCGAATTTGTGTTTAAACATGCATGAGAGTGGATCAATGAGTCCGTAGTCTGACATAATTATTATAAAGCTATCCATCCAAAAACTCTCTGAATAACGTTCTATCAATTTGATACATGGAAAGGCACTGGTTTAATGCATTTGCTTACTAAAAAAAGGATTATTTTAAAAGAAAAAAGTCCAAGTGTAGTGAGTTTGATTGTCACGGAAGTATGAATATTGCGACCTTGAGTTACGCTTGATGAATGACTGCAAATGTTTTCTTGGGTTTTGTGTCGCTAAAAACTCCTCAACAATTCTTTTAGTCAACAAAAATCTATGTGGTTCATCATTTGGGGTATAAAACATATCAATAGGATACAATGTGTGCAAATGGATACGTCTAATTGCATTCAAATGCAGTGATTTATGTACATTGCTGTGAATTACTTCCTTTTCATCGGAAATGAGCAGCATTTTATCTGATCAAAAGCATGTGATGAATATAATTGTAATTCCCCTCCTCTCTCTCTCTCCCTCTCCCTTTCTCTCTCTCTCTCTCTCTCTCTCTCTCTCTCTCTCTCTCTCTCTCTCTCTGTCTCTTCACCTGCAATAGCCCTAGGAACAAAAATATTGATACATATTTATAGAATAGGGAATAATTATAGATCATTTCACTCAAAACGACATTCATTCACGTAATTTTTGAAAGTCTATACGTGTATGTATTTAATTAAACATGCACATCCATTGAAATACACTTTCTTTTTTGTTTTCTTTATTATTTTGCAGAAATATTGATATAAAAATTGTTCTTAAGATTATTATGTATACATTGAATGAACTCAAGTGGGAATGCTTGAAAACAAAACAATTATATATATATATATATATATATATATATATATATATATATATATATATATATATATATATATATATATATATATATATATATATATGGTATAGGATGCCCCTAGCAGATGGGATACCATTTTTTCATCTCACAAAGCTAAGCTCCTGATGGTGGACTCATGTTCCATATCAAACTTATAATCTCTAGGGGTATACACCCCCCCACACACACACACACAGCACACACTACTGGAGATAGAAATACTCCCCAAAACATGTCTAGACCATTAATGAAAACATTCACAGATAAATAAATCTAACTTCCATAAACTTTCACTCCTGGGTCCGTCTCACTCTTTATAGTTCAAATCATATATATATATATATATATATATATATATATATATATATATATATATATATATATATATATATATTGAAATTTTGCATTATATATATATATATATATATATATATATATATATATGTATATATATACAGATATATATATAATGCAAAATATCAATAATCCAGAGATTATATATACTTAATACTTATTAATTCATCGTGTTCTGTATTATGTCTCAGGCGAACGATTTCTTGGTTAAAACACACAGTACCACAAGCATTGGCTCAGATCCTTATGCCAAGTTGTCAATGAAAAGACAAACACTGGGTGTGAAGAACTAATCCGTCATAAACGCATCAATGAACAGAATGCCAGATAATTAGTTACCGTATTTACACGATCTTAATCATTTTCCGAATAAGCGTTTACTGCGTCAGTATCGTTTAATGTTCGGTGGCTGTATAGATATGACTAATGGAAATACCAGCCCAGGTTCTATCATCGTTTTTCTTCCACTATCAACGGAACGTAACAGAATGTTAACGAGCTGTTAAACGATTAGAATGCATTGTTTTATTGACAACCAGCAAGTTGAAGTACATTTTACCTTTTGGTATATGTGTTCATCTCTGGTCTCTTCCAACTAAATCACTGCATCAGTTTTCATGTGATCTACATTATACTCAGCTCTGCTTTTGTTTTCTTTCTGTCCATGTATCTGTCATAGATAGTTAATGTTTGGAAATCGTAACAAAGGAAGTATGAACATACAATTAGGAAAGAATTTATGAACTAAACATTCTGACTTTTCCTGATACGCTAAAATTTAAACAATTTGGTCGCTCATAGATGGGCTACAGTGATCAAATCCTGCGACTGAACTCGATTTATTCCATGGTTTTATTTTCACAGCTGAGGCTGTTGAAGATAAATCAAATCAAAACAAGATCTTTTATTTTTAATGTTTTTAATATCTTAATTTTATAATCATTTTATGTGTTATGATCATGAAAGATTTGATATCTTTTAGTATCTTTTCTACGATGTTTCAGATAATTCATCCTCTCACCTTTTGGCTTGATGATTAGTTCTCTGAATAAACCGACGCGTGCATCGTCATGATGCTTGGTCATTTTCTTAGACACACTGCAGCATTTCCTTCTACCACTGAGCTGATGTTCGATTTTTTCTCTAATGTCACTTTTTGCTTGATCTTTGTTGGTATTTGGTCACTAGCTGTTATGTCTTGGATGTATAAATCCTGCAGTATCAGCATTTAAATCAAATCAGAGACTAAAAGAACTTGTTAAAAGAAATATTGGTGAACGAACCATGGGTTGTTGACCTAAACAAAGAGGAGAATGTGTATAGACAATACAAATGCTTAAAATTTGATTACTTGCATCTGGTATCATTACATGAGTCCTTATATAAATTATTTTGCAATTCCACTGTACTTCAATTGAAAATATCAATAGCATTACGTTTAATCAGCGTTGATATGGACTTTAAGGCATACGCAAAAAAAGAAATAGTTTGTTTGTTTGTTGGTGGGTTTGTTTCGGGGTTCTTTTTTATTATTTCCAATTCATGTGTCAGTCAGACTAAGATATAATCACAACTTCCATGGATAATAACGTTCAACGTAATAACAACTTTGCCAACAACTTTAAAGGGATTAATTTGAAAACAAAAGAGACAACTAAAGAAATATTCATGTAAAAGTTTTCCATTGTTTGATAAAAATGAGCTAGTGATGGCGAATGAATTAAAAACATAAAAGGAATTGAAAAGATTGCTTGAAAGGAAGAAAACTTCTTTCAAGTCAATGGAAGTTACTGAAAATGATTCCAAGAGCTCTCTTGATTTTATCAAAAACATTATTCCAAACACCCAACAAGTCGATTTTAACTCGTACAATGGAATGCAGGCCTTAGCTTCCTGCACAACCTGAGCCCTTGTTTGAAGGTTGCTGTATTTCTAAATGAAAGCAACATGCTTAGTTATATAGTTGAAACACTATAACGCATTTGAAACAATAATAGTTGCACATAATTACTACCATAAGTTTACAAATGAAGAAATATTAGCTAACAATTATGAAATCTGATATTTTACGGAATTTTCGAAGACAAACTGTAGTTTTTGTTTGAATGATCCATGATTGATAATTCTATCCTCTGTGACAAAAGCCAATCCTGAATTTCACAGATACATATTGATAATAATATATTAACATCAATGATATTTGCGACTTGTATGTGGAAAGAGCATAAGTTTATCAGCTGTGAGGCATAATTTTCTGTCAAGAAGAAAAGTAATGTCAATCTTCCTGTTTATGACTAGGTTGAGACTTTTTTCTTAATGCAAAATCCTTCATCAAAGCAAAGGATAAAAAATCCAGGAAAGTAATGAATTTAAAGGAAGAAAAATAAATATTCATTTTGTTCTAAGCATCAAAAATGGCCTCATCATTAATAACACTGATAGAATTTTGTCTATTTTAAAGATAACTATGCATAGCAGAATCAAATGCTCAGGCAGTATGATTTTCTTCACCCAGGAAAAAGATAAGATTCTTTTAGAACCAATTTATTGAGAAGGAATTTAACGGAACATTCTCGTATTCTGTAGCTAAGTGAAGCCACCAAAAGTTGTTGACTAACAAAGGAGCAAGTGTTCAATTGTTTTCAACTTTTGTAATGCGCAAAAGCTGACAGTTTCCTTTATTCGTTTGACTATACAAGTCTAAGATATCCATCCTTAAGAAATATGGACTTTTTAAAGCGATTGTTTATATGTCCATTTACGTTTTATTTAATATCCGCTCTCTTAAAAACTAATAACGCTACCAGGTACTTTAGTGTGCTGATGGATACATCACTTCGAATACAAAATGATCCACTTTTTTTTTTAAATCTATCTTTTGGAAGTTTTTTTGATGATGCAATCTCTCAATAATTTGTCCGCTTTAGCCAAAAGCATTTTTCTTCCTCTGACTTTGACATCTGTTCACACCAATTAGCGCACGGGTAGCGTTATTTTATTTCAGATGTTTTCTTTCTTACAGATTTCTTTTACAAGTTTTTTAATCTTGAATATGGAGAATAGAAATTAATCATGATCCATAACTATCAATTATTTCCAGTTCCCATTTGGGTTGGGTGGGGACTAATTACCTCAGAACAGTTCTGGTTGACTATGAGTGTCTCCGTTAATTCCTGACCGATCTTACCACTGAGCTTACAGGCATCACTGGTAAAAGCAAGTCAAAATCAAACACTCAACCTCATCCACTATTGATATTTTCTGATGATGTTCCTATGGTGTCAGAAGCATCGGAAAATTTACAAACTGTTGACAAAGAAAGCAAAAAAAAAAGTTAGCATAAAGACAAAACAAAGTAAAAGTAATGTTTAAGGAAAAAGTTCCCCAAAAGGACCATAAGAATAGAGAGCTAGGCTCTACAAAAAGATAACAAATTAATTTACTCAGGACAGGTAATAAAGTTAGAGAAAGCCTGATTGGCTGGAAATCATTTGATATGAATAGAGAAACGTTGAAGAATATTTTGCTAGTTCATGTAAAGTATACAATGGACACATATTACCAGCGATGCCTTATTTATTTTAAATACGGAAAAAAACAAAATGAACTGAGAACGAACTTGAAATCACAGAGAGCCATGGAAAGACCAATGCTGGGAAAAATTCTAATCGATAGGGAAATATCAACATTAATCAGTGGGAGGACATCTGTGAAGAAAATCATACGAATAATTAAGCATTTAAAACTGAGATTGGCTGGATACTTAGCAAAAAGATATGACAACAGATAAATCAAAAGAATAAGTAATTGGTGCCAATGAGAGAGTGAACATAGGAAAAAACAGATACAAAATGAAGGGATGAGATAGAAAGGTTTAGACTGAGACAGCAAAGGTTGGCACAATCACGGTCGTCAGATAATAGAATGAAAACGGCATGGATCCAGCTTTGAACTTATAATCAATTGCTGTAAATTGAAATGAAGTTTCATTTGAATTAAAATTCATGAATAAATCAATCAAATACAATCATATAATGAGGTTTGAAATTGCAAACGAGAAGTAAATGCTATGTTTTGTTTATGTCATAGGAAAAGATACTACACTTTGATCTTGAAGTCCAGGCTGCTGAAGATGTATTCCGACACCCCACTGTTCTGATCATCATCATCAGCAGCAGCAGCAGTGGCAGCTGCAGCTCATTAGCCTTTTTTGTTTGACATCTTCCCAAAACCGAAATCAAAATTGAAAAAACAAATTTTTTAAAGATACAAACCTACTTGAATCCTTGAGTATTTTTTTGAAATTCTATGATGAATTTTTTATTTCAATTTCTCCGAAAAATTCATCTCACAAAAAAAGTGCTTGACTTAGTTTCAAGTTAAAGTTCATTTTTTAGAGTCTAATATAAGTCATTTATCGTACTATTCATGACCTTTTTCGATCCAACTGAAAAAATTAAAATTAAAAAATCTGAGGGGAATAGTTTGAATTCACTAGCACTATCTGTTATGGAAAATTTTCGTTTATTTTTCATTCATTTTAATTGCCACCCAATAAAAGATTTTGGTTTAGTTTTAATTTGAGTTTACAAACTTATATTCACCAATAAACTATTTCGATAAAAATGAAATCAAATTAGAGTTGTCAAATTTTTTCCTACACGAATGATAAAATAATGGAAAAAACAAAAAAAGACAGCCATTACCTTTTGTGAGTTGACTTTATCATCATGAATTTGTCAGAACTAAGACATCGGAATTTCAGAATTTTGAATTTAAAACATGATTGAGAGAGAGAGAGAGAGAGAGAGAGGGAGAGAGAGAAAGAGAGAATGACGTCGTGATGTCATGTCTTGTCATCTGGTGTTTTTTGTTAACTTTGAAGTTGCGTTATAAAAATATTATCTTTATGATATAACAAATATATATATTTTATTAATTTTTCTTCAAAGTAAAAATTACCTTGGTAGTAAGGATTTCATTGAAACACCTGATATAATAAGCATTGAACGATGAAAAACATGACAATTTAAAAGAAACACTAGACATTCGTCCGATATTTTGAGGTTTTTGACCGACCATGCTATCTATAATAACAAATAAATTTCGTTTCTTTTTTTTGTAGATTTTCCACGTCTGGGTTGTCTAGGGCGCTCCATTTGTGTACTCGAGGTTCAAATCCAACTGGGAGTAAAACTCGCTTACAAAGTCAGTGGTAGATTAACCATAGGGCTGAGTACGTCTTGCCTTTATTCCTTGCTTCCAACCCAAAGGGGTGGGCTAATCACTAGGCTAAGAAGGCTTTTTCTCTCTTTCTGTTTGTTGAATTCTTAATATTGAGTCTTGATATCATTTTCGTATGTAACAATGACAAGAAAGAAAGCGAATAGCAGTGACACGATGACCTACGCAAAAAACATTAAAAAATTCATCTCCTGCTTCTACCAGAACTACTAAGGGAGTTTAAATAAGACATGTAGTTCTAAAATGGTATTGTTTCCTTCTCTATCTTCCTTGTTACTCTGATTCTTTCTTCCTTCGTTTTTCTCTCTATTTTCACTCACTTCTTTCTTTCTATCTATTTTCTATTGGCAATAAGGTACCACAATGTCACAGGCAAAGGAGAAAAGGAAGAGAGAGGGAGAGTGTGTGTGGGGTGTTTGTGTGTGTGTGTGTGTGTGTGTGTGTGTGTGTGTGTTGAATAAGATCCATGCTCAATCTTTCTCTGTCTCTCTTTGTCTACCTTACTTTCGATAGATCAAGAGTTTGTAGATAAATGAAAACGTCGGAGACAAGACATCTGATAAAGCAACCTAGTTTATATACAAAGATTATGTAAGGAACAATCCCCAGACTGTGATCCCAACTGAAACATCTCTTTCCTTCGTGATTAGTAATCTTTGGGTGAACCAACCAATGAAAAGCTGTAGATATTACGCATAAGTTTCGACAAGATTATTGATACAGTTGATAATAATGTTGAGAGGTATGTACCCGGAGAGCCCAGCATATATGGAATACAGAAAATAGTTCTCATCTCCATTGCACACATTATTAGAAAATGTTCATCAATTTGAATGTACGTAGAATACCTACCATACATTACTTTACACATATAGAGTATGTTCAAGTGTTGCATTGTCTGTATATGTGAAAGTCCTCCCCTTTTTTTTTTATCTAAAGTATGGACTGGCATAACTTACAAGGTTATGAGCTTCAGGTCTCTGGTTGAAACTCAGCTAATGACTTACATTAAATGAAATCAAAGCAAAGAACAACATCAATGGTAATAATAATTGATGACATATAGGTATCTACAAAAAACTTGAAGACAGAGCCGCCAGGTGAATTCAAGAGTTTTGGTAATAATTATTGCATGTCCTGATGGTCTAGAAAAACTATTTGTAAGAAAAATAGCTGGACCTGAAAATTCAGCTTCCTCGATTCCGATTTAAACTTCAATTAATTACTAAAGATCAAGTTACGGTAGTAAACCTTTATATAATAAAAAATCCTATTCAAGAAAGGGTGGTTTTTTCATAGAAAAAGTGTTTTGATAAAAAACAGTTTGAACTCTAAAGCAGATACCAATAAAGATCTACATGAGTAATTAGAGGTATTATATCAAGATTAATATCTAATATGGCTATATATCCAGCGAAATTTTACTCCTTTCTTCTATTTGTCCATACATGCCAACAAAGTGTTAAATCTTGAATAAATATCTTGGACAGCAACAAAAAACGTCGCTCAATTACTAATGAAATTAACCAAAATATTAAAAGAACTTCATAACAAGATACTTTCAATTACCTGGAAACTTGATAGTTTTTTATGCCTCATTTTTCTGTATAAGATGCAAATTCTGGATATATGCCATCATTGTTTGCAACCAATTTGCATTTTTTGATAATTAAATACCAAGAGATTATTTATTTATTTATTTATTTGATTATTTTTTGCAAATTTTTCAAGAATTCAGGTTGATTGTTAATTTTCACATCGATTGTCGCTAGGTGATGTTCTAATACTGTACTTTTAAAGTTAATGGCAGTTAATATTTTCAGCCAAATAGATGATATTAAAATACATCAAAGGCATCCATATAGTTTTTTCATGCGGTTTAAATATATGTGTGTTTCTAGTGTCAAATGTAATCGTAGCTCTTGATCAATCAATTTCTTCAATGCAGGTAATTTTTGCGCAAATGGCTTAACATTTCCCATCTTTGCAGACCAACGTGTAACACTCATAAAATGTAGAAAACTATTTTTCATGGAACACTATTGAAGATGTTAGATAGTTTCTGTACGATTCCGAAACGTACATTGACTCTCGGGTAGTATACTGCTGCCCTCACCTCACATAAAATTGACATGAACAAGGAAAAAAATGCCCTAGGATGAACTTGTAAAATCCATGATTGTTCTCCTTTATATACACAACTTATGTTGAATCCATGACATAAATTGGTATGTTGTGTTTTCCAAGATGTTTTTTCATCAGTACAGTCAACAAATTCGAAAAATCTCTCAAAAACAGCTCATTTGCTGCTGTTAATAACATTATCATAAGATTGTTTGTTTCCAATGAGCGGAATCTGGTCTGGCATCTACCATGATTTGAACATATTTTGCAGTTCCTCTTCCGATTAACAACATGTTCTGCATAAAATGATATAAATTCATTTTGCATTCCAAACAATACATAGATTTAACTTGAAGTCTATTTTTTTCAATTTAAAAATACTTCACTCTTCTCGAACGCTAGTGCTGACTTAAAATGACGTAACTTCAAGCATATGCGATAAAAATCAACCGTCTAATTCATCAATGAAGTTAAATAAATCTCTGAAAATTAATCCTAATTCATGCAGGAATAAAGTCACATCAAGAATTATTTTAGTAATTCATCAATTGCAATTGCATTTCTCTGATGAGGTTCTAATTTTCTCAATTCTTCATGACTAGTTTTGTGATTTGCACTACTTTCATACTCAGGAATACTATTATATAATTTCTTTAAACTTTTCCATGGTCCCCAACCAATGCAAGTTCATAAAATGATCCCTGGCATAATGGCCAGTAATGGACAAGGAAAACAATAAGATGACTCCTTGCTTTGACTCCAAACTAACCAATCACGGAAAAGAATTTCATTATTTTTTCCAAACATAATCAGGGAAAAGATTTCCATGTAAGTCATTAGGCATATCTGAATACTGTCTTCTACACCAACTTATGTTTCAGCTCGTTAATTAAATATTGTCTGTTGTAGTTCTGGAAATTACTTCTTAATTCAAATTTGTTTCTTTTACTATTACTGCAACTTGAGTCTGACAATAAGATGAAATGGTAAATTCCGTATAACCAAGAATTTTTCTCCTTACACTTGTTCTTCTCTCCTTCTCATTACGTTTCTTTCGCTTTGAGGCTCCAGATTTATGATGGTAACCCATTGTTGCTGGAGAAAGAATTCGGAAAATGTAAAATGAACAAATTTTGTAAGCAAGTAATGAACAAAAACAGATGCAGATAGGGAATCGGTTCTCAGGATTAGAGTTGATTGCAACTGATTAAAAACTAAAAATAGTTATTGATTTCTTTCAATTTGTAATATTTCATATTATTTATGTATGTACTCTTTGTATTCATTTATCATAGATTCATCATAATCATCATCATCATATCAATGTTATTAGCAATCTTGACAAAAAACAAATTCATTTAAATATTTCATCAAAAGATGCACAAAATCAATATGAAAATTGATACAATTGAGAAAAAAACATATTACTTCATTTGACTATTTTTTCCACATTTCCGTCAAAATATATGAGCGTGTTTCTCAGAAATCTTTCAATCATTCTTTATGACAATGACACCGTTGTGGAACATAGCAAAATAACAACCAAAGAAGATAATAAAGGTATCAAAGTGTCCCAAACTTTGCCCAAAACAGCATTATCTTTTTAGAAAATTGTTTTGATTTTCTACTTAGTGGATAATTGATTATAATGCAATATTAATGGAATAACTAATTCTCTGTTTGACTGCTTCGAAGTATTTCAATTTATATTGGCTGGTGACCTATGCTGGGCAATTTATCGGACAGTATTTTGCTTGGTTTAGTCAGAATGTTGCTGGAAGATTTCACCCTCACTACGATTATATTTCCTGATTAGCCATCTGCAAACGATCATAATAGCCTTTAATTGTTGATAATTTAAATATGTGATTAATTGTATAATTTCAAAGTAATTCTTCATATTTCTGCATTATTTTTACAAAAAAGGAAAGCCATTTCCTTAAGCAATTATCCAGTGTGTATTAGTCATAAAAGAAACCTCTACTAAGATAGTGTCAATGAAATGGAAACATTCGATGAAACAAGATGGAGAATAAAAACAGAGACGTAATTATTTTGAGCTAGAAATGCGTGCAATAGTAAAAGTGGGAGATGATTAAGTGCGTAAGATGAATTGAAAACTGATGATTGGAAACAAAAAGAAAATACCAAAGAGAGAGGCATGGACACTGATAATGACGAGTTCAAGTGAATTGATTAGTAAAGGAGATAAACCATCTCAGATGAATGATAATAATTTTATCGCAATCCATGAAAAACCGTGCCTCTTGAGGCAAAGGATTTTCTGCTGAAAGATGGGCTCCCAAGTGATAATGAATTTGTTGACTATATCCCAACAAGAACGAATCTTTGTGTGATATTGGATTAAGCAAACATTAAGACCAGTTTTAAGATGACAGTTCAATTTCTCTACGCCAACTTGCACAACAAATACAAACGCAAATAATCGCCTCCTAAATTTATTACATTGTTTAAGCAGAGGCTTCATTTTGCCATTTATTCAATCAGATATTCAATGATAAATTACACTGATGGATCCCTGTTGATCTCTATCAGCTGATCGGTGGCGAAACCCACATGGGACAGGTCATTCTTTCCGACAATGATCTGTTGTAATATTATTTTGAAATTAGTCCTAAATCTATATTCATTGGATTGATTAATTTATATTCAATTTTATTTTTTAAATCAGGATTGTTGTCTCTAAATTTCATGTAGGCTTCATAATAAACAATCTTCCTAACACAATCAATAATGTTTAATCCCTTGGTGATATGATATACATTATTGGTTTATTTTGTTTTCAGTATCATCACCATCAATATTGCATGGTTTGTAATTTGTTCCTTAATTAAGAAAATGCATGTGTTGGTTTTGGTTTTGCGAATGTTTTTCGATTTGATTGCTTTTACATAGATATTGTTTGAATTTGCAATCTTTTTATTCCTTTTCCATTTGCTTCTGGAAATATTTAATTTTGTTTCAATTTTTTTTTTTTATTAGACAGATACTTATTCAAGAAAAGTATTAGTTGATCTATTTCTTAATCCAGTCGGCCATACAAAAAAATGCAGATGGAAAAAATCAGGTTAAATTACTCTCTAAAAAACCTCATCATTTTTTTATTGGCCGGAAGAATACCCCTGAAGTGTTTCTATTTCAACGACATCATAGAAAATGGGAAAAAAACCATTAATACTGCAGTTTCAAAACCGAAACTAGTCCATTAACTTCGATCAAAATTTGGTGATGATTCCAAACATGTGTAGCTGGCCTCCTATTAGTCCAATACTCTCATGCCAATGAAGCACAAACTATCTCCACCAGTTTGGCTCTGAGTGATAGGAATGAGGAGGTCTGCTCAAAGGAGCCAACTTTCGAGTCCTTTGTACTGTTACAAATCACTGAAGAAAAACACAATGATAAAATGAAAGAAGTTATATTCAGAATTAACATTGATGAACACTTTGACATTGCTATTAGTCTTACCATGCTTAACAATTAACAATGAAAAAATCAAAAATTCATGTGCATTCAGTATGAAAGCATAAATCCTTGCAGCTACCGGCACTGTTTAATCGTAGAGAAAACCTGGCAGACAAGAGGGGGGATGGTTAGGAAAAGGCATCAAGATAAATAAGAGTTGGAAAGAGATGAGACATTGGAACGTGTACTCTCGTCCGAATCTTTATATTCTTTAGGGGAAAATGGATGAGACTATAGACCATCATTTCTAATTGGTTTTCCGTTAGGAACTCTTCATTTAAAGCCCTCAAAGATAATTGGGGGTAAAAATATTTCAAAATCTGTCAACGTAACAGGGGCAATGCATCGCATCAATTTATCAGGTCGAAGTGCTGCTTTGATAATTGTTGTTGTGAAAGCCTCAGGCTTTGATGTTTTCAATCACATGCTCTCAAAGCTGCATACGTCATCAAAGAAAAAGCCGGTGAGAGGTGACAACCTGAGAAGATCTGACATCATTTCTTCCAGAAGATGTTATCATCCATCATTGGGATGGGGAATTTTTCTGGATATTATGGGAAAGAAGATCATAGAAACCAAAATCGAGGGGGGAGATTTTTCTTCTTCTTTTGGTTCCAGAATCGAAGATTGAGATTGTTTTCTTTTATAAAGAAAATAAACGTTCATTTGATTGTCACATTCGAGAGGGAATGTTTACTTTCATTTCGTGGATCTAGGTTTTATTGCATTTAAATACCAGAAGCTGTTTGATGTCCTCACGACAGAGCGAAGAATTGGAAAACCAAATACGTGTGCTTCCAGGATATAAGACGATGAACATAGAACAGCTTGTGAGACACCTGATCTCTGAGATAAATCTGACCAATATAGGTTTACATCATGGGGGTTACGTTGAGATTAAAAAGGCATTGTGGCATGATCTCATTAGATACTGGGTTGTCATCATATGTTGGAAAGCGTACAAACTTATCTCTTTCAATCATTTTTTGTCGAATAGGTGGCCCTGAAACTGGCCTTTTCAAAAGATTTGAAAGCAATGATATGATGAAATCAAACTCAAAGGGGAAAGTGGTGTATCAACTCCGACACCCGACAAAAGATCAGCCTCTTTGATGCATCAATATGTCAGGCGTTTGCATGGCTGACAATGATAGCTAAAAGGGGTTTCACGAGTGTTACATGGAGCCAAAAGTTGTTAATAGTGCTACACTGATAGGGAAAGAACCATGAAAGTAATGTGTATTTATGATGTAGCAATTTTTTCCCGAAAATGAATCACCGTAGCCAAGTAGCTTCATTTTTCAAGGGAAATGCACTTTCTGTAAGTTTACGAAAATACCTCATTTCGACGCTTTAGACGATGATACTGAGTTGTATGTGTTACGCACAAAGTGCATACAAGTCACAATTTCAGCTATTTGAGAGTGATATTGAATGTCAAAAATATGTCCATGTGTGTGCTTACAATAAAATGGCTGTGTGTATGTTATTGTTGTTCTGTTCCCAATCCTTTTCCAATAAGAAGATGAATGGAGCCAGGGGTCAAGTGAAGCTATTTCCTTCGCAAAGATAGCTGGCTGATGAAGAAGCGATTTTGGGACCAGTACTGACAGGGTGATAAGAAACCACAGAAAGTTGGTGAACTTATGTGTATGTGCCTGCATAAGTGACACAAAGATTAATAGATATATGTGGGAGCAAGTGTGTGTGTGAAGATTAACTGAGAAGTTTAGAGAGAGAAAGACAGAAATAGTAAGTATTTTAGAGAGTGATAGGAGCATTTTTAGTCGCAAGTAGGAATGGATAACAGTGTAATATGAATAGGTTTATTTGAGTATCCCAGAAAACTTGGACCGTGTAAAATGCAATATGAAAAATGTATCATTTTAGATGCAGGAATCTTTCAGTGCTGTTTCATCTGATTACACCATCAAAGGAGGGACATAAAATGAAATACCTTTTATTTACATAATCAGACTCTTCATTCTCTATATGGAACCAGTTTATGCCCTTCCATAGCGTTTTTCTAATGGCAGATTCATCATGTGTTCTAAACACAACAGGCTTTCCAGAAGATTCTATCGACGATGTCAGGGCAGCTATAAGACGCACTCATCAGAAAAAAGCACACAGCCAATGTTTCAAGACATGGCGACCAACGCTGTAAGAAAGGATTCAGGCCAGAAGTGCCTTCAGTTATCTAAGCAATTAATGACAATGAGATTAAAGGCACTCACTGCCCAGAGTTGTCAGTTTTAAGAGAACAGGTGTAACACGATAGAAGGACGCAAAAGGGTGTAATTTTCTATTTAATTTTTAATAAGAATAATATTAAACTTATACTCTCTCGCATAATCTATCTCATATTCTCCCTCTCATTTTCTCTCACTCTCGATTGCTAATATTGCAACTATTTCCTATAAATACCACGTCACAGCTGTGGCGGGATAAAAGTTTCCATTTTACAAAAGACTATTATTGTAAATCTAGCACCCCTAAAAAGAAAAATTTGAGAAAAAAAAGCTGTTCATAGAAGATGACTACTGGACTACACATGGAAACTTTCTAGGTTCTATACCAAGGAATGTGACCATGAGTACTGAGATAAATACCGAATTCAATGGTGGAATTTAATTGTAAATTAACAACTAAGAAAATACAACTGTGCCAGGAAATTAACAGAAATTGACAAATGTTACATCCTTTCGAAAGTATTTATTTACAATAAAAAATAGAGATTGCTTGTAAGAAAACATGAAAAGATTACTAAAAAATTAAGAAAATGCTCCTTGTCCGTCATTTTTGATGAAAGATATATATATATATGTACTACGTTTACACAATAATTTTTAGTCGTTTTGGTCTGTGATAATCAAGATGTAAGACAGCTGGATTTACAGTGAACACCTTTGTCAAAGTGAACACATTGTGTATCTCAAATTGTTTTGAAGAGGTTTCTGATAATATTTTTAACAAACACTACATGTTTTCCACCTATATATCTACTTTATCAATTTCCATTCTCCTAATTTAAAGATTATTTTCCACTGCAATTTAGACCGCCTATTGTATAAGTTATGTAAAACTGCACAAAATTATCTTTGCCAGATATATTATACGGTACAACAGGCATTGCTGAATCTTCAAGTCTTCAGAGGGTTACTCACTCACAGCCTACGCCGTTTTCCCAAATGTTTGTTCGCGAAGCCAATCCGTACATATATATATATATATATATATATATATATATATATATATATATATATAACGCAATTTTGAATTCATTCTATTGGACAAAAATGTCCATTTCTTGGATACATAGTGTTGCGTTGAAAGAGACAAAAAGGATCGAGGATAAACAAAGTAGTCATTTGGTCTTTGCATTAGCGGAGGGTTTTTCAGCACAATGGTAAGTGCATATCATCGCTGATGCAGATACATATCGATGGCAAGTTTGATTATTGCAACAGCCTCATTTTAACTAATTGTTTATTCTATTTACGATGTCTAAATTGAATGATGTTTTAACCGTGTGACGATGGGAAATCATTTCAGATAAGTTTCTATATAATATGACACAATTCATAATTCATAAAAAAACATATCCTGCTTCTTTTTTACAGTATGGCAAACACCCATACCTACCTTCCAAGGACAGATGAGAAGGGTGCTAAGATCCATTGGAGCTCTAAGGCCACTGAACCACATCAGCAGTGACCAATCCACCAGAACCCTTCCAACACGTCAAGGGCCAGCATGGTTTGGACAATCAAAATCATACCGGCCGTTCATGCTGGGCCCTCGATCCCAAAAGGCCAAGCCAAAACGCTACCTTCGGGTAGGGGTGATGTGTTCCACGGGCAACAACCCAAATACTTCACCAAGCGATCATCCGTTCCTGCTGGGTCATCAACCTTAAAAGGCCCAGCAGAATCACTTGCCTTTGGTGGGGTTGATGTACTCCAAAAGCGACTAACAAAACTCTTCACGAAGAAAACATCCGTTCCTCCAAGGTCATCAGTCCAACAGCGATCACCCAATCATAGCCCAAAAACCATTATTAAAAGAACAGCATTATACATTGGCACTTACAACGTCAGAACACTGTCAATTGATATACACCTAACCGATCTAGAAAGTAAAATCAAAAAATCAAATCGGACATTATAGGCATTAACGAAATGAGAACCCCCGGAGAAGAACTAATCTCCTTTAAAGCTGCAGAAATGAGAAAGCAAAACAAAGTGTAGTACGCTTTCTCATCAATAAGGACCTCAAAGATAATGTAGCAGGTTTCAAAGTCGTCTCTGATCGAATAGCTAGCGTCATCATACAACTTTCAAAGCGATACAAAATGAATATCATCCAAGTCTACGCTCCCACTTCGCAATCAACCCAAGATGAAAGAGACAACTTCTCTGATGACTTGAAATACCTACTCCAAAACACCAGAAAATTTTTCAATGTCATCATGGGAGACTTCAACGCAGAGGTGGGACAAGGAAATGAAGATTGCATCGGCAAAATCAGATATAAAGTACGGAACGAGAGAAGAGAAGATCTTGTAAGCATTGCAACTGCTAGCAGGTTCAAAATCATGAACACTTTCTTCAATGACTCAATAGGAAATGGAGTAGGAAAAACTCCAAGCACAGAACGAAGACTACATCCTAACGGACAAAAGTTAAACCACCAAGGACATCCAAGTCCTGAATCAAGTCAACGTAGGAAGCAACTAATGAATGGTAAGATGTAAAATGCGAGTAAATACCAACAAAGGATGCAGAATAATGTTCCACGCCAGAGTGTAACCACTATACCAAAAGAACACACTCGAGCCCTAAGGTTTGAACTGAAAAACAAATATAAATTTTTACTGGACAAGACGACGCCAACGACAACGAACAAAACAACAAAATGACAGCATCTATAATTGAAGTTACCAATATATTTAAACCAACGAGCACACAGACTATTTGTAAAATCTTAGATAAAACCAGGAATCTCATGAAAAACACTGGAACCTCAAGCCACCAACAACAACGAGAAAGAAAATTGAAAAGATCGAACAAAATAACATAATCAAGAAGAAACGAAGGGAAGACAAAAGAAGATACACAATGCTAGTCTCGAATCGACTCTCCAACTAATGCAAGATGAACTAGAGTAAGAGAGAGAAAAATTCCATCTGCACATGAATTTCAGCAAGACGAAGATAATGTGCAACAACCACATTGGAAATAAGGACGCTAAGATCAAAATGAAGGACACTAAACTTGAGAAATGTCTACCAATTTCAACCAAGACAACGAATTTCCATGAGACCCTAAATCGAAGAAAAAATCAAGCAAAGATTTACCCTAGGATGGCAAAATTTTGACAGAGCAGGGTCAATTTTCAAAAACAAGAAGATCACATTGATCTTGAAAAGGAGAGTATACAACTAATGCTTCTTCCCAATAATCCCTTATGGAGCTGAAACATGGAAACTAACCAAAAGACAAACCCACAAACTGTTAAACATGCAAGGCACCAATGGAAAAATTATGCTCAAACCCACATGGCGAGATTTCAAGACGGTACAATACATCTGGGAAAAGTCAGGAGTGAGAGATATCATAGAATCTATTACAAAATTAAAATGGCAATCGGCCGGCCATATTTCAAGAATGGCAGCCAACTGACGGACATCATAACATTGATCCCTTGAGATCAAATGCGTAACCGAGGCCAGCAGAATACTAGATGGCAAGACAAGCTAGATATATGCAGAAAATACTGGCTCCGCGACGCCCACGATAGAGAAGTGTCGAGAATCTTGGGGGAGGTCTATGTCCAACGACAGACATTAAGAGACTAGTGATGATGGTCACGATGATATATATAATATCTTATCTGACAAGGATATTTGAGTATGAACTTCAGAGCTATGATGAGTATCGTTTGGATAGAGAATCCAACAAGATTAGAATATATATTCGTGTAACATGTTTTTATATTACGGCTTCCTCAGAATTAATGAAATTAATTTAAAAATGAAAGTTTCAAAAAAGTGTTCAGATTATGTTTTATATCATGCCGTTATGGAGACGACATATATATATTGGCTGCAGCTTTTTAGCACCTTTGTTGGCCATACATGTAACATTCAATAGACTGCTCTATCTTTGGCGTCGCAGAACTGATATTTTCGAAGTTCGTCTCATTTTTCTTGCGATCTTATATTCTGCCAGCCACGGTTGTGCAGGTGATCCACGTTGTAAGTCATGATTTTCAGCGGTTGTCTGACATTCTTGCTACATGACAAGCCCATTGTCATTCAATTTTTCTCATGGATTCTATGATACCTTGAATAACTGCCTTCTCCCCGATAGATTGTACTGTCTTGTGATTTCTCCATGTGATGCTGAGTATGATTTTCTCGTGTGCATGTTGCGTGGTTTTCAGTGATACCCTTCTTTTTAGGACTAATGATATTTTATTGTTCTGTAAAGTGGGGATTGCTCTACCAAAAACTTGCCATTTTAGGGTGACTCTTAGCTTTATTTTTTCATCTTTTTAGGATTCCATGGAGGATTTGTTGTCGTAGGTAGATGCAATGGTCTATTTTAACTGGCTCAGCCCTTTTTTTATTTTGATCGTTGTGTATTTTCTAACAACGTGTTGTTTTACATGTCATTTATTTTACTAAAATTCATGTGGAGACTTACTTTCTTGCTTTCTTTATTCCATTCGTCAAGCATAAGTCCAAGGTTCTGATATCCTTATCAAATCTGAGGTTGCTCAGGTATTTGCCGTCTATTCTGGTTCTTTTACGTTCTCAGTTGAGTTTTCACGAGATAATCTCGAGGTCTGAGTAGCTGGTATCACCTTGTTTTAGCAATTTCCCAAACCGAAAGGGCCCGGGCTCTTTATCAAGCTCGATGAAAGAACCGCTGTGGTGGTATATATGTTGTAATACTCTAACGCACAGGGTCTAAACCTCGGATCGATGACCTTTGGCATTTCAACTGAGTCGAAGTCTATTTGAAGAAGATGAAGTAGTGGCATTTTATATTTTACTTCATTTCTTTTTAGTTATTTACAAAGATTCTATCATCTGTGACTTTTAAAAAAGGAGTTTCAATGCCCTGTTCCACCATCTGTTGAAATAGTCGAGAATTTCATCTTATCATTATCTATGTCAACATGCAAATAAGAGTCTGCACCAAATTATTTTATATATACATATATATATATATATATATATATATATATATATATATATATATATATATATATATATATGTGTGTGTGTGTGTGTGTGTGTGTGTGTGTGTTTCAGGTATTTGTTTCTCAATCGAATCGTCTGAATTTTTTATGGAATGTTTTCATGATAGAATTTTCTGTTGTCCATATTTATTAGATCTGAAATTTTGTCCCAGCTTAGTTCAGATTCATGCCTCAAGTAGTTGGTAACACGATCCAAAAGAGGGCTGACTTTTATATGATAACTATATCATAACATGTATTCTACTATATATTGCTTAAATCTATGAGATCACTCAAGCAGAAGGGTCATCTATTTTTTTTAATAATGAATTCATGGTTTCGTATTCGAAATTTACTTTTACATGTGCTTCGATATGAACGAATTATTATTGAAAAAAAATATGATATTGTGATTAAAGGCAAGTAATCTATGGAAGATCTTACTCTTATTGCAAAATGTCGTGCAAAGAAAGATTTGAAGCCTGCATAATGTTGGCGTTTTCAATAGCAACATCAAATACCAGTTAAGGCATGTGTCAGTTTATTAGTTCACAATGCAAATAGGGTTAAAGTTTAGAAAGATTTTCACAAATTGATAAGTTTTCTTCGGTTTTACTCTCAGTAAATATTAACATTATGAATTATTGTTTTAGAAAAAGAATCCATTTTAAAAATGTTCCATTTTTGAGCTGATATTGCTAAGCCTGTCATTATGCTTTTAAAGTGAACTGTGAACTTTTCTTGAACACTTTACAATCTGATAACTCTACTGAACCTATCTATAACGAACAATGTTTCGTATCTCTTTCTCTGTCTGTAACGATGGGCTCTTTAATTGAAACGTGATAATTTTGCAAAAAAACAAACCTCCTACCCATCATTTGAAATAATGGACTCTTCCGCTGAAAAATCATTTTATGAAAATTCAAGTATATCTGTGGATTTATTGATGTATGAATAACCAAACCTGTGAAATTTCCTTGATTGTTGACAACTAAGATAATCTTCTCATTCCAATTTCCGCTGTCCATCCATGATTTATTCAAAGACCATACAAACAGTGATTAGTTTCATATGCAAAGATTTCCATATCCCACAATAAACTTTTTCCTGTCTTCTCCCTCTCTCCCCTCCATTTTCTGCCCTATCCGTGTCTACCCTCATTATTAGATGACTAGCTTTACTTCTCCCATTACCCTCTTCTCACCCACTCAGACATTACGTCATTTTTCCTCCCTTCTATCCATATCTTCTTATCAAAACTACCTTTTCTTTCTACAACCATATTAACCTGGCTTCTATCTCCCTTCTCACTTCACTCCCAGTTATCAAATGACTTTATATTCTCCATCGTTTTTCTTTCTATCACTTCCGGCTACACCTTTAGTAAACTTTTCCTCTTCTCTTTCCACCTTTTCATTAAACTACATATCTAAAGTTGACTGTAAATGTATATACAAATGAAATAAGCAACATTTTCATTTATTCAATGTATAGAAGGAAAAAAAAGTAACAGATTTTCATGAAAAGATTCTTCTGTTTGCTCAATTGGATCTTTCAGAGTTTTTCCTTGGATATATTGGGGTGTACCTAATTCAACCCCAGCACCCCATGGCTTATACCTTTTTAACGCTGACCCCTATCACGATATCACCTAAACCTTTTTTACTAACCATGCCTACATTCGAAATGTTGGAATGAGACTTGGGCTAAAAGATTTTACTGTCAAATCAGACTGTCATTCGTAGAGACCTTACATCAAGCCTCGACCAGGGATGCCAGATGTCTTTTGCTGATCAAGACCAAATGCATATACTCTAGAGTCCAAACTTAATACCTTCAGTGCCAAAATAATCAAGTAAATTAAAGTCTTGAGAGAATAGATTAAAATACATGTTTTTCATTCATCGATTTATTTTATTCGAAGAACTCACGATCTAGACGGATCTCTTTTGATACGTGTTACTTATCAACTGCTATTTCACGACTGGCAATCCTATTCTGGCAGGGAGTGAATAAATTCTCATCGTAGATCTGCAAAAGCTCTGGGTGAGAATCAAACTCACACCACTATTCTGAAACGCAGTTTGGTTTGAACCTGACCGATATTGCCACTGAGCAACAGGAATTTGTGACGAGCGTAAGTCCAAATCAAACGCATAAACCGTTTCCCATTGCCCAAAACATATCACTTATTTTGATCTTATCAGCACTATGTCTCATAATTATTGACATTTCAGTACACCTAAACAAATTTACGAATTCATTTCATTCATTGGATGAAACGCTTTTATGAATCTTTGCAACTACTTGACTTAATCTTAATTTACTGGTTATTCAGTATCGGTGATCAAATTTATTAATCATTTTTATTAGATGAACTATTGTCATTATTATCTATAAATTCGTGCTTCTATTTACCTTCATCCCGATTTCATTGTGGTCTTTTGCAACCTTTTTAATTTCGTTCATCCACAATGAAATGACTTCTCTTCCCTTCCCTTTTCACCCTCTGATCAAACCACCTAGTTTTATTTTGTATCCCCTTATTATGATTTTTCCACTGCTGTCCTCTCACTTCTCCTCCTATCAATAACTTGACTTCATCTTCTCTCCCTCTTTTCTCTCTATACCCTCAGTGAACCACCTAATTTTCCCCTTTCTCTTACCCCCTATAACTATCTAACTCCTCTCTCTCCCCCTTCTCCATATCCCTTCAGAAAACTACCTCTCACCCTTTTCTCACATCTTTCAAGTCTTTTATTTTACTACCTAACACAAGTTCATACTAAAAATTATATATTCTATTATCAAACAAAAAATCGCTCTAGAATGGCAAGCATTTGGCAGAGCGAGCCGATCCCAGTAATCATAAAAAGAAGAGTATACAACCAATGCTGTGATTGTATATATGTTTCAGCACTTCGACATGTACTGGATTTACACGAATGATCGCCTCCATGACCTTAGGGAAGTTGATATATCAGGCTACAAGAAGACTCGAACCCCTTTCAGCTCCAGAAAGGAGTAGGACAAGGTGATACCAGCTCACCCAAACTCTCCACAGCCTGCCTCGAGATGATCTTTAGAAGATTAGACTGAAAGAGTTAAGGAATTGAATTGACAGCAAACCTCCACTAATGATAGCTGAACTAAGCGAAGAGAGCAAAAAAGTCGGCCTACACATGAACTTCAGCAAGACGAAGATCATGTGCAACAACCAGATCGGATATAAAAACACTAAAATCACAATTGGACTGGAGACAGTAGATCACTACATCTACCCTAGGACAACAAATCTCAAAGAAACCCTCTAAAGAAGAAGAAATCAAGCGAAGAATCACACTAAAATGGTAAGCCTTTGGCAGAGCAAGCTCAACCTTAAAAAAGAAGGATATCCTATTAATCCTAAAAATAAGGGTGCAACCAATGCATCCTCTCGATAGCCACGTATGGAGCTCGAACATGGAATCTAACCAAGAGGCAGACCTGCAAACTAATAACCATGCAACGTGCACATGAAAGAATAATGCTCAACCTCACCTGGAGAGATCACAAGACAGAACAGTATATCAGGAAGAAAACAGGAGTCCGAGACATCATATAATCTGTAAGAAAATTTAAATGACAATGACCAGGTCAGGTTGCAAAAATGACAGACAACCGATGGACATCACGACTCACAACATGCATCCCCAGAGATCACATGCGAAACTAAGGCCGACAGAATACAAGATGGAGAAGTGAATTAGACAAATTCAGAAAATACAGGTTCTGCAACGCCAATGATAGAGAAACGTGGTGGATCCTTGGGAAGGTCTATGTCCAACAACGGATGTTAAAAGATCAATGATGATGATGATGATGATGATGATGATGATGATGATTTAGATCTAGATCTAGATCTAGAAAATATTTGGCTGAAGCTTTTATGAATTTCGATAAAATAAAAAAAAATTAGGATTGTTATTTTTCCCCCGCACGAATGATGAATTAATGGAAAAAATGCCAGGCTTCGTATTTTTTTCCTCTTGCTATCTTTATTTCGACTTTGCTTCTTTCTTCTTTCTCTTCTGTTTGTCTCTCTGCCTATCTTCACTTACTTTTTTCTCTCTTTCTCCCTTTCTTCCTCTCTTTTTCACAAGGGTGATAACGTCTGCGCATCTCAACTTCCATTTTCAATTTCTCTCTCACTCTCTCTCTCTCTCTCTCTCTCTCTCTCTCTCTCTCTCTCTCCATCTATCTATCTATCTATCTTCTTCACTTAAACTGCGTCGGTGACGGCAGCGACCCCCCCTTTCCACACTCCCCCTTTCTGATTTCCCTTTCAATCTCCCTCTATCCGAGCAGTATTGAAATACATACAATTTACTTTATCTACGTTATATCAATAGATTCTTTTTTTCCTTGCTTCTTTCCCATCTTAACGCTTTACTTTCTCCCTTCCTCTCTTTAGATGATCTCAACTTTACTTTGTATCTTTCTTCCTTCCTTCCTTCCTTTCTTTTTTTCCATTTCATAGAAGCTAGCGATATTGAACGCCAATGAAGCAGCCAGCATTCTCTCCTTCTCCTCAATGTCCCTCTCCGATTTTTTCATACTGATTTCTCTTCCTATCTTCCACTATTTATGTTGTATTAAAATACATACTCTGTCTTTTTCTCTTTTTTTTCAACGTTACTTTCAATAGATATCCGTGGAATTAATGGTTATGGCTATTATTGTACAGAAGATAATAATAATAATAATAATAATAATAATAATAATAATAATAATAATAATAATCAATGGATAGGCGAACAAGGAAACTTATGACGATGCATAAAGCATTACACCCTAGGGATGATACAGATAGGCTATACGTTAAGAGAAAAGAAGGTGGTAGGGGGCTCATCAGCATAGAAGATTGTGTCCAGAGAGCTAAAGTAGTCCTAGATAGATATGTGCATACAAATAGTGAAGAAATCATAAAGAGCGCGGGGGATAGTGCAACAAACAATAAAGTAGAAAACAATGGAACAGTACAGCAAACTAGAAAAGAAAAGTGGGAAGGGAAAAAATTGTACGGCGAGTTTAAAAGACAGATAAAAGATATAGCAGACGAGAAATCATGGACGTGGTTACGAAAGGGAAACCTTAAGAGAGAAACAGAATCGCTCATCATGGCAGCCCAAAACAAAAGCATAAGGACAAACCACATAAAAGCAAAAATCGACAGAACACAGACAAACAGCAAATGCCGCATGTGCGGTGAAAGAGATGAGACAGTAAACCACATAACTAGTGAATGTAGCCAACTCGCCCAGAAGGAGTATAAGCATAGACACGATAGAGTAGCAACGATGATACACTGGGAACTAAGTAAACAAATGGGATTCAACCATGGGGAAAAGTGGTATCAGCACAAGCCAGAGGCAGTTTTGGAGAATGACAACCACAAACTACTGTGGTACTTTGACATCCAAACTGACCACCTCATCCAGGCAAGAAGGCCGGACTTAGTAATAGTAAACAAAAAAAGGAAGGCCTGCCAAATACTAGACGTTGCTGTACCTGCAGACCATAGAGTAAAAAAGAAGGAGGGTGAAAAAAGGGAAAAATACCAGGACCTAGCAAGGGAGTTAAAGAAAATGTGGAACATGAAAACCAGGGTAGTACCGGTCATTGTGGGAGCACAAGGAACTGTCCCCAAAACGCTGAGGGAGAGACTGGAGGAGATCGGGATTAGGGGGAGGATAGAGACCGTACAGACCACAGCACTGCTGGGAACTGCACGGATACTGAGGAAGGTGCTAGAGATATAAGGACTACAACGAATCGTAGCTCTGTCATGATATGCGAAAGAGAGAGGAGACGTTAGCTGAAGACCTGAGGAGACTTATTGTCACTCAGCCTTCAGCGATAACCACTGGGCAACCGGTGTGAAACTGTAAATCGCAGAATTACTGCGACCTATGAGTACTAGGAGAGGAGGGCTGGAGACTTGAGGAGACTTGCTGTCACTCAAACTCCAGCGGTTACCACCAGGCAACTGGTGTGAGATTCCAAATAATGATAATAATAATAATAATAATGATAATAATAATACTTAGTGAACATGTGTTATGTGTTATTAGTTTATCGTTTTTCTGAAATTTTCAGAGTATAATGATCGATCTATGTAATTAATATTTAACCACCAAATCAAATGCACTGACAGAGACGGAGATTATGTTAAAAATAAGTATTTGTCGTGTAAAATAAATCCTTTTTTTCATCACTAATCTCCAGAATTATTGATTACTAACATACTTTGGTATTTTGGTGGCTCTGTAACTAAAACTTACGTCCATTCATAAAATTTTCTACATATTCATGACGTTCGAGGTGAACTTCTCATTTCGCAATTTAGATATTTCAGTACAACTTACTCGGTCCGTTTACATTATAGACTTCAAGGCGACAAGCAACCTGAGTGACGTTATTCACTCCACCCTGTGCTATCATACTCATAGCTAGTCGGAGAGATGAACGTATGCTTTTTCAAGGGTATTAGAGAGAAGTGAGCACAGAGTGAGCCAGTTTCTAATATAAAAACAAAATAGGCATGCCATCATGAAGTCCCCTTCTATGCTTGGAAGCTTAAATGCTCATAAGAAATATGAAGAATTCCTTATGAATAAGAATATTTTTCTTAAGACGTCGTTCCGAGAAAGTGCTTTCAGAAATCACATCCTTATTATCCTCATCTCGCGTTTTCCGACGGCTCGCTAGCATTACATTGTATTGTCCTATAGCCCTTGTGTTTCTCGCAACACTACAGCTATGAATACAACCATTGTAGTATTCTCATTCCCTTTCTCCAATGCAGTAAAACATCGACTTACAGCAGACCAATTAACATCTGATCGTTGGTACGTCAGAGCTCCGCACAGGGGCTTGATACAAATCTTAAAATTGAATAAAAACTCACTGTACTATGAAATAATTTTTGATCCAGTAGCATATACGACAACGGTATCCAGCATGAAATCATGTTACACGCAGTCTTTGATTATTTATCTGAAATCTGGAAATATATTGTGTATCGTGGCTCCTCCCACCCCACCCAAAAAGGCAAATATATGGCAGAATCAAAAACGAAAAAGCAGGTCATCAATCCAGAAGACAAGTACTTGCATTTCATGAATCATATTATAGTCAAAAATGTATTTGGAAGGTTAGATGGACACGTGTTTATAGTCGTTTAAGTAAAGATGTAATTTCATGTTGACTAATGTTGCACAGTACATATATTTTACTTGGCACTAAAATGGTCGATTTACGCCGATTCAACTTGCGTCCATAGTTCTGGAACGTAACCTTGACTCATGTCTTCACAGGGCAGTATCTCAATCGATATCGCTTACAATCTCGCACAACAACCAGTTTAACCACTTCTGTTGCCACTAATATTCCTATGAAATTACTACTGACTACTTCAAATACCCTTATCACATAATCACTCTTTAACATTTACATCTATCTCATACCGTTTGCAAAGTTCTACATGTATACCAAATACACCATCACCTCTCTTAATAACCATAACCATCATAACAACATCTCCTCATGCAACACTTTCAACAAAGTCTACCAGCTGTATGAACAGTACTTATATACCAGTACTATTCACTGTCCTTATCAATTCTACTAATTGAGACCATGATTTCAATTCCATTTTCATGGTGTTTTCATGCAGGCTTTATCAGTTATCATTTTAGCATCTCATTCTATTTAACTCGGTGAAGGAATGCTTCTATTTTGGATATATTAGCACCGGAAAATGGGATATCGATTTGTTCAATGTACTATGAGCATTCTGAATTAAACGACCAAATAAATGGAGAGTTACAAGTAAAATCGATGCTTCTCTCCACCCCTTCTCTCATTTTCTCCATCTGGTAAGTTGCAAAAATACAAATCGCCTCAATTATTGATTGAAATGACCTCCCCGCACTCCTTCCGATGTGGTTCTGTTTTTTGTTGGTTTTATTTCATCTCATCCTACAATCTCTCTCTCTCTCTCCCTACTCTTCCTTTGGTTTTTTATGTCACTTTGCTCTTTTTTTATTTCTATCATTCGGCTATATGGTCCAATCTACTTTTTCATTCTAAATACTTATCAATTTTATTTCCTCCTTTTTACACGACTAGTTTTTCTCTACTTTCTTCTCCATGACAGTATATATTTTCCTTCTGTGTCACAATTCATTTTCTTTCTTTCTGTTTTCCCTTGTCGATCTCCTCTTTCATTTCCTCTCATCTGTCATTCTTCTTTTAGTCTCATAATCATCCCATCATTATTCTTTCTGCTGTTTTTTCCTTCCAGAAGTTTACCACTCTCTTAACATTCCCTTACTTCCCTTTTAGTAGCCTCACTATATTTCCCCCCTTTCATTTGTTCTCCTTGTTCACTTCTTACACACCTTGTATGACTTTAATCTTTTCCTGCAGCTATTCTACCTTTACCCTTAATAATCTTTATCTTTCAGCATTTTGATTTTGTTTTTCTACTATTCTATCATTTGACTCTTCTCCTTCGTAATTATTTATGTCTTCATCTTCACTTAGCTTTTCTCCACCTCACTATGCTTTTCCCAATTTCATTTGTTCTCCTTGATTACTTTTCAACCTATTTGAAATGATCTCCCGTTATTACCCGGTGAATGTATCAGTCACAGGCTCAATTCCTACATCAGCTTCATTTTCATAAATTTTTTATCTTAATTACTCTGTCTTGGCCTAATGATACATTTACCGTGTAATGAAAGGAGGTCACTTCAAAAAAGGTTTAAGTGTGATGCAATGCGTTTATAATTAACTTTAAGCAATTTATTACGTGGAGGTCGTAAATTCCGTAAAACTACCTAGGCATGTTATCTGGTCGTTGGACTTTTCAATTAATAAAATACATGGTCAGGAGAGGGGTTTTAGAAGAATGTATCACTGATTTATGGACTTCCAAGATTATATCATATTTTGATAAAAACTTCACTAGTAGTGCGAATATGCCATATTTTGACGAAAAAATTAATTTACTCAATATGTTGTGCTTCAATACTTTTAGACCTCGACTCATATAAGGGAATTATGTATGCTGGTGTTTTTGTATTTTCATTGGTAGACTGCGACGCTGCTATTCACGGGAATTTTTTTTATTTTTCCATTTCTCAAAGTTTCCCAAGAAAGTTTTTTTTATTTCATTTAAGTCATGAGAGTTTTCTGACCAGCTTGAATGCAGAAATCAATTTGAAATGGGGAGTATCATCCATTTGAAATATTCGATTTTTTTAGTTCGGTAGCGAGTGTTTGAACGGCAGCAATTCACTCACTAAAACCTCTAAGTAAATCGATGTGGGTCACTCATTCTTTTTGGTGGTATTTTGGTGGTATCATTATTGACAGAGGAGAATTTACTGCATTCAATGCAAAGTTAGCAAATCTTCCAGTTTTTTTTTTTTGTTTTTTTTCAAAATACAAAGGTTTCCACTGCTGGAAGCACATTGGATGTGGCTCTCATCGCTGATAATTACTTTTTTCAATCTCTTACAACTCAGAACTTATACATCTTCGAAAAGTGTGATCTAGTTTCTATTTATTCTTAAGTAAGAAGAGGTTTCTTAACCTTACGAGCACTCACCAGTCCAGGTTCTTTTAGTTTTTGTTTAATAGAGGATTTGCTTCCGTTTCGAAATGGACTAAATGGTGCCTTTATTTTTTCTGTGAATATTTAGCGGGTTTAGATCTTGTCTAGGAGTGCACAAGCAGGCACTCAGTGTGCCCAGATGCAAATGTTGCTTCATCCTTTATTATTTTCAAAACTTCCGAAACGCAAGATTGTCCAATCTTCACGTTTGCTGCTATTCATGTTGATGCATTCCTGAGGATGCTAAGTTTGACACCATTTTCTTTTCAGTGGGAGCCAAGCCCTCTGCACCAGAGTGTTGGCTCATGTTCGCTGCGTGAGGTTAAAAATATTACCAGGAAGAAGCTACTACTTATAATATATCTTAAACTATCTCTTTTGTAATACAACAGCACAGCAGTACAATTGTTGTACCACACTAAAGACTCCCCATCTTAATCGCTTTATGTAGGTAGTTCATAATGAAAAATAATTCCAGGTAGCAGAAGTGAGCGGCTTTCATCCGCGTTTCATACGTAAAAATATGGGGTGCAAAACTTTGTACAAGCTTTACTTTACAATAATAACTTTGTCGAGCAGGAATTGAAATATAGTAATAATTGATATTAGATACCATGAAACGAAACAGTCAATGCAAGAGAACATAAGTTTCTTCAGTTTGAAGTGTTTCTGGCTGAATGGTTATGTATGCATGTGGTACACATATAGGCTGCAACAATGAAGAGGCCTTAGAAGTACGTTGAATTTACAATAGAAGTTCATACTAAATTGATCCTTCAACTTGTATCTTGTTTTTTCGAATATTCGGAATTTTCGGATATCACTACCCAAGAAAAGTCGAAAGAAGTAACTTATCCATTGATCATGTCTTTTTCACAGTATGCTGCTTAAAGTTGATTGCTTCACTGTTTCAACTGACTGACTAACCAGAATTGGAGTCGTCTTACACTTGAGCCAATTGCGAGGAGGATTGGTGCAAAGCAAAATTCCTGTCCCATTTTACCAATTGGATTTTGTGTTGTACAAACCTGAGCTTAGTAGGCATTAATATAAATGCAATCTTTGAGCCTTGTTAAAAATGCAACCGAGCGGAGTATTCCGTTGGGTGGACTTTCTTCATTTTTTCTGATTTTTACAATCTTTGTTCCTCATCATCATCATCATCATCATCATCATTCTTTTAACGTCCGTCGTTGAACATAGATGTTCCCCAGGATTTGCCACAATTTTCTATCATGGGCGTCGTGGAGCCAGTATTTCCTGAATCTGTCCAGTTCATCTCTCCATCTTGTGTTCTGTCGGCCTCAGTTTCTTATGTGATCTTTTGGGGATCCATTTTGTGAGACTTAAGGTCCATCTGTTGTCTTTCATTCTTGCAAAATGGCCTGCTCATTGCCATTTTAGTTTTTAATAGTTTCTATGATGTCACGGACACCCGTTTCCTTCCTCATATACTGTACTGTCTTGTGATCTCTCCATGTAAGGTTGAGCATGATTCTCTCGTATGCATGGTGCATATTTCTCAGCTTGCAAGTCTGTCTTTTGGTTAAGTTCGATGTTTCAGCTTCATAAGTGACTATCAGGAAAATGCATTGGTTGTATACTCTTCTTTTTAGGATTATTGGGATCATCTTATTCTTGGAAGTTGAGCTTGCTCTGCCGAAGGCTCACCATCCCAAAGTGATTCTTCGCTTGATTTCCCCCTCTTTTGAGGGTCTCATGGAGATTCGTTGTCCTAGGTAAATGCAGTAGTCTACCTTGCCGAGTTTTGCATTTTCTATCATGAAAGTTATGTTCTTATACTCAACATAAATATTGCACATGATTTCCGTTTTACTGAAATTCATGTGTAGGCTAAGTTTTTTGCTTTCTTTGTTTATATCATCTAGGATTAGTTGGAGGTCGTGTATGTTCTCTGCGAAAAGGACGATGTTGTCTGCAAATCTAAGGTTGCTGAAGTATTCGGCGTCTATTTTGATTCCTCTATTTTCCCAGTCCATATTCCTGAAGATCATCTCAAAGTAGGCTGTAAAAAGTTTGGGTGAGCTGGTATCACTTTGTCTTACTCCTTTTTCGAGCTGAAATGGTTCAGAGTCCTTATGTAGCCCAATGAATGAGTTGCTGTGGTCGTATATGTGTTGCAGTACTTTAACATACACAGGGTCTACACCTTGTAGGGTGATGGCCTTCCTAACCATGGGAATTTCTACAGAGTCGAATGCCTTCTTGAAGTCTATAAATGCTACCGCGAGTGGCATTTTATATTCTGCTGCCTTCTCTTTCAGCTAATTTATTGAATGAAGATGGTCCATGGTCGAGTAATTTCTTCTAAATCCAGCCAGTTCTCGTGGTTGATTCTCGTCTAAGTCGGTAATGATTTTTATGAAAAGTTTTTAAATACAGTTTAGCAGGCAGGTCTGTAGTTGTTGAGGTCTTTGGGGTTACCTTTTTTTATGTAGAAGCATTATAATAGCCGTGTTCCAGTCTTTTCGGGACTTTACTCTGTTTCAGACACAAGTTGAATGGAATAGCTAGCTTCCTGTTAACTCTTTTACCAGCTTTTTTTAAGTACATCGATGGTGATGTTATCTGGCCCAGGGGCTTTTCCTTTTTTTGTTTGTTTGATGGCTTTCTTTACTTCCCATGGTGTAACTTCAGGGAAGTCTTCGAACTGATTGTCGGCATCTTTTGTATTCTGGTCGTTGTTGTATTGTCCGTGTTTTGAAGAGTAGAGTTCCTGGTACAATTCTTAGGCGCGTTCAACTATTCTGTCTTTATCTGTTGTTATGTCTCCGTTTGCTTCGAGAATGCTAGTATTCTGTTTCTTTCCTGTGCTGAGAGCTTTGTTTATTGCTTTAAATCCTCGACGTTTTTCGAGATTGGCCTCAGTGATGGATGCTGTACACCTTCTTTTGTCTTCTCTTAGTTTCTTCTTTATGGTTTTGTTCATTTCGATTTCTTCTATTTTCTCCCTTGTGGTCGTTGGTGGTTTGAGGTTTCTGCACTTTTCAATTAGTTTCATGGTTTCATCTGAGATTCTGCTAATGGTCACTGTGTATGTTCTTTCAAGTCCATTTTCTATTGGGTTTCTTTTTGAAAAATGTATTCATAATTTTGTATTTGTTTGCCGTTGCAAAATTTACCAGATCTTCACCTCTCTCGTTCCGTCTTTCGTATCCGAATTCTGAGATATAGCTTCCGTTTACTTGTCCTACTTGTGCGTGGGAAATCTCCCATGATGACATTGAAGTATCTTTCGGTATCTTGGAGTAGGGAGTTCAAGTCATCATAGAAATTGTTTATTTCTTATCTGGTTGATTGCAAAGTGGGAGCATAAACTTGGATGACATTTAGCTTGTACCTCCTCGAGAGTTGTATGGTGACACTAGCCATGCAGTCTGAGATAGCTTTGAAGCTTACCACGTTGTCTTTGAGGTCTTTTTTATGAGAAAGCCTACTCCACTTCGTTTCACCTTCTCTTTTCCGTAATTGTAGAGAAGATGTTTGCTTTTCAATTCTATTAGTTCTTCTCCTCGTCTTCTCATTTCACTAAAATCTATGATGTCCCATTTGATGTCTGATTTCGTTTGCTAGAAAGGTTAGGTGAGAGTCTGTTGAGAGTGTCCTGACGTTGTAGGTGTTGATATATAACATTGTTCTCTTGTTGAGTTTTGGGGTTTTGTTTGGTTGGTCGCTGTTGGGACACATCACTCCCACCCAAGACAAGAGGTGCAGCTGGACCTTCCAGGACTGTTTGCCAAGTAGGAACGAACGTTCTCCTAGTGTACTATTTGGGTAGTCGCATTTGGAGTACATCAGCCTCACCAAAAGCAAGTGATGTGGCTGGGCCTCTTGGGACCGAGGACCCAGCAGGAACGGCCGATATAATTTTCATTGTACGAACCATGGGGAGTCATGGGCCATGCCCTGCCATGCCGGCCCATGACGTGTTGGACGGTCTTTCACTATTTTCACTTACTTTTTTTATCCATCGTTGATTTCATTTATGACAGAAGAACTGCGTTTTTCTGTGACATCGCAGAGAAGAAATGTTTCAGATTTAACAAGACAAATTTCTTTTTCAGGCCTCTCTCTCTTAACAGGGAATTAAATCGGGCGTTTTTCCTAAGGTGTTTGCTCTTTTTGTAAATTCTGTTCATTCTTGCCAGATTGTCAAATTTCTTCTTCCTGCGTTCACTTTTGACAGCTAAAATCGGACAACACTTGACGACTCGCTTGACTACAGCTGCACCATCTTTCCTATTGACAACTTAGATCATCATCAACGGCAGCAGCAAGACCTCTTTATCATGAGAGTTACGGAGCCAATACTTTCTGAACTCCTCTAGTTTGTCATACTATCTAATATTTTGCCGGTCACAGTTTTGCATATGATTACTGGGGATCAATGTTGTGAGTTGTGATGTCAATCAGTTCTCTGACATTCTTGCAAAATGACCAGCCCATTGCCATTTGAGTTTTCTAATGAATTCTTTGATATCCCTGACTCCTGTTATTTCTCAAATATACTGCACCTTTTTGTTATCTCTCCATGTGACGTTGGACATGATTTTATCATGTCCACATTGCATGGCTTTCAGTTTGAGGGTTATTCTTTTGGTTACGTTCCATGTTTCAGCTTCATGACTACTAAGGGGAAGTATTGTTTTGCCCAGCTCTGTTGTTCCAGAAAAAAAATTACCACAGAAATAGATAATTCTAATCTATTAGCACCCTTTTTCTTTATTTCTTATTTTGGCCTTCTACTTCCATTTTCTTCTTATTTTCCTTATTGACATCATCATCATTTCCAACCCATATGAAATCTTTCGCCTTTGTCTTCTTTAAAACTGTTTCAATGTCCCTTCCTCTTACGCCAACGCTCTCTGTCAATCTTCCTTTTTAGTATCCATCAATTTTCATTTGTTCTCTTGCAGTATAATTGATTGTCCATCATCATTACCGTCACTTTTTTAGTACCGATGTTCAATTAACGCGCTTCAGGCCGGAATTCATAATCACCAATAATTCTTCAGCGAGAACCAGTCAACCAAAATCAAAACAAAACTAAAAATAAAAAGCAACAATGGTGAGACTGCTGAGATAACTGTCCACATTCCGAATGAATTCTTTCAAATTCATTGCGAAGTCAGATTCAATATTGTCCTAGCAGAAATCTTAAATTTGTTCAGTATTCATCATCCCGTCATTAAATCACTGACGCGGAACAGCATTGATCATTATGATTATCGACATTCTAAGGAAATTATATATACATAATAATAATAATAATAATAATAATAATAATAATAATAATAATAATAATAATAATAATAATAATAATAATAATAATAATAACAACTTTGGCTCGTGTACCATTAAACTCCTTGAGGAGGGACAAAGTTTCAACCAAGTTACTGTTACCCCAACTCAATCTCCTTCCATAGCAACCAGGAAGGACACAGCCATCACCGAGCAGCAGTTAGACAGAATAAGAAGAGAAATGGACGAAAGAGAACTAGTAATACATTGCTCTTCTAAAAGCAAACCATCATTGGCGGTACTCCAGAGAACGCATGCTCAAAATATGGAGGGGAAGATCCACTGAGGAGGCATCAAGTGAGCGCCTGGTGGATCAAGTGAAACAAACCCTCGAAAACAGATGGCTCTCAGAGACAGAACTGCGGGAAATTTGCTATAAAATAGAAAAAGAAGAAAGCAGCTTACCCGGAAGGGAATCAACATGATAAACGACTTAACAGAAAGAAATTCAAGCAAAATGAAAAGCCTTGACCAAATACATTTACTTAAAGGGATGTTGACACCCCAATGGAAGAAGAAAAAGCCCAGATACAAACTGAAATGATGCAAAGAGAGAAAATAACACCGACACCTTTGAGGGTCAAGGATATGAAAAAAATTAAAGAACCCACTGAACATGTCAACTACCTTCTACGGCATATTGAAACTAAAGACGTAACAGAACTCAACAACCTAATCTACACCGGCACAAAAATGGTAGCAGACCTCTTTATAACACGAGGTGAAACTCCAAAACCGGGAATAGAAAGTCCATCTGGGAAATAAGATTAAAAGAACAGATCTCCCAACTACGGAGAGATGAAAGTGTACTGAAAAATTTACCATACATGAAAAGATCATGGGCAAGACTATGGGACAGATACAAGATGAGACAAAAAGATGTGCCTGTGGCAGTGAAAGAGATAAACCATAGGACACTACCCCAAGAAGCAAGACTAACGAGATGTAGACAAGAGACAGTCCTGTACACACAGAGCCACACACTCCAAAACAACGAAAAAAGTTTTACCAGGCCCAAACAGAGATAGAACACAAAACCTAAAGCTGGATGCCACGAATGCAAATAATTTCTGGAAAAGGCACATGGGGATATCCAAAAAGACACAACAAAACTAAGGAATTATCAGATAATATGAGAGGGAAACTCCAAGATATAGATGACAGTGAGTAAATAGTACTGAATGAAAACACATTGAAACACACATTCAAAAAATCGCTGGAATAAATATAGAAGTATAACTGGAAAGTATGAGGACTTGATGGGATCCACAGTTACCGGTTTAGGAAATCCACCAAATTACACGACAGACTCATCCACCGATTCCAAAGTTGCGTAAATGAGGGCAAGGTCCCAGAATGGATGACCAAAGGCAAAACAACATTGAAGAAGGGAAGCAGACACATAATTATAGACCAATCCCGTGTCTACCACAAATGTGAAAATCCTGATCGGACAGATAGCAGAGAATATATATATATATATATATATATATATATATATATATATGGAAACAAGAGGACTATTACTAGAAGAATAAAATGGATGCAGGAAAAGAACTAAAAACGTGAACGACTTGCTCTACATCGACTAGATGATCCTGAAAGAAGTGAGAAAAAGGAGCAAGAATGTTGCAATGGGATAGATAGACTATAGAAAAGCCTACGATATGATACCACACATCTGGATATGCAAATGCTCAGGGATATTCAAGATCAGCAAACCTGTGGTGAGATTCATAGCCAATGAGAAAGTAAACTTGACAGCTACAAGAGAAAACTTAGCAGAGGTAGATATAAAAAGGGGCATCTTTCAAGAAGACTCTCTGTCCCAACTACAATTTTTCTGATCATGATACCACTAAACATGATCGTAAAAATCAACTAAGGATATACATTCTCCAAAACAAGGGCGAAAGTCAACCCCCTCATGCACATGGACAGCATAAAACTATTTGCAAAGAACAGTGGGGGAGCTCGAAGCGTGGTCCAACAAAGTGAAAGAATACAGCAATGACATTGGGATAATTGTATTGTAATGATTGTTATTAATTGTAATGAACAAAGGAAGGCTCGGAGCAACAGAGGGAATCGATTTAGCGGACAACTAAGAGATCAGAGCATTGACCACATAGGGCCGATATAAATACATGGGAGTTCTCAAATGCGACACGATATAACAGGAAGACATGGAGGATAAAATAAAAATAGAATACCTTGGAAGAAGGCACTTACAATTTTCTGTGATGTATTCTGATGTTTGTTTTTGATAATTTCCACTCTATGCATCCCTGTTTATTCATATTCCTGCTTAAATTCATTGTGTTATCCCAACATTTTTAAACGTAAATGTTTTCTTTTTTTCTTCTTTTTTTTGTTGCTACGGTTAAAGCTTTCATTATCATAACTTATCAACAATAATAATAATAATGATAATAATAATAATAATAATTATTATTATTATTATTATTATTATTATTATTATTATTATTATTATTTCTTTGCAATCTTACACCAGTTGCCTGGTGGTAACCGCTGGAGTTTGAGTGACAGCAAGTCTCCCGAAGTCTCCAGCCCTTCTCTCCTAGTTCTCATAGGCCACAGTAATATTGCTGAAGGCTGAGTGACAATAAGTCTCCTCAGGTCTTCAGTCAACATCTATTCTCTCCTTGCCTATCATGCCAGTGCTGTGGCTCATATTCCCGCTTTCATTTCCCTTCCTTAGTTGGGTCACTGTTAACAATTAGTGTTGAAGTCTTTATATTTCTAGCACTTTCCTCAGTATCTGCGCAGTTCCTAGCAGTGCTGTGGTCTGTACAGTCTCAATCCTTCCCCTTATCCCGATTTCCTCCAGTTTCGCCATCAGTGTCTTTGGGACAGTTCCTAGTGCGCATTCTATGACTGGCACTACCCTGGCTTTCATGTTCCACATCTTCAGTTCTCTCACTAGATCGTAGTATTTTCCCAGTTTTTCACTTTCCTTCCTCTTTACTCTATGGTCTGCAGGTACAGCCACGTCTATCGTGTCTGCGCTTATACTTCCTCTGGGCGAATTGACGACATTCACTAGTTATGTGGTTTATGGTCTCATCTCTCTCACTGCACAGGTGGCACTTAAAATTTGTCTGTATTCTGTCGATTTTTGCTTTGATATAGTTTGCCCTGATGCTTCTGTTTTGAGCTGCCATGATGAGCGATTCCGTTTCTCTCTTCAGGTTTCCTTCCCGTAACCATGTCCATGATCTCTCGTCTCCCACATCTTGTATCCGTCTTTTTAACTCACCGTACAATTTTTTCTTTTCCCATTTTTCTATCTTTGTCTGTTGTGCTGTTCCATAGTTTGCTGCGCTGTTTCGTGCACTCTTTATTTCTTCACTGTTTGCTTGCACGTATTTTTTTAGATCTGTTTCAGCTCGCTGGACACAATCCTCTATGCTGATGAACGCCTGTCACCTTCTTTTCTCTTAACGTATAGTCTATCCGTGTCATCTCTGGGGTGTAAGGCTCTATGCATTGTTATAAGTTCCTTTGTTCGCCTGTTCATTGATTGGAGTTCTTCCTTTGTCCATCCTAGGAATGGTCCTGTGTATCTCACTACCGATACAGCCCAGGTGTTCATTCCTTTTATTAGATTTCTACTGTTTAATTTAGTCTCTGATATTTTTCCTTATCCTTCTAAGGTATTCTCTCTTTATTTTCTCCTTCATTTCTTCCTGTTTTATCGTGTCACATTCAAGAACACCCCAGGTATTTGTATCGGTCTTGTGCAGTTAGTGCTCTGATGTTCCTGTTGTACGAGAGTTCAATTCTTTCTGCCATTGTGAGCCATCTTTTGTGCAGTACCATAATTGCATTCTTTTCTATTCCAAACGCCATCCCAATGTCATCACTGCATCTTTTTACTTTGTTGAACAGCATCTCAAGCTCTCCCCTCTTTTTTGCAAACAATTTTATATCATCATTATACTTTTCCTTTTGTTTTAGAAAAATGATATCCTTTGCTGTTCTTCGGGATTCTGATGAGTGGTATCGTTGTGAGAACAAATAATAGTGGGGAGAGCATGGCTCCCTGGAAGATTCCCCTTTTTATCCTTACCTCTGCTAAATTTTCTATTAATTCTATTTTCCAGTTTTTCATAGAGTTTTTGATGAATCTAACCACCAGTTCGTTGATCTTGAACATTTTGCGGCATTCGAGTATCCAGCTATGTGGGATCATATCGTACGCTTTTTCGTAGACTATCCATCCTATTGCAATGTTCTTTCCCTTTTTTTACTCCTTTGAAGATCATCTGGTCGATGTAGAGTAAATCATTTGCCCCTTGGCTCCTTTCCTGCAACCTTTCTGTTCTTCTGTTTCCCTTCTTTCCGTTGATATATACATTCTCTCCGCTATTTGTCCGGTCAGGATTTTCCACATAAGTGGTATGCACGTGATTGGCCTATAATTGCTTGCCATATTTCCCTTCTCAGGGTCTTTTTAGATGAGGGTTGTTCTGCCTTTGGTCATCCATACTGGTGCCTCACCTTCATTTATGCAACTTTGTTGTAGTTGGGTGAATCTGTCGTGTAATGTGGTGAATTTCTTGAACCAATATTTATTAGTACCGTCGGGACCTGGTGCTTTCCAGTTGGCTGTTTTCCAAAGAGCATGTTTCAATGTGGTTTCATTCAATAATATTGTTTCTCCATTTTCTATATCTTCAAGAACTCTTTTCATGTTTCCAAACCATTGCAAGATTACGTTGTCTTTTCGGTTACCCCCATATGCTGTTCCTATAGTTCTTGGTCTCTGTTGCGTCTGGTTTTATGTTCTGTCTTCTTTCTCCTTTCAAATATTGGTAAAACTTTCTCTCGTTGTTTTGAATTGTGCGGTCTTGTGTATAATGGGCCGTTCTTAGCCTGTATCTCTTCAGTCTTGCTTCCTTGGCTAATCTCTTCTGATGTATCTCTTCCACTGCAGCGGGGATGCCTTTTTGTTTTATCTTGTATTTGTTCCAAATTCTTACTCGTGGTCTGTTTGTATGTGGTGCATTTCTCGGTAGTACTTAATCTCTTTGGAGTTGAGAGATCTGCTTTTCTAATCTTCTTTCCTAGTTGGGTTTTTTCTCCCTATTATTATTTGGGGTTCTTTCTTGTGTTGTGAAACTTTGTGTTACCATTTTTGCTCCTGCGTGAATTAAGTTGTTGAGTTCTAAAAGGCTGTTTGTTTCAATATGTTGTAAGAGGCAGTTGACATGTTTGGTCACTTCTCCGAGTTTTTTTCTATCTTTGTCTCTTAGAGAGGGGAGTGTTGTTTTCTCTTCTTGCATAATGTCTCTCAAAGTTTGTATCTGGGTTTTCTCTTCTTCCGTCGGGGTTTCGTCGTCTCTCTCTGGTGTGAGACTTTCTTCAGAGGTTTTGTGCGGAATTCTTCCAGTTTTGTCGTTTGTATTGGTCGTGCTGGAAGGCGTTCCTTCGAGTGTGTCACCTTCTTCCCTCATTACATTATCGCAGATCTCTTCTAGTTCAGACTCGGAGAGCCATTCCTTTTTTAAGATTTGTTTTACTTGGTCAGCCAAGTGTTAGCTTGATACCTCCACAGCAGATTTTTCCCTCCATATTTTGAGCATGCACTTCTTATAAGGTCATATTATCATTATTATTATTATTATTATTATTATTATTATTATTATTATTATTATTATTATTAATTACGCAAGTTGCCTGGTGGTCATCGCTTGGGACTGAGTGACAGCAAGTCTACTCAGGTCTCTAACCCTCCTTTCCACTCTCTCACAGTCCACAGAATACATCACACAAAATTATGAGTACTTCTTTTCTAAGGGCTTCTCAAAGTCATAAGGAGGAGGGCACCTTGTATGCTTCTGTTTCATAGAAATAATCCAAGTTATGATTGATGACTTTCAGCCTTTATTTTTACTCTTACAATTTCAAATCTTCCACGTGATTATTGGAAAATTCAAACTATTTCTATACCACGCGACTATTACTTCCTCCTTTCTATTCATTGACTTTCATTGTACTTAACAAGTCTTGTATTGCTTACAAACTCACTGACCCAATTGTCACAATCTATTTTTACCTACAAATCCATTTTTCTTCTTTGGTTGAAAACTTTTCTCCTTTTTTTTTTTTCAAAATACAAATATGCACTGTGGAAATTTTGTGGATCCTTGTAATAACAAATGAAATTCGAAATTGCCAAATTTCATTATCAATTATATTTTGATAAGATACACAGAAACTGAAAGGCATTAAGGTTTTCGGCTCATTTCAAATTTTATGTTATATTTTCGATATCATAAATTCTATTCATTGTCATCAACAAGGGGTATTGGTTTTCAATTCAGGTTTTGAAAAAAGCAACACAATGTAGCTGATACCTTTCAAATATTAATTTCAACAAGCAATTCAAAATGTAATTGGCATTTTTCTATTGAGTAAATTTACTTGAAAAGAATGAATGTCAACTCAGAATAAACATTCAATTTAGTTGGTCTCGAATCAAATACATGAGAGACTCGTGAGCATCTGTGAAAAATAAGTTCCAACTTAGGTATAAGTTTGATGCTCTACTGAAGAAAATTAGATATGATCATTCAAATTGACAGATATCTATTGAGAAAATCAATGAAAAAGTTTTTTAAAAAAACTCTAACAAAGACAACATAATCATAACTTCAGATCGATTTTATTGATTTTGTAAACTTGATTAAATATAAAAGCATGATTTCTTATATGGGAAGGAAATTGTTACTCTTCCTCGTTGGGCAGTACTATTGTCAGATAGAATGATACCACAGAAATGCAGGATTTTCTCAGAATAAGCTGAGTACCTCAGTTTGCAGTTAACCTCAAAGGTACAGTCTATCCCGCTTATTAAAGCTGCTGAGCTGAATTACAATTAACTAAACCAGGCCTTCAATTCTACCCACCGATCAAACCAGTCAGATATCGACATTACTGTGTTATTCAAACTGATGTACTTCAAATAAGGGATTATTGGGGGAAAATAAAATAGAACAGGGAATCGGTCACCGTCTTTTACGAAGTCTGTTCTCTGAAGGGGAAAATCATAGATTTTGAAGAATCAAACTTTATTTAAATGTCAGACAAAGTGAGTATCCGTTAAGTAAGAGCATATCAATAACCCGCCTCCAATTATTCCAGTGGAATATTTCTTTCTTCATAATCGACCATAATATAATACTTATAATGAAAATGAGGGAATTCCCTAATGCTCTCAAATCGGAATTGATAAGGATATTCAAGAAGCGAATTTCGTGGTTTGGGTCAAAAATAACACTAAACAAACAATTGCTTTAGGCGTGATTCGGGACTTGACTGTCTGCAAATTTTTCGAAAAGGTGGGAATCTGTAAAAATTTGTGCAACATGATTTCAAGAAAAAAATGATGACACATTGTGTAGCAGTCTATTCATCGATCTGCAGATATTGCAGTGATATGACTCATTATCAGTTTTTTCTTTTAATATCATGTTGCATGAACTTGACCAGATTTTTACCCCGTTGGAAACTTCACGGACAGTAAGACAACGATGACCCAGAATCACATCATCTACTTTTTCATTGTGATCTTCCTCTGTCAACGGAGCATATCTTTCGGCAGATGTTCTTTCTGCTGAACCACTTGGGCCCATCACAGGAAAGTTCATTCATCAATCTGCCAAATTATATGCTTTTATCACAAAATAAGGAATTATTTGACTAAGCTATCCCACTACTGGGTCTAGAAATGTGCAATATTTGAAGTGATACCCCTACGGTAAAATTTTGACCCTTTGAACATGTCTGGGAGGGGATGTAGAACATTTGAAAATTGATATTAGCAAGTTGAATTACATTGCAGAAAATTCAGCAGGGACGATTTATTTACCCCAGCTGACAACTGCCGAAATTCAAAGATTTCATAGTAACGAAGTTACATATTGTTAGGACGCCAACGGTAGAATGTTTTGTAATAGCAATTGATTGGATATTTTATGGGGTCAGATGATGTCAGAAAGTTGCAGAATGCCAGTTGTGCTAAAGATCCAGGGCTTAATCAAACGCATTTCGAATTTATTTCTTGGAGAATGCTATCATGAAAAACATTTTGCATAGATATGTTCTTTAGATTAGCCATATGTTTTTGGAATGATTGGATTAGGGTTGATGAGCATCTTGCCACTCTATTTTGAATATGTTTGGGACATTAATTCCCATAATCCTGTATTTTTGAGCGCACATATAAAATTGTGATTTTTACCCATTATATGTCATTATATCACAGCGTATTGATTTCAGATACCACGTGGGGGTCTAATCAGGTCTCATATCAATATAAAACAAATTTTAAAAAATATGAAAATATATTTTCCATATAAATGCATTTATCTTTTGATTGAAATTAAATAGGCATCTGTGAATCTTTATGATACATTTTGAATAATATCTAAACAAGAGCAGACAGAAGCTCACTTGACTTCAAAAAGACGTACATACTCACACACACACACACACACATATATATATATATATATATACATATATATAAATCATAAATTGCGTTATAGTATATTGAGACAATCTCCTGTCACTACACGGTGAATGTATGATCTGGCCTAGACAACGTATATAAAATAAACAATCAAAGAATATTGAGCTGCTACAGGATTCAAACCTGCGACCGTTAGAGTAGCCACTTCAATTTACCATTGAGCTAAACAGCCACCGATAATGCAAAGATCCAAATAAGTGTTTCAATTGCAAATGATCATTTTGCTTCTTCACAGTCTCTAAGCGCTCTTTTTGTTTCTTTCAACGTGACAATTATGTTATTGAGAGATGGATTTCTAAATAAAAATAAAAAAGAAACCGAACCTTTCTCAAGAGTAAATTATCTGCTTTACCAACAATTCTACAATACCCAAAGCAAATGATACCCCTCCATCTCTCTTTCCCTATCTCTCAGTCCTTTTTTTTTCTCTTTCTCTCTTTTCAACATAGACTAATGGAAACTAGACTGAAATGTGGGTTACAACTCAAGCAGGTGGCCTTTGATTTCCACATTATCGCCCAATTATAGAAATCAAAGTAGACTTACAATTCCCTTAATTTCTCAATTACAGTCTTCAGATAGATTTATTTCATCATCGATGTATACAGTTATCACACTTTGGGCATCGTTCAGAGAGAAGCGTAGGTCCATAAGTAACCTTGTACCATTGCCGAGCATTGTGGACGGAGTCAACTCCGAACAGTTATCATCACTTTTGCATACAGAATCACTATCTGACTGTCAGTTACGGTAGGTGTCACGAAATGAAACTTAACTATAGAAGTAATTACTTGTCATTTCAAACTTACTTCAGCCATTAGAAATCAGCTGCAATTCACAGATAATGAATTTCAATGAATGAACAAAAACTAGTCCGTCAATGGTAACCGACGATGATTTGGAAAATGAACGATCTACCGTAAAGGCTTCCATAGATGTATTTTGTTGCCATGTAGTTGTTGTTTGTATAAAAGCAAAAAAAACAAAAGATAATCGTTACCAAACGCACAACAATAGTTTTGTTTATTAGTCAAAACATAGAGATGTGAGAATTTACGTGCATCTTATTTTGGTCCTGAAAAGTCTCAAATCGTGATTATCGGCATAATCCCCATTCATAAGGAAAATTCACGCTTGAAGAATCCGTATAATCCATCAAGCCTTTATAAAGAGCTATAAGGATCTCATTTGTCACTTTTCAGGAGGTATTTATTTGTTCACCAATACGTTAATCTTGGCTTGGAGGAAGTAATGTTTTCACAGGTTCGAACAAGAGAATAAGTGAGATGCTCTTGAGCCAGAAATGGAAAAAATCCCGCTATGAGGACTTGGATTCCAGCCGATTAATATGCCATTACCAGCGTCAAGATCAAATGACTTGGTGATTATTATTTCTTACCAGGTTTTGAATAATCCAAAATGAAACCCATACCTGACATTACCTTTTCGATAGCAATCCAAATCCACAGGCAAGTTCCTATTCCTGAAATGGATTGACCTTGTTCGATTTTTTTATTGCATAAAACCGAAAATACACATCGGTGTCACTAAATATCAGAACCTGGTCCCGATAGACTGGTACGCATTTTTCGACCTTTACTATCAGCATTCAACATTAATGAGATTGTTTATATCGGCAACTTACACGGTCGTTCTCGTGTCATGGATGCCAAATTGGGTGACTTTCTTCGGTATAAGATAAATGAGTGGCTGCAATATGTGTGCATCTTAGTGTGCTTGTGAACGTGTGTATATATGTGCACGTGCACGTGAATTGGCCTGTGTGTATGAATTTTTATCTTCCATCGTCTTAGTGCGATAGAGAATGTTTAGCAGAATGATCATGTTGATGTCTCACATAATGCATTAGTGTAATGTATTTACGTTTGTGTTGGTGAGTGTGAGTGTGTGTGTGTGTGTGTGTGTGTGTGTGTGTGTGTGTGTATAAAAATTTACGCGTTTGATTTTTAATCCATTACCCCAACGATTCAATATCATTTTTTCCACCTGTCGCCGTTTTTTAGAACCTCCACCACTTTAAGCACCACTAACATGGACTGCTTTGTCTTCACGGACGCCATTACTGACGCTTTCATCTACACCCCCTCCATTTCCGTCCTTATATCAAATGATGCAATTCCATTTTATGATTGCTTGTACTCCAAAACGGACATCACAATGCAGTCAGTCCATTATCGTCAGAACAATTGAGTTGTGCTACCTGACGAAAACCAAAACAAAACAATCAGAAATGCTTGAATTGAAAAACAAATTGATTAATCAAGAACTTACAGCCGTTGAAAGACAACAGCAACAAGACAACAAGAACTAAAAAAAAAGCAAAAAATCATTTTGATGACTTAGACTCAGTTTTCAAACTAATGTTTCTCATTTAGAAATGGAAGAAGACGAGGATAAAAGAAAATACTGGAATTGCCGATGAAACAAATGACAATAATTTCCCACATTGGTAAGAGGAATCCGATCATATGATAATAATTCGAAATCTTGAAACATATTTTTTGGAGGTTGCACTTTCGATAAAGTTGTTTGGATTTTATAATTTTTTTTACTTTGTAATCCACAGGTATCTAATTAGTCAGTGCTGGCCTTGCTATACTATTCTGATAGAATCATTTTAGTCTAAGGTTTTCTATCATTAAGTGAAAAGAAAAAAAATGCTGCTTGAACAATATTTTATTCTATATCATAATTTGCAACGTGTTAGTATATATATATCACACAACAAACAGAAAGAAGAGGAAAGCGTAAAGCTAAAATATGAACAGAAAAATGGCTGCTTCCAAGTAGGTTCTGCTGTTGGTACGTGTGTTCATTGGCTGTTGGTAATATTACTATTTGCACTTCTTCTGTTGCTGATGTGTGAATTACGTTTTTCAACTAATTCAGTTTTAAAAACGAATTAGAGTTGGGGAGTTAAGGTAAGGATGAGGGAGAGGAGAATGAGAGAGATAGTATGAGATACAGGAAAAACTCGTCACGGATAAGTTTCTCTTCTTTATACCGCACACACCTCTCACCAACGTCTACTTGACCCTTCGTCTAACCTCCCCGTCCATGATCTACATAGCGGTTGGAACCTCCCCTTGCTTTCTCATTCTTTCTCCCTCTCTTTCACTCTCTCTCTCTCCCTCTCCCTCTCTCTCTCTCTTTCTCTCTCTCTTTCTCTCTCTCTGTTTTGTTTTTTCTTAATATATATCTCCTCTATAATATGTACTAAATGTTGTGCTAAAAAGCAATAACAAAAAATTGTATGGAATAGAAAAATCTTTCAAGAGTTTTTTTTTAAATTTCATCGTATATCCTAATGCAAACACTTCTCTCTGTACAATTCTCTAGTTATCGTCATTGCGTGACGAAGGATTTTTGTCATTTCGGCTTGCTGGGAATTGGATGGGATAAGTAAAGAAAATGGGACTGCTGAAGGAATCAAACCAGCCACCGATAGGGTAGCCACTTCAACGTAGCGATGCACGTACTGTTGAGCTAAACAGCCGTCGTTAATGCAAAGGCTCTAAATGACTGCTTTTAACCGAAATTCTCATCTTGTTTATTTTCGTTCTAAGCAGGTTTGGTGGTATGTGGGTCACAAACTGTGAGTGATCCAATGGTGCTACGTTTGTCACAACCTTCAGGAAATTACCTTAGCAACATTAATGAACTGAGTCCAGTGGTAAGTTCCCCTAAGGTCATTCCATTCCCCTGAGGTTGTGACATACGTATACCTCTGGATTTACACATCAGCAAACTACACACACACGCACGCACACACACACACACACACACACATATATATATATATATACATATATATATATACATACATATATATATATATATATATATATATATATATATATATATATATATATATGATTTTTAAAAATGCATATATAATCCGAAAGAATATTTATGAATACACTATATTAGTTGGAATGACCACCGTTGCTACATTGAGAATGGGTCACTCAGCCTAGACAGTGAAACCAGAATAAGCAAAAAAAGGGCGGCCGATGAGTGGGGGAAAGTGTTTTTCTAAACAGTAATGCAGAAGTCCAAATAACTGCCTTAACCCTCATTTTGTCCATTTATTGTCCATATTTGTTCGTCAACGCGACAATTATATCATAATCCAATAAAATAATTCTAAATGCGTGATATTACTTTGAAACGTTTAGCTCACTGGTAAGAGGGAAAAGAAAATGAATGTTACCCGCAATAATCCGCAACAAACGGTTTTATGGTTACTCCTCTCTGTTACCTGATGTCTTTTCAAGGCTCTCCAGATAGACTGGCTCGCATCACTCAGTTCTTATCAATGAATATTGTCGATAATCTCACTGTTAGTGATTTTTATCAAGTGGCTGCGACTGGCAATTTATCTGCAAGGCTTCCAAGCAACCACGCTTTATCTTGTCAATAAATCTACTCAAGATATTTCTAACATTATTTGGGCGCACAAAAAGTGTTACTCTCATTCATCCACACACCTGAGCAAGTAACGTATCTTATCTTTGACCAACGATTTACTACTTCAAATATACCCATGCAAAATTAATCTTTAACAAAAGTGTAAAATGAACTAAAATATCAAAGAATAAAAATGAAATATCCAATTAAACAGTCCCCATCAGCTCTCATATTGTAACACTTGCTCCTCACTCTTTATCCAATATCCAGGTTAACAGGGTTCCATTTGACAAGGGTTATATATATATATATATATATATATATATATATATATATATATATATATATATATATATATATATATATATATATATATCAGCGGAAAAAAACTTTTTTTCACACGAAACATTTATTTTCCAGTACAAATCTTTTCCTTACAAATATTTCTAATCTTATTCTCCATTCACTATTTAGATCAGAAATTATACAGGGAAAATCTCATATAAAAAATCCATCAATCCTGCTATGGATTTATTGATTGACCCAGCACATATTTATATAAATGTATTTTCCCTGTTTTCATGCGTGAATGTGTATAAATTTTTATCACAGAAAACATCAGTTTGAACACATGTTGACAGCTTTCGCTAATCTCAAAAAAAGATACTACCAACACTTGAAAGACTTTGCTAAAGATTTCGTGCATCAGATTAAAAGTGTGTCTGTAATTGTTTCCATACATTTTTTCCATTATCTCATACACATACTGCTACTGATCAGATAATGAGCGTGGGTCTGGTGTGATTTCGAGGCCGAAAGTACTTCGCCATAATCTTACAATACGATTGGCTTTGCTTCACAGCGATGGCATGAGCTATTCTTGTATTCAAAACTTGAATTCTTGGAATAATTCGAATTTACTGACCGGATAACAATGTCAAGACACTGACATATATATGTATATGTGTGTGTGTGCATTTAATTTCATGGATTTTGAGTCTGTTCAAAGAGGCAATAAAAATTAATTTCATTCCCTGATTACAGAAATCAGGAAGCAGATTGCACTTTTTACCAATGACACTTGAAGCGCATAGAATTTCTGTATTCAATTACTAAAATGACAAGCCTACAACCGAGCTGTGAGGATAAGATTTTGATAAGCCATGTATATCTCAGACGAAAGAAATAAAAAAATGTCAGTATTTTGAGCTGTTTAACTATAGCAACGATTGTCGACAGAAGATAATTAAATGGCTGTAGCGGATACAGAGAAATAGATATGTCCACTGCAGAGATTTTGCCAATTATTGGTACTTGCTTCTCTTTATCCAATTCTTGATACTGAAAGAATGCAAAGATCGACTATTTTAGGGATCTACTCCAATTCCAGTCCTCCAAAACAAAAACAAAAATAAGTTAACTAAAATCAAAATTCTTACTTACTGGCTAGTAGCAAAGAAGCCATTCCATTCAAATTTCTGAATGAGAGGAAGAAAAAAACGATTGTGAGTCTGATTGATTCAACGGCAAAAACAATGGGTTTTAACTTTTGTAATTTGCCACCAATCAGCAGTATGGGTTAAATGTGGTTAGGTATAATTAGGAATTTATTCAAATGGTAAGATTATGGTATTGATAATAACTAGTCGGACTTGTGGAAATTCCCCGGATTTTGACAATTGAGATTATCTTATTCACTCTCTTACCACCTCAAATTTTCGTTTTCTGTCCATGATTTCTTTTACCAATTTTTATACAAACAGGGATTAATGTCATATGCAAAAATCCATATAATTCTAAATCAACTTTCTTTTGTGTACTTTCTGTCGTTCCTTCTCATTAAACCAACTAATCTCTGCCCGTCTCATCCTCTCAGTTGACCAATTTTTCTTTTTCCCTGGTCTTTTTCTACCTCTTGACAAGAATTATGTCATGTCCGTCTTTTTCTACATTCATTAAAACTACCTAATTTTATATGTAAAAACAAATATTCTAATAGATAAGTCATATTTTTATTCATCGAATGTTTAGTAAAAAAAAGTAGGTAATACATTTTAAGGAAAAAATCATCTCTTTTACTAAATCAATTCTTTACCCAACTTATTTTACAGAGTCTGTTAATCTTGAGCATGGAAAAATGGACAAGATCAATTTATCGACTCCAATTTCTATTTGGGGCAGGGTGGTGACTAATTCAAACCCCATGCAAGAGACTAATTCAGAATCATGCATTTATAATGGAGGCTAATTTCAAACCCCACCCAGGATTTATTGTGAAGAAAGTGTCAAATTCAAACCCCATGCATAATCTACACTTTTTTTTTTACCTTCATCATCTTTTCTGAACATAATCATGTCATACTGTCAAATTCGTGGAGGCCTGATTCAAAGAGTGTTGTCACATGTCTTTTGATACCCAAAATTAAATTTGTACGCTCTTGGGTACATTTTAAGTAGCTTCAATACCAAAATGATTTATGATTAAAGTTTGCGCGAAAAAATTGATTGAAAGGCATATTTTTTATTGATTTATTTTATCAGAAAAGAAATGTAAATGAGTATTCGATGAATTATTGTGTATTATTACTATTGATGTGCTACTTTTTACTTCAATCTACGTACTTGATGATTCTTATTGTAATAAAACTTTCCCATCGGAACTGAATGAATAAATCAACAAAGCGAATCTCAGTAATGAATTCGTTCCTGTTGATGGTCGAGATCACAGCACTCTATGCCGAACCATTCTAACCACTGCGTTACAGGAATCAGTGGCAAGCGTGAGTCCAAATATACCACTTAAAACCATTCCCCATCTCGATATCTTCTGTTTTCTATCTTTTATAATAACTGACAGCTTAGTATCAATAATCCAATTTATTTATCCATTTTATCAGATAAAGTATAACAAATCATAACCAATAGTTAATACTATTTAATAATACAATAGAATACGTTTGAAATTGCAAAAGGGAAGTTATGTTTCATTTATGTGGGGAGATAAGATACTTCACTCTAATCTTGAATTCAAGGCCACAAAAGGCGCATTCTGATCGTTATCATCAGCAGCAGCTGCCTGTAAGTGTCCTTGGAAAAATCGCTCAACTTTCAACCAAAAAGCCTTGTCTGATCATAGATGAGTAACATTTGATCTCGATTTTATTTCTAATTATATTTACTACATTTTGCTAGAATTTTAAATGTAGATTCCATGCCTAAAGATCTCTCCCCCCCCTCCCATCTGATGAGGTCGTTAAGGCTAGGACTGAAATTCCTTATGGTTTATCACTGTGAATTTTAAGCACACCAAAACAAGGCAGGAAATCTGGTAGTACATAAATGCCCCTCCATCTTCCCAACAGGAAGGATTTTAGAGATACACTGTTAAGGTCAAGCAATAAAAAAGAAAGGAGAGGTCCTCAGACATCCAAGTAAGGTTGAAAAGGAAGTGAGACTCCTCGCAAAAATACAAAAGGGTTGAATCCTAAAAACTTCGAACCCTGATTGTCGTATGGAAAAATCACTCAATTTTCAACCCAAATGCATGGTCTGACCACGGATAAGTAGCGTTTGATCTCGATTTTATTTCCAATTGTATTTACTATATTTTGCTAGAAAAGATAAAGTAAAAAAGTGGAGAAGGCTTTCATCAATAAGGACCTCAAAGACAATGTAAGTGGCTTCAAAGCCATCTCTGACCGAATAGCTAGCGTCACTATACAACTTTCGAAGCGATACAAACTCAATATAATCCAAGTCTACGCTCCCATTTCGCAATCAACTCAACAAGAAATAGACAACTTCTATGACGACTTGAACTCCCTACTCCAAGACACCAGAAAACACTTCAATGTTATCATGGGAGACTTCAACGCACAGGTAGGACAAGGAAATGAAGATTGTATCGGCAAATTCGGATACAAAGTATGGAACGAGAGAGGAGAAGATCTGGTAAGCTTTGCAACGGCTAATGGATTCAAAATTAAGAAGGGAAGGGACCCAAAAGGAAACGGACTTGATACAGCCCTAATCACAAAACAAAGAACAAAATAGACATCCTAACGGACAAAAACGATATCGTTACGGACATCCAAGACTTAAATCAAGTCAATGTAGGCAGCGACCACAGAAGTAAACACTAATAAAGAACGCAGGAAAATGTTCCACACAAAACTGCAACCTCTAATCATACCAAAACTGCACGCTCGATCTTTCAAGCTCGAACTGAAAAACAGATTTAGAATTCTTACTGAACAAGACGAGACCAACATCAACGAACTAAACAACAAAATGATAGGATCTATAATAGTAGTCGCCACTATATTCAAACCAATGAGCACACAACCCGTTAGTAAAATCTCAGACAAAACCAGAAATCTTATGGAAAAACGCAAAAACCTCAAGCCACCGACAACAACAAGAGAGAAAATTGAAGAGGCCAAACTGGATGAATTAATCAATAAAAAACGAAGACAAGACAGAAGAAGGTACCCGACGGCAGTCATCAAATAAACTCTTGAGAGAGGTTGGGGCTGCAAAGCTATAAATAAAGGTTTCAACTCAGGACGAAAGGAAATAACCAGCATACTCGAGGAAAATAAAAACATAATAACAGACAGAGACAGGATTGTCTAACGTGCCGAAGAATTTTACCAAAAACTTTATTCGTCCAAACAAGGACTACAAAACAATGAGCAGGATACGCAAGACATGAACAATCAACTCAAGGAATTCCCAGGAGGTGGAATAAGCCATCAAACAGACGAAGAAAGGAACGGCCCCTGGACCAGACAACATCACTATTGACCTACACAGTAAGGTCCCAGATAATTGGAACACAGCTATCATAATGCTTTTATAAAAATAAAAAAAAAGGAAACCCGAAAGACCTCAACAACTACAGGTCTATAAGCATACTCAACTGTGAATACTAACTTTTCACAAAAATCATCACCAACCAAATCACAAAAATACTTGATGAAAACCAGCCACGAGAGCAAGCTTGCTTTAAAAGAAGCTACTCGACCATGGACCACCTGCATTCGATAAATCAACTGAAAGAAAAAGCAGCAGAATATAAATTACCACACACCGTAGTATTTATCGACTTCAAAAAGGCGATCGATTCAGTAGAAATCCCTAAGGTCATGGAGGCCATCAGTCGGCAAGGTGTAGATCCAGTATATGTTAAAGTGCTGGAACATATAAACAATCACAGCAGCTCCTTTATCAGCTTACATAAAGACTCAGACCCCTTTCAGCTCCAGAAAGCAGTAAGACAAGGTGATACCAGCTCACCCGTACTCTTCATAGCCTGCCTTGAGATGATCTTCAGAAGAATAGACTGGGAGAGTGAAGGGATTAGAATAGACAGCAAGTATCTGAGCAAACTAAGATTTGCAGACGATATTACCCTTTTTGCAAAGAAAATACACGACCTCCTACTAATAATAAATGAACTAAACGAAGAGAGCAAGAAAGTCGGCCTACACATGAACTTCAGCAAGACGAAGATCATGTGCAGCAACCACATCGGATATAAAAACACTGAGATTAAAATCGAAGACACAGAACTGGAGGAAGTAGACCACTACATCTACCTACGACAACGAATCTCCATGAGACCCTCAAAAGAAGAAGAAATCAAGCAAAAAATCATACTAGGATGGCAAGACTTTGACAGAGCCAGCTCAACTATCAAAAATAAGAAAATGCCATTAATCTTAAAAAGTAGGGTGTATAACCAATGAATCCTCCCAATAGTCATTTATGGAGCTGAAACTAAGAAACGAACCAAGAGAGAGATCTGCAAATTGAGAACTATGCAACGTGCACATGAGAAAATTATGCTGGGCGTCACATGGAGAGACCACAAGACAGCACAGTACATCCGGGAAAAAAGAGTCAGGGACATCATAGAATCCATTTAAAAAAAACTCCATTGGCAGTGGGCTGGCCATGTTTCGCAAATGGCAGACAACCGATCGACATTGCAACCCACGACATGGATTCCCTGAGATCACATGCGGAACCGAGGCCGGCAGAATATTAGATAGAGAGAGGAGCTAGATAAATTCAGAAAGTACTGGCTCAACGACACCCATGATAGAGAAATGTAGCAAATCCTGGGGAAGGTCTATGTCCAACGATGGACGTTGAAAGACTGATGATGATGATGATGATGATGATGATGATGATGATGATGATGATGATGATGATGATGATGATGATGATATCAAAGTTTTAAAAAAATGAATTTCATGAAGGTACAAACGTTCTTCATTCAAAATTTCTAGAGAGTTGAATTTATTATTGCAATTCAAGCAAAAAATTTCAGATTTCTGAATCTAAGACATGAATAAGAGAGAAAGAAGTGAAAAAATATGATTCAGTGACGTCATGTCATATCAACTTGCATCGCTGAGTTAGCAGTGGGTCCGTGTGTTTTTTTGTAAACATAGAACTCGTTATGAAAAATAGCATTTTTATATAAATTTATATGTTTTATTCATTTTTCCTTGGGGTGAAAATTACCTAGTTACTAAGGATGTCATTAAAGCAGTTAATACAATATTAGAACTATTGAACCAACATAAGAATTTTAAGAAGGCTGGGGATATCCGTCCATGATTTTGAGATATTCGTCCGACCATTTTATCCATATTTACTGATGAATTTCAACTTTCAGTTGTTGATCAGTGGCCTAGAACTTGTGGATTTGATGATCAAATCAAACTGGTAGTAAAACGTTTTTTCTTCGCTTTCGAGGTCAGTCATGGATTGATAATCAGACTGAGTCAGCTTTTCTTTTCTTTCTTGCTTTTGACGCTAGTTGGTGAGATTGACCATTTGGCAAAGTTGGCATTTTTTCTTTTGTCAAACTTTTATCATAAGATTTGACTTTATTCATGCAACAATGACCAGAAGTAAAAAGAGTGACGCCATGCACGAATAATGGTTTCACGATGACGAACGCAAAAAATAAAGACCTTTAGTTTTAGAGGTCAACCGAGGAAGATTTTCATTTTAGGGGTCCAAATATTTTTCCACTTTTGGGTGTCCAAACGCAAAAGATTTTTGGATCATTTATACAAGTCGAAATCGAATGGAATTTTTTCCACCTTCAGCGATCAAAAGGATTTTTTTACTTTCAGTGGTCAAAATTGAGGTCAAAAATTCTTCTATTTCATTCGGAGTCAAATTCTTGAGGGTGCTTATTGCCCAGTTTTAAGGATCAGTATCTTGCAGTGAATCTTTTTTTTTTTATTTATAGTGGTCAAAATTGTTTACTTTCCTTTTTATGGCTCAAAATAAAATGGGTAGTCATTTTTCACTTTTACTGGTTAAAATGCACAGGATTTTTTTTTCACCTCCAAAAGTCAAAATCTTTCGTTTTCATGGTTTGACATCGAGACAGAACTTATTTTACATTTCAGAAGAAAAAATCGAGAGTGAATTTTTCCTCTCAAAGTGGTCAAAATCGAGTTGAAACTTTTTTTCTCTTTTATCAAGGGAGAATCTTTCCCCTTTTCAAAATCAAAGATCGAATTTTCTCTCTTTTATTGATCAAAATCGAGGTTGAAGTCTTACCTTCTTTTTCACCATCGACTCCTTTTTCTTACCATTTGCCCAGATTTTTAGCATTAGCCTCTATTTAACAATATTCCCCTTATTCTAAATATCATCTCCCTTTTCCTTAACATAACGCTCATATTTTCAAATCCTACCTCATCTTTGAAACTTTCTGCCTTTTTAATATCAAACACCTTTTTTGATGCCTCTCCCATCTCTTTTGAGTGATCAACCCTACTTTTATGCTATCATTCATGCCCTTTTCAAGTCCTCCCCAATTCTTTTTCCAAGTTAGTCCCATCTTTTTGAATTAATCAAACTTTTTACATATTAAACAAACATCTTTTTTTTTTACATTAGCACCTCATGTTTCATCATTTCTACTTTAAAAAGAAATCTAATTGAACAGTATCTGATTTTTCTCTATCGCTATATTTCTTACTTGGAAAGCAATTCACAAAGCCCTTCTAGGGAGGACGTTTCATTCATCTATTTGAATTAAAACATAAACTAAATACAAAATTAAAATTCTAATTTCTGTGAAGAATTAATTTTGCAAAAAAGTGATTGATTTAGTTCCGAATTTCAGTTTAAGAAAATGAATAATACTAATATAAGTCACATGATTTTGTGTCAAGTTTGATTTTTACGATTTCTAACCGACTGAAAAAAATGTAAACTCAAACAAATCAAAGAGAAAAAATTTGGCTTCTTCTTATGAGAAAAGTATTTTGTGTTTATTTCTGATTGCGTTAATAAATCCAAACCATTAATTTCGGTCGAGCAGAATTGAATACATCTTTTATCACCAAATAGAAATTATAAGTTTTAAATTACGAACTTATTATTCTCCAATAAACTTCCGAAAAAGAATTTGAGGAAGAACTTTTAGTTCTCTACTTTCAACTCCTATTTGTTTATGATTCCTTCGGGTAAGAACACTGACGAGAGTAATCTATAAGTATTCTTTATTTTAAGCCAATCACAAAGGCATATGTACATCTCATCAGCTCAGAATCAGTATGCTTATTATTCAGTATTTGCATTTTAATCTGCTTAGATTCAAACATTGAATCTATATCGACATGTTTACAAATAGACCCTTGAATAATATAAATCAAATAGCAGCTGGGGTGTATATTTAAAGTTTGTTTCTTCTTTTTATAGGGGTTATCCATGGTGTATGGTACGCTTGTATTAGGATGGAAAGATCAAAAACAAAACAGTAGGATTCTCTTCAAAATTATTGCCTTTTATAAGGATGGTACAGATTTCAATTATGCAATGGAATATTGAAAAATTGTTCAATCCGATGGATTGGAGCATTTGATGCAAGGTGTAGTCCGAAGGCTAAAGATCAAATGTAATGCTATCTGGTTCAAATTCAGTATTCCAAGTAATCATATCATTTGGGGCATTTTTTCCGTACAACAATTTACATTCAGTATGATTTATAAACATTTCACTGATAATCAAATTTTACATGAAATATTTAATAGAAATACTTTCAAAGTTAACTATTCTTGCATCAACAACGTAGCCAAAATTAATATTTATCAAAATTACAATGAAAAAATGACAATACACCAAATGGCACCTGAAGAAATTCTAAAGATTGACCAATTGAACAAAAATGTAATCTAGCTAAAGTGATTTGTAAAGCTATGGTGAATACTATAGAAACACTGAATGAAGAAAATCTCTGTGTAGGCGCCTTAAATACTAGCTTTAAATTAGGTTCAATAACCACAGGTAAAAGTACATCTTTATCCAAATATATCTGGATATTAAAAAAAAAGAAAACAAATCTTGACAATGAGATGGGAATTTTCAACCACTACCCACATTTTCAATTGCAAAAACACAGCACACAGTTGCTATCTATGTTCAAAAGAAAATTTTGATATCCTTGGTTTTGCTTAATAAAACTTTTGAACCAAAAAATAATAATTAGTAGTTAAATGCAAGCACAAATGGATTTCTATCAAAATGTGATTTGTAGATAATAATGCTTCGGGCGATAACCTTGATAACTAAAATTAAACTATACTGCATAGTACTTGAAGCCATTACTTACTCATATAAATATAGGGTCATATATCTAATATTATATTATGGGTAAATGTACCTATCGAACCTTCAAGTTACAAACTTGGCAATTGATAGTATTGTGAACTACCAGTACATTCCAGATAGACTTCTGAGGAAGCTGAGGGAAGGGTAGCGTACATACCAGGGTATTTATTAGATCTCATATTGATTTCTATTGAAACTCGCGTGATAGTCGCTACATATAAGGAAGATTCGTAGACCATCCCTTACCAAGACAAGAGAAGGCATATTCAATATCTGCTGCTACTTTTATTGAAAAGAAAACGGGTTTTGGAGATATGAAAGTAATTTGCTCCATGATCCGAGCTATCCTGACTATTTGCATGCATTGATCAAATCCTACAAACCAACAAAACAATGATTCAAACCAAATGACGTGGTCAGTATGTGACAAAGTCAGTTAGCACGGGATGTTCTGTCATGGCTTATGGCTTTGATTGTTACAACAAATTGTTAACGTCATTTTTCAAAAAGGGTTTTAAGAAAAATCATTAGCAGTGTTTTCTGGGATGTCCATGTTTTTAAGATTCAGTAAAGAGAAAAGTTTTTAAAAGATTTTCAGGAAACCTGAAGTTACAGTTCACATTCACTGGAGTATGATAAAATCATTTTTCAAAGCAGCTGCATTTTAGTGCAATGCATACGTGTATGATAAAAGTTTGTAGCGTTGCAAAATGTTCCATTGTTCTTTTGTAACCCTGAAACATGGATATATTGCATAGTATATGTAACATCTGCATATTGATTCAAGGTAGCCCTATGTTCTATGCATGAACAAACAAGATAAATGAATGGTTAATACTATACTGTTATTATATAACAATACATTTTTCAGAATACTACGATCGCTGAAACAAAAAACAAATTCTATTTGGTGAAATTTGGCGTAATGTATATTCAATACGTCACAACCGTCTTTAAATAATCTTGCGATATTCTACGTCTTTTATTCAAATAAAGATTGTAAACGATATGTGATGTGAATTAATCTTTGAATGGTATAGGTAATTACCAGACTGATGTAAGTTCTGTAAATATAAATTTGGAGAGATTATTAGAGATGTTAGCTTAGTAAGAGGAAATATGAAACTTCTTCGATTCATAACTTTATTACAATATAAAACATAATTTCTACTTTAAACACCTGAACTTAAAGTAGGAGATATTGTTGCAAAGCCAGTATTTTCTAAATTTGTCCACTTCATCTCTCCATCTTGTGTTCTGTTGGCCTCGGTTACGCGTATGATCTCTAGGGATCCACGTTGCAAATCGTGATGTCCATCGGTTTTCTGTTATCTTGCAACATGGCTTGTCCATTGCCATTTAGGTCTTCTGAAAGATTCTATGATGTCTTGGATCCCTGTTTACTCCCTGATATACTGTGCTGTCTTGTGGTCTCTCCATGTGAGGTTTAGCATGATTTTCTCAAGTTCGAATTGAACGCTTCTCAGTCTCTTGGTTAGTTTCTATGTTTCAGCTCCATGTGTGACTACCGAGAGGATGCATTAGTTGTGTACTCTTCTTTTCAGGATTATTGGGATCGACTTGTTTTTGAAGGTTGAGCTCGGTTTGCCAAAGGTTTGCCATCCTAGTGGTGATTTTTCGCTTGATCTCTTCCTCCTTCGTGGACAATTTCGTTTCTTTATACTATAGCTCAATACTATAACTACAATTGACATTCAAAGGAAGTAAAATTGTTTGATAAATGTACCAAAGCATTGAGTATTTTATTTGATTCACAGGATTACCAAAGGTTGCATTTCAAATCCAGTAAACAAGGGTTTGAAGATGTCGAGGGTAATAGGTAGGGGAGCCTTTATTATGTTACTTGTTTCATTAAAAAAAATGTGTAAAAAGTGGAAGAAAGGAGAAGAAATAGGGGCAGAACAAGAAGAGAAAGGTATAAATGGAGGGTAGTAAATATGAAAAGCAGGTGAAAATACTTTGCATAAATGACTGCTTATGTTTATATACATATACAAGAAGCAAATAACCCTTCGAAATAAGTAGCAAAAATAACTTATCATCACACAACACAGATATGAATACACAAATGAACATTAACATATGAACACATTCATGTTAGATGATAAAGAGATTTATTCAATAAGCATATAAAGGTATATCATTTCACCAAACAGAAAAAAAACAGTCAAATTCTATACTAAATGAATTTTACTTATATATAATGCAATGGCATAGAGTGGTTTGTATCAACGACCTGCTCTAAGCTACGGGTGCAGGAAAACACAAATATATTTTAGTGTCTATAAGAAGCAATGGACAGCAAAAGCCTTTCTGGTGGAATGTAGGGAAGTTGGTCCTGATTATCGGTTGTAAAGTTTCACAACCTTGCTCATTCGTTACAAAACGAGCACAAATGGAGATAAGATAATTCTGATATGTTTTTAGTGGTACAAAACTTCAAAATTCCCATTATTAGAGGATGAATAGAATGACATGTTAGGATAGGAGAAAAAGTTTTGATTTTTTTTTTATTAGCATATCCTCAAAAGCTTCTTTCGACTGATACTAACATCAGAGGAATGAGCCATCAGAAAATGCTTAGATATACAGTGTAGAATTAATTTCAACAATTTTGGAATATGCAGTTTAAACGGCATTTTTGGGGGTTTATTACAAAGAATCGCACTCGTAATGATAGAAAATCTGAATGCCCTGGTTTTTACGCAAAAACTTCTGCACGTGTTTTCAACGTGTTTATTTTCAGTTTTAAACAACGTTTTTGAAATTTCCAAAAAATTTCCCCATGATGAATGTCACTCGCAAGAAATTTTCGAAGGTTTATTTGAAAAAACAAATCCAAAACATTTTCCTCTTTTATGTTTTACAATGCATCCGCTAATTACGGGGAATATAAAATTCTGTACAACTCAGATATGTTTCGTTGATTTGCTTATTTCTTTTCATTTGTTTGTTGTTTGGGACATTAAATGAGCGAGGTTGTGAAGCTTTACAACTTACAAGTAAAACTACTAACCCTACACTGTATCAAAAAAAAATTAATTCCCAATACTTTTCACGGACACTAAAATATCTTTACGTTTTTGTGCATCCTTGGCTCAGAGCAAATTCTTGATACAAACTACCGTACGTCATTGATATTATGTTTCCAATAACATTAGAAAGAATGTGAAAGATAAAGCACTTGTGAGATATCAAACACAGGCAACTATAGTGGAACAAATGTTCGCTCATCGAACAAAGGAGTCCATTAGTTTTAGCAGAAATTGATCGAAGGGTCGATCAGTTTATCACAGTCATCCTTATGGCAAGTTTTGACTCGCCTAGCCAATCAGCATACAGCTTTAAAATAGCTCTCATTTCTTAGTGGTTGAGCCCTCAAACATAAACGCATTAGCAAATAGACGGCAGATGTAAAAAACTTGAAATGGACTGAAGCTGGATGGTGAGCGTGAGAGGAACTAGATGAAGTAGTTAGCGTGTGAGTGTCTTTGTCGGGTGGAAAACTGAGCGACCAATTGTGAACGATAGTAGAGTTTTCAATGCACAATGTTGATTCCGGAAGTCTGTTGAGGAAATTCTCCTTTCAAGGTTTTGACTTCTGGCCTGAATTTAAACCCATTTTTCCCTCTCAAATCTTTGTGTGACTTTTTTTACTTGCTATTTTCATTTTTTTTTCGGGAGCTCTTCTACTGACTTTAACGAGCGGTTCAATTCTCAAGTGCTTCTCCTCGGATGACCACGTGTGCCATGATACATAATAGCTTTTCCCCGAATTTTCGTGAGATTTCAAGAAGTCATTTGACTCTGTAGAAATTTCCATGGTCATAAATGCTATCATTCTACACGTTGTTGACCCTGTATAGGTCAAAGTTCTGTAGCATATATACAAACACAGCAACACCTTTATCAGGCTACAAAAGGACCCTGAACCCTTCCAGCTCCGAAAAAGAATAAAACAAGGTGATACCAGCTCACCCAAACTCATTATTGCCTGCCTCGAGATGATCTTCATAAACCTGGACAGGTATCAAATTTGCAGACGACATTGTCCTTTTCGAAGAGAACCTAAACTACCTCCAACAATTGCTGGATGAACTATACGAAAAAAGCCCAAAAGTTGGCTTACACATAACATTCAGTAAAACGAAAGGCTTGTGCAACAATTGTATCGAGAATAGGAACATGTCTGTTAAAATCGAAGTTGCAGAACTGGGGAAAATAGATCACTACATTTACCTAAAACAATAAATCTCTATGAAACCAAAAAGAGAAAAAAAATCATACGAAGAATCACCCTAGGATGGCAAGCCTTTGGCAAACCGAGCTCAACCTTCAAAAACAAGACGATCCAAATAATCCTAGAGAGAAGATTATACAACCAAAGAATGCTCCTGGTAGTCACTTATGGATCTGAATCACGGAAACTAACTAAGGGACAGACCCTCAAACTGTGGAGCATGCAATGTGCACATTTTTTCTGGCCTTTTCGGCATAGATTTAAGTGTAGTATCTGTTCCACAGCCGAGCCGGAACAAATATTTGCCTGTCGGATGGGTTGCAGATGATGTGTTGGTGAGCATCAAAGCCCGAGTGTGTTCGTGCAATGCCTTAGCCTACGAGATTTTACTGAGGCTGTGCATTGTTACGTGCATTTGGAGCCTTTGGACTCGTCTTTTGGCTTTCGAACTATTACTCGAACCAGCTGCAGAGTATCCATTGCCCCGGGACAGCACTGTTCCATTGTACTCCAAGGGGCAGGTTGGGATGGTCCTGACGCTTTCGTGGCAACAATTAATTAACAACCAATGTCGGGTCGGCTGGAGCTATTTTTGATGGATTGATCCATTCATCCCCACGTAAAGCCTTTGACCTTGTGTCGCATTTCTCTCTGGTGGGACAGTGAATAAATGGGATGCTCAACCCCACATGGAGAGATCACAAGACAGCACAGTATATGGGGAAGAAAATGGGAGTCCGAATATCATAAAATCAATTAAAGAACTTGAATGGCTATAGGCAGGTCATGTTGCAAGAATGGCAGACAACCGATTGACATTGCAACTCACAACATGGATCCCAATAAGCCACATGTGAAATCGAGGTCGACAGAATACAAGATGGAGAGATGTACTAGACAAATTTAGAAAAACGCGACGCCCATGATAGAGAAGTGTGGCGGATCCTGGGAAAGATATATGTCCAACGACGGACATTAAAAGAATGATGATGATGATGATGATGATGATGATGATGTGCCCCGTTGTGGTCATTGTAGGCCATAAAACTCCACCAGTGACATGATTGGAAATATCAATTCAATTCAAATTTTATCCCTGCAACAATTCATATACTAAGTGTCAGAGTTTGCTAAAAAACAATATTTGAAAATCCACTTGAGAAAAATAAATAAGACAAGCTAAAATAATAATTTAGAGTTGCTTTTGATGAAACGAAACAGTTTTCAAATCAAATGCATGTATAGTTAAATCATAACATTGTGAGAGTTGATATGTTTAGCAATAATTTAATTACAATGATTGTTTTCAAGTAATTAAGTTGATAAGTTTCGGTCGATTTTACTGACATACAGTTTGAATTTGAAATAACAATAACTAAGGAAGCAATAAAATACAATATTGATTTCAAAAGTGCTAATAAATTGTAACTGGATAAGGGGAAGGGTACAGGGAATTAAATTGAAAAGGGGAGTTGGGATATGGATTGTCATGAAGTGAATTTACCCCTGCATTGAAAGTTTAAAAACAAAATATCATTGAAAGATGAAAAGCAGAGAGAAAGGTTCAAATCTTCATATATAGTTTTGTAAAAATGACTTTTAAAGGCTTATTATGGTCATTGAATGGGATTTCATTACATTTTTGCACCGTAGTTTTTAATTGATCACTTTTTCTAATTTGCGCTCCTAACAGAAGACATTGCAAATTCATCATTTGTTGCTGGTTATGTGTTGTACTTATGTCATTTTCAGGTGTTAACAAATAAGACAGGGATAATGTGTTCGAGTGGCAACCACTAAAACACACCATGAAAACAATGCAAAATATTGGCTCCTTGAAATTGAAATAAAAAAAAAAGATAAATGGGATATTATCGGTATTTGCGAAATGAAGAGACCCAGTGAAGAACTAATCGAACTAAACATAAAACATTTATTAAAGCCACGGAAAAGAGAACGTAAAACAAAGCAGAATTGGCTTTCATATTCATTAAAGAAAAATAAAACAACTTTTAAGGATTCAAAGCTATATCGAATCGTGTATCCAGTGTCACTGTACATCTCTCACATAGATACAAAATGATCATAATCCAAGGCTACGCCCCAACTACACAGTGTACCGAGAAGGAGATAGACATCTGCTACGACTACTTGAACTCCATACGCCAAGATATCAAAACTACTTCTACGTCATTATGGGAGACATCAACGATCTTATAGGACAAGGAAATATATATATATATATATATATATATATATATATATATATATATATATATATATATATATATATATATATATATATATATATATATATATATATATATATATATATATATATATATATATATATATATATATATATGTAATAATGTGTGTGTATATATATATATATATATATATATATGTATATATATGTAAATTATATATATATGTATCATTATGGATTATTATGTATATATATATATATATATATATATATATATATATATATATATATATATATATATATATATATATATATAAATATGGGGGTTTTTACAGGGGACCAAATCGAAATTTGGAGTAAAAAATTGAAGGGAGATTTTTTTTCTAACGTTTAGATGTTGAAATCGAGGGGAATGTTTTCCCACTATTAAGAGTCGAAATAAAAGAAAATCTGTTTTACATTTATCGGTCAAAATCGAGGCAATATCTATTTTTTTATTTTTTTTACTTTCGTCCATCTAAATGGAGTAACAACTTTTTCCAATTTTTCAGAGTCAAAATTGAATGTGTGTTTTTTACCAGTTTCAGGGGGCAATTTTGAGAAGATTTTTTTTTTACATTTAGGTCAAGATTGCGTGTATTCTCCATTTTTTGGGTCGAAGTTGAGGTTGAGATTTTTTCACTTTAAGGTTTCAGAATCCAAGGGGAATTTAATATTTCACATTTTAGGATCAAAATAGATGGGGGAGGTTTTTTGACATTCAGAAGTGGAAATTAGGGTTGGGTATTCATTTTTATGGTTGAAAATGGTGGGGAAGATTTTTTTACGTAGGAGTCAAAATCAAAGGGTTTTTTTTCTATTACATGGGTGAAAATCAACAGTAAGACTTCTTTTCACTTAGAAAGGTCAAAATCGAGGGGAAGATTTCTTCTCGCAAAGCAATTTTTTTTACATATTTAGAGCTCAAAATAGGGGAGGGGATTTTTCACTAATAGGTTTCGAAATTGATGGTATTTTTCAATTTTTTTTCTCTTAGTTGAAATCGAAGGATTTTTTTCCCATTTTCCGATAAGGTCGAAATCTTACTTTCAGGGGGCGAAATTGATGAAGAAAATATCTTTTATTTTGTAGTAAAAAATTGAAGAAGGACTTTTATGTTTCTTACTGTCAGGTGTCGGAATTGACAGATTTTTTTTCAAATTTTGGGGTAGGATCCAATGAATGTTTTTTTTTTATTTTAAAGAAATCTCCTGTGCCCTCATTTGGACAATGGATGAGCAGGCAATTTCTTTTCCACTTTTAGTGGTCAAAATTGGGGGATGATGTTTTTCACTTCTCCGGCGTAAAATCTTGGAGGGGGATTTTTTCCCACACTCTTAGATGTACAAAATGAAAGGTGATCTTTTCCATTTTTAGGGTTCAAAATCGAGGGAGATTCATATTTACAAGGATCAGAATGGTGGGGGGGCTTATAGGGTTCAAAACTGAGGGAATAAGTTAAAATCGGGCAAAATTTTTTTTTTGTCACTTTAAGGGGGGAAATCGAAAGGAAGATGTGTTTTCCCCACTATTAGGGGTCGAAACAAAAAGAATTTTTTTTTTACTTTTAGGACTTAAAGCCGAGAGAGGATGGGAGGCAAAATTCCAAGAGACTTTTGAAGGACAATAACAGGTGGCATTTCGACCATGTAACGTAATGCATTTCATGACATGTATATGCACAGCTGATGCAGCAAGGGGAGGAAGGAAAGGTGCAAGACTCGTGTCGGAAATTATAATTGAACCTTGATTTTTTATTACTTAGGCCGACTGAAAATACATCGATAGTGTTCGCTTGAAGACCAAAACGAAATCCTCACGCACTAAATAGGAAAGAGAATAAGGGGGGGATAATCAGCCCTCCTTCCGCCAGTGGCTGCTACTACAATACTCTCCCTTCTTTGCTCTTGTGCTCACCAACCTTTACTTATAGGCGAACATCCGTTCTCTATATTACAATCTCTTTTACAAATTCAAGTTACCCGCCTCTTCTACCAAATACCAGAAGTAAATGATCATACCCCCCTCTTTTCTTCTATTTTCCCCCTGCATTTTTCCTTTCCCGCGCCTCTAATCTTACTATCTTTCTTACTTCGGTTGATAGAATCCTCCTACACAGTACATCTTGTCATCAACCCCTTTTCCCTCAGTTTCTCCTGATGTTTTTTTTTTTAATTTAGTGACTGGCTATCAATCTATCTCTCATTAGCACACTTTTTTTGCAACAGTGCAAAAAGTGGTCTCAAATGGATTTTAAAAACAAATCAAATCAAACCCTCTCTGATTTCAATTAGTCTATATTTCTATTTCTTTCTCGAAAAGGAATTTACCCCACCTGTTTGAGCAAATATTTGGTGTAGTGTTCATGATTGCTCCAGCGAACACATTTGTTATTATGAATGGAGAAAAAATCTGTTCGCAGAGTATTGTTTTGAAAGCTACAATTCCTTTCCTTTCAGTCACTCGTAAAACATTCTCTGTGTATTTTATTCCGAAATCGTTAGGAACGCGGATCGCATCATACTTATTAAGGTTTTAATTGTAAACAGAGCACTCAACAAATTGACGCAAGGGTCAAGAATCAAAAAACAGTTGGGATAAGACAGTTGTCAATCGACAATGTAGAGGGTAAAAACATAATTTTAGCTGAATAAGACCATTATTGTTTCTGCTAAAACGGGGAAAATGCATGAGAAATAAAATCTCTTCGATTTTGACCATTAACTGAAAAAACATTCCACCATATAATATGACCAATAAAAGTGAAAAATATTGTTCCCTTGGATTTTAATCCCTAAAAGTGAAAAAAAGATTCCCTTCAATTTCGATCCCCACAGGTGAGAATGTTTCCCTTAGATTTTGGGGATTCATTGATTCAGGGATGATGAAATTTCTTCATTTTTGAGTGGAAAAATATCACCCTTGATTTTGACCCGAGAAAGTGAAATGTCTCCTGTCCATTCTGACAAAAAAATAGAGAAAAAATCTCTAACAGTTCGAAAAATCTTCCTCCCCGAAAAGTTTGAAAAAAAAATCTCAAGATCTTGATCTTTAAAAGTATAAAACATCCCCTCAATTTAGAAGCCTAAAAGTGTGAACGTTCTCCCTTCGATTTTGACCCCTAAAAGCGAAAAAGAATCCCCTCCAATTTGACCCCTAAGCGTGTATTAAAAATCATTTGAATTTGTCCCGTAAAAATATAGTATTTATATAATATATTATATTCACAGGGTAATGGAGCACCATCATCCACGTATAAAGTATCTACTTAATGCGTGATCAGGTGCCCACTTGGGCGAATTTGTATCTACATAGACATGAGTATATGTTCTTGCCGTCTTTAATTAGAACTGATATAAAATGATCTCGGACATTTTTACGTTGTACCTGTTTTAGTGCTATTTACCCAGTTAATATAACAGAATGCAAGCAACGTTTCTAGATTTGGATATTAGAATTGGGAATACAGTGGTAGTTGATAGATTGTTTTACAAACGAGATTAATTTCTGTTCCATATCGTACGTATGCCATTTAGAACGAGTAGTGCTCCATCTTATATAGTTTATTGAATTATTTTATCAGAATATTCAGGGGTAGTACGAGTTACACTTAGATTTATTGATTTTATACAGGGAATTGTTTTTTTAGTTATAAGAATGGTCAATCAAGTGAGCGAAATTGGTAATGCTTTTCGACAATTTGATATAGTCATGATGAGACCTCTGATCCCTTTTCAACCTATCACTTTGACCGTGATGGAAAAATGACGAAAATTAGAGAGTATGTTAGCGAGTGTATACATATAGAATAAATAAGTTGTGAATATTAAATGAAATGTTTTTGTATTAATGGTAGGGGGATTAGGTAACCAAAAGAGATGGATTTATTCCTTTTCTGTATGAAATATCATTGAATCGACTGGAACGCGTGGATGGGGGGGGGAAACATTTGGTTTTTGTCTATTTATCAGACTGATAGGTAGTCAGGTGGGATGGGAAATCGAACATGGAACGCCAAGTAACAAATGTCTGAAATATATTAATAGAATAGCCCATTTAGGTGTTACTACCAGCAAGGATGTTGTTTGGTTTCGTCTCGACTATATATATAAGGCTATTTTATTTCATTTGATGGTTTAGAAGTTATGATATTGATAGAAGCGAGTTGATGGACAACCTTAAATATCAAGTTTAAGGTTGGTGATCTTTAAAAAAAAATCAAAGTCTTCGGTTGAATATGTTGGTAGAAAATCAACTCAAAACAGTTTTTCTGTGTTACTAGTATTCTTGAAAATGATATCATAGGTTGATTTACATGCAGTTCAAGATTGAAACTGAATTGGGTTTTATCTGTTGTTATACTTATTGATCGTTCATCGTCAAACGTTTAGGGAATAATTCACCTAATTAAACCCTGTGTTTGAAAAAATGAATAATGTGTAGTATAAAATAACATCCATTTACACAATACATTATGATAATATCTTTATAGAATAAAATAAAATAAATGTATTATGACACAATCCGAAATGAATGTATCTTGAAATTCCAGCTGAAGGGAGGTAATTTTCGATAAAGATTACTGGGGAGCCATATGAATATGACTGTTTTATTTATAAACTGATTTTCATTGGGTTTAGTGTCCCATTTCCAGTTAGAATACTCGCTTTTACATCCAGTGGAATCCTAAATATGGTTCGCTATTTGACCATCGATTCGGTTTTACAAACACCTGACGAACGTAAGTAGATTTAAATTAAAAGATGAAAAAAATCCCCTCAGTTTGCTTGACAGCCCGGACGAAGATCTGATTACTGTTTTTAATTTTTTTCCTTATATTTGGAATTCCATGGAATGAATAATATTCTGAACAAAATATCCAATGGAATACAGGACGAAGTTGAGATTAATATTCAGTGTTTTGTGCGATTGTTTTTGGAATGACATTATTTGTTTCTCGAAGGAAATTTCAGATATAGATATTTACCACTTCGTTGTGTACATCTTTTAATCAAAAAAAATTGGATACTGAGATGAACTTTGGACCGATTTGGTGTATCTGGTTTTGTGTGAAGAAGTAGATAGTTGTACATTTCCGAGAGGCACTAGTATTCTGTATCGTAAAAAACCAAATTCAGAATGATTATTTTCAAGACAAACAATCCTTCCCCGCTAAGAAGATTGTTCAATACAATATTCCTGTTTCCATTTAACCTTGTGTTATCATCATCATCATCATCATCATCATCTTCTCCAATCTTATATTGTCCGTTGTTGGACATAGACCTTCCCCAAGATTCACCATACATCAACGGAGCCAATACTTTTTTAATTTGTCCTGTTCGTCTCTCAATTTCGCATGTGATCTCTGGGGATTAATGTCGTGAGTTGTGATGTCTATCAACTGTTAGCCATTTTCGCAACATGACCAAACCATTGCCATTTGAGTTTTCTAATGAATTATATAATATCTCTGACTGCTGTTTTTTCCCTAATATATTGTATAGTCTTATGATCTCTCACTATGAAGATGAGCATGATTCTTTCTTGTGTTCGTTGCATGGGTCTCAGTTTGAGGGTCAGTCTCTTGGTTTGGTCCCATGTTTCAGCTCCATGGATGACTATCGAGATAATGCAATAGCTGTATACTCTTCTTTTTAGGACTAAGAGGATTTCATCCCTGGTCCAAAAATTGGAGGCCCATGATATCCTGATAGTTGGGACTTGATATGATAAAAACTGACACAAAGTATTTTTACTAACTTTTGTTATCTTATGAGGGAATCGCTCTAAAGAGTGAACTATTTCAGTTATAAGATATTACCCGATAATCGGGCCAATATATTCCGTGCTCTAGAAGAAAACTAATGTACCAACGACGTTCAATATATATTTTTTTAATTGTTACACACATCTTGTCCTCGAAAAATCGAACAAAAATAGATTAAATAATGATAAATTATATAAGTTATTTTCATATATAAAAGCATAAACGATATAGATATGAAATATTCAGATCACAACCAACATTGAAAAGATGTAAACTTATACCCTTTTTTTTCAATTTTTTTACTCTGTTCCTTTTCAGTTTTTGATTTCTAAGAAGTGAAATTAAGAAAAATCATAATAAACACCTAAATGAGACACAGTTTTTTTCATTTTAATCGAATTTCATTTCTGCAAAAGTAAATCATAGTTTCGTTTTATCTGCTTACGGATCTATGTTTAGCTTGGTCATTATTTGCATTGACACTGCTAAAACTTATCAGCACTTCGGACGTGTTTTTTTTGTTTTTTGTTTTGTTTTTGGTTTACTGAAAGCTTTTCAACTGTCCGTGGTAAAATGAAAATATAAATTTGAATGAATCTATTTTATCTTTTTTACGAAATAAAAAAAAATTCTTTAGAAACAGTACAAAAATAGCTGCACTTATACTTGAAATACACCGTTTTATTGGGAACAATGACTGAGGGGGAAAACAAAAATCAAGTGAGGGATATTTAAAGATGTGGATGCTGAATGAAGGAACATTAAAAATTAGGAAGTTTTGTCGAAGATTATGAAAACATTGAAAAAGAATTAAACCATCAAATCTGTCAATAAAATCAACTGAAGAGATTCGGTCGAAGAAAAAAGTGCATGTTGTGAAGAATACTTTTACAAAACCATGGACAAAACTGGATTGACTTAAAATATGTCACCATACGGACTATCCAGAGGGAGCGTTACAGTCCTTCAGCACCCCAGGGTTGACCGGTCTCTTTTTGGGGAATTCTGGCCCTCCCGTCGGGACAAATAACAATCTGTTGCCGATTTTTTCGATCAAAACTATAAATTTATACTGGCTTGGGGCATTCATTGGTTTTCCACTTTCCTATAAAGTTCTTAAATGTAAATCTCAAAGAGTATTTGATGTTTCCCTTGGTTGATGTGGTCTCGTATATCCGCTCTCCAGTTGAGTTTGACATAAAATTCAGAGGATTATCTTAGAATTACGTCCCCTAGCGTTAGTAGACAGTTTCCAGTTCGGCTTCTATTTTCATTTCCGATCTTCAAAAATTTTATGAATATTCTCAGTAATCTCAATAAACGCTCATTTTTTTTTGTAAGAGTCAGTGATGAAATGCAAACCAAAACATTGTTAACGTTATGGTGCAAGCCTTTGCTGCAAGGTTATTCGTTCAACGCCTCATGCATGGCCACTGCACGCCCCCCCCCCCCACCATTATAAACAAAAATACGAAGCCAGAAATACTCTCTGATTTCGAAAGCCGGATAGATTCTCCAGACTCATTTTACAGAAATTAAACAAACGTTGTTCAATAATGCTTTTTTTTTCAGCTGTATCATTTGATCGCATGAAAGTTTTGGATCAATGTTTTCAGGCTGGGTTTTGATTTCCAAATATCTTGACAGTGTGAATATGCTTGAATTTTAAACAAAATTGAAAAGTGGTTTTTCTACAAATTCCAGTTGGTTTTATGGCAATATCTAATGGGACACTCCCAAAGACATTTTTCTAAAGATACTTTGATCTGCATGCAGATAAAAAAGTCGGTCTGTATTTTGGTTGCTGAGTAAACATTGGAAATCTGCTGTTAAATTCATTTTAGAACGACAAATGGAAAAAAACTAACAGAATTAGAATTAGATATTCTTTATCATTTCATTCATTAGAACATTAGGGGCTGGGTGATTAAAAAATACACTTTTTTTAAAAAGTGACTTTCACAAGGAATATATATATATATATATATATATATATATATATATATATATATATATACATATATATATATATATATATACATATATATATATATATCTTACAATAATGATTACATAATTGTGTCAATATATATCTTATTATTATTATCATTATTATTATTATTATCAGTAGTAGTAGTAGTAGTAGTAGCATATCATTATCAACAACAACAACGTCGAGATTGTATTCCATTTGGTTAGTGTGGTCTTGTGTTTCCCCTCCCCGAAAGACATTGATGAGATGCGAAGAAAGCTTGACTTTCCAGAAGATTTCAACTTAAACCATTTAATGAAATCGTGTGTTAAGTAGCATTCAAACAATCATCCAGCTTCTCAAAACGAACTGTTGACAACCAGGGCAAATCACGTTTGAAAAACAGTTACTAGAAAAAAATTATTTTTACTTACGTATAATGAATACACTGACATCGCCAGCAAGGAGTCATCCATGGATATTTTTTGTGTATCCAAGGTTTTTACAAACTGACAGAAGTAAAAAGTGACATAATTGTCCCTACAATAAAATATATGCTAATTTGGATGCAATTATCTCTGTTCAATGGCAAGGGACAGATGCATGATGGCGCTAGCAGCAAGCTATGAAAAGTCCTTATTGCTTCTCAAATTTTCACTATTCAGCCAAGAGAATTGGTTCACTATTGCCAAAATCATTGCTCGAGTATATCAATGAAAAGCATTCACACCCGAATGTAAAATCCTTACTGAATCAAAGGAAACTGTAAGTGAAATGTGCGGTTTTCTTAAGTTATCTCGAAAATAAAAAAATGTTTGGTTCCATCCAAAAGATCATGAAAGGAGAAGTTGATGCAGAAGATGATCCACACAACATAGTGTGCTCGCTTGACAAGCTATTTGATATGATGGATTGTTCGCGCTCCTCGTTTCCAGGAAATACTTGTTGATTATTGTCAACTGTTAGATTCATGGGAGTCTTCGTGAGAAATAGATGGTTGATGTCAGAGCGAGAATTGTGAAGTGCAATTTAAAGATGCGGAAATTTTCATTTCATTTCAGTCTTTCACTCGGACAGAGGTTGTATTTATCAACAGAAAACTTGTCCAACACATTGCAAAGTAAGAAAATGGTAACTATCAATGGAAAACGGTTTGCAAACTTTACTGTTTAGGCATTTGAAGTGACGCTTCCTTCAAATTGTTCTTAGAAATTTTAGCAGCTTTTAAAAAGACCAATTTGAAGAGCTAACTATACGAAGGAAAATAAAACAGACCAAATTATTCGACGATGGGTCTCAATCGTACTTTGATTGTCCGTTCGAGGTTTAATTTGAACAACCAAGTTTCGAAACCTTTGCAATGTTGGAAAATCGTCTCCTTAATGCCATTCATAGCGAGCCATACGCTGATGAGCTGAATCATCTGTAAGAGATCTATGAGGGCGATATCAGTATTAATGTCTTGGAAACAGAATCTGAGATCTTGAAAACAATATTTCAAGTTGGCAAAACAAATTGTTTCAATGATGTCTAAGAAAAGTTTAAAGAATTACTCAAAAAAAAGAAGTTCAGCCAAAATATCATCCTGATCTGTAAACTTTTTCTAGACATTCCAGCCACGATAGCATCACACGAGCAATTATTTTCACTGGCACGTAGGATTAAGATGTGGTTACAATCGAGTACATAACAAAAGAGGCTCAATTTTCTGTTTACTTTGAGTAGCTATAAGGAATTCACGGACCATCTTGACCTTTTGAAAATAGGAAATGATTTTGATGCAATTGACGAGGATAGGATCCGCACGTATGGTAAATTTGATAAATTGGACTTTCAAATCTGATGGCTAATGTTAATATTGTATTTTTATTTTTGTTTTGTTCAGGAGCTATTTATTGTTGAGGACAACTGTAGTCGGAATTGTAGTCATCACTAAACTTTTCATTTGGCCTACTCAAACTGGAGGTGTAGTTCAGCATATAGACAAGTAGTAAATGGAATACCTCTTTCAAATCCCTAGAAATATTACAAATCCAACATTCTGAATCATTGCATCTAGCTGCACGCAGTGATTAGGAGGAGGAAGCCAATATAATAAGAAACTTTCGCAAATATAAGTAAAGAAAAAGATCAATATCAACCTTAGCATATCTATATCTGCTTATGATCGATTTCAAAGAGTGGCACACCTATTTGACCCACCTATGGTACCTGACAGATTATTTGGTATGTTATACATTAACTGAGGGTGGACTGAGGACTGGACGAATAAAAAAAGTTTTAGTCTTCAAGCTAGTTCATTTGTTAAGATATAGATATATTGAATTGTCTTCCAGTCTTCTTGTCAACGTGCTCTGGCCTGTTCGTCTATCTCTCTCTCTCTCTCTCTCTCTCACAAACACATACCTACACACACATATACCGACACACAAACACACACACACACACATACATATATATATATATATATATATATATATATATATATATATATATATAATTCTTTAATTCTATTCTAGTGTACAATGTTATGTACCAAGCTGAAATATCAAGCAACGTTTTTCTCGCATCTCAAATATTATACAGAAATATCTAATAGACCGTTTAAACCAAGAGTAGCCAACCATATATCATCATTTGCAGATGAATTATGCAAAAACAGAAAACAGAAACGAAACCTCCACTTTTGGGAATAAAACAAAAAGCAGAATTATAGGATAGCAAAAATCCAGTAGTGTTGAATACACCTAACACTTTATGAACAGGTATAATAGAAATTAACTGCCATAGCTATCTTATTTATCTCGTCATTATTAACAATAGTAGTACCAGCATCACCACTAACATTAATACCATACCACACAATTATATTCGATATGTAGAAACAGACCAAACCTAAAATAATTAGACTAACTAAGGTCATGTAAAAGTGAACCCTAACACTGGGAAACAAATTCAAGTAAGGATAAAATACTCTCAGAGAGGAAAACATCCCAAAGAGCTGATGTTTTAACAACATACTGATTAGGAATTGCCTAGAGTATGTCAAGCAAATTCAAAATTTACAACTCCTAGCAAGCAAAATATCCCCATTCTGCAAAAACAGAAAAACATAAGAAACAATGAACAACCACTAAACTAGGAAAAGGAAAAGGTAAAAGAAAAGATATATAAATAGGATAAGAAGATGTTCATAATCCCTAGAAAAATAGACATAAACCCCAAAATGTCTTGAATAGGGATATAAGATAGTTTGAATCAATTGCTTAAAGAAGCTTTAACAGCCAAACATAAAAAGGTTTGTGTAGCGAATCCTCTACTTCATCATATTTAAGCTCTACTCTAACTCAACTTGACCTTGAATGTATCGAGCACTTTATGATATAAACACATAACACATCAGATATTGTATTATATTTTACTATATTAAGTCTTTTCCACGTATCGCAAGTTGATACAAGAGGAACGTAATATGGGAAGCCCGGACAGCAACGACTGATCCCTTTGCCAGTGTAAGGGTACTTGTTAAGCTATCTTCTGCAATATTTTCATTCTCATTCAAATAGAATATAACAATATTGTATGCATGTTTCACAAATTATAAAAATGATTGTAAAATTCTCATCTTTTTATTTAGTAAGAGTTATGTCATTGGAAGTCTCAAAACTTTCCTTTTAAAAACTTTTACTACATATCAACTATTCGACTCCTCGCTTATTCATATCCTACAAAAAAATCTTAGCGATCTGGCCTGTCGAAAGACACATGTAGCTTGTTGTCATCTTTTGATGTGTTTCTCACTGGAAAACAGGTCGTTGCTGCTGTTCTGATATGATAAACGTAGAGAGCTTTTTAACAAAAAAGAAATAAACAACTGAAAGACTGCAGTATAGACACTTTCGTGCACACCAACGATAATTTGATGCTCATTTACTTATGTAGCCATGGATCTACTCAAGTTGTTGGGAGAAAAGAGATCCTACGCCTGCCAGCCAATATTTGTGTATCTGCAAAGTTGTTCATAAATATCATTAACCGATATAAGCATTTATATAACGCGAAGGCCTCATCGATTCATTTTCGTTTTCTGGTGGGAAATATTTTCCCCATTAAAAAACGAGTGAATTCTAAAAGGAAACTAATTCCATATGCCTGCGAATAGTTTTGGATATTTGTTAATTTATTCAGGAATGCATGTTTAGCCGTCTATCTATTTAAATTGCTTTAACTTATTACAAGTCTACATTTTCTTGCTTAAAGTCTATCAAGTAAAAGGTAGCAATGTGTACATATATAACAAAAATTATCAATGCTTTCAAAGACATCAGTAAATGCTGAGGATAGTCATACATTATTGTTCCTCGTGAAATTCTCATCTTCCAATGATATTCATTAGGGAGCGAAATTTTCTGAAGGAAAAGAGAAAAGAATAACCAAGAAAAAAATGAATAGAGCAAGTGCTCAAGTTCCATCTAGTACGATCTTCTGTTCTGTGATAAGGAAAAGAGAGGGAAAAAGATAACATAGAGGGGGCATTTAGAAAAGAAAGAGAGGATTGAATGAAGTGAGTAAGTGAATGAGCAAAGAAAATGTTGACAAAAGACAAAATAACAAAGAAAAAAGTTCAAGAACAAAGTATGAATCAACGTAAATAAAAAGGATTGAAAAACATGACAAACAAGATGATTTTAGTGTCGTCTTGACGATTTCAGCAACGAGTAAATGAACTCCAACAAACGCCTGCAAGATATTTGTGGAGATTATATCAGGAATAGCGTTGATCCATACATTGGATTGAGATCTGTTATCCTCATTTTGTTTTTTTTAGATTCGGAAATCTGTCCAAACACAAATGTTGTTTCATTTTCAAATTGACTTAGAGATTATAATTAAGTCAACCTAGTAAAAGATATGATCATGTTGTGATGCCTGTATTGGTACGATTATGAATACTTCTATCATTATTTGTATTTCTGTTTCTAAATCATTTCTATACGATTTTCGTGTGTTATATATTTACCAGGATTCTACCCATAGAAATTTACTGGATTATATTGTTATGTATTCAAAAGAATATGCAAATTTGTATCCATTCTCACCCTTATCTTTCCTTTTAGCCCGACATAAACACAGACCTTGCACAAAAAAATGGCATTGCGTCTCTATATAATGAGATTCTTCCGGGTGAGTCGGTTATTACTGCTGGAAGCCAAGTGACTTCAAGTCATTCCCCGACAAATGGAGGAGTGCGGTGTACGTTACACCACACACATACCCCAACCTCTCAGTACAATTTCTGCTGATGCTTTAGGAGCTCAAAAATTGTAGCTAACTGTATCAACGAGCAGACAGCTGCAGCTTTAAAATACATTCAACTCTTTTTTTTTTCTGGTAAACTTTTCAGAATCTCGGAAATATTGTTTATCTTACAAATTGGTTAGAAGTAAATGACGAAATATGTTTGGAATAACACTAATATCAATTTTCGTCTTGAAGAAATCAAAGGATCTACATCTAATGATATGTCAATGAAACTTTCTTACCTCATGTATAAATTATTTTGGGGTCTGCATCGACTTATATACAAATTGATAGACTTGAACATCATTTTTATTCTGATATTACTATATTCATACCCTCTTATCTATTCTCTTTTTTCCCTCACTCTACTCGTGAGATTCCCAACGCAGCACACTATCTAGCTTGAAGTATCATAAAATTGATAGCGCATTTGATCTTAGAAATCCACGGAAAATGGCTTGGACCAAACTAACTCATTCTTTCTTTTTTTTTCATACTTTTTTTCTTTCTTTGTCCGACAGACGTTTCGCTTAATATCTTGTAAAAAATGTAAGGTCGTTGTCAGCGTAGAGACGGAATGGAATTCGTGGCTAAATTCAGAACTAGCAATATCATTATATAATTTCACCCGCCTGACTTTATTGATCTAATCCAATCTTTTTCTCTTATTTACTGATATTCATCGCTGTTGAATTGTGTTCCAGACAAACTGAATTTCCACGAGATATAATGCAATTAAGATAAGACGAACTAGAACAGAATAAAAAAGTTCATATTCCAAAAGGAGAAGAACACTAAAGTCAAAAAAAGAAATCATCGATTTAAGCAGACTAACATATACGTGACAAATGTGATAGCGAAACGCAATTATCAAAACTGTTGGTTTCTATTTGTTTTCCAGAATATGAGCTGTCATGCTTTTTGATTTTTTGAAAATATAATTCGTGCCAACCGTGACAGTAGTGAAACAATCGCTAGCAGAACGGATATTGATCAAGCTTCAGGAAGTGACGTCAAAATTATGACCAAGGCTTTTGAATGTACGGCGCCCCAAAATATACCTTTTTTGTGCCAAAACCTAAATTCTATTATCTTTTTTAGTAGCAAGGGGGTATGTTTGTCTGACCTGAATGAAACAAAATTCTTGATACTTTTTATTCTCTTTTGAAGAGCAAGTCAATTCCAGTTGCTGTCTGGTGGCTTCCACTGGAGATAAATTGACAGCAAGTATCATCGATGCAGCAGGACTCTCTTCAATATCTTAGCTGATTTTTGCAGTTCTACCTTTTGGATGGTGTCGGTCCTTCCCTTGGTTCCTTGTTCCAGGAACACTTTGGGACTGTTCTCAGGGCTCTGGTTTGAAATGTTGATACACTGTTGTCTGCATCATTCCTAGTCGAACAACTTCCCCACTCTTATGCCTATTTTTATAGTCCTTCTGAGCTATTACCATTATCACCATCAGGAGCATTATTATTATTATTATTATTATTATTATTATTATTATTATTATTATTTGCAATCTCACACGAGTTACCTGGTGGTAACCGCTGGAGTTTGAGTGACGGCAAGTCTCCTCAAGTGTCCAGTCCTTCTCTCCTAGTACTCATAGGTCACAGTAATACTGCGGTTTACAGTTTCACACCGGTTGCCAAGTGATCATTGCTGAAGGCTGAGTGACAAGAGGTCTCCTCAGGTCTTCAGCCAACATCACTTCTCTTCTTCGCTTATCATGCCAGTGCAGCGGTGTACATTTCTGCTTTCATTTCTCTTCCTCTGTTAGGTCACTGTTGACAATTAACGTTGCAGTCTTTATATTTCTTATAGCACTTTCCTCAGTATCTGCGCAGTTCCTAGCAGTGCTGTGGTCTGTATAGTTTCAATCCTCCCCCTTATCCTGATTTCCTCCAGTCTCGCCCTCAGTGCCTTTGGGATACTCTCATAGTCAACTGCAATACTAAGGTTTACACTTTCACCCCAGTTGCCCTGTGTTTATCGCTGATTGCTGACAGTAAGTTTCCTCAGGTCTTCAGCGCTCCTCTCACCTCATCTTTCCCTCAGCACACACAGTGCTGTGGTCCGTACCACCATTCGGATGCTTTTGGGGGTTTGGGGTTTGTTTTTTGTTTTTTTTTTCTTTTTGCTTTTTTTCTCCCCTCCTCTGTTAGGCCGCTGCTAACTGCTAGGGCCGTAGATCTCATATTTTTAGCACTTTCCTCAGTATTTGTGTACTTCCTAGCAATGCTGTGATGATGATGATGATGATGATGATGATGATGATGATGATGATGATGATCATGATGATGATGATCATGATGATCATGATGATCATGATCATCATCAGCATCATCATCATCATCATCATCATCAGTCTTTTAACATCCGTTGTTGGGCATGGATTTCCGGCTAGATCCACCACATTTCTCTATAGGCGTCTTAGAGCCAGTATTTTCTGAATTTGTCTAGTTCATCTCTCCTTCCTGTATTTAATCAACCTCGGTTTCACATGTGGTCTCCAAGGATCCACGTTGTGAATCGTGATGTCGATTGATTGTCTTTCATTCTTGCAACATGACCAGCCCATTCCCATATGAGTTTTCTGATAGATCATATGATGTCTGGGACTCCTGTTTTCTCCCTGATATACTTTGCTGCCTTGTGATCTCTCCATGCAAGGTTGAGCACAATTCTCTCATGCGCACGTTGCATGCTTCTCAGTTTGTGGGTCTCTCTCTATCGAGAGACACTATCAGGAAGATGCATTGGTTGTATACTCTTCTTTTTAGGATTATACGGATCGTCTTGTTTTTGAAGGTTGAGCTTGCTCTGCCAAAGTCTTGCCATAATAGGGTGATTCTCCGCTTGATTTCTTTTTCTTTATTCAGATTTCAGAGGGATTCGTCGTCCTATGTAGATATAGTGGTCAACTTTCCCCAGTTTTGATTTTGTTATTCATGTTCTTATTTTTGATGTGATTGTTGCACATGACTTTTGTTTTCCTGAAGTTCATGTGTGGGCCGACTTTTGCGCTCTCTTCGTTTAGTTCATCTAGCATTATTTAGAGGTTGTGTACTTTCTCTGCAAAAAGGACAATGTTGTCTACAAATCTGAAGTTGCTCAGATACTCACTGTCTATCCTGATTCCTCTATTCTCCCAGTCCAGGTTACGGAATATCATCTCGAGGCAGGCTTGTGAAAAGTTTGGGTGAGCTGGTATCGCCTTGTCTTAGTCCTTTTTGAAGTTGGAAGGGTTCAGAGTCTTTATGTAGCCTAAAAAGGGAGTTGCTGTGATTGTATATACATTGCAGTACTTGTAGTCTATAAATACTACAGCAAGTGGCATTTTGTATTCTGCTGTTTTCTCTTTCAGCTGGATTTTTCAATGGAGATGGTCCATGGTCGAGAAGCTTCTTCATAATCCAGCCTGTTCCTGTGGTTTGTTTTCATGTTGTGTTTTAGTGATCCGGTTGGTGATGATTTTTGTGAACAGTTTATAAAAACAGTTGAGTAGGTTTATAGGCCTGCAGTTGTTGAGGTCTTTGGTGTTTCATTTTTTATGTAAAAGCATTATGATTGCTGTGTTCCAATCTTTAGGGACTCTACTCTGTTTTAGACACCAAATTGAATAGATTAACCATTTTTTTGTAGAAGATCTTAGCAGGTTTTCTTTTTTTTGTTGTTTGTTTGATAACTTATTTTACTTCCCATGGTGTAACTTCTGGGAATTCCTCGAACTGATTGTCAGCGTCTTGCATATTGTTGTCGTTGCTTAGTTGCCCATGTCTTGAAGAGTAGAGTTCTTGGCAGAATTTCTGGGCACATTTGACAATTATGTCTCTATCTGCTGTTATGCTTCATGTTTGTTCGAGTATGCTAGTTATACTGAGAGCTTTGTTTATTGCTCTGAAGCCCCAATGTTTTTCGAGAGTGATTTCGATGATTGCAGTCATGTACCTTCTTTTGTCTTCTCTTAGTTTCATTCCGATTGTTCTGTTTACCCTTGTTGTTGTTATTGGTTCGAGGTTTCTGCGTCTCTCAATGTTTCTTGGTTTTGTCCCGAGATTTTGCCGATGGTCTGTGTGTTTCATGATTTAAACATATTGGCAGCTTCTATTAGAGAGCTTGTTATTTTACTGTGAATTTCATTGATGCTGGAGTCGTTTTCATCGGTAAGGATTTCGAATCTGTTTTTAAATTCTTCTTTGAAGAGTTCATTCGGTACGTTTAGTGGTTGCAGTTTGGTGCGGAACATTCTTCTGCGTTCTTTATTGGTGTTTACTTGCATCTTACATCTTACTATTTTATGGTTGCTTCCTATGTTTGTTTGGTTTAAAGTTTGAATGTCTTTGTTGGCGTGGCCTTTGTCCGATAAAATCTACTCTATTTGGTTATTAGTTTCATGGTTGAACAAATGAGCAAAATGCATAGATAAATATAAAAATATGAGAAAATAAAAATTTGGTAAATTCAAATGTTCTCATCAGGTTCTTGCTGCAGCATTCGTATTTTGGGGATTTCTTCTGGCAGTTGAAAAAAAATTGAATTTTACTTTGCTAAATGTCCCACTTCCTGCTGAGGGCGTTGAGAATTTACTAGTTGGACGTGCTTATCTTTGAATCTAATGTAATGTTTGTTTTTATGTCCAGTCAAGCCCCAGTCGAAGCAGGGGGGGGAGCTAATTTTTTTGTTTTGTTTTCTGATCTTCATTTTGGGGGTTTATTTGAATATTATACATGAAATTAGTGGGTATAAACGAGAGTATGGCTTCAAAATCTTTTAATGCCAACTAATTTCGTGTATAATATTCCACTAAACTCCCCAAACGAAGATAGATCTGAAAACAAGAGAAAATTACCCTCTCCCACTGCCTCGACTGGCCATAAAAACTGCCGTGGTATACAGTCTCAATCCTTCCCTTCCCCAGTTCTGCAATCACTTTTTCAGTGTCTTTGGTACAGTACCGAGTGCATCTATCATTACTGGTAATACCATCACTTCCGTGTTCCATACCTTTAGTTATCTTGCTAGGTCCTGTTATTTTTCCAGTTTTTTATCCCCTTTCCTCTTTACTCTATGGTCTGCTAGGACAGTCACGTCAATTATTTGGCAGGTTTTCCTCTTTTTTCCACGATCACTAGGTCCAGTCTTCTTGCTTAGATGGTGTGGCCCATTTGGATGTCAAAGTCCTAAAGTAATTTGTGGTTTCTATTCTCCAGGGCTATATCCGATTTGTGCTGTTACCACTTTTCTGCATGGTTAAATCCCATTTGTTTACTTAGTTCTCACTGTATCATCTATCGAGTCTGTGTTTATACTCCTTCTGGGCTAGATGACTACATTCACTTGTAATGTGGTTTACGGTCTCATCTCTTCCATCATGCACTTGCTGTTTGTTTGTGTTCTGTCAATTTTTGTTTAGATATAGTTTGTCCTGATGCATTTATTTGGGGCAGCCACAATGAGCGATTCTGCTTGTCTCTTCAGGTTTCTTTTGTGAAGCAATGTCCATGATCTCTCGTCTGCCACATCCCGTATGTGTCTTTCAAATTCTTTTTATGTTTCGTCTATTCCCATCTTTCTTTACTTGTTAGCTGCGCTGCTCCATTGTTTTTTACATGTTTTTGCTGCTTCAAGCACTTCACTACTTTCTTGGGCCTGCTTTGGCCCTGTGTACACAGTCCTCAATGTTGATGAGCCCTCTGCCGCCTTGCTTTCTCTTCATGTACAGGCTATCCATGTCATCTCTGGGGTGTAAGGCTTTGTGCATTGTCATAAGCTTCCTTGTTAGCCAGGTAATTGACTGGTGTACTTCCTTTGTCCATCAAATGAATGATTCTGTGTATCTTACTACCAATACAGTCCATGTGTACATTCCTTTTATCAACCTCTTGTTGCTTACTTTAGTCTCTAATATTTTCCTTATCCGCCCCAAGGTATTTCTCTTTATTTTCTCCTTCATTTCTTCCCGTTTTATCGTGTCACATTCGAGAACTCCCAGGTATTTGTATCGATCTTGTGTGGCCAATGCTCTAATTTTCCTGCTGTCCGCTAGTTCGATTCCTTCTGCCGTAGCGAGCCTTTTTTTGTGCATTACCATAATTGCACATTTTTCTATTCCAAAGTCCACCCCAGTGCACTCACTGCATTCCTTCACTTTATTGAACAGCGTTTCGATGATGATGATGATGATGATGATGATGATGATGATGATGATGATTATCATTATCATAATTATTATTATTATTATTATTATTATTATTATTATTATTATTATTATTATTATTATTATTTATGCGTATGTGTGATCCCACCTGGTGTCTGGTGGTCATCGCTGAGGGATGTAAGTTTCCTCAAGTCTCAAACACTCCTCTCAGCCTCTTCTTATATCACAGAAGTGCTGTGGTTTGTACTGCTCTCAAAGCCCGTACCTATTAACACTTTAGCCATGTTCCTTCTAGCTGTTAGACTCTTGATGATTGGTGGTCGTTGTGTCAAATTTCCTCTACCCCCCCCCCTGTATCATTTCCAACCCCAGTAGTGCTGTTGTCTGCATAATCTTAACTCATCATCTTTTGTCCAATTCTCCAAATCTTGATTTCAATGTCTCTGGCACTGTTTTATATATACCTACTGTTATTGGCCACACCCTGACCATCATGTTCGACACTTCTGAACCTAGTTCACTCTTTACCTTGTCTATGCCCACTAGATCCGATCTTTTTGCTTGGGAAGAGGAGTCAGTAAGTTGTGACATCTACTTTCCACGACAGTCTCTAGTTTGCACAGGTATCATTCACGTACATGGCTGATTCTTAGTTGTCTGCATAGTTCTCAGTGCATAACTGTTGCTACCCTGTCGTGTCTGTTTTTGCTCCCCTCCGGGCTAGTGAACTGAATTCCCTGGTTATGTGGTTTACAGTTTCATCCCTTTTCTCTCCATAGACAGCATTAGCTGTTTTTCTGGATTTTCTTGATGTCAGTCTAGTTTATCTTAATGTATTCGTTTAAGGCTGCCATAACGGAGACTCATTTTCCTTTTCAGGTGTCCTTTGCAAAGCCATGTAATTTTTTGTCTGCGATATATTCTATTTGTCTTTTGAATTCCCGTATAACTTTTTGGGTTCTCAATTTTCTTTCCATGGTGTCTTTGCTACTATCTTGTTTGTTACTTTTTTTATTTTTTTATTTTTTTTTTTTTTTTTTTGCACTACTCCAAGTGTTTTTCATAATATCTTCACTGCCTGCTTGCATAGTCTTTTCTAATCCAGTTTTGGCTATCTGCTTCTGTGCTCTGTCGGTCCCTGTCCTTTTAACGCACACTCTATCTTTGTGGTGGTGTAGAGCTTTGTGAATCATCATACGTTTCTTTGTGTGCTGGTCAATTCATTCTAGTTCATCTGTTGTTTATTCAAGAAATGGTAACTCGAATCTTACTGAGGAAATTGTCAGTGTGTCCATTTTTTAAAATCAAATTTCTGCTTTTTTCTGATATTTTTTCTTGTAACTCATTTTTTCATTTCATTCATTCCTATTTAATCGAACCACATTCGGCAACTCCTAGGAATTATGTTGGTAGTGCACATTTTTTCATCCTGAATTCTATTCCAATTTCGTCGCATTAAATCTTAACATTCTTGAACAACCTTTCGAGTTCTTTCTTGTTGGGGGCGGGGGAATAGTAGCCTTATGTCATCCACATATATGAAGTGGTTGACTTTCTTTCTGGAACAGTGGTATCTTTTGCTGTTTCTCAAAATTCTGTTTAGTGGCATCACAATTAGTACAAAGAGTTCACCTGGAAATTCTTTTTTTATACTTACTTCTGCAAAATTCTCTCCTGCAGCTGTCAAGTCTGCTTCCTAGATTTTCCTGGAATTGGCTATCAATCTCACCAATGATTTGCTAATCTTGAGTATCCTGTATCCAGGTCTGTGGGATCATATCGTATGTTTGTTCAATAATCAATCCATCCCATTGCAACATTTTCTTCTTCTCTCATCTAGCTGATGTAAAGCAAGTCATTCTCTCTTTTGATTCCTTGCACCTTTTCTGTTCTGCTGTCAAGAGTCCTCTATAGAGTACAAGTTTGAGCAGATACTGAATAGTTAAAATGTCAGAAATTTGAATCATTTTATAAGTAAACTAAAAACAGAACTACCATGATAGTATTGATGACAACAGCAACATCAAATATTAATGATGGTGAAAGACGTGTCATACGATCAAATTTTAGATATTTCCAAGCCTGCAGCAGATAGAAAGTTATGAAGTGGATACTTCAGTTTGAAAGTGCCACGAAATAGATTTCCTAAAAATAAAAAAGTCAAGAACGATAGTCAAGCAGAGGCAAAAGAAGTGATATAAAGAAAGTTGGAAAAAAGATAGCTAGCCATTCAGGAAGAAAGCAAAGTTTTTGGTTATTATTTGTCTTCTTTCTCTTTCGGAATATAGGCGAATAAATCGAGGTTTTGTACGGTTGTTTCATTCTTTATTTGAAGGCATGCATAGATACAATTTAATACAAATTCCGCTGCTTATAAGTGTTATTAATGCTAATGCTATTGTTATGAGCATAGTTATTAATAATTTATTTATGGTGGCAAATGATGTGTTATTCTTACAACCTCGAACGCTGCGCTAGGCAATGTGTTATGAAAGGGGTTCTAGGGTTCAAAAGTGCAGCGAATTAAATTTTAGGAATTGAAACGTATTGAAATCCTGGTGGATATACTGATTTAAAATCTATGAGAAATGAGGCAAAGGTAATAATAAACCAATAGCATTAGCTACTTGTGGATTTAAAGCTGCAGTTGAATTGGATGAAAAAACAACCCTATCTTACTGGCATTCAGGCAAAAGCATAATCTTTCGACACAAATAGTTAGATAAAAACTCAATTCAAGGTAAAACTTTTTTGGTTGAGATATGACGATGTTAGCAAGTAATCGCTCGGTGGATATTCTAAGACAAATCACGGGTGAGGGAAGCATCACTTTGAGTAGATTTAGAAGACGGGGGCAACGAGTCAAAAAGTGAACTAAACTTCCACCAGAAGACAGAAAAGGCCAATCTTGGCCCAGCTACCGTGTTTAAACAAGGACAGAGGATTCTCTACAGGTCAGCCATATAGAAAGCAGAGAAGAATCGACTCCGTTAAGTACTCAAACTCATTAATGTTTATTTGATTTTTGCTTTTATTTCACGCTCAAGGATTACTTATATACTAATACTCTAATACGTACACTTGCTATTTTGGATAGGGGTCACACAGCTAAATATTGAAATCTCAGAAACGTAGAAATTGAGAGAAAAATCCACAGTATTGGCATCAATATAGCGATAAGTTTACCAAACTAAACAGATTTTGAGAATAAACTCATGGAGAGAACTGCAGGGAGTCCAAAAGAATATTTTTTTTTTTAATGTGAATACCCCGAACAAGTAACATGAAGGACGAAGTAGGAACAAATTCAAACAAGATCGCAGGCAGGGGATGTGGACAGCCAAAAGGAAGAAGTCCTGATGTAAAAGAATCGATACAGGTACAGAAGCCACAGTCATTCTGTCGGGGCAAGGATTGGAAAAAAATAGTTTATATCCGTCAGGAAACGAAAAATGTTTATGGGATAAAAATAAATACATAAATAAGTAGTACATGTAGAAAAAGGGGAGGAGGATGGTCACTGCGAAACAAAAGCTGAACCCTATTTTCGCTTTTTAGAACCATCAATTCGTGTAAAAGCAAACTTTCACAAAACGAGGATTACCTGCATTTGAAATCCTTCAAATCATTTTTCAGAAAAGAGATCATAAAAACTCTTCAAAACTTCCAAATGGAGATATTTTTAACAGCAAACTTGTCAACTTCAAGTCAAAAAATCTATTATTACAGACAAGAAATCAAGAAAATCACACCGTTCATTATTTAAATAGATTTTCATTGGCTAACCTTTGCATATATAAATGTTATAGTTTTATTTGATTCAAAACACATTTTCTTAAAAATCTTTTTTTTTTCATAGACTTGTGGACTGCTGCAATCAGTAATTAAGTCTTTTTTTTCAGTAGTAATTTAAAAGAACATTGGAAGCTTTGCTTGTTAAAAAAACTCGCTGGAGAAATATTTCGTGGTCCTTAAAGAGAATTATTGCTCCAAAAATAAGACCAAGATGTGTATTACTTGTGATCCTGACAAGGGAATTGCATAGTTCTCTCGTTGATTGAGATCAACTTCAGTATATTATCAACACCTCCAATCCAGTGATTCCTAGATATAGTCACCAGACCTGTGTGTTACAAAATCAGTACTGTCACGGTTATAACTTAATTCAAGTTACTATGTAAGTTTTCACTTTCTCTCTCATTTACCGGGAATTTTGTTTTATTGCTCACTTTGAGAGATGACATCTTGATAAACTCGGTGAATACATATGTAATATGCAATCGAAATAATTGATCCACTTTTATCAGTCAAGACATGGTGAGGCACATTTGCAGTTAATTCTATGCTTATCCAGATTATTCTGATACGATTCGGGGCAGAGACACATTTAAATCATTTTCAAATTAAAATGCCAAATGAATATGCCAAATATCATGTATATAAGTCAACTTGAATGAGATCAAATACACATTCTTCCCTCTATCAATCCGTCCAAAATGCTAGCAAGGTAGATATTCTTTTACAATCAGAAAATTTGGATTGGTCAACAAATTGCAGAAAAGCTTTCTCTCATAGTATATGATCAATGATTCTAATCTCTCGAGACATCAATGCTCCTGTTCTTTTTTGTCTCTTTCGTACTTCAAATATTTAGAGACGATTATGTCTATCAGAAGAATGAATTCTTTAATCTGAAAAGCACCTCTAAGCTTGCAATGATCATTCAGAAATCTAAATTCGTTTCTCCTCATAGTAAGTGTATCTCAATGGTGCCAAAGTATATTTAACTACACAATTTTGAAGCCGTATTCACTTCGTGGAATAGCTCTTTGGTTTTTGTTGGTGGTGGTATTTTGTTACACCATTTTTACAATCAAATTAATGTGATTAAAGTAAATGTGCTTTTAATACTGGACAAACAAGCACGTGTGGTAGCAGCACGAGTTTACGCTGAATTATTACAGTTCAAAGTGTCACTTTGTAAATGGACCTGATTCTATGTTTCACTGCTACCAACAGACAGGTTGATATGGTTGCTTTTTCCCCAAGTTGCTTCTGAATGATTGAATTTCGAAAGGTTTCTTATTTCATCAATGTGATGAATGAAGAAAAAATATGTAAGGATATTAGTTCTATTGAGAGGAGTTGTAGTATCACGAAATTTATGAAATTTAGTTTTTAACAAAGACGGAATCGGCAAAATAAGTTCGAATTTCGGTCGAGGTTGATCATTTCACTTGGTAAAAATACGTCTGAGAAAGGTAGAAATCAACATCCCAGTGGGTTGTCCAATTGACAGATGTATTGATAATATGTTTTGTCAATGATGTGCCTCTATGGTTGATAGAGAATAGGATGGACGAGTGAGCACAGGGTAAAATACTTTTCCGTAGCTACCTCAAGGTAGTATTAACTTTTTTTATACCCAATGTCAAACTTTCTGTTACATCGATATTCTAATTTGACCTGTTATTACACCCATTTTCGGAATCAGAATCTTTATTTGCTCATTTTCGATCAATACCACCAGATTATAGTATATTTATCTATGTTCATTATTTGGTTGATTGGGTGCAAACACATTGATTGTTTCGAATTTAATTATCATGAGACTGTTTTGTAAACAGCGTAGAGCTTTGAGTAGACTTTTACGAATATGTAGGATCATCTTTTTCTCAACTTTTGTAGCATTTCTATCTAATTCTTCTTTTCTCACTCAACGTGTGTACTAAATCCACTGCATTTACTCTGACTGAGCGTCCAGTATGATTTACTATAGATTGATTGAAGACAACTGAGTTATTCCTCCAAAGAGAGAGAGAGAGAGAGAGAGAGAGAGATGGCAGACAGGAGTAGAGGATCCAGTTCTACTTCATAATTACAACATATATATTATGCCCCTGGATATAAGTTTTGCAATAGATATTTCTCAAGGAAGACAAAGGAACTAACTACAATATTTTAAAGACGTACTTCTGTACGATGGATGGGAATTTGAGCAGAATATATACATCGTAAATACAAAAAAAGATTCTTTCGATGTAGTTTATTTTACCCCAAAGATGTAAACCCTTTTTCCTAAGTGTATAGCACACCCTTCCACAAAATTCCTTGAGAACCTTCAGAGATATTGTGTTGTGAACATATGTTAACGATGCAGGGGAGCTTAGATTTAGAATTTCTGGGATCTGCCCCAAAATGTCAATATTTCTTCCTTAGCTAATTATACACACTTTAGCAAAAGTTACCATTCATTGAGAACTTTTTCAGGTATTGTGTTATGCATGTACACCTACAATTCAGCGGAAGTGACTGTGGAAAATTTATGGATCCGTCCGAAATTTTGATGTGTGGATATGACTAAGATGCAGGGTGGGGATGACCATTGAAAATTCCTAGATCTGCCCCAAAATCTAAACACCACTTCCTTAGCCTCCTAGCCAACCTTCCATGAAATCTCCTTGAAATTCTTTCCGAAGTTTTGGGGGTAGTGAGCTGAGTACAATATCTCTGAAAGTTCTGAATATAGTCCTCAGAATTCACTTTAAAGTATGTTTCCCTGCTTCAATAGGAAGTCAGAATAGCCATATCTGTAGGTACTCAACAATTTCTTAGAAGAAATAACATCCTTTTTAAATTTTGTATCGGTATAAGTGAGATAAGAGTAAAATTTTCTCAAAATAAATATGATACCAGACAGTTCACATACTTTTCTTTATTTCAAATACATTTCCATTATAAGATTGGTATTGCACTTTAACGTATAATTTTTGGATTATTCTATTTTTAGCTTGATATTCAATTTTACTGTTAGCCATGGATTTATGAGTAAAACACTTGAAAGCTTAGCCAACAAAGACTTTTATACCCTCCAATCAAATACTTCTATTTGGCACAAAAATCAGATTCATTTCTTTACATTCAGTAATCTTTTGACGATCGATTCGAACCCATATCAATTTTATGTGTTATTATTTCATTTTTCTGTATGTCAAAAAGTATATGAAATACATTCCAATCTGTTCTTTAATTGATAAGACGCACAATAAAAATGCAAGATTTTGACAAATAATATTCCTGATTTGATGAATAGAGAGATAAGATAAATAAACTAAAGAGACTGAAATCGCGCTAAATTGTTCTTTTTTACAAATCCCCGAAACTTTGCAAGACCAAGGCTTACGTGTTCTTACATGTAAACCTTGAGGTTAGAAAACACAACCTTACCTATCAAATGTTGTATCGTGGGACAACCGTATATAATAACGCTGCACCTTCCAGCTGTTTGTTTTTTTTTCACTCCCATTTTCAATCCCAAAATGCGATTATATTGAAGGTCTCAGCCCTAATGCTCAGACATTGACCGTTACATCATAGAACTCGCTACTCGGTTGTTTCCATGTCAGCAAATGAATTCAAGTTAAAATGCCGTCTGTTCAAAACACTCATCACAAAACCATTATACATGCAAAAGTATAAAACTATTTACGACACTGCTGCGTCCGGTTACGGTTGTAATAGCCAGCCTCTTAATTTAAATGCGTGCAAACTAATCAATGCCTAATGTTAGTAAGAAACAGTGCAGTCGAAGCAGCGTTAATATCGCTCCATCTATAATTAATATACATATATTAAGTTTTTATCGGCGTTCCAGCTACAAATAGCCTCTATTTATTACGTCAGAAAAAGGTCATGAGATAGTCGACCTGTTAATCATTGGCTGGTTGAAAAGAAGTGCAGAAAGGGAGAATTCATTTATTTCAGAGGGAGCCACCAAAATGAAAAGATTTTTTTAATCGAATTTCAATGACGTGTTGATGTCAATTCTTCCATATCCTTGCAGTGTCTTTGCATGAGTCTTTGGGACTGTATCAAGTACTCAACTAATCGAGGTACGTCTATCACTATTTTACAATTCCCCAGCAATGTTTTAGTATCTATCCAATTTTTTTACTTCCACTTAGAGCAGCTCCATTCTCTGTTTGACACATTGGCTATCTTTTGATTATATCAGCTAGATTTGGTTCTGTCGTTAGCATAGAATGATTCATAAGACTCACAAATAATCATTGACGAAGGTATCTGGTTAATAATCACACTATGGAACTTCTTCCATGTTTATTACAAATAATTGTGAAAATTTTCACAATTTCTTTTAAAATTTCAAATTGTATCGACTATACTTCAAATGATAATTTTTACTTTTTATCTTTCTTGAATCATTTCTTTTAGTTTGTCTCCGTTCATTTCATATTTCATCACGTACATAATCTGTATCAATTCTTTTCAATCTGCTTTACTTCGTTGATGTAAACCATCAACGAAGTAAATCCCCAGATTCGATTTCAATATCTCCTGCACCTATGTGGTCAAGTAAATTCTGTAATTATTTTACTATTATATTCTATTGACTTTTTGGTACTTCATTTTCTGAGGACGAAACTCTCTTTAAAATTTGTCTCTCTGCGTCATCAAGAATCTGATACGCTGCCAATGTTTTCCTCTGGAAAATCTTTGGCTCTCGTTTTGTATAGCTCTTCTTATAAGGGTTCTTATCAAATGATCATCACCGATTCTTGTTTTGTTAGCTGAATAAGCATTACGTCCTTACTGTTGGCCATCAAATACGAACGTAGAGGGAAAAATGATCAGGTTCTTCCAATAGGCCATCAAAAGGGAACCAACAGGAATTATAACCATGTTTTTCCTGGATGCAATGGAGTAGCCACGAGTAATAATGATCAGGCCCTGCCTGTATGCCACCAAAGGCAAACCAACTAAGAATAATGACCATATCCTCATTAAAAGCCATCAAGAGAGAACATACTGAGAATAATTCCAAGACCTTTCAGCATGTCATCAAAAGATAACCTAATAAAAATTACGACTAAATCTTCCCTGTAACGAGAACAGACTGAAAAAAAAATGACCAGGTCCTTTCGGCAGATCACCACACAGATATAGAGAATCAAGGCCAGATTCTCTTTCTGGGCCAGTAGTTTTCAAACCATGTGCTGCAAATATATCTTGAGTGCGCTGCATAAATTTCTATGAATACGCAAACATGCATTCAGAGTCTCGGAAGACACCAGTGCGAGTACTACATCCGTCTTACTTCCACCATGAGGTTACAAATCTTCTCTGTTTTCACTACATTTTGTTTTATCTCTAACTTTTATTGACAGATGAAAGGGAAAATTGTCGATTAGTTCGTGCATCAATGTGTTGATATAAGAACCAATGGACTATTCATCTTTGCGATACATCGACTTACAGACCACTCCAATATCGCCTTAAGGTCTCTTTCTCTCTCTCTCTCTCTCTCTCTCTTCATATATATATATATATATATATATATATATATATGTGTGTGTGTGTGTGTGTGTGTGTGTGCGTAATATTAGATTCCCTGAAAACAACTTCAAACTCGACATAATATAAATGGTGGATGTCCATTTGTAATCGTGGTGCAAGCACGTGCACAAGCATACGCACACACGCATTTCTCCAATTTTAGTTAGATTATATATATATATATATATATATATATATATATATATATATATATATATATATATATATATATATATATATATATATATATATATATATGTATCGTATAGTCTCAAAATCAAGTCAGTCTTTCAACAACGAAAAATAATCATCCCTCAATTCAAGGGAGTGAACTCTTCACTGTTTGCCTACCCGATCACGTTGAACCAAACATATAAAAGGAATTGATATTCCCCTACCCTAATAAGAAATTACGACCAAGTGATCAGTAGCACTTTTACCGATTGATCCAAACTGACAGGATTTGCATGTCAATAGAAACGTGTTGCAAATACGCGATGAAAATCACATTCAACTTTGCACTAAAAGATATTCTTTAAATTATTTTTCATTTAATATATATATAAATCTTAAGTTGCAATTCATCTTCAGAGGGGATAGAAGAAGGAGTAGACTTGTATCAATGAATATTAATATTTCAATGAAGTAAAGAGTTGATGCTCCACGTAAGTCAAATATATTTTTAGTGTGCCGTCAGACAAACACGTTTGAGGGCCACTGCTGTGAGACATCTAAAAGGAGGAGGCTACGTCATCGTTTCATAATGTACTACTACTGCTACTTGCCTTTGCGTTCTATATTTATTACTGTTCTCTCTCTCTCTCTCTATATATATATATATATATACATATATATATATATATGTATATATATATATATATATATATATATATATATATAAATATATATACATATATATATATATATATATATATATATATATATATATATATATATATCGCAAATTTCTCATCATTTTCTTTTTTCTTTCACCGTTGTCTTCTCCTAATCTCCAGATGATTGTAGTTATATGATAGGGAATAGTCGCTTTCTTCATTTTCGTACCCAAGAAAAATATTATGAATATAGGATAAGATTTTTTTTTGTGTGCCAATCTTCCAAATTGAGGTGGTAGCGGCGTTTGAGAGTAGCCTACATACTTGCCTCCCTCAAAAACCAGAATCCTTGTATTTACCTGTTTCGAACATGGACTATTGGTGCTGGTAGGATTCTCCAATCTTCTCTCTTTCTTCCTTATTAGGTCTTTTTCTATTGACTATCTTTCTTCTGGTTAAGACTTATCTGCTCCAGCCTCCTATCTGCTATATTCTTCTGACAAGGTTTTCATTAGCAATATTTTACTTTATAGTGTACTCATTTGAAATTGAACTTCTGCCAAGTGAAAAGAGATGACCAGTGAAAATAGATGATCGTGTATAAAATCAAACTCCTCCTCCATCTTATTTCCTTACTTTATCGTCACTTCCAATCAGCTATTTGCCCCCGGAAGTGCTTACTTACCTTTTTCAACTTAATTATTCAAGGTTAGCCTACCATGAGCATCCTGACAGTGAAAGATGTCCACATCATTTTCATTTGATATGGTTACTCTTATCAACAATTGGAAGTAGCTGAGTGAATGCAATCATACATACATTGATGCAGATTCGATTTCATATTACAAGAAGAAAGAAAAATTATTCGGAGAAAGACAAGAGAACTTGATCATAAAACTCTGACTCAAAATTCTTATTCTTCGTAGTCGGTGTTTCTTGACTCCCAGGAAAAATATTGATCTTTAAATATACCTTATAAGAGTAAGAGATACATGCAGATGTAGTATCTATACTGAATATAATTTATCAACCTTTAATCTCATTATGTTGCTTTGTTCTAAAGTCTTGGAGGAGTTGCATTAAATTTCCTCTCCTCTTCATCTACGAAAAGGGGAGTATCTGATTTATTAATCGATCATTTCACCGTCAGAATATCAATACCTCTCGAATCAATGCCACTACCATTTTCAAATAAAATGTAATAAACATCAAAACAGCATTATTTTTTAGTTATTTCAAGTGAACGTTAGTAAGACATTGAACTTCATATCAGTTCGTACAGCGTTCAATGTTATACTATTGGCCAAAGTTTCCACTGGTAAACAGCCAAAGAAAAAAATGAAAGAAAGACCTAAATGCTCAACAACTTTAAACATATCCGAATCCGTCAAGAAGAAAGAAGACTTGAAAGATCTATAACGGAGAAAGTAATAAGAGAAATCATGAAGAAGCGAATGAAAGTAATTTGTTGGAAAACTAAAAGAAGAAAAACATTTAAGTCAAAAGAAGAAAGGAAAGAAGATCAAAGAACAAGCTGGTAATTAAGATAAAGAAAATTATTTGGTAAAGGAAGAGGAAAGAAGTAAACGTTCGATGGAGATGAAATGAGAAATAGGAAAAAAAAACAAAAGAAAAAGGTAAATGTAATGAAAAGAATAAAAAAATGAATTAGTAAGACAAATAGATGAAAGAAAAAAAGGAGAAAGAAGAAAGTTTAAGAGGCGCAAATTAGACAAAAGTCTGAAAAACAAATTAAAAAATGAACACAATACTTAAAAAAGAAATAATGTTAATTTTGTCTGTGCTTCCAATTAACGCCATTTTGTTTTAAAATTGATTCTGAGGAGCCCAAAGACGCAGTCACTTGGGGAAATAAAATATGCTACGGCCACTTATAGCAGGCACGGATGTCGGTTTATCCCGTTTACATTTTGGAAATTGAAGATTTGAAGAAGTTTATTTCTCCAGAATGAGCTAATAACATGTGATTACATTTTACATCGTAATCGGTGTTATGCCAGGAATTGAATAAAAAAGAGCTCTTTTTAATTTTATACACACTTCAACAGCCAAAATTCAGACACATTTGTGAATTGATTTGTTGACTAATCTCAGATGAATAGTTATTAGTAGCCTCATGTATGTGCGTGTGTGTTCGAGTAAATTCAAAAACTGGAATGCATCAAATAGCATTCGGGGATATTTGGAAATAATTGACTGAAACGACATAGATCATTTTTTCATATTTGGTCTTTAAAGCTGAAAACTTTTTAGATTATAATTATATATACAATATACATATAGATACTCCCTACCCCAGGAGATAGTGAAATCCCGTGTAACTGGACGGATTAAAGCTAGCATGCATGCATGCATATTGAACGTTATTGAGCATTAGGGTTACATTTTTTTTCAACTTGAAATATTTTTTAAACCAAACAGTCAAATTTAATCCATTCTTCTACGTTTATGTCTTTGGAATTTGGTGTCAATATTTTGAGAAGGAGGGACACAGTGACAAACAGAGCTAAGATATATATATATATATATATATAGAGAGAGAGAGAGAGAGAGAGAGATGCATGTATGCACATATATAAATATCCTATAATTGTATATTCCTCGGAAGCAACGTTCATATATCATTTTTTTAATTAATAAAGTTAGCTATTACATTTAATGACTAGTAATTGAGTGAAAATGACAAAACTTATCAGTTTTGTGATTCCTTCTTGTGAGTTTGCTTATCTCAATTCGTATTGATGCCTTGTATTGATGCCTTGAATTTGTATTCATGTTTATGTAGACGCAGAGGTACCTTCACGCTTGCAGGGTCAATGGCGGCAGTCAAAATAGTATTTCAGAGCTTTTTAATGTCTCTCGATCATGTCATGTCAGTCAGGGTCTCGGAAACCAAAAGCTTTCAAGCGGCATTTCAGTGAAAATTGCATTAACTATTTCAAAGTCTCTTGAGATCCTAAAAGACCTCAAGATTGAGATTATTTTTGCTAGTGAGTTGCATATATTCGCAAAGCCAGTCAGATAGATACGAAGAGATTGATTAGTCAGGAGAAAAAAATTAAATCAGGTGAACATGATTATTTCGGAGATGATACATAAACAGGAGCCATTATCCACTCAAAATGTTGACCCTCACACAACAGAACGCAACATGAGAATACTTACGTTTATTGCCCAATGTGTCAGAGATGCAAATTGTCTGTAAGCGAGTCAATGGTATGTTATTTCTGATGTGGACGTCTATTTTTGAGTAAACTAATTTTTCTCCATTTATATACGATTCCGTGCTTCACACATACAAAAATAGCACGTATAAATAATTGCTTGCAACTTCGAAGTATGGTGCATGTAATTGATCGACTTTCATATATATATATATATATATATATATATATATATATATATATACTCAGGAGTCAAAGTATATGGAGGCTTTATTTGTTAATCAATTAACTCATAAATGAATTGGTTGGTATGCTATATATGTTTCGGGAAGGATTCCATCTTCAGCATAATGTGCGTACCTCTCTGTGGTTGAAAGGTTTCCATTGAAAACCAATTTAGCATCAAATGTTTTGCTTTGAAAGAAAAATTGGAGGGTTTTGGGAGGTCATTATGGTAAGACCAGACTGTATTGTGTCTGTGAAGAAATCTTTGGTGGTATAACTGGATATTCTGTTGGAAGTAGTTGCGGCATTTACGAGTATTTTATTGGTTCTGCGGGTCAGAAGGGAGGGGGGTATTCTTGAGCATCGGTTGTTATAGATACTGGAGATCTGGATAGTAGTTTAATATTAGACTGTTTGGAGATGAATCTATCTTTTGTGATGATCAAGATTATTGTTATGCATGATGGAGTATCCTCTAAGAAAAGTATGATCTGTAACTTAAAAAATACTATTTGATATCTGGACATTCTATCTTCAGGTCAAGTAAAGTAAATTATATCAAATCTATGACATGTTTTCCAGATCCAGGGGGAATATTATTGAGTCAACCAAAGTGGAGGAAACAAATTTGGAATTAAAGTTAGCATTTGTTGCCCTCCTTTGATGACAACTTGAATTTTCCGAAGATTATATTTTATAATGAAAATAATGTCGCCGATCAAGCTTGTCCCAACCTTTTCGAATAGCAGTTGACGGATCAACCTTGCAGATTGGAGAATTTCCACAGTGAATTTTCAATCGAATTGAGATCTGGGCTGTTGGCTGGTCATGTCATCGAGTTGATATGCCTTTCCAGATAGAAGAAAACTTCAGCCCTCTTTGTTCTGTAGCAAGATACAATATCATCCGAAAAATGTCTTCATCAACTCTAAACCTATCGTCTATCGATGGAATGAGAAAAATTGTCCTAATTTCAGTGTACACCAGTACATTGACTGCTAAACTAATTATCATCATCTCGCCTAGTCATTAACTTGAAATGCAACCTCATATCATAAATGGAGTTGGGGGATCTCCTCGTTCTTTCCAGGCAGTCATGTACACTCTAACCTTCTTTTCTTCTGTTCAGGTCTTAGTGATGAGTTTTGCAAGTTTTTTTTCTGTATGTAAAATCTAATTTTATTCAGCCGATTTCTTACAGTTCTATCACAAATGCAGACTCCATGTTTACACTTATTTCTTTTTCATTTCTTTTATTGTGCATTTTCCATTTTCAAGGAATTGCTTTGAGATTTCTATTCTGATGCTTCAACGTCTTTTGTGGTTAACTCATCCCCCCTCCCAACCTCTCAGAGGATTTCCCATGGTTTCAATTGACAGTTCTCTTGATGGAACTATGTTTCCTCTCGATTAGACGAGACAAACAGCTCATTAAGGTCTGCAACTTCTCTCTTCCAACCGTAGACCGATTTAAATTCTTCAATGTAGCGGTATTCATTTTAGAAATGCAAATTACAAGCTGGTTTCATAATTTATTTCCCCAACACTGAATGAATCAATAATCAGATACCATTAATTTGAATAATTCAATCTAGTATGTGTGAGGTATAATTAATGAAGCTAGAATGTTCAGCTGTTAAACGAAAAATGTTCTGTGTCATATCCGTGATGCTATTTCAATATGGTTTGTACATGCACGCTGAATTTCTTTCGTAAATTCATCATCATCAGTCTTTTAACATCCACTGTTGGACATAAACCTTCCCCAAGATTTGCCACATTTCTCTATAATGGGCGTTGCGGAGCCAGTACTTCCTGAACTTGTCTAGCTCGTCTCTCCATCTAATATTCTGCTGGCCTCGGTTCCGCATGTGATCTCGAGGGATCCATGTCGCGAGTCGTGATGTCCATCGGTTGTCTGCCATACTTGCAACATGGCCAGCCCACCATTATTTGAGATTTTTAATGGATTCTATGATGTCCCTAACTCTTTTCTTTTCTCGGGTGTACTGTGCTGTCTTGTGGTCTCTCCATGTGAGGCCCAGCATTATTCTTTCATGTGCACGTTGTGTGGTTCTCAGTTTACGGGTCTGTCTCTTGGTTAGGTTCCATGTTTCAGCTCCATAAGTGACTATTGGGAGGATGCATTGGTTATACACCCTTTTTTTTAAGGATTAATGGGATCTTATTATTTTTTAAAGTTGAGCTAGCTCTGCCAAAGGCTTGCCATTCTAGTGTGATTCTTCGCTTGATTTCTTCTTCTTTTGAGGGTCTCATGGAGATTCTTTGTCCTAGGTAGATGTAGTGGTCTACTTTCTTGAGTTCTGTGTCCTCGATTTTGATCTTAATGTTTTTATCCCCAATGTGGTTGTTGCACATGATCTTCGTGTTGCTGAAGTTCATGTGTAAGCCAACTTTCTTGCTCTCTTCATTTAGTTTATCTATCATTAGTTGGAGGTCGTGTAGGTTCTCTTCAAAATGGGCCATGTCGTCTGCTAATCTGAGGTTGCTCAGATACTCGCCATCTATTTTGATTCCTTTACTCTCCCAGTCTAGCCTTCTGAAAATCATCTGGAGGCAAGCCGTGAAGAGTTTAGGTGAGCTGGTATAACCTTGTCTTACTCCTTTCTGGAGCTGAAAGGGGTCTGAGTCTTTATGTAGCCTGATAAAGGAGCTGCCGTGATTGTATATATGTTTCAACACTTCAACATATACTGGATCTACACCTTGTCAACTGATGGCCTCCAGACTTTAGGGATGTTGACTCTGACTAATCGACCAACTTTTGGAAACAAAAACTCGGTTTTACAGTCTAAAAATAGATCAGCGTTGAATAACTCATATGAATCGTAAAAGGCAACTGTGCATGAGTAGTTGCATATGATTAAAAATAAGTGGTGAGCAGTTCAAATATTTCGACTGAGATTCAAAGCGCTTTTGATTTCAAGAAAAAAGTCTCCAAAACCTTTTATGGTCTCTTACAAAGGTCTTTGGTTCACAGTCAACTTCTGTATTCCTCCTAGAATCAAAAGATAGAAAAGCATTCTGCAAATATTATGCAAAGTTCGAAGGAACAGTTCATTAACTTAATTCATTCCTCAAAACTGGATTGATATTTTGTTCCCTATTCAATTGGACAACGGGTTTGGCTGTTCTCTAAAATTTGTAAACGTATTTTGGAAATAACATCGAAAGATGGAACATCAGGAAGCAATGATCTAAGGTTATTCAACAGCAAGTCTGAGACACGAGCGTATTAATTCAAGAACTGCTTCATGCAAATGATGCTACTATTGAAGGGGTTATACAAGTTATAATGGATAGATTTCCTGTTGTTTCAGCTGCATTAGGGTTTACAATGTTTGAAGAAGACAAAGGTTATATTCACTCCAGCACTGTGAGAGAAACCAGATTTGAAGTTGTGGGCATGTTTTTATACGTAGAGAGTGCCTTAATAAGGGATGAAAATAGATACTAAAAACCAATGAAGAATCAAAAAGCTAACGTAGCTTTTAATAAATTAGAAAAGAGGGTATAGTTGGATCGTTGAATAATCATACAGACTGAATTCAGTGTTTATAGGACATGTATTCTGACGACCCTTTTGTATTCACATGAGACATGGACAACACAGCAGACATCTGAAGCTGCTCAAGAGATTTCACAAAAAAATGTTTGAAGAACTTACTTATTGTCAAATGGCATACCCTAACACTAGACACTGAGATTCACTTCAGAGAGCTGAATATCTGACCACTGAGTTGTATATCCACACTAGTGAAATGCATTGGATGGGTAATACTGAATGCATGAAGGCAACGCAAAATGTGAAAAAGTGCCGGGGCTGCATACAGAATAATCCCAAGAATCTTTGAATTAACGTAGAAAACTGTTAAAAGCTGGCACATAATCGAGGTGCTCTGTTAATGAAGGATGGACAGAATAGCTTCTGTGAATCTACTGGAAATGTTAAGAACTGGTGGTGTGCTGTCTATGGTCGTACACTTTTTCAAAGGCACGTTATGTAGATCACACTAAATCAAAGAAATCTACTGAAGCAGACTGCATATATTAATATTTTGCTTCTTTTTCCAGACAATACAACTTGTGCAATATGTGGCAAGGAGTGTAAGACGGACCCTGAATTGAAAGGGTGTATGAAAATTCAAAAGACTGCCATTTCACAGACAAATTTAATCAATCATGTAAACAGTCCGACCTTTGTCACAATCTTGTGAGCAGTCTTACCTTGCAAGTCAGCAGCTGGTTTAAAGAACCAGCTGAGAGCACATGGATATAGTGGAATGATGCAAGGTGGTGAGGGTAAGTGATCGGATGGTTACCATATGACAAAATGGAGCAATCATCTTGTATTTATATAATGATGAACAAGATGGTAAAGTATCAAGATCTTCATTTTTAACTCAATACAACAATAAGAAAATACTAAACAAAACTCGAACTCAGACTGTCAAAATATATTTCTAACAGTTTTCAAGTTGGTCTGCCTGGCTGGCTTGACAATAGAGGTCTGAACGAATATTCCTCATTATGGTTGAAAAGAAGATTTTTTTTTTGATTTTTTGAAAAACCCCTCTCTAAACACTGTTTTTAGAACAGGGTTCAATATCCGGAATAGGTTCATGTTAATCTTATCCCATAGTTTGAGTCAACTTGTTTTGAGAGTAAATTTTTGGGGATCACCGTGCAATAAAAGACAAGTATCTTATTCGTTCATTTTTCCAGTTTTACTAATTGACTACTCCCAATACGGCATGCTGTCAAAAGATATTATTATTATTATTATTATTATTATTATTTGGAATCTCACACCAGTTGCCTGGCGGTAACCACTGGAGTTTGAGTGACAGCAAGTCTCCTCAAGTCTCCAGCCCTCCTCCCCTAGTAACCATAGGTCGCAGTAATTCTGCGATTAACAGTTTCACACCGGTTGCCCAGTGGTTATCACTGAAGGCTGAGTGACAATAAGTCTCCTCAGGTCTTCAGCTAACGTCTCCTCTCTTTCGCATATCATGACAGAGCTACTATTCGTTGCAGTATTTATATCTCTAGCACCTTCCTCAGTATCCGTGCAGTTCCCAGTAGTGCTGTGGTCTGTACGGTCTCTATCCTCCTCCTAATCCCGATCTCATCCAGTCACTCCCCCAGCGTTTTGGGGACAGTTCCTAGTGCGCCCACTATGACCGGTACTACCCTGGTTTTTACGTTCCACATTTTTCTTAACTCCCTTGCTAGGTCCTGGTATTTTTCCCTTTTTTTACCCTCCTTCTTTTTTACTCTATGGTCTGCAGGTACAGCTACGTCTACTATTTGCTGTTTGTCTGTGTTCTGTCGATTTTTGTTTTTATGTAGTTTGTCCTTATGCTTTTGTTTTGGGCTGCCATGATGAGCGATTCTGTTTCTCTCTTAAGGTTCCCCTTTCGTAACCACGTCCATGATTTCTCGTCTGCTACATCTTGTATCTGTCTTTTAAACTCGCCGTACAATTTTTTCCCTTCCCATCTTTCTTTTCTTGTTTGCTGTACTGTTCCATTGTTTTCTACTTTTTTGTTTGTTGCACTATCTCTCGCACTCTTTATGATTTCTTCACTATTTGTTTGCACATACCTTTCTAGGACTACTTTAGCTCTCTGGACACTGTCTTCTATGCTGATGAGCCCCCTGCCACCTTCTTTTCTCTTAACGTATAGTCTATCTGTATCATTTCTAGGCTGTAAGGCTTCATGCATTGTCATAAGTTTCTTAGTTCGCCTATCCATTGATTGGAGTTCTTCCTTTGTCTATCCTTGGAATGGTCCTGTATATCTAACTACTGACACAGCCCAGGTGTTCATTCCTTTTATTAGATTTCTGCTGTTTAATTTGGTTTCTAATATTTTCCTTATCCTTCTAAGGTATTCCCTCTTTATTTTCTCCTTCATTTCTTCCCGTCTCATCGTGTCACATTCAAGGACACCTAGGTACTTGTATCGGTCTTGTGCGGTCAATGCCCTAATCTTGCTGTTGTCCGGGAGTTCAATTCCCTCAGTCATTGAAAGCCTTCCTTTGTGCATCACCATGATAGCACATTTTTCTATTCCAAACTCCATTCCTATGTCCTCACTATATTCCCTTACTTCGTTGAACAGAGTCTCAAGCTCTCCCCTGTTTTTTGCAAACAATTTTATATCGTCCATGGACATTAGGTGGTTGACCTTTCCTTTTGTTTTAGAGAAGTGGTATCCTTTGCTGTTTTTCAGGATTCTGTTAAGCGGTATCATTGTTAGAACAAATAATAGTGGGGACAACGAGTCTCCTTGGAAGATTCCCCTTTTTATCCCTACCTCTGCTAGTTTGTCCCCTGCGGCTGTCAAGTCTACTTTCCAGTCTTCCATCGAATTACCAATGAATTTAACCACCGGTTCGCTAATTTTGAACATTCTAAGGCATTCGAGTATCCAGCTATGTTGAATCATATCGTACGCTTCTTTGTAATCTATCCATCCCATTGCGATATTCTTTCTCCTTTTCTTCACTTCTCTTAAGATCATCTGGTCTATGTAGAGTAAATCATTTGCCCCTTTGGTTCCTATCCTACACCCTTTCTGTTCTTCTGGTATTAGACCCCTTCTATCCATTGACATGTATATTCTCTCCGCTATTTGCCCGGTCAGGATTTTCCACATAAGTGGTAAGCACGTGATTGGTCCATAGTTGCTTGCTATGTTCCTCTTTTCTGGGTCTTTTTGGATGAGGGTGGTTCTGCCTATGGTCATCCATTCTGGTGCGTTGCCTTCGCTTAGACTACTTTGGAGTAGGTGGGTGAGTCTGCCGTGTAAAGTGGTAAATTTCTTGAACCAATATCCATGGATCCCGTCGGGACTCATCTAAGAATTTTGAGGAATGTCCAAGGAAGGATGCTAAAAAGCTACTACAGCTGTTGCTGCTGGTGATGATGATGATGATGATGATGATGATGATCATTGGAGCAGTGGGGATCCAGTCGGAATGCACCTTTTGCAGCATTGATTTAAAGCTCAAAACGTAGTTTCTGTTCTTCCAAAGTAACCATAACATAACAGCAACTTCCTGTTTGCAATTTAATACGTTTTTATGATTGTATTTCAATTATTTTGTTAATGAATTTCAATTCAATGAAAGAATTCTTTCATTTTACAATAACAATGAATTTCATTTATTGCTCTCACTGAAAAGCACGTGACACAGCATTCCCATTTTCAATTTTCATCCTCATAATTCTCATCAACATCAAGCACCCCAAGTTCACAGCTGGACGAAAGCCTTCCTCATTTCCTTCCATGACAACCATGATTGTTTTAACTTCTGCTGTCTTGCGGTCGTAACTTTCTATTTCATCCATCTTGTATCTGTTTTTTTTTTCCCAACAGTGTTTACTGCTCCATGGGCACCAATAGGTCATTCTTTCGCTATATCTGCTGTCATCCATTCTCGCTAACTTTCCAGTCCATTTCCATTTTGGTTGCTTAATTATATCTATGATATCTTTCACAGTAGTCCTCCCTCTGATACATGTTCATTCCCCCTATGTCTGGGAGTTATTCCTATCATTGCACTATCCATGGTTCTCTGTGCAATTTAAAGTTGGTTTTCAGTTGATTTTGTTAATTTCCATGTTTCAATCGGTGAGTTATGATCATTGAAATCACCCATTTAATGAAATAGATGAATGAAATAGATTACTGCTACTGAACAACCAGTCAACAACAAACATACCACCAAAGAGATCGGTATGAGGATGAGTTTACTGAGAGAATAGGAAGAGAAAAAGGGGGATAAGACATAGCCAGTTAAATGAGAGCGAGGGAAGTGAGAGGGGGAAATAGGAAAGTACATAATGATAGGGTAAAAATATGTTGGGTTGTTTAATAAAATGTTGGGTAGAAAGCAAGCAAAGGTTTTGAGTGTTTTACTGGGTGGATGCAGAGGGACGTTGCAATAGACTGCAATAAACCTTGATTTGAACATAGATAGTAGCGTATAATTGTTAATAATAATTGAAAATAAAACAAATAAATGAATAAATTGGAATACCGATAACAAACAGCCAGTTAAATGGAGAGATCATGATAGGAGATAAGTTGAAAAGTTTTATTTGGACTTGTGGTAAATTCAGTGGCAAAAGCGGTGGGGCATTATTCTAGCCACCCACCAGTAGATAGTGTCTAGAGTTTGATTTTCACTTGAAAATTATTCTTTATTTATCATTTAATTCATTCTCTCATTGCTGAAAGGAAATCGATCTGAGTTTAGTTTCAATAGGATGTAACAAAAATTGTCAGGAAGACAAACTTCATATAATAAATCAAATAAATGAACGAATAGGTAAATTAATTGAATTATCCATACTGAAGAACAAGTAAATGGACATGTTACAGCAGAAATCAGAAAAGGATGAAGAATTTACATGGTTGATTTGAACTGGCACTTGCCACTGACTCCTGTAGCCCAGTGGAGAGATCGGTTGAGCTTTACCTGAGTCACTCTCCAGCATAGTGTCAGGAATTCTCTCCAAGGACTCATCCATTATTCTGATCCACAATGATAATCAAATGCCTCACTACTGAAGGGAAATTGGATTAAGTTTAGTTGCGATGAAAAGCAACTAAAATTGAGCTGATTATAAAATAGTTGAGAAAATCTGTAATAATTGATACTTTATATAATAAAATTGATGAATAAAAAGGATTGCCGATTGTGAAGTACCAGTTGATAAGAGACATAGCACAGAAGAGATTGGGATATAGCATGAGTTTAAGTATTTGATTCGGGCTGCCACTTGATACAGATACCTGTAGCTATGAGTTGTTAACCGAGCCAAACTCCAGCATTGAGGGTTGTGATTTCAATTGTCTCTAGGGAATTATTCTTTATTGCAATTCATGCACTGAGTTTATGTAATCACTGCTAAAATGAGACTAGCTTGCGATGATAATTTGAAATACTTCATCAAATGAATTGAATATTTGAATAAAACTAATTTTATTAGGAATAATGGATAACCAGTTAATTTGGGCCATGGCACAGAATAAATCAGGATAGGTGAGTGATGGGTTTATACGTTTGATTTTAAATCGTCCTTGTGATTGATAACAGTAGCTCAGTATCAACAGAAGTCAGGTTTTGATCGAGACACCCAATCACGACAAGAGTTTGTGATAAGAAGCATTCCAAATTAAAATGAAAATAAATCGTGGCAAAAAATTAATATTCGATAATGCTTCATCTACTTAAGTAAGTTAATGAATGAATAGATAAATTGAAATACCAATACTGGACTGTCAGTTTTTATGGGAAGAAGTACTTGGGATAGGGGAAGAGTTTAAATGGTTGACTTGGACGCGTATTTACCACTGATTCGTGTAACTTGACATAGCGTTGTGAGTTCAATTTTCACCCGGGACTTGTTTATTCTAATCCACAATGATGATTTTTTTTCACGCACAGCAGAAAGGAAACCTCACTGAGTTAAGTTTCGATAAAAAAAAATGAGATTAAGGTAAATAGTCGCATTATATTGTCAAGCACTTGATGACACCTGGCACAGAAGAAATCGGGATCGGAGATTAGTTAAAAAATTAGGACTTACTGCTGATTCCTTTAGAAGTCGTTCGTTAAGCAAACCACCTTTAGGGTTTTCATTTCGATTGTCACCTCGAAAATTATATTTTATTGCAATCCATACTTTGACTTTATTCAATCACTACCAAAGGGAAACCGACCTGAGTTAAGTTTCAATGAAAAGCAATAAAAATTGAAATCAAATTAAATAGTTGCAAAAAATTATAATGAAAAATTAAAACAACTTTATCTAATGACTTCAATAAATAACCAAAATTGATTAGCTATATCGAATAACTAGTTGATATAAAACATGGCACAAAAGAAATCAGGAGAGGTGGGTGATGAGTCCAGAGTTTTGATTTGGACATTAGCTCGCAACTTATACCTGTAGCCCAGTTGTAAGAGCGGTTGGTCATTGATCCAGCCATCCTCAACCATAGAGTATAGTGAGCTCGATTCTCAACCGGAAATTATCATTCATGCAAATTTACGAAGAAAGTTTATTCGCACACTGCCAATAAACGACGACAGTTTAGTTGCAATAAAAAGCAACACTAATTGAGATAAATGTAAAGAGTAGTGAAAAAAGGTCAATGATTTACTTTATCTGAAAAATAATAAATAAATTGAGTTTTTAATACCGAACTATCAGTTAATAAGAAGCATGATAGAAGCCATTGGTATAAGGGATAGTTTCAAGTATTTGATTTGGTCTACCACTTGCTACTGATATCTGCAAGTTTGTGGCATTAGCTGTCAGGCATGATAGGGATGAAATCAGGATAAGGGATGAATTGATTCATTTAGATTTGCTACTAATACCTGCAGTTTGACTGCAACAGCCATTGTCCTCCGTAGAGTATTGTGAGTTCGATTCTCGATCGGAAATTATTCTTAATGCAGATCTACGATGAGAATTTATTCAGTCATTGCTGAAGAGAAACTGAACTGATTTTAGTCGTAAGAAAAAGCACCACGAATTGAAATGACAAGTGACAAAAAATTGTTAATGATTTTCAATACTCTATCCGTCAAAAACAGATTACTTATACTAATCAATTAATAAAAACATGCTGCAGAATTGATCAGGAATGTAGATGTGTTCTAGCGTTTGATTTGGGTCCCCACTTGTGATTAAAATCTGTAGCAGTCGTTTGTTAACTGACGGGAAACCTGCCTTAGTTTAATTGCAATAAATAGTAGCAAATATTGAGATAAAAAAACATATATAATGATTCACAATACTCCACCGAACAAATTAAATCTATAACTAACATTTCTTTTCATATTTTGATAATTTTTCCGCAACCTTAGTCTAATGGTGGATCCCAGGTCACTTGATCATTTTGGCACTGAAGCTACAAAGAGCATACATATTTGGTCTTGTGCACCAAGAGACTGTAAAATCTTTTAACTCAAGTCTTATCCCAACACCTACTCTAAGTCTGGGTTAGGATCATGTTTAGGAAAAATCATAATGAGATAGTAATTAAAAGGGCATAGAGTGTGTATAGGGTTTGAATTAGACACCTTACCCCAAATACATCTCAGGGGGTGAAATCAAGCCGCGTAATATATGCATGATTCAGGATTAATCTTCAAACCCAAAAATATGCATTCGGTGGGAATTAGTCCCACGACCCAAATAAGAAAAGAGATTGAAATTGTGATCGTTCAGGATTCCGTTTTGTTCTCCATGTTCAAGATTAGAATATTTGTAAAAGATCTGGACAAGAATTAGGTTTGGCAAAACAGATTTTTTTTAATGATTACATATTATTTTTAATTATATATTCAACAAATAAGAATATTACTTATTTTATGAGAATATATATTCGTCACTATAAACTTGTGTAAGGTAGTTTGATAAGAAAAAGTTGTTGAAAGGGGTTGGAATACAAGGGGAGAAAAGGGGCGTTAGAGGATATAGAAAAAGAAGGGGGGGAATGTAAAGTGTACGCTGTTATAAATATATAATAGAGTACACTTCAAACTATGTGGCAGAATGGACAAAGTTTTGCGGGAATAAGGTCCTAGTCTCGACCAGATTAGAAACTTTTAAGGATCATTGGGCTGGTGCAAGCAAGAGAAACCAGGACATTGTCATGGCCCAGCACGCTCCATAGGAATCTTGTTTAGAGGTACGATTGGCGCAAGTTCGGCAACCCGAGTTCAAACTCCGGTCCTTGCTGTTCATGATCACTTTGTAATAAGGCCCTTGGGATAGGCATGAATCCATCTCTTCATCCTCTATGGGAAGGCAACCAGTCTAGGAAAAGGACAACTCTGATGCCAAACCAGACAGTTGAGCCCTCTTAAGGCGGTTCGACGTCCGATTTGACATTCGTTCGGTAGCTCCTGCAATGAAGCTGCTGCCAGACAAATCGTGTTCTGCTTCCCTCTGGACAACATCATTGCGGTCGAGAGGGCAGTTATGACTGGACAAACAAAGATCTCCATACGCTTTGCCGAAGTAAGAAAACATTCCAGTGCCATTCGATTGCCCGTAGAGACAGAACGTCCAGACCATTTCACTTGACTATAAGAAAAAATAGAAATCGGTGCCAAAGAAGATGCACTGAAGGAACAGAAACTGAAAAAAAAGAGATAGAGACACCGCTGAAACAGATCACATGAATTAATGGTTATCAGCATTTGCATTATATACGAAACAGTTATATTACTTTTCATTAAGAATTTTTAAGACTATATTTTTTTTATTAAAAAACAAAATTTTATTGGGTTCTTATAGCAAATAAATGCTCTCATAGAATGTGTCATGATATTGTTCAAAGGTATCCTGGGGAATGATTGTGTGGAGTGTTCTTTGTTTTTTCTGCAAATTTCCACAAATATCAGGTGCTTAAATTAATGCGATCAAATTTCCAGAACAAACAAGACAAATAGATAAAAATTAATTAATGTGCTATTTTTGTGCATATCATTTATTTTATATTCAACGAAGATTTTTTGAAGGTAAAGGTAGGGAAATAATATGAAGTGGTCGAAATAAAGAAGAAAGAAATGAACCCAGAGAAACAGGCGAAAAGATTGCAAGAAAATATAGCAAGAAGGAAAAATACCCAAAACTGAATGTTGAAATGAAAAGAATGAAGAAAAGAGCAGCAAATTAAAGGGAAGAAAACAACGAACTGAGACAATTTTTTATTTTTTCCAAAAATGAATATAAAAAAATATGGGTAAAAGGGAAATAAAAAAACAGAAAAAGAAATTTTAGAAATTATCTTCTATGAAATTGATCTTTATTTAAACTTGATGTTGAAATGGTATTCCTAACTTAGAATAAACTACTAATAATATCAGTCTAAAATCAAGAATCATTTTTACATATTGCACTTGACTCGTCTAATCTTTACTAATTCTTTCCCTGTAATAAAATCTATGATAACAGTTTGAGTTCTTCTTTCGGCCAATGATCCTCAATACCAGTGGAAGGATGTGAAAAATCATTTCGGTTAGGAGATCTCGCTTTATTTGGACCTCTGATGATGACAAGGAACATAGGTTAAACTAGTGATGCAGTTTTTTGGTCCAAGTTAAACAAAGAATAAGACCTCCTCATCTTATTTTGTCTGACCACTCCCAGCAAGGTGGTTTTATAGTTTCACTACTGCAAGGCGCAGGGCGCCGGTAAAACAAAGACGAACGAATACCCATCAGATCTCCTTTTGGATCCGTTATAAATGTTACGTTATGTTGACACACACACACACACATATATATATATATATATATATATATATATATATATATATGCGCACTCACACATGCATAACCATACACCTACACACACACGCACATTTGGGGTTGATCTAGGAATTTTTCCTCATAAAATCTAAAATTGTCTAGATTGTGATGCCATTCAGCAAAAAAATATGAAGACACTATCTGAAGAAATTGATCTTTTTCAGTTGACGGAAAACTGTTTTTTAGAAAAGTTGAAATAATGTCTAAACTTATCAGTTGTCATTCAAGCTTCAGTCAGGGTGGGGTTTGAATCCGAAGCGGTACTACAGTCATGATAACACAATCATTGTTATTCAGTTTACTGTTGTGGGTATAATACTTGGTATTTTTACATAGTTGTTTTCAGAAATAATGAAAGCGAATGACGCCCCATCCTTAATCTGAATTTCTGAGGAGTAAAAAGACGGAACATTGCTGAGGTTGCACTTTGCTCGTTCAACATGAAGCTAGTTCTCTACTCACAAATTCTTTTATCTGATTTTATGGCCTGTCAATATCGACAGAATTTATACTTCCAAATTACCTAGCCGTGAAATAAAATTTGCCTTTTGCATGCTCAAAGCAAATAAATTGTTTGCGATTAGCGATTATGACTGTTTATTGTTCTCGTTTGTAAAACGTCTGATAACGTTTCGAGTTAAAACATGCTTCTTTTGGCAGATATATTTCTTCATACTGGCTGGTTGAGGAAATATCAAGGATTTGATGATAGAAAACATAAAATGAAGCATGTTATTCTGTCTTTTGTTTATCCTATCCATGCATTGGGATCCGACTGTTGGGATTGCTTATAGATAAGGAAAAATCAAAAACCTTTCAGAGATTTTTAGAAAAAAAGATGTAATGAACGATAACCTTACAATTGATTAATACTTCCGTTGGAATGATATTGGTTATCATGTAGAAAGTTGTCTCTCCCGTCCATATGAGTGCGTTGAAGTGAATGTCCCCTTGGCTAAAGAAAATGATAATCAGTTGGAGAAACATCCAAAAGATATAATATTAAGTTCAAAGTAGAGACATGAGTCAAGAGATGTTACAATGACAGTTATCTAACAGTGCTACTCCTTTGGAATTTCTTTTTCCCTTACGAGAAAACAAGTCTTCCCGACCTCTTGCCAGAGCACTAAAATGGCCGTTGGGAGACGATTGAGCTGAGAACGTCAAGCGTAAGACAACTGAGCGAATCTCAAAGAAAATTTGGAGAGCACACATAGACATACACATAAATATACATACATATAGATGCATGCACATAACATGCATGTGTAGTATGTATATAAATGCGTCTGCAAGGGTTTGTACGTGCGTCTATGTATATCTACATACAGTTACACGTACACATACGAACACATACATTTATACAGGCATGCTTTTACACATCCATGTATACACACATATAGAAATATCCGTAAATACACACATACATGCTTGCACACTCACATACGTAGTGTAACAAATTTACAAACATATACGTACATATATACAAGCGTATACATACACACATATAGATATAAGTATATACACATACACACAAACATACATCCAATACATATACATGTGCACATTTACATGCATACTCACATATATATATACGTACACAAGTATAAGCATACATACATAAATAGACAAACACACATCCACGTAGACACATGCACACTTACATACTTATACAAATATACACCAATATACAAATGTGTGTGCATGCTTATGCATATATATGTATGAATGTTTATCTATATGCGTGTTCAATGTGCGTTTATATACATATGTATGTGTATGTGTATTTATATTTGTGTGCCTGTATATTTGTATGGCTAATATGTGTAGCAGTTTATGTATATGCCCAGGTATTTGTGTGTAAAAATATGGTTGTATATGTCCATGTGTATGTCTATGCAGGTGTGTATTTGTATGTGTGTGCATATGTGTGAGAGTGTGTATGTATATGCGTATATGTATATGAGTTTGCATAAATATGTTCTCGTGTATAGATGCATGTGTATGTGTATATGCATGTATGTGTGAATGCTTTTGTATCTATATGTGTATATGAGTGTATATATGAAGTGTATGTATTTATAAGGATACATATGCATTCTTGAGGATGTGTTTGCTTGTGTAAGGATATATATATATGCATATGTTTATATACGTAAGCATATATGTGTAAGCATGTCTGTAGTCGCATGTATGAGTATATGTGTGCACATGTGTGTGTTTTTTTACATATTGATGTGTATATCTATGTGTATGTATGTGTACATATTCATGTATGCGTGTATTTCTGCTTTCTCTAACTTTTTTTTAAGAATTGCTCGGTTATCTCGTACATAATTGTACCTGCTCTGTTGTCGCGTGTGACACAAGGCTCGAAGTGATCTTTGTCATTTTCCTTTCATCCTCATAAGTGAAAGATTCAACTTTTTTTAACAAATGAGGTTTTTCATATTAGTAGTTCCCAAGAGAAGATGCACTAACTATACACTAAAAGTGTCTTCAAAATTTCACAAATAGAAAAATGAATTTACCTTCGTCAGCGGAGTTGGAAAGAGGTGTGAGTACTTTGTCATGTCTGTTCGTTCGTCTGGGCCACATTGTATCTCTGAAAGTACTGATTGAATTTCAATGAAATTTTATGGGGTTGTGAGCAATGGGTTAAGGACTGGTAAGATTTTCAGGCAAATCCACGAAGATTTTTCAATGATAGATATGTTTCCGTCTTTTTTTTAATCTTTTTCCAATTTTTTTTTCTAATGACTACTCATGCAATGTATCTAAGAGTTATCGACAAATTCCAGCAAAATTATGTTGAAAGGTGTACAACAAGCTACAGGAGAACTATTGGCATTTTGGAACGGATTAATGCACAATTATCTCAGTCATATGTCCAAGCCACATAATATCTTCTTATTTTCATTTCTGTACACTCTATATCTCCAAATGTTCGCGGATAATTTTGTGAAAAGGTGGACAACGGACTACGGAAGACCTGATTAAGTTCCCTTCCCGAGGTCGAAATAATACTTCAAAACTGCATTACCTTGCCATTTTTTCTGTCTGCAAAACATCTCCATAGTTTATCAAAGAATATCAATTAAGTGTTGTGGAAGGGTGAGCAATAGACTTTTGAAGAACAATGCATTTTGGAGAGGATCCATATACAATTACCAGTTCAATGTTGTGATTATATTTCCAAACCACATAATATCGCCAGATGTAATGTCTGTCCACACGATATCTCCGAAATTACTGAATGATTTTCAACGGAATTTCGAGGAAGGGTGTGTTAAGAAAGAGGTGGTGAAGATTTTCAAATCATTGTAGTGGATCAAATAAGATGGGTATTTGTAATGATTTTATTGATCCTTACTTCAGGTAAAGCCAACGACTTTACTAAAATATCCAAGCCCACTTTTCATTTGAAAAGCGCTATTATTTGTCTAAATTTGTTTATCGGTGTGGGATTACATATAAACATCAAAAAGATTCCTGGAATGATTATCTATGAGAGAGATCATTTAGCACATCAGTATTTTTCATTGTTGTTAATCGAATAACAATGAAATTATTTACAAGTATATCAGGTCAACAATTTTTATATTTTGATTTTTTGACATAATTCTCATTTCCTGTTTCCTTTAATTGAAAAACAGATTGTTTAAAAAACCGAAATTTCTGCATCTTATTCCGGGTAACGGTAAGGGAAAAGATTCCCTATTATATGAGAAACTAACAGGATTATGCAAATTATAAAACGTTCATTACGCTATCAATATTTATAAAGCTCTGTTTTGTACACAGAATGGTAAAATGTAATTTTCAAATTAACACAAACGAAGAACGCAGGAAAATGTTTCACAGAAAACTGCAGCGATTAAACATAGCAAGGGAACACACTCGATCCTTCTAGATTGAACTGGAAAACAGATATGAACATCTTGCCGAACCAGAAAAGAACAAAACCAACATCTACTAAGCCAGCAACAAAGTAACAGATTCTCTAATTGAAGTCATCACTTATTTAAACCAGAGAGCATAAAGACCATCAGTAAAATCTCAGATGAAACCAAGAATCTCATGGAAAATTTCAAGGCACCGACATCAAGAGAAAATTGAAGCAACCGAACTAAATTATACTATCCAAAAGAGACAAGGAGAAGACAAAAGAAGATACACAATTTCCTTTCTCTCTTTTCCCCACTTCTTTCCTTTTTCTCTTTATTTTTCTTCTCTCTCTCTCTCTCTCTCTCTCTCGCTCTCTCTCTCTCTCTCTCTCTCTCTCTCTCTCTCTCTCTCTCTCTCTCTCTCTCTCTCTCTCTCTCTCTCTATTTTCTTTTAGATCTTTTTCGGCTTTCCTTAATTTTATACCCCATCTTTTTTTCCTATCACGACCGATAATGCTGCTTTTATTCTATTCTCTTTCTTTTACGCTCTCCATTGTAATCTAGACCACCTTCTTTTGAATCCCTCATTTCGTTTCTTCTCTCTATTTACTGTTCAGTTTTCAGAGTCTCTACACAATTTTTTGTTTCTAATTCAATCGTTTTCTTTTTCTCTATCTCATTTCTCTCACACTACCACTTTTTTCTTCCCTTTTATTGGGTTATTCCAATCATATCCACATTAAATAATCTAGATCTTTCTGTTTTGTCTATTTCATTCTCTTTTATATTCACCAATGCCATTCAATATTTTTCATAGAATATTATCCTATATTTTAATAGTATCTAAATAGTTGGTAGCAAAAGACAGCTTTGTTCACTATGTATTTATCATTCAAGAAAACATCTTCTAACCGAATCATTGAGCCTAAAAACCAAATAAACTTCAATGCCAACCAACCTTCTATTTGTTTGATTATGAAGCTGTCTATATTTCAGTGGATTTTTCTGTCTATCTTTGGCTCAGTTAACTGCACTCTATTCAGATTGCTTTATTCATCAATCTCTCCTTTCTTTCTCCCTTGTGCTCCATCTATCTTGGTAGTCCTCATTTTCCAATACTTATATAGTTACTTCATCTCTCTCCCTTTATCCCCTTCCTTCAACTACTCTGTTTTTTCTCCATGTGCCCCATTTCCACCAACTTGTTTTCCTCACATCACTTCCTTCTTCCTTTCTTCCAATGCACTAAAATTCCCGATGCGCCTCCAAACAAATCGAACAACTTGACCGACCTACCCCAAAACTCAACATAATCGATTCTTTTTTCAACCAGAGGAAGAGATATTTGATGGGGAGCAAGGGGGGTTGATTTGCCTTTACATTGAATCATATAATCACATTTTCGTCTTTCTTCTTCTGATCAAATTATTCAACATCATCTCCCTTTGAAAGCCTCTTTTACATCCTCATGTACAGAAATATACATATACGAAAATAGACTTGTATGTATATATAGAGGTAGATAGAGTGCTAGAGAGAGTATATATATACATCTGCACAATTTTGTGTACACACACACACACACACACACACACACATACACACACACACACATATATATATATATATATATATATATAAAGAGGACATGTGTCTGCGAGTGATTTTTATACGGAAATCCTTTTTGAAAAAAAATCTTGGAAGAAACTAAGCTCTGATTTCAAACAAAAACCTTTCTAACAAATATTGACTTTCCTGACATTGACGATCATGCATCCACATACACACCTATAGCATAATGATGAAAAAACGTTTACTTTACACAATAAATATTCAGTTTTCAACATAATCTTCTTCCTAGTCAATGCACTTAATCCAACACTTCTCCCTCACTCATCAAGATTTTACATCATACAGTGAATACAAAATCTATACTATCTATAGAGGTACACACTTTTGATTCATCTTCGTATATACATGGAATCTATATGAATCAAAAGGTGTAAATTGTCAACTGTTTATAGATCTACATTTTGTACATATATATATATATATATATATATATATATATATATATATATATATATATATAATGTGTGTGTGTGTGTGTGTGTGTGCATGTGTGTGTGTAGTGTGTGTGCGTGCTTGTACTCTCAAATAATTATGATAACGCATTTATTTATGTACAACCACTATTGATACAGTGGTTAGCGTCTCGTTCTACACTTAATTCCTGTCCTAGCAAGCGGTGGTTAATGCTTTCCAAGACAGGAATAAAAGAATACATAAATGGAAATCAGATAGTGTTTAATCTAATTTTTTTTTAACATCGATTTGATAGCACTTTTCATTCTGTTAAAAAAGGGGTTTATGTTGAGGGAATGGATGTTCGGCTATAATGGAAAAAAAGGTTTGGGCTAATGTAAAAAGGGCTTGATATCAAAAGGAAAGTCATGGGGATAAAGTCTAAAACGGGCATTAATGTCAGAAAAAGTAGGGCTAATCTCCGAATAAGAGGGAGGCTGATGTTCAAAAATTGGACTAATAGTAAAAAATGGACGTTGAGAGTTGATATCGAAAGGGGGGGGGATGTTGAAAAGAAAGAAGATTTCCCACTTTTTTGAGCCCATAAAATGAAAGTGAAATCTCCCTCTCAATTTTGACTACTATAAATGAGAAAAAATTTAATCCCAAAATTTTGGAAATTTCTGTTTGATTTTGACTTCGAGAAGAGGACGTTAATTTTCTTTACAAAAGAAAAATGTCTTCAATTTTGAAACCCAAAAAATGAAGAAAAATCTTCCGCCCTCGATTTGACGCCTGAAAGTTAAAAAAATCATCCTCCTTCGATTTTGAGCCTTTAATGTAGAAAAATAGCCCCCCCCCCCCAAATCCCTTTTTTTGACCTAGAGAAGTGAGGAAAATCTTCCTCCAATTTTTACCTCTGAAAGTAAAAAATAATCCCCTTTGATTTTGACCCTAAAAGAAGGAAACAATTACCCCACGATTTTGACCCTCAAAAGTGAGAAAAAAAATCCCTCACTTTGACACCTAAGATTGAAAAATGAATTCCTTTCGATTTTGACCCTTAAAAGTGAAACAAATTACCTCTTCACTTCGACCTTAAAAATGATGGGTGTCACCTATTTTCCCCACGTAAAGCCCTGACCTTGTGTCACATTTTGCTCTGGTGCGAGAGAAAATAGATAGGATGCTGATCCCCCATTTTTTCTAGCCTTTTCGGCATAGATTAAAGAGCGAGGCGCCGGTACTGACACTTGCCTATCGAATGGATCGGAGATTGTGTGGTGGTTGACATCAAAGACTGAGTGCACCAGAGAAATGCATTAGCCAATGAGGTTATACTGTGGCTGTGCATTGCTACGTGCCTTTGGACTCGTCCTTAGGATCTCCTAATATAACTCAGCCCATTTGTGGGGGATCAGTCCACCCCAGGCCAGCACTGACCAAGTGCACTGAAAGGGACGGGTTAAGATTCTCCTGACATTTTTGAGATGGCGGATGCTCATGGTGACTTGATAACCAAAGTCGTGTCGGATCGAGCTATTTTTGATAGGTTGCTCCTATTTTCCCCACGTGTCGCATTTTGCTCTGGTGGGAGAGTAAATAAATAGATGCTCCACGGCAATGCTTGAGGCACTGGTACTGACTACTGAATGGGTCGAACATGGTGTTGTAGTGTGCATCAAAGCCCGAATGAGCCGGTGCAATGAGTCAGCTAATTAAGTTTTACTAAGGCTGCGCATTGGGAGCCTTTGGATTCATCCTGGGGCTCTCCTATTATCACTCAGCCCAGCTGTGGGGGTCAGTCCGCCCTGGAGCAGCACTGTCCCATTGCACTTAAAGGGATAGGTCAGGCTAGTCCTGAAACTTTCGTGACTGCAGTTGCCTTCGCAATCAAGGTTGCTTAGCAACCAAAGTCGTGTCGGCTGGAGCTTTTTTTTTATTGGCGTCTCTTTTTTTCCCTATGTAAAACCTTGACTTCGTGTTGCATTTCGCTCTGATGGGAGAGTGAATAAATAAGACATGGTCCCTTTTGGGGGGGGTATGGATTAAAATGTAGTATCTGTTCCACTGCAGAGCCTAAGGCGCCGGTACTCACACTTTCCTGGAGATTGTGTCGTGGTAAGCATCAAAGCCCGAATGCACAGGTACAATGTGTCCGCCAGTAAGGGTTCACTGAGGCTGTGCATTGCTGTACGCATGAGGAGCCTTTGGATTCATCTTTAAACTCTCCCACTATTACTCGGCCCAGCTGTGGGGGATCAGTCTGTCCCAGGGTAGCCCTGTCCCATTTCACTTAAAGGGACAGGTCGGCCTCGTCCTGACGCTTTCGTAACTGCAGTCGTTTAGCAACCAAAGTTGCGTTGGTTGGAGCTACTTCTGAAGTCTGTCTCCTTTTAAAGCCTTGATATTGTGTCGCATTTCGCTCTGATGGAAGGTTGAATGAATAGCACACATACACACACATGCACACATAAAGATGTATCAATGACTCTGTAGTAAGACACATTATTATTAACTAAATTTTCCTTGTATACAGATTAATGCCCCAGAAGAAAATTCACTGATATGTTTTAATTTATATGAGTGGATTTTTTAAAAAGAAAATAGTGAATTAGTGTCTGATTAGAACGCACAAACAATGGCCATTAAGTTTAGCTTGCTGATCATTGCTTTACGACGTGCTTCCTGATCAGTTTTTTCCATGAATTGTTACATAATTCGATATCTGATCATCAATATTAGGAGACCAGATGAGGGTTGAACCCACTAACAACGGCTATGAAGATTATCCTCTAATCATTGCTATACGGCGTGCCTCCTAATCAGTTTTTTTTTCATATTATTTCTTAACATAGCAGTTTTGTTCCAGACCATCGATATCGGTAGATTCATTATATAATTAAACGCGTTTATGAATACTTAACGGTATTCTGTACGCATGTCGACATTGATTCGTATATGACTGCTTGTGTGTATGTGTGTGCGAAGATATATACATCCTTTATATAAGTAATGTAAATTATTTGCATTTCTATTTCACAGAGGAAGGGGTGACCGGAGAGAAAGTGGGACTGAGTAGGAAAGTATATGAAGAAAAAAGCATTTGATTGATTAAACAAGTACAATGGATAAAATGTAAAATTCATCACAGCATCCGTAATTTGGCAAATTAGATTAATTTACATCAACAAATAACAACTAAACTGTTTGTAGTTTTAATAGGGGTCGTCAACATTCAAAGATTTTTTTGGACATTTGAACCCTTTCTTGCTGTTTATGTTTCGGCTGATCCACTCTACAGTATTCTTCAAGTGTTCTATCCGAATGCAATGGTAATAAACAGAAAACATTTTCTCCAATAGCAGCAACAACAGTCAGCACAATATGAACAGCCAGGTGTGAGATTGAAAATAATCGATCTTCACGCACAAAAAGGTTTTACATTTTAAGAGTACTCCGAAGACACAACAGTCAGAATCGAAAACGCAAAGCCTAAGAAAATAGACCACAATATCTACTCAAAAAACTAATCTCTATAAAGACTTCAGTAGAAGAATCAATTGAATGAAAAAAAATCTCTATAGTTTGGCAAGCTTATGGCAGTTTAAGCTCAAAATTCAAGAACGGGAAATTCCCATTCGTTTTAAAGAGAAGGTATTTACAACCGATGCATAATAGTCATCTACTGAGCTGAAGTATGGAAACTAAGCAAAAGATTGGCATGCTCTAGAGAGGTCATTCTTAACATCACATGGAGAGATCGCTGGACTACACATTCTATTAAAGAATGAACAAGGGACAGATATATATAAACCGTTAGGAAATCCGAATGGCGATGAGCAGGCCATGTTGCAAAGGTACCAGATAACTGCTAGACAACACAACTCAAAACGTGGATCCCCAGGGATTATATGCATAATTGTGGCCGATAGAAGATGAGTTGACGTGACGATTTAGATAATTACAAAAGGCGTTGGTGTCCTGGCATACGAGATCTAGAGATCGGGCGGGTCTTGGGAAAGATTTGTGTACAACGACGGAGGTTAAAGGCTGACGACGATTACTGTTCATAAAAAGAACAATGTTAAATTCATCTTTTCTGTCTTTTATTTACTGGACAATGTGGTAACGAGTGCCGCTAACAAGATACAAAGATGGAGTCACGGCCGCGTTGGTACATAAACCTCTCTGCTAAGCATTGAACCATCCTACCGAGCAGAATTAAAGAATATCGTGTGTTTTTTTTTCAATTCATAACAATTTCTACGCTACGGACAGCAATAATCTTAAAAATGTTCCGTGTCAAATGATCGATTTTTATGTGCAAGGAACAAGTATCAAGAATTGTCGCACACTACATATAACAGCGATAGAACCTCATTGCATGTGACCAGTAGTCTTTGCTTCTCCGACATGACTACAGCCAAAAATGAACACAGATCTTCATAATAAATCTCCTCAATGGAATCAGGGGAAGTAAAAGAATATATTGTTTTCTTTTGTTTTTAATTGAAGTTCTGTTGTTTTTTTTTTCTATAATCAGTGTCTTGCTCGTTTCATCGGCGAAATGAGGAAGGGATAGGCTGGGGAGGGAGGGAACAGAAAGACGTTGTGTTGACTGAGAGAGACATGTTAACTGTAAAGAGAACCGCTCGCTCACACACTGTAGCAAAGCTGACTGCATTACTGACGGCAGAATCAGCAGGAGCAACAACAGCAAGTGGCAATGACGTCGAATTCCGAAACGGATGAACCAGTCGGCCGGGGAAAGAGCAATGGGAGGAGGAGTTGATCGAGGTGGGAGGAGCCTGCACAACATTACCGTGTCTACTATTACTATCATTAGGAACGTTACAACTGCTACCAATGTTAGTAGAGTTATTATTTTTCTCCGGTCATAGCATTGCCTTTTCTAAAACCAGCTCTGTCGACTACTATTGCCACTCCTGTGAGAAATGGCTTTGCTATCGCTGATCGAAGTTTTGCACTGTTGCTCCGCCTCTTTTCAGATAGGAATAAACGGAGCAGGGCTAAGATCTGCACACACGTGCGCATGCGCACACACACACACACTCAAACACACACTCATACATACCCCCCACACAAACACACACACAGGCACGCGCGTACACACATGCACTCACACATACACACACACTCATACATACCCCCCACATACACACAAACACACACGCACGTGAAAATTTAATCAGTGAGAAACAAGGATATGCATTCGCACAAAGGCACGGAAAACGATGTCTCCAAACAAATTGGCTAGCACACAGACGTGCATACACAAATATAAATATTCATAAGAGACCATTATGAAATTGCTTTAAATCTCTATATACTTCCCTCGTCAGCCTTCTCCCCCCACACACACACACTTGTCTTATTTCGTTAACTTCTTTCACCCCCCACTCTCTTTTCCTTTCTTTCACTCCTTCATCCTTTTCATGTTCTGGCATTCTTAATCCCCTCTCTTTACTCATGATTTGTTTGTGTCTCTCTTCCTTTCTGTACTCTATTTCTCCTTGAGTATCTCCCTCGATCAATGTTTCCCTTCCTCTTCTGCCTCCTTTCTTTCCTCCGTTTCTCTTTATCATAATTTTCTCTCTTTTTTTTTTTTGCACATCTTTTGCACTTGGTCTCTCTCTCTCTCTCTCTCTCTCTCTCTCTCTCTCTCTCTCTCTCTCTCTCTCTCTCTCTCTCTCTCTCTCTCTCTCTCTCTCTCTCTCTCTCTCTCTCTCTCTCTCTCTCTCTCTCTCTCTCTCTCTCTCTTGTCTTGATTTCTCTTTTACAATTATATATAGAGAGAAAGATATGCAAGTATATGAGTGTATATGCAGAGAGATAGACGGGCAACTATTGGAGAATAGATGCAAATAACTAGATGCAGACCACATGAAGTCAAATGATTAGGAAATCAATCGGGTATATATCGTGATAAGTAGACATATTCAATAATGAGGATTCATGGCAAATTTACATGTGTTATACTTATGAATGATCACAATTGATAATATATATATATATATATATATATATATATATATATATATATATATATATATATGGACAAACAACGCAACCATGTTTACCCATGAAAATGCGTCAGTGTCTATCAATGGGTAAATACAGATATGCAGTAAAACCGAAGCATATAAGTAAATACAAGTGTTAACTCTATACAGAAATACAATTCTATCCTCAACAATTTACATTCATGAATTACACTTTTCGCATTTTAAACTACGCATTGACTGAAAAAAGATAGAGAGAATAGCGCACAATCATGTAGAAGAAGACATTTGCTAATGATACTTGCTAAATGCCCTCATGCTGACAGGAAATTCAGCCATCCTTTTCCAGGCTCAACTTATTATACGGCTCTCTGTTTTGGTTCCAGTTCATGATATGTGAAATAGAGATGATAAACGCAAGAATTGAATCTGTGCCTTTCCCAACGGTATAAGAGCTAAGTAAACATGTCTGAACCAGAACCTGAACTCAGCACGCTGTGTCAGTTTTTCAAGTCATTAACTGCTTGGCCACCCTGCACTTCCCGGTATATGATAAAACCAATAAATTCATATGAAAGCTCTGTTGTATTGGGACACAGGACCAAATAAACATACTTCATCTGCACACTCACAGACAAATACATGCAAAAGTATGTAATAGTAATACATTCGTACACAAATATATCTGCAGAGGCACATTAAAGAAACACATCGATTCAATGTAGAGCCGTTCACAATGGGTGCTAAGACAAAATCATGTACGTTCAACAACAGATCAATCGATTTACTGGTATCGCAATAGCTATGACCATTGACAGAGAAGAATCACTGACTGTTTTGATCTCTATCTGATATAGATTCTGCTGTCTACTGTTTATGCGAGTAAATGCATAAAGATGAATTCCAAAAGAGTGTACTGCATCAACCTCTGAGAGGAACTATATATCTGCCCTGAAATTAACCATAAGGATTGAACTAATAGTGTGTTTTGAACGCATATAGTAATGGGCTTTCTGTCCGTATCAATGAATACACACCCATGCACACACACACACACACACACACACACGCACACATACATGAATATCTGTATGAACAAAATAGCTGCATAATTATTGATCCTCGGAAATAGTATCTACATCGACTTATCGGGCCTGTTTTCATGTGCAAGACAGCAATAGAGTTGCTAGTTTGCCTTCGTTAAAAGCAGCTGTGCATCCATTTCACATAAACGCAATAATTCGAATGCCCAATTTTATTGCCTGCCCCTATAATGGTTTGGTGCAATGGAATCGTCTGAAACGTTTGCCCGTGTTTCCTATGTTTGGAGGACAAAGTCCAAAGAGGAACAAGTTATCTGCCATCCTCAGAAATTGGGGTTCAAAATAAGTGAAAGACCCTGTTTTCAATCACGATCTTTATAATTGTGTGCACAACTTTCAATTCTCGTCACTCAACTGTGTTTGGAAAAATACTCAGCAATATATGTTTGGCTGCATTGAGTGAATCAATTTGTAGCTAAATATATAAATGACAACACGCCAGACAACAAAATTATGAATGAATGCTTATATGTCCGAAAGCTTCCTAACAATAAATGCACAGGGGTAACAAAAGGTTTTAAGCTGGGGTAGGAAATGAGTGTGTTAAGGATGCAATGATTCTCTCTCCAAAAAGTGGAGAATGAGGACAGACAGTATGTTTTATAACCTCTGTGGGGTAGTTGATCATAACAGTAAATAAAATGTTCTGAAAACTAATTCCAACGTAATACGCAAATATAACAGTCTATATGCATTCTATTATTTGAAGATTGCTTTCTACTGCGTATTTCAGAAAATATGTTGTGTGAATGATGTGCATAATCGGTTCCTTGACAGTGTTTGCATCAAAATATTGCAATAAAATAGAAATTGCTCAATTTGAAATGTAGGCCAAAAGCCATGATGAACCTATTATTGGATGCACGTCAAAGAAATTCTTGTTCTTTCACGAAATAATGGCTGGGTGCGAAACTGTCTGGTTCTTTGAAAGAAGTGCAAGTAGGGAACAATGTTATACACGAATGAATACTCAGGATGGATTCAAGCATGAAATATATGAAGTGTGTTCTTGAAGGAAGGGAACTTTTAAAACAACGCGTGAATGATTTAGCTTGCTCTGACTGAAATGTTATGTAAGGTGATACTCGCTCTTTTGTGAGAAAAAAAGTCATCAATCTACATTAGTTAGCTTTTGTGCTACAGGTGCAAGATTGAATGTCTGTCTAGTGTGCTTGGCTTTTTATCCCAAGTTGAATAATAAAGATTTTAGAAGACTGGCGTATTTGTATGAAATTCTGTTTCAAATTAGATAAACCTTTTGGGGAGACTTTTCTTATGTTACAACAAGCCTATGGGGTGGGTCGTCGGAGCCTGTAAGTAATGCCACAAGTGGTACCAGCATTTCAAATCGGAGGGAAATATTCACCAAAATGGATGCAAAATCAGGATTATATTTTCGTTGACAGGGGAAGATCACATTGATCGTAAGCGTAATATGATTTGTTGACACAGTCATCTAAGTGTCCGTGAAGATTCCGAAGAGGTAGGAATCTGACAGAGTTCATGTCTTACACTGAAATATTGGTTGCCATACTTCATCTAAGCATACAAACACACGTATAAATCTATGTGTCTGTGGGTATGTGTGCGTGCGTGTGAATGTGTGTGTATGTATGTTTAAAAGTATGCATGAGCAACTACCCAGCAGTGTATTCAGTTTAAAAATAAGTGCATAGAAATCGCATAGATGTATGTGCACGCTCACATCCACATGCGTGTGCACACACACACACACACACACACACACACACACACACACACACACACACACACACGTACAGGAAATATACTTTTGCACGCATAAAAAAGCATGAATCAACAAATCCAACTGAGCTCATGTCTGTCCGTATGTCTGTCTGTCTGTCTGTCTGTCTGTCTGTCTGTCTCTCTCTCTCTCTCTCCATTACACATCATCTCACATGCATGTATTCCTAGTTTGCACCACTCACTAATAATGAATGATATGATCAATTCTATGTTCCATGTTATCCAGATTACTTGAGGCTTTGACATGAAAATGTGCTGCATTAAATGAGTAGACAACCTAATTTATTATAACTCGCGTATTTTCTAGACCTTTGCTCATCTGATAAAGCCGTTCATCAGAGCGTTCTTTTTTCTCACTGCCTAAATCCTTCTTTGCTTATCTTTCTATGTATCCATCGATCTATCTGTTCGAGAAATCAATATTTCGGCTACCAAGAATCGTAGAAAAACAAAGATTTCTTTCAAGTTGCATGTTGTGTGATTTGTATTAACTGTGCATCGTCGATTGATAAAAATACTTTTTATTGGAAATTAGTACTTGTGTTTTAAATCTACGTAAAATTTCAGATATATCAAACTCTCTATCTCCCTTAGCAAAAGAATTGCCATACGCTAATATATAAATATATATATGTGTGTGTGTGTGTGTGTGTGTGTATCTATATACCTATTACCACAAGTTTGGTTGATCCATCTTCATCTATATAGGCCTATACACTCACAGACGTACAGCGATAAAGAGTTTGACTTTAAAACAGTCACATGGATACTACAGATACCGAGTCACTTGTACAGTCGTCAGTAAATCTTATTTATCTACCTTGAACTACAGAAGACAGCAAATATGAATGTTCGACTTAAGGCAGAGGCAAAAATTAAATAAAATGATTAAGCACTGAGTTCTGACTTCTACAGAGACGGATATTTCTTTTTCAATCTTTGATTTTCTCAGTCATCCTTATCTTAGAACGCCAGGTTGGCTTAAAGCGGTTCATTAACACTGTATCATTTTTGTACTTATAGATATTCTCTACCCTCCCTTTCTAGCCATCTACTACACACCTCCCCATTCATCTGTCTTCCTACTAGCAACCTACTCGCTTACTTATTTACCTACCGTGCGTGCTCGAGCGTCAATCGGTCTCTACGATGAAAAGTAATTTACTCTTTTGCCTTTTGCATTCCGTTTCGCCTATGTTTCCTAACTTTCTCTCTTTATATCTATCCAGATCTCTGAAATCATACTCTTTCCTCTTCTTAAACAACTTGTATCTGTTGTAGGAGGAGATGGCTAGGCTTTAGAAGAGGTTGATGAATATGTTTACTTTGGTTAGACGATAAAGTTAGAGAAAGATAATGAAAACGAAATGAAACGACACAAAACGGTTGGTTTGAAAGCATTTGGTATGAATAGAGACAAATCAAAGAGTACCTTGTCAATGTGCCTGAAGTGTAAAGTGTACAATGAATACTTAATACTACCTATGACTTACAAATGCAAAACATGGAAATTAACAAAACGAACTTAGAACCAGCTGAGAATCACACAGTGAGTCATGGAACGGGTAATGCTTGCGATTACTATTGGAGATTTTAAAAAATCAGCATCGACCCCAGCAATGACTGGGATGAAGCATAATATACAAATATCTAAGCAACAAAAATGGAGATGAGCAGGACACTAAGCATATATTCTCCTCGTAACAGCCCCCTATACAAAATCAAACATCTTCTTGGGCTCACCGGCTCTGTTCTAATAAGTACGTCTGAGGGTTAATTGCACATTTCATAGTCTGAAGTTAAACAATCCTACCATAGTCGAAATCGGACAGGTTTGGTATTATTCCATACTGTGTAGAATTGATACTGTTTTAACAACAACAGAAAGTAATAAGCTGAAATGTAATCCCTTTATACCAACGTCAATTTTCCATGAGTTTTAAGTATTGCAGTAACGAACATTTTCAGTAATTAGAATCCCGTTGAATCTGCGCAAAATATAGTCTCTACTTTATACTATTAGACGGTTTTTATATGATAAACTGTCTTATAACTGCAAACGGTAATTTATTTATTCCAGATAATGATAAAATCATTCAAAAGTCTCACTTAAATTCAAAGTTCTGTGGGGCATATACGTATGTATACACAAAGACACAGAATTAAGAAAATTGATTTAAAAAAAACACGGCCGGGGGAAATTTTCTGCTCTGGTTCTAGTCACTTCAAATATCAAAACAAAACACAAATAAGATGAATGGTTTCTCATCGGGAAGAAACTTTTGTCGAAGTGTCCAGTCAAATAGGCCAAAAAACATAAACGTGTTTATATAATGGATTAGGTATTTGCTGCACAAACACGTTCATGTTGTTGTCCTATTTGGGCTCCTTCGAGCGAATGATTTGGAATGTTTTCAGACTCCTATTTCGGAATTTTTTCTGGGGGAAGGGGTTGAGCACTTCATGAAATTGCATTCTTGATTTGTATTATATATATATATATATATATATATATATATATATATATATATATATAATTTAAAACTCTATCAGAAATTGCCCCAGTTGTTTTAGGATAAATGTGTCACTTGGAATAGATAGCATAAAAAGAATAAACAATTAAAGAAATGGACTGCTGCGGGTAAAGCAGTTTTCACTCAATCGTAGGTTCGATTCTTGAACGAGATCACTTCTTTATAATTATTTATTCTATTTACGTTGTCTAGGCTGAATGGCACATTCACCGTGTAACAACGGGAGACCATTTCAAATAATAAAACTTATTTATAATGTTTTATCCGATCACAACGATTTTTTAATTTATGATATGAATATTTTTTAATATTTAAAAAGGCCTTACTCAGTACGGCAAATACCACGGTATGGAATCAACCACTGATAATCGAATTTGCTAGACTTCCAATACGAGTTTGCAAATGATCGCACTATAATATCATGCACACAAGTATTACAATTCGTAATATCTTTGATATTTGATTTCTAAAATACCATTGTGAATAATCTCCGTTAACACCCCTAGCAATATTTTTATACGAATGCTTGAAAGTAGAATCTGTTAGAGTAACCAGCAATTTGAAGAACCATTAGCATCCTGTGTACACTGCAATTAAACGTATTCAGGGTAAATATGTACCAACAGAGAAATTATTAATTAAAGGTTCCCTCAGATTTCATTTCTGAGATTTGTATCATTTCTGAAATTTGTTTAACTGCCATGAAACAGAATTTGAACTTGAAATTGAAAACTCCAGCGGATACTTTAGCCCTTATAGTGGATGTTACAATGACAATTTGTGCGCTTCAGCATGCTGTTATCCTAGAAGACCATATCCTATTAAGTTCTTTCAATGGATGAACACAGTCCGAATCAACGATAAATACCAACATCCGAACCACGGGAAATGTTGGAGGATGAGGTAACGAGTTGTTTTTTTTACTCTGAATTGAAAACCAGGTCATAATAGATATGACTGATTATTATTTATTTTTTCTCATTTAAATAATCTATCTATATCTAATGTAATATGAGAAGGAATAAAATTTCACTATAGTTGGTATTAGCAGTATAATGACAGTTTTTAAAGTGCAAAACCATTAAATATGCGTTGCCTCTCTGAATGAGTGCTCCATAAAAATTACCTTGAGCAAATCTACAGTAGTTATTTAATGCAATAGTCGTCAAACTTAAAGTGTACATGCATTCGTAGATTTATCATTCAGACTACTTGAAGCCATAAGAGAGATATAGCAAGATAGTCGTATGGGCTCTGTGTCATTAGAAAAAAACCATGAATGCTCCTACCCCAACGATCAGTTCTTAATAAAGCATTGCACGGATACCAAATTTCCGGTCCCGTTGATAGTCCCAATGGCTTTGCTTCATAATTGGCATTTGTTGATAAAATATGAACTGTTAAAACGATCATTATCATCCTATAAAAGCTATAATCTTTTCACTTGGTAATGATGAGGCGAAAATAGAAGTGCCTCATCATTAATGATAGACAATTAATTATACAATATAGTGATTAAAAATTTCCCAAGTTTTTGGCGAACAATCAGAAAAAGTTCATTTATCTAAAATCTAATGAATTCTTTTAGATAATTCAGCAAATGGAATGAATTAGATTAAACCCATACTCACAACTACTCGTACAAATTTGTATTGGCTCAGTATTATCATGCTGCTGCTAATATTATTAATCATACTGGTTATTATGATATGACCTCACACACACCAATAGAAAGATTGATAGATATGCAAAAATTATATCTCAATCTATTTCATTCAAAGTTGAAGCCCCTGATAAATTGCTTAACATCGTTATGGCATATTATCTCGAAGGTGACACTCTAAAAGACCTTTGATTTGATAACCTAGCTTACACTTGCAAGATAAATACGATCAACGATCCAGTGTAATTAATGTTATTTCGATTAAAAGCATGTGGGATTTATATTTGATTGCAATTTGTCATCTCTCTCCATTTCTTTCTTGCTTTCTTTCTTTCTTTCACTCTCTCTCTCTCTCTCTATGTATATATATATATATATATATATATATATATATATATATATATATATATATATATATATATATAATCGCCGAAAGTTTGAGAGCACTTCGACAATGACTAAAAAGATATCAATACTACTTCTGTTCCAAAGTGAAAAAGTACTATAAGACGACCCCACAATTCCAAACCATCTATTATTGAGTTTTGGTCAGTGTATTACACTCATAAATCATGTTGCATTCGGTGTTTTTGTTTTCGGAAATCTTAACTACTTTTATACACAGAAACCTGCCGCAAGGAGGCCTAGCAACTCTAAGAAGATATTTGATTATTGCAACACGTTTCGAAAGAGCTTAATAATGGATTCTAGTTCGAAATGGAAAATGAGTACAGCACCTTTTTTCAAGACTGAAGGCCCAAGCATCCTTCGCTAACTTACCATTACAAAAATTGTACGAGATTTTGTATGTGTCTTTGTATTTGCTATTTAATAGAAAACGATCTTAGGATAAACACGTTTATAATGAGAGGAACCCTTGAAGACCAATTATGACCCACGGAAAGTTTAACGTTGCACAGTCTCCCCTCCATAGCTCGGTCAGCATCTCCGTTGGGCTGCTCAACATGACTGGTAATATCAATACTTGTAAGTTAGATATTTGATGTAAACATACTAATCTCTCTCTCTCTCTCTCTCTCTCTCTCTCTCTATATATATATATATATATATATATATATATATATATATATATATATATCCTGCAAAATATACGTTATTTCACAAAACAAATATGTATTTTTAATCACCTTCTTTGTCAATCCATTTAATCCAAATCGTCTCCATTAATCACATATATTAAACAATATACAGAGGAAATGTTAGGTCAGAATACAGCTGATACCTGTGTCAGGTTAAAACTTATGGATGCACCTTCACTTTCTCGTATTTGAAAATGTAAAAGAAAATGTATTTAGCCATTGAGCTATTTCAAACTTTGAAATATTTTTTATAGTTTAACTATTCTCAAGCATAGTAAAAATGGTTTGAATCATTAGTTTTCAGAAACAATGTATATGTATACATACATATATATGCATGCATGTGTGTGCATGAATTATATAACACTTTTCAATTGTCCAACATATTATACTGATGTTTATTAACTGACTTCCCCACGAGAGCATAATATTACACAACGTTGATTTAATGCTGGGTTCCGTATATGGGAAAGCTAAAGAATAATGCAAAGGTCCTTGCAACTGATGTTGTGTATACACCAGGGCAAACCCAACTCTTGCCTTTTAGTGCAATGGGAGGGTACTGCCCCGGGCTTGCTGATCCCCCGAGACAGGGTAGAATTATATTTTGAGGCCACAGGATGAATCGTAGGCCTCTCGCACTAAGCAATACCGCACCTCAGCAGGCCATCATTGGCCACTGTATTGCACCGGCGCAAAGTTACCGTATTTACTTGCTTCCAAACAAGAGCAAGATGTGAAACAAGGTCGTTTCCAATATGGGGTTCTTGTAACAGGAGGAGAACTGCATAAATAATTCCAGTGCCTGCAGCTAGTGTTGAGTCCAGAGGACGACTCCTTATGTCTGTTGCACTTAGCAATGCCGAGCCTCAGTAAACCATAATCAAAGCTACCAATCGGTTGTAAGCAGAGGTCCAGGGAGCGACTTTTTGATCCTAAGCAGAGCACAAAGGTACATCTATTCTAGTGGTCATTTTTCACGTGTACTATTCACGTATGTATTTATATTTTGGGGCGTATGAAGATGAATTGCTTGTATAAATGTTGATGGATATAACCACCTCTATATATGGTATGTAACATTATTTTTCATAGTGGCACTGTTAAACGTATATGACATGGAAGTGTTCACAGACATACTTGATCATACACCGACTCTAGATATACTGAGTTACTACGGTGAAAAGTTCGATCCTCACTGGGTGCCCTACAACTGTGGAACTAAGCAGTTTATACACTGGGAATCATGAATTCAATATAATTGATATCCGCTGAGTTTACCTTTGTTTGACACAAGGCTACGGTTGTGGGGCACCCACTTGGAATCAAACTTATTACAGTAGTGATAGTCAGCATTGCAAGTTTTCTAATCATTACTGCACTGATTATGGAAATAGAATTTTAGTTATTGAAATGTTCAGGGATTTCACAAAATTCGTCAGGATTTCACGAAATCATTCGTCTCTCTAACTCACTGTAACATGTGTTCACGTAAGTGTTTACAGACATACTTGAATATACAGCAGCTCTAGAAGATATATTAACAGACTTATATGCTCGTATTGTAGCTGTTAATGCAACACGTCTCGACACCATACTTGATTACTACAACTACTACAACTACGATATGCGAGTGAAGGAGTTTACGTAGATGACTATGTACGTGGAAGTATGTGTATATGATGCACGAAATATTTTTACCAATATAAATATATGTAGGTATGTATCTGTGTATTTGGTCTTATGCATATATACACAATTTGCACAGTTCAAAGTTAATGTTCTTAGTTTACATAAGTATTATACATGCATGAATAAACAAGTATGTAACGTGTGATATTAAGAGATCATGAGCGAGTAAATAATGAAGTATATATCTATGCAGCTGTGTATTTTTATATGTATGCATAACTGGCAGAAGTTTTCAAACCAAAGTAATCAAATATTAAGGAACACTAATCTTATTGCTGTATCATATTTTCCTTTTTCCACTCTGGCATCCACAAAATCGTACCGAATGATTTCATTGGGGTGCAGGCCTCTAGTTTGCCGACAAAGTGAGTGCACAGATCCCTAGTTTGCTAACGTAGTGGGTGTGCATGCCAAATAAGGAGAAAAATTGTCGACAGAAATAGCATGGGGGAGTAGTGTACCCTCCAGCCCCCTTTGGTACGCCCCTGTGCATCCAAGTTTCGATCGCCTGAAACTCTCGGTAGTATAGAGTATATTAGTGGGAGCGTGCCAATTTTAGCATTAATTGTATACACACAGCATTCATCTATTTTACAGCTAAAATTGAGTGAAAAGAAAGAAAAAGATTGTAAAAGAAAGAGGACGGGTAGAGGAAGAGAAGAAAGGGGAAACGGAAGGAGAAAAGAAAACGCACAGCTTTAAGAAGCGGACGAGAACGTGCTGATACAGATATTAGTGAGAGAGACAAGAGAAGATAGTGGTTACCGACGCTGCACTCAGAGAAACACGATCGTTGCCAAACTGGGTTGGTCTGAAGTAAGAAAAGTAGTCCCGTTCAACACTTGAAGATCTCAAAAGTTTTCTTAGCTGCATATATTATGGACATTTCTATAAATGTGAAAACACTAACTGTGGAACTACCCGTTTCTTCCCTGGTGAAGCAACAGAAAATTTTCATTTTTTTTTTTAATCCAGCTTTCTAATCACAAGGTGAGTTTTTGTTATTGAAGGTTATATTTTTTTTAGCTGCATAATTATTTGTCACGAGAAAGAAAAACTTGGTAACTCTCGGAAGAAACGCGGGAGAAAGAGAGACAAGGTAGGAGTGCAAGTGAGAGGGGGCACTTGAGGAGAGGATCTGAAAAAAAATTGCTTGAATAAAAGATCGACGAATGAAAGAGAATTAAAAAATATTGAGCTTTCAAAGTTAGACAAAAATTTTGGAAAGTATGCGAGCTTTGGAGAGAGCAACAGTTTTCAAAGTCTGATATCTTTGCTGGATAATGCTGCACGTCTGTCTGCCTGTCTCTATGTATGTATGTATGTATGTATGTATTAGGGGGCGCTTGTAATGCACTGAGATAGATATCTTTTAATAATGAAATCATATTCAGTTCTTATGAATGGCTACAATGCATTCACACATACATATACAAACACACTGACATGCCATGAATACGGCTAAGAGTAGATTTGTTTGCACAGGTAGTGTGTCTGTGTGTGTGTGTGTATGTGTGTGTGTGTGTGTGTGTGTGTGTGTGTGTGTGTATGCATGCATGCATGCGTGCGTCCGTGTGTGTGCGTGTGTGTGTGTGTGTGTGCTAGTGTGCTACAGATAGAAAGTGTGAGAGAGATTTGGGGAAATCTTGCGAACTTCCTCAGGAAGATTACGTTCTAATGAAATATATTACTTGAAAAAGACTTCTAAGTTCAGAAGCTTTTTTTACAACGATTCGTTTTTTAATGATTTTTATGCGCACTTTCACAGAACTCCAATACCTCTCGCGTAGATTCATGCACGTACATATGTATATAGACATATACAATCATAGTCACATACACGTTTAGAAGAGGAATAATCCATGGATTACACAACGAAAAAAAGAAATAAAAAAGTTAGGAAATGACGACTTTTAAAAAGTTCTTGAATCGGCTGCTTAAGGTACTCCCACAGACATACACATACACACACATATCTATATATCTATATCTATATGTGTGTGTGTGCGCGCACGCACGCTACCACATTACTAAAGGGGACAAAAGGCAACATTCTAGGATAGAGAGAGGCATGCCCTGTTAGAACCCCTCCCCTACGACATGTACATCTCTGTAAATATCCATACACAGTTCTTACAAGTGATCAATATATCAACTTTATGTTGTATTTATTTTTGGAAGTGTTCAAGCAATGGCTCCTACTTGGAGCAATCTTTACTTTTTTGAATTCAATTTTTGTTCGAACTCTTCAAATACTGTATTCTATTATTTTTACCAAAAACGGGGGAAATACAATATTCTGCTTGATTTGGTGTCTCACTCTCTTTCACCTATGGATGGTAACAAAAATAATGCAATTCCCTTTCATTTGCTGCGGGCATTACAGTAGACACTTCACCTTACCTCTTTCAAGGAGGTACTGCCTTGGAGACCGATCCGTAGAAACTAGGCTTAGAGTTATGGCGAAATGCTAGATTATTCATGCGTTTCAATTTTTCGTCTAAGAATTTTTGAAAATCTTTGAATTTTCCGATTATTATTTGGCATTCACTTACTTTTGCACTTTATAGGGCACACATATATTTGCAAAAGAATTGCCGTCTATCACATTTCCTCTTCGTGGCATGATAGGGGTGGGGTGTAGTAGTTTGATTTTTTGTATATATATATATATATATATATACAAAGATATATATATATATACATACAAAGATATATATATATATATATATATATACATACATACATATATATATATATATATATATATATATATATATATATATATATATATATATATATATATATATATATATATGTCTATCTTTCTGTCAGTCTGTGTCTGTGTACGTGCATGAGTGTGTGACTCTGCAATCGTGCATATGTAGGCAATTAGATAGATCGATAGGTATGAAACTAGTACGAAGGTATGTGTGTGTGTGTGTGTGTGTGTGTGTGTTTTTGTGTGTGTGTGTGTGTGTGTGTGCATGTGTGTGTGTGTATGTGCTTGTGATGTCCTGACAGCATTTGCATACAAAGTTTAATGGTGAGGTCTGGGTTTCAGAGAACTGTCTCTTTCAAGTGCAAGAAGTTAAATGGCCTTCAATCCACTCTTCTAATGAGAATTATTAATAAACCTGGTATCAATATTAAAGATACTGGATGCAGCAGCGAAAATATGCGTCCTAATTTTCTTCTTTACCATTAATCAGGCATCTGCAGACTCTCCTCTGCCAAATTCAGTTACCAAACTAATTGAGGCGACATTTTTCTCTACTCCTCTCTGCAATGGTATTTTTGCATTTTGAGTAATACTGGATTTGTTCCCAGATTCATTCATCGTTCATTTCCCTTTGAAAATATTTCATTATCTACGGTTTTTCTTTCTTTTTTCCTTTGTTTGTCTTTTCGTTTGTCGCTTTCATATAAGAAACTGTCAACCAAAACTGTCACCGAAAATGTTGACACAGGTTTCTTCAGTATTCAAGTTGAGCTAGCTGACTAGTTGGCAGGTTGTATATGCATCACGCATTTAGACCAAACCAATGGAGTTAGAGGGCTGAAATTTTGAAGGCTAACTCTCTATTATGCGTAGAAAACATTTTTTCCTGTTCCCCTCCACCTAAATAGGTTAATAGCAGGATGCTCAATTTGCAACGCAAATGTATGCTAACTTGACCGCTTACTTTGTGTCCGGTAGCATTCACGTTTCTTTGAAACAATCCGTCTTTTCTGTGATTACTGCCCGACAAAAAGCGAAAGGAGTAACTTATTGATTGTTCACTCTCTTTCCAAGTTTTTTTAATGATCCCCAGCACTGTATTCTGCCAAAAGACGTAGATAACGTGACAGTTTCCAACCAGACCTATTTTAGTTTTTCTTTTTCTAATGTTTACATGTAAATTTGATATTTCCTCCTAACATGTCCCGCTCTTAATTTCATTTAAACCTTTTTTTTGGGGGGGGGGATTTCTTTTTTTTAAATTTATTCTTTTAGATATCATGCTTTTAATGCTTTCAAAATAATCCCAGATTACTGACCAAAATGTTAAAAGGCATTAACTTCATGTTTCAGAGTTTGATTCACTAAAATTCGGGTAATTCAAGGTCGGACATGTTTTCATTATGGAGAGACAAAAATTGGTTGAAATGAGGCCCTTCATCTCCCGATGGAGTGATTTCAAGAGATGTGCGAAATGTCGGCGGGATACGGGAAATGCTGAGTTACTTGACACACAGATTGACATTAACCTAAACGTATGCGTAAAATTAACATTTCCCTACCGTGATAGATAGGCAGCCCTCTTACCAACTGAGCTAAATTGACAAGACTCACAATTCAATTCATCATATATTCAATACAGTTATAAGCAAAAAGTCGTAATCATCTTCAATCGGAATATAAGTAGGAATGAAGCTTGGCTCTGCAGCAGCCACGTTTGTCGTTGCTTTTATTACTAGTTGATTTTTTATCTTTATAGATTTAGTTTGCGTATTTCTTGATATCATCATCATCATCATCATCATCATCATCATCATCATCAATTCTATAATTCTTACTGGCACGATCTACGTCCATTACGCTCTGATTCGTCAATTGGTAAAAAAACTGACTGATCAAGGGAGAAAGAATTTCAGAATATACAAATCTGAAAGAAGCAAATAACGGACTCTATTCTATTTTCATCAGTATAAGAATAGGTTAAAATTAAGTTTAGTGATTTTGATTTTATATGAAAAAAAAGTATCAAATAGTAATAAAACAACAAGCCTGGCCGCTAAGGAGTCAAGCTCAATCCCTTTTCGTATTCCGACTGAAGATGATTACTGTAACGTTTATCTAAAACTATATTGAATATATAATACATAAATTCGTTGATTTTCAGACTTGTCAATTTAGCTCAGTTGGTAAGAGGGCTGCCCACCTATCACTTTCAAATCACGGTTGGGAAAAGTCAATTTTACGTATACATTTGGGTTTAACATGACGTCAATCAGTACACGTGTTAAGTTACTCATCATTTCTATGAACGAAAAATATAACTATAGTATCATTATATGCCATGTATACTAGAATATTACGCATTCTATTTAAATAGAACTTTTTTTATCAAATTGAAATAAATAAAGATATTACTCATTTTATCTAAATCATTCTTATTGTAGTTGTAAAGAGGGGAGAAATGAAAGTGGGGTAGTTTGGTGAAAAGATATGAAAAGAGTTGGGAGAAAAGCAAGCTTAGTAGTTTAATAAGAGATTAGGGACGGAGGGGACTGAAAGAAAGGAAATTAGACTGATTTACTGACGAGGCTGAAAATTTGGCGTATGAAACTAATCAATGCTTGTATAACATTTGAATAAAACCATGAACCGGCAACAGATACTGGAAGGAATTAGAAGACACAGCCAGCAGATATTTTAGAAAATTGATAAATCTAATTGTCAGCACCGTGGAATTTCCACGGGACCATCGAGTCAATATTGATATTCATGACTATTTCTATCGTAGCAGTTCGTAATGCCAGATGCAAATGTCTTGGTTGAGTAATTAGATTCTTTGAATTCTAGGACAAAAGTTTTCCTGATATTCCCAAACCCCAAATCTTAGCGTTTGACTTTCGTACTACGACTTGTCCTGTTTGATCCTTTTCTATGATGTCTTTTAGCATTAAAATAAGTTTGCAAATACTTACGCACACGTGTTCAACAGCCATAAAGTTTTTCGGTTTACTTCACAAATCTTATGAACTAATTTTACCAGTCTAAATTCTCTGAGAAGTACATTTTGCCTCTCAGATAATTCAAGAGTGCACAGAACTTGATTCTTGTTCTTGCCTTTGTTAACAGAATGGAAGTTCGTATTGTATGCATCTTTTGACCATTTTTTCCCAGTTTATGACGATTGACTTTGCAATCTTCCTTTAAGGAAGACGTTTTTATACTCAACTTGCTTCGCCGGTCATTAAACTCAATTTCGTGTCAATCCCGTTGTAGCGAATCAATTATAGTAGAATTTTAACAACCGTGCAATATCGACGGCTGCGAAACCACACAATGACGAACCGTGTCACATCGGAGGATGAGAACTGCACGATAACGAATTGCTTTCGATCGGGAGATGCTTATACCAATATGATGAATGGGTCTTTGAATTAAACAATATATATATATATGTATATATATATATATATATATATATATATATACATATATATATATATATATATATATATATATATATATATTTATATATATATATTTATATTTATATTTATATATATATATATATATATATATTTATATATATATATTCATATTTTCATATATATATATATTTATATTTATATATATATATATTTATATTTATATATATATATGTTTATATATATATATTTATATTTATATATATATTTATATTTATATATATATTTATATTTATAGATATATATATATACATACATATATATATATATAAATATGTATATATATATATATATACATAAATATATATATAAATATATATATATATATATATATATATATATATATATATATATATATATATATATATATATATATATATATATATTGCCTATCATAAGTAATTGTACAAATAGTCATTTTATTTCTAATTGCTTAGGTTGGGGAGTTAGAAACAGGAATAGTACACAAGAATAACCAAATTGCTTGCTCTTAACATGAGAAGTCACACATTCAGTCAATTTTTCTGGTTCTCAATGGTAAGTTCCCGGTAGATGTATTTTTTTAATAGGGTCAAATTGATAAATGATAAAAGTTACCTTATGGATCTGAACCCTCCTCACGATACCCTTAATGACATTGCAATCTGAGGGAATCAAAACAGATGTTGTGCTTGTTCAAATACATTTAAGCAGTTTTATTTTATCAATGATAATTTATATATAAAAGTGTACTGCTCATAAATAGTCTTACTCTGTTTTTAAAAGCTATGATTTCGATAAACAGACAGGATGTGAGTGTCCAGTTCATCAAAAATCGACCCCCCCCCAAAAAAAAAAATTTGTATTTAAGGAAAATGATATCTCAATTAGGTAATGGGAAGTTAATACTTCAAAGTTGTAGTTTTGCATGATACCCCAAAATTGAAGTTCCACTTCAGCCGTATAGTTATGTCGTAAATAGAATCATTTTCCGAAAGAAAAAGCATCGTGTTTTTTTCAAATTATTTTTCAATGAAATCAAAGCAAGTAACCAAAATACTTCAGAGCTGTATCTTTGTGAGGTGGGTAGAAAGTGAGCGTCCAGTTCAGCATTATAGTGACATCGTAAATAGTCCCCTCTGTACCAAAAATCGTCTTTTAGAAAAATAATTTCTCCAATGAAATTAGGACGAATAACCGGAGTAAAGCCATATTTTCGTGTGGTGGACGAAAAGTTGGGGTCCAATCGATCAGTATATTTGGATTTTAAAGAGAACTCTACAACGAAATTTCATGTTTTGGAAAAAAATGATTTCACAATGAAATCAACTAAATAATTCAAAGCTGCATTTTCGTACAATGAGCGAGAGGGTCAAGTTAAACAGTGCAGATACATTGTGAATGGAACCCAAGCCTCACTTTGGCATATATGATGCAAAACAATTTTTCTTTTTTGATAAATGTGAGCCTTTCAGCCCATCAAATATGATATGTTTACTCCAAAGCTGAATGAGCCGAAAATGAATTTAATAAAAGAGAGTAAAATACAAAAACTTATGATTCAATAATATTCAAATTTCTTAGATGTGATGATTTTTTATGGTAAGATTGAATATTTCTGTGTCAAGATGTATTAATTGAAAATAAAACGGACTATGTAACACAAAGAATCACATGGCAATTAGAAGAATATCGTGATAGTCATGATGAAAGCATTTCATTATTGTGAAAAGAATTTGACGTAAGTACTTACCTGTATGGCGGTAGCAGTAGAACAGATTGTTATGCATATTAATCAGTTATTGATCTTTTCCGAAACAAAGAAAATGATGTCATTTGATTTTTGTTCGGTTGTAGCGTCGATGTACCTTGAAGAATATTACAGTGCATTGTCACAAGACAATGATTTAACTGAATATAATAAGGTATGTATATTACGCAACTAAACACATTCCAAGTAAAAAAGAAAACGTGATGTGTTGCCTTTAAGTGATAGAAAAATTGATATCGCATCAAAAAATTTCTAGTTATTGAGATTGGATAAATATAATTAATAGGGGCAAGGAAAATGTATTATTTAACACTCATTAAGAGTCATTCGTCAGATTTGCTTTGCGTTAATTTAACTATTAGTCGTAATGAATTGCTTCTGTGGTCCGTCGAAAGGGATATCATTCTGTTTATAAAACACTCAGGCCCGGTGAGATGAGGATTGTTATGTATGATAAATAATGTAATCTTAAAAGTCGTCGATTTTAGTCGGTTCAAAAATTGTTCAGTTGGTGATAGAAGCACAAAATTTGGCATCATAATCATTTCGTTGGTATTAATAATTTTCAGATACAGAGACATTCTTAGATTCTTTATCTGTCCATAGCAATCATCTGTAAGGAATTCATTCACCTTAACAAATGCTTGAAATTTAGTTATTTCTGATTTTCACAACAAAAGTTTTCAACAGTTCTTGGCAGGATTAGGTGGGCTAAACGACATCGATCCAGTGCCACTGTGTGACCTCTTGGAAAGAGTATTTTTCAAGATTGTGAACAAAGATCTCAATACAGAAATATTTTGAATTATGGATGTTTTCGTACATCAGTTCACACTATGTAGACAAATTCCTGGACCCATCCAAAGATTTTTATCACTTCTTCCTCAGTTCATGGACCACATTTAAAAAAAAAATTAATTGGAATTCACTCGGAACTGTCGGACTGAATGTGTGAAAAGATGAAAAAATATCTCTCAATCAAAAACAAATTCCTATTTGCACCCCAAAATGTTTTAATCCTTTCTCGATTGTGGCTTACTTTTTCGTTAAAGTTCTTTCTTGGAAATATTGCAAGGACAGAAAGAAACTAATACAGGAATGTACGAAAAAATGAAAAGATATCTCTCAATCATTGACGAATCCCTAGATCTATCCCAAAAGTTGACTTCCTCCGCCTATACACCATGTTTTGGCAAAATGTAATTGATATTTACTGCAAACTTTTGGAAATATCAAAAATGAATTCTTGGATCCACCCCAAAATTCAATCACATCTCTCTTGATATGTACTTTACCCTACAAAATCGTTTTCCAATCCATTGGGACTTCTTGGATTTGTTGGGTTGACAGGTTGGAGCGAATACAGAAATTGATGAAAAACAAAACATCATAATATGACAATTGAAATCAAATTCCTGGATCCATCTGAAAATTTGATTACTTCTTCCTTATAATCTGCTTTGTGATCACTCAATCTTTACAAAAGAATAAGGAATTTTGTAACTCTTTACAGTGTTGGAAAGGCAGCCCTAATCGTGAAGCCACATACTCTTGCACAATGGATATTAAAAAACAGCTGGTAATAAAAAGAAAAAATGAATCATGGAGGAAAAACAAAAATGAATACCAGAATTATAATATTATTCATTTGAAAAATCGAATGATTTTTTTTGTGTGTGCCGTTTTTAACATGGGTGGAGTGTGAGGAACTTTGCAATTGGGGCAACCTCTGCACAGTGTACTGTCTTTACTTTGGATAATTGATATCTTGAACTATTTGAAGGTAATTTGAATGTAGAAATGGATATTTTAAATATCTTGGATGTTGACATCGTCGTGGACAGGAAGTATACTCATGGAATATTGATATGATTCAGACACCAAAGCCCAAGGCGTATCTTTCCATTTCTGAAAAGAGCACGAATAGATGGTAACCAGTGTCAACGTAGGTGAATGGGAATTATTGTTTGCCCTGGCACCGACGAGAAGTCATTGCTTTTGTTTTCGCCTCTGGCATCGCACCAGAATAATGGCATTGGGCCAATGGAAATGGTTCGGACAAGCAAATGCCCTGTGATTTCAATATTTCTTGGGCTTACGATAGCATATAAGAAGGAAATTGATTTTTTATCATCCATTGCTGTTTGAAAAACATAGAATCAAATAATGCACTATTGTCGATTATTATCATAAGTGAAGACGAAAAGAAATAAAAGCAGAAAGAATGGGTACAGTGAAATGAAATAGATTTGGTAGCATTTATCGGAATAACTTATTTTGTCCAGTATTAAAAGAAAAACAAAACACTTTGAGTCGTAGTCCTATTTTCAAAGTCATTGATTCTACATCTTTGCGTCAATAAAATGATTTTTTGATAAAAATCTATGACAGGGAAAATATTCAATTGAGTGCTTTCTATTTTTTCCATAAATCCGTATCAGATTAACTCTACTAATCCGGGATTAGCTTGTCTTGAGTATAACAAGAAGAACAGCAAACTCTATTTACAACTTTTGACAGTATTTGGCAGAAATTGTCAGCATTTCTTTCCGCAAGTATTTGTTTCCAAATGAGTTGGCGAATTCTTTTCTATTTCAATGTCAATTTTAAGTTTTAGACACGGAGCAAATGCAACCTTAGAACTTTTTATTTTGTTTTGTTTTCTGTTTTTTACATTTGTAAATTGTTCAGGTTAATGACAACCAAGAAGATATTCAATTTTTTCTATTATCTGATGCGTATATAAAAATTGCCGGTAGGATTCAACTGGAAGTGAACTCAAAAACCTACTAATTCCAGTTAAATACCCTTTCTATGAAAGAAATTTCTCATCTCATCGATAACAAATTACAAAAGCTCTTGGCTGTTCGATTTTTCCTCATAATGGTGATCGATATCAGCTCCTTAAGCAATCGTTTCCTAATCACTGCCAGGCATCGCCCAACGCACCCTTTCAGGGATGGCATCACAAGCCTACTGGTATGTTTCACGGTAATTGGACGATCTAAAAGAGTTCTTGAGTGACTATCCAGGAGGTGAGTCATCTTGATTAGTATATAACTGAATGCTAAAAAGAAGATCACCGGAGATAATCCAACATCCAAAGGATAAATATTTTTCTGTATTTGAAGAACGAACATGGAAATCAAGTAGATGGCTCATCCAGTAACAAATTAGTCTGTCTTATGTAATTATTTATAGTTATGATTGTATTGCATCTTGGGTTTTGTATATATATAATACAAATCATGAATACAATATAATGTTTTGTCCAGCGAATCTTTACTTGATTTTACACACACACACACATATATATAGTACTGTCTTAAATACTGTCACAATTTTATGTCATAAATTTATTCAATAGAAATGAATTTGTTTTCTCCAAAAGAAAGGTGCTCACATCCTCTTTTTATTATCTTAAGGTATTTGATATGTAAATATTCATTTTGTAACTATGGAATGGGGTGATACAGAAAATAGTTATCGGCCTTCTTCATCATCATCATCATCATCATCATCATCATCATCAGTCCTTTTAACGTCCGTCATTGGACATAGACTTCCCCCAGGATCCGCCACATTTCTTTATCACGGGTGTTGCAGAGCCAGTATTTACTGAATTTGTCGAGTTCATCTCTCCATCTTATATTTTGTCGGCCTCAGTTTTGCATGTGACCCTTGGGGATCCATGTTGTGAGTCGTGATGTCTATTGGCTGTCTGTGATTCGCACAACATGACCAGCCCATTGCCATTTGAGTTTTCTAATTGATTCTATAATGTCTCGGACTTCCGTTTTCTTCCTGATAAATTGTGCTGTCTTGTGATTTTTCCATGATTCTCTTATGTGCATGCTACATTTGCAGGTCTGTCTCTTGGTTAGGTTCCATGTTCCAGCTCCATAAGTGTGGTCATCAATCTTCTGCTATTTTCAAACAGATCCAACCACTTAGGATAAGTAAGATGTTTGTGTATAAAAGGATTGACTGAACATCTGACTGTCAAAGATGTACAACAACCGAGCCGTTCTTGCATTGTAAGAACTTTCAATGTCACCAAAGATATTGCAAACAGAATCCGGAGAAATCCCTTGAGAAAGCAAAAAATCATGCCTAGAGAGAAAAATATTCCACCCTGATCAAAGTACACGCCTATCATCGTAGAACTGAATATATACTAACTCCAGTTCTGATGAAATTAAGAGAGTAGAGATCAATTTTCATAGTTGAAGATTGTTTTAATCTCCAAAATGATAAAGTCCATGCTCTTGATTCCTAGAAAGCTTCCACAATCACTCACAAAATACCGTTTTTAGTCACGGTGTTACAAAGATGTTGCTTCGTTCTTTTGAGAAATGAATCAAATCAATTGCTAATGCGTATGTCACAAAATACGACACAATTTGGCATGTGTTGGACGTTATTTGTTGGAGACAATCTAATGGAAATCATGCGCACGACAATCGATGAACGATTTGATTGTTTAACGCTGTGCTTAAAGTACAGAAGAGGCATTTCGATTAACTTGTTTATTTTTGTAAGACTCAAAGCATAATTATTGAATGCACCAACTTTTACTTTGTTTCATTATTTACTTTTACTTTTCTCAAAGGATGCGTTTTAACAGTATTTATGGCAGCACTATATTCATTTAAAAGCATGGATGGAATTTCGACCAAGTCCATTATTTGTGTTGCCTCAGCTACGCGCCCAGTCTTGAGCACACCTGCCACCTAATCTCCGGGCTGCAAGATTCAGTAATGACATTTCGGACAAAGCCGTGGAGCACCATTCCAAAAAGACCAGAAAAGGGGTTTCCTGACAGCCTCGCACGAGAGCGAAATCTCACACAAGGTCTAGTTTACGGAGGGATGGAGCACCCTCAAAAATAGCAACTGGGGTAGCAAAACCGTCAAAAGGAGCCCTACGTATTCCCTTTCGTGAACCTATGAGAGTGAGATGTGACACAAGGTCAAGTTCATCGTGGGATGGAGCACCGCCAAAACTAATTCCGATTCAACTGTGGTGGTGGTAATGTCAGGACGATCCCAACCTGTCCTCCTTAGTGCATCGATTTATCCACTCTCCCACCAGAGCCAAATCTATGGTCAAGGTCAAGACTTTGCGTGGGGATGGATCAACCCTTAAAAATAGCACCAGACGAGGCGACTTTGCTTGCTCAATCAAATGCAGTCATAAAAGCGTCAGGACAAACTCGATCTGTGCCTCTTAGTGCAATGGGACAATACTGCCCCGGGGAAAACTGCCTCCCTGCAGCTGGGCTGAGTAATAGTAGTGGAGCCCAAAGACGAATCCAAAGGCTCCCAATACCCTCATCGGCTGATGTATTTCACCTGCACACTCGGGCTTTGATTCTCACCACACATCATCTCGACGAGCAAGTGTCAGTACCTGCACCTCAGGCTATCCCGTTGAACAGATACTACACTGTAATCCATGATAAAAAGCCCCGAAAAAATGGGGTCAGATTTATTTGCACTCTCACAGGTGCAAAATGCGACACTTAATCAAGTTTTACGAGGGAAAGAGGATTACCCCATGAGCCCCACCTCAAATAGATCAAGCCGACGCAACCGAGGTTGCAAAAGTGTCAGAATGAGCTCGACCTGTCCTTCTTTGTGCAATAGTGCAAAAAGGCCAGAAAACATAGGCGATATCAGATTTCTCCCTATGTTTATATTGACCCCGAGGGCTGATATAACAACAGGTTTTGTTTCTGTATCGAATCACCATATCGTGATCTCAATCTCCAGGTTCTGGTCGAATACCTTTACAGATTTGTTTTTGTTTGATGGAATGGTCACATCTACTAATACGCATCCGCTTTCCTTAGTCTCAGCTATCCTGTCACAGAACCAGCAGCAAGGGTTAGCACCGTTTTTGTTAACGTGTCCGAGGTAGTTCCTGGTAGGAAGGCGCTAGTGTTGAGCAGCAAAGATGAAACGCTCTGTTTCGGCTTTTTATATTGAACTTCGTAGCTGCTGATGGGTCATGGTATTATCTAAATCAGCATCTTGGGTGCAAAGTGGTTATTGACTGTGCAAGGGTTTATTGCTAGCGTTCTTTAAAAATGATATTCCTCGTCGCTTGGCAATAGTTTTTACATTTTGGCAACCTTAGTTAGAGTTTGTGAAGAAGGTCACTGGTTTGTTTGTCATGCTCAGTTCATTTCAAAATGCTCTAGATTCCCTTACATCTCAGTGAAGCCTTTTTGCTGTTACATGGTTTTTCACCAGGGTCAGCACTCAGTCGTGAGAGTGGGGGCCAACGGTCCCTGTTGTGTAGGGCAATTCTAATTAGATCATACCTCTACTGACTTTTTTCCTGAAGAGGTAGAGTCGATTTACATCTGCTTTTGGGTGATGCATTTTGCTGGTGGTGAGGAGTTTTCTTGTTTTAGCGTCTCTTCTGCGCCTGTTGTGTTCCAGCTTATGAACTTCATTTTTTTAAGAGTAGTTTGAATCATTTTGTAGCACTTTTTTTTTCATTCTTTCATTCCACTGCCTTCATTAATTCTTGGATATTTATTGGTACCTTCCTGTTCATATTCTTAAATAGTTGTTTCTAGGTTTAAAAAGATATCTTTTGTTGTTGCCAGTTTTCTTCGCCTGAAAGTTGCTTTTGCACATTTAAATTTCATACTTATCATCACTGAACATCTTGACAGTTTGCATCAGCCCTCACAACTCAGAGTTTTCCTTTGCATAGAATTCAAGATCATCCATGAAGAATGGCTGGTTTATTCTCTGACCGGTTTTACATCCACAGGTGGTGTTGTTGAAAGAGAGACAAAAGCTAAATAGAGAAAGATGTGGAAAACAGAATCATCATCATTATCATTATTATTATTATTATCATTATTATAATTATCATTATTCTGTCAAATTCCCACAGTTATTTGTGACATCCATTCTCCAGAGCTGTCTCTGATTTGTACTGGTACTACTTTTCCTCATAGTTAAATCCCATTCGTTTGCTCAGTTCCAAGTGTATCACTGTTGTTACTTCATCGTGTCTGTGTTTATACTATATCTTGGATAGAAAATCTTATTTGGAATGATCTTCCGTTATTACACGGGGGAAGTATCACTTGGCCAAAACAACATATATACTTTTGTCCGTGTAATAACAGAAAATCATTTCAAATAAGTGTTTCAATATAATGTAACTCAATATATATATATATATATGTGTGTGTGTGTGTGTATATATATATATATATATATATATATATATATATATATATATATGTATATATATATATATATATATATATATATGTATATATATATATATATATATCAGTTGTAGTAGTAGTAGTAATGTTAGTAGTAAGTGGACCAAAAGGAAATAGCAGTATTTAAATCAAGTCTATTGAACAATAATGTTCTGCCTTTTGGCCTTGTCAAAGTAATAATTTCAAATGGAACAATATAGAGAAGTTTGTCTTTCAAGTCAATAATCTCACGCATTTTGTGTGGGTGCAAACAGTAAGCATTTAAAATTCTGAAGGAACTGTATTGTGAAAAATGAAGGAGTGGATATTAACAAAGATTATAGAGGATTTTCAGGGTAATGATTTTGTGTGTACATGTGTGAGATTATTTTTTAATAAATTGACTATGATCATGATTACTGAATTAATTTGGATAGGTGGTGGGTATGTTGAATAATTCTGATCTTTGCGCAATTTTCTACATGAAGACTCGATTCAAATTCTAAGTGGAGACCCTATACATATTCTTAATGCAGACCCCATTTATATCCTTTTCAGTCTATTAGGTTTGTTCCTAATCAATTGCACCTTTCTCGAAATTATGGTCCATTTTTTTAGTTTCAATGATTAAAGAGGGCATTAGGTCGCTCATCCAACTACAGTCCTTTCTGATCTTTATAAAAACGTTTCGTAGAGATCTCGCAGGGCACTTGGTGAATTCTAACTCCACAGTTATCATCATTGTATGTTCTCTTGATCATCCGTTTAATCAATTTCGAGTCTGTTATCACAATCTGTATATTCATATTTGCTAATCTTCAATCAAATCATCCAAAATAAGAGAGGAAATATATTTGTATCTACAAGAAATGAAGAAAATCCATCAACATCTTTGTGTTGATATTTACCTTATTGCATGCCTTGATTTCATAGAAACTGGACAATCAGGAGCTGAATTTATCAAAAGAGCCATTATTGTAACTGGATATCATCAATTTTGTTGAATGCAAGCCTGATCAATAATAGTATCTGCTCTCGGGTACGAAACCAAAGAAGCCGATACAACTAACGCCAGCATGAGCAGCTGAAATAATCACTTACCATTGCGTTTTTATTTTGTTTTTTGTCTCTCTTTTCATCTTCCTGAATGAGGTTGTTCATAATTGTCTATGGTTGACTTTGTATGGCCCCTTCGTGGAATCAAAATAGAAAAGTATGAAAGGGTTGTTTTGCCAAACGACCCATTTCCATGAGGAGAGAGCGAAAAACGATACTTATGGTATTGTGATGGATTAGAACATCAAATCTCCCCCTGGCTTTTATCAATATTTTTGCATAAAAAGAAATAACATCAGTGTTACTTCTCGGTAACTTGAAATTGATTTCTTATTAACCCTGGGGGACGTCGGAACTTGATTTCATGTCCTGTTCGGTGATTTAGCTGAAATAAAAATTTCTCATCATGTGTTTGTACAATAAAACATAACCCTAACCATTGATAAGCCTCCTTTTTGGATGAGGGGTCAGAATCCCAAGTTTTTATACCCAAAGAACCTAGCAAATGCTGAAAAACTGGAAATCTAAAGTTTAAATACTAAGGAGATTTATTGTAACTTGATCCCAAGAAAAATAACCAGATACTGCTGGCATAATGGCAATAAACAAGAGAAAAAGAAAGTGTCAGAAAGTAGATGTTGCCACAGGGTGAGGCTGAAAGAGAATAAAAAGCTTGATCAGTATCTGGACCTTGCCTGAGAGCTGTTAGAATTGAACAATCTCTAAGAACCTAGGGAAGAAACTGCGAAGAACTGAGGCCATCCAGAGGATGGGACTACTGAGGTCTTCCAGAATACTAGGAAGAGTCCTGGAATATTGATGAGACTTGCTGTCACTTGATTCCCAGGTCATCAACTACTGCTGGTGCTTTAATGTCGAGAAGGCAATGGTATTTTCCTTTTGTTATGTCAGCACTATAATGAAACCAAAGTGAAATCAGTATTTATTTTGTTTTTTTCAGAGTGTGTCAGTTGCTTCGATGAAGCCCCAAGCGAATTGAACATTAGAGCTACAAGATAGAAAAATAGAATAGAGCTAGCAAATAAAAAATATGGCGAGCATATTAAAATCAGATACTTTGAAATTATGGACGTTGCCTTTTGGTCATGACAAACAAAAACCGTCCATGAATTTTATTAATAGACGAATCCCAAATAATTAAAATAAAAAAATGAACACTTGCAGTGATTAAAGCAGTAAATGTAACTATTTGATTATTCATGTTAATCGATATAGTTTGCCACTGTATTTCATTCGCTCGATGCAGTTTTTAACTTCCTCGGGAAAAGGTATTGAAAAGAAATGCTACCACTGATTATATAATAAGAAGTTGTGTAATGTTTATTTTTCGTCAAAAAGTTCTCTCATCAGTAGCTCTTTATCGCAACTTTTTTTTAAAGTTATTCTTCGGTTGTCAGTAAGAAGGCCAATTAGGCTACAGAAATCTTCCACTCGCTGTAAGTCAGACTTTTCGTAGATCAATCTGTGAGATAACTGCTGCAAGTAAACACGTTTCTGGTGGGATGGAACGATGTAAGTCCCCAGGTTTATTCTTCGTTTTCTTACATGCATTGCTTACAGACAACTGTGAAATATTTTTCAGAGTTGCAATAAAAAACAACAGCAATTATAATGAAATAAAATACTAGTTGAAATTCAGTGTTGAAAATCTTCCCTTTTGTGCGAGGGCACATGTGTTGTTGGTAGAGGTAAACCATTCAGGAGTCTTCAAGTGTATGTGAGGTAAACCATTCAGGAGTCTTCAAGTGTATGTGAGGTATACATTCAGGAGTCTTCAAGTGTATGTGAGGTAAACATCCTGGAGTCTTCAAGTGTATGTGAGGTAAACCATTCAGGAGTCTTCAAGTGTATGTGAGGTAAACATTCAGGAGTCTTCAAATGTATGTGAGGTAAACCATTCAGGAGTCTTCAAGTGTATGTGAGGTAAACATCCTGGAGTCTTCAAGTGTATGTGAGGTAAACCATTCAGGAGTCTTCAAGTGTATGTGAGGTAAACATTCAGGAGTCTTCAAATGTATGTGAGGTAAACCATTCAGGAGTCTTCAAGTGTATGTGAGGTAAACATCCTGGAGTCTTCAAGTGTATGTGAGGTAAACCATTCAGGAGTCTTCAAGTGTATGTGAGGTAAACATTCAGGAGTCTTCAAATGTATGTGAGGTAAACCATTCAGGAGTCTTCAAGTGTATGTGAGGTAAACATCCTGGAGTCTCCAAGTGTATGTGAGGTAAACCATTCAGGAGTCTTCAAGTGTATGTGAGGTAAACATTCAGGAGTCTTCAAATGTATGTGAGGTAAACCATTCAGGAGTCTTCAAGTGTATGTGAGGTAAACATCCTGGAGTCTTCAAGTGTATGTGAGGTAAACCATTCAGGAGTCTTCAAGTGTATGTGAGGTAAACCATTCAGGAGTCTTCAAGTGTATGTGAGGTAAACCATTCAGGAGTCTTCAAGTGTATGTGAGGTAAACCATTCAGGAGTCTTCAAGTGTATGTGAGGTAAACATTCAGGAGTCTTCAAGTGTATGTGAGGTAAACATTCAGGAGTCTTCAAGTGTATGTGAGGTAAACAATTAAGGAGTCTTCAAGTGTATGTGAGTTAAACATCCTGGAGTCTTCAAGTGTATGTGAGGTAAATATTCAGGAGTCTTCAAGTGTATGTGAGGTAAACATTCAGGAGTCTTCAAGTGGATGTGAGGTAAACATTCAGGAGTCTTCAAGTGTATGTGAGGTAAACCATTCAGGAGTCTTCAAGTGTATGTGAGGTAAACATTCAGGAGTCTTCAAGTGTAAGTGAGGTAAACATTCAGGAGTCTTCAAGTGTATGTGAGGTAAACCATTCAGGAGTCTTCAAGTGTATGTGAGGTAAACATTCAGGAGTTTTCAAGTGTATGTGAGGTAAACCATTAAGGAGTCTTCAAGTGTATGTGAGGTAAACCATTCAGGAGTCTTCAAGTGTATGTGAGGTAAACATTCAGGAGTCTTCAAGTGTATGTGAGGTAAACATTCAGGAGTCTTCAAGTGTATGTGAGGTAAACATTCAGGAGTCTTCAAGTGTATGTGAGGTAAACAATTCAGAAGTCATCAAATGTATGTGAGGTAAACATTCAAGAGTCTTCAAGTGTATGTGAGGTAAACATTCAGGAGTCTTCAAGTGTATGTGAGGTGAAAATTCAGGAGTCTTCAAGTGTATGTGAGTTTAACATTCAGGAGTCTTCAAGTGTATGTGAGGTAAACATTCAGGAGTCTTCAAGTGTATGTGAGGTAAACCATTCAGGAGTCTTCAAGTGTATGTGAGGTAAACATTCAGGAGTCTTCAAGTGTATGTGAGGTAAACCATTCCGGAGTTTTCAAGTGTATGTGAGGTAAACATTCAGGAGTCTTCAAATGTATGTGAGGTAAACCATTCAGGAGTCTTCAAGTGTATGTGAGGTAAACATCCTGGAGTCTTCAAGTGTATGTGAGGTAAACCATTCCGGAGTTTTCAAGTGTATGTGAGGTAAACCATTAAGGAGTCTTCAAGTGTATGTGAGGTAAACCATTCAGGAGTCTTAAAGTGTATGTGAGGTAAACCATTCCGGAGTTTTCAAGTGTATGTGAGGTAAACCATTAAGGAGTCTTCAAGTGTATGTGAGGTAAACCATTCAGGAGTCTTCAAGTGTATGTGAGGTAAACATTCAGGAGTCTTCAAGTGTATGTGAGGTAAACATTCAGGAGTCTTCAAGTGTATGTGAGGTAAACATTCAGGAGTCTTCAAGTGTATGTGAGGTAAACAATTCAGAAGTCATCAAATGTATGTGAGGTAAACATTCAAGAGTCTTAAAGTGTATGTGAGGTAAACATTCAGGAGTCTTCAAGTGTATGTGAGGTGAAAATTCAGGAGTCTTCAAGTGTATGTGAGTTTAACATTCAGGAGTCTTCAAGTGTATGTGAGGTAAACCATTCAGGAGTATTCAAGTGCATGTGAGGTAAACCATTCAGGAGTCTTCAAGTGTATGTGAGGTAAACCATTCAGGAGTCTTCAAGTGCATGTGAGGTAAACCATTCAGGAGTCTTCAAGTGTATGTGAGGTAAATATTCAGGAGTCTTCAAATGTATGTGAGGTAAACCATTCAGGAGTCTTCAAGTGTATGTGAGGTTAACATTCAGGAGTCTTCAAGTGTATGTGAGGTAAACATTCAGGAGTCTTCAAGTGTATGTGAGGTAAACATTCAGGAGTCTTCAAGTGTATGTGAGGTAAACATTCAAGAGTCTTCAAGTGTATGTGAGGTAAACATTCAGGAGTCTTCAAGTGTATGTGAGGTAAACATTCAGGAGTCTTCAAGTGTATGTGAGGTAAACCATTCAGGAGTCTTCAAGTGTATGTGAGGTAAACCATTCCGGAGTTTTCAAGTGTATGTGAGGTAAACATTCAGGAGTCTTCAAGTGTATGTGAGGTAAACATTCAGGAGTCTTCAAGTGTATGTGAGGTAAACCATTCAGGAGTCTTCAAGTGTATGTGAGGTAAACATTCAGGAGTCTTCAAGTGTATGTGAGGTAAACATTCAGGAGTCTTCAAGTGTATGTGAGGTAAACCATTCAGGAGTCTTCAAGTGTATGTGAGGTAAACCATTCAGGAGTTTTCAAGTGTATGTGAGGTAAACATTCAGGAGTTTTCAAGTGTATGTGAGGTAAACATTCCGGAGTTTTCAAGTGTATGTGAGGTAAACCATTAAGGAGTCTTCAAGTGTATGTGAGGTGAAAATTCAGGAGTCTTCAAGTGTATGTGAGGTAAACATTCAGGAGTCTTCAAGTGTATGTGAGGTGAACATTCAGGAGTCTTCAAGTGTATGTGAGGTAAACAATTCAGAAGTCAACAAATGTATGTGAGGTAAACATTCAGGAGTCTTCAAGTGTATGTGAGGTAAACATTCAGGAGTCTTCAAGTGTATGTGAGGTGAACATTCAGGAGTCTTCAAGTGTATGTGAGGTAAACATTCAGGAGTCTTCAAGTGTATGTGAGGTGAAAATTCAGGAGTCTTCAAGTGTATGTGAGGTAAACATTCAGGAGTCTTCAAGTGTATGTGAGGTAAACCATTCAGGAGTCTTCAAGTGTATGTGAGGTGAACATTCAGGAGTCTTCAAGTGTATGTGAGGTAAACATTCAGGAGTCTTCAAGTGTATGTGAGGTAAACATTCAGGAGTCTTCAAGTGTATGTGAGGTAAACCATTCAGGAGTCTTCAAGTGTATGTGAGGTAAACATTCAGGAGTCTTCAAGTGTATGTGAGGTAAACATTCAGGAGTCTTCAAGTGTATGTGAGGTGAACATTCAGGAGTCTTCAAGTGTATGTGAGGTAAACCATTCCGGAGTTTTCAAGTGTATGTGAGGTAAACATTCAGGAGTCTTCAAGTGTATGTGAGGTGAAAATTCAGGAGTCTTCAAGTGTATGTGAGGTAAACATTCAGGAGTCTTCAAGTGTATGTGAGGTGAACATTCAGGAGTCTTCAAGTGTATGTGAGGTGAACATTCAGGAGTCTTCAAGTGTATGTCAGGTAAACATTCAGGAGTCTTCAAGTGTATGTGAGGTAAACATTCAGGAGTCTTCAAGTGTATGTGAGGTAAACCATTCAGGAGTCTTCAAGTGTATGTGAGGTAAACATTCAGGAGTCTTCAAGTGTATGTGAGGTAAACATTCAGGAGTCTTCAAGTGTATGTGAGGTGAACATTCAGGAGTCTTCAAGTGTATGTGAGGTAAACCATTCCGGAGTTTTCAAGTGTATGTGAGGTAAACATTCAGGAGTCTTCAAGTGTATGTGAGGTAAACATTCAGGAGTCTCCAAGTGTATGTGAGGTAAACATTCAGGAGTCTTCAAGTGTATGTGAGGTAAACATTCAGGAGTCTTCAAGTGTATGTGAGGTAAACATTCAGGAGTCTTCAAGTGTATGTGAGGTAAACAATTAAGGAGTCTTCAAGTGTATGTGAGTTAAACATCCTGGAGTCTTCAAGTGTATGTGAGGTGAACATTCAGGAGTCTTCAAGTGTATGTGAGGTAAACCATTCAGGAGTCTTCAAGTGTATGTGAGGTAAACCATTCCGGAGTTTTCAAGTGTATGTGAGGTAAACATTCAGGAGTCTTCAAGTGTATGTGAGGTGAAAATTCAGGAGTCTTCAAGTGTATGTGAGGTAAACATTCAGGAGTCTTCAAGTGTATGTGAGGTGAACATTCAGGAGTCTTCAAGTGTATGTGAGGTGAACATTCAGGAGTCTTCAAGTGTATGTGAGGTAAACATTCAGGAGTCTTCAAGTGTATGTGAGGTAAACATTCAGGAGTCTTCAAGTGTATGTGAGGTAAACATTCAGGAGTCTTCAAGTGTATGTGAGGTAAACCATTCAGGAGTCTTCAAGTGTATGTGAGGTAAACATTCAGGAGTCTTCAAGTGTATGTGAGGTAAACATTCAGGAGTCTTCAAGTGTATGTGAGGTAAACAATTCAGAAGTCATCAAATGTATGTGAGGTAAACATTCAGGAGTCTTCAAGTGTATGTGAGGTAAACCATTCAGGAGTCTTCAAGTGTATGTGAGGTAAACCATTCCGGAGTTTTCAAGTGTATGTGAGGTGAACATTCAGGAGTCTTCAAGTGTATGTGAGGTGAACATTCAGGAGTCTTCAAGTGTATGTGAGGTAAACATTCAGGAGTCTTCAAGTGTATGTAAGGTAAACATTCAGGAGTCTTCAAGTGTATGTGAGGTAAACATTCAGGAGTCTTCAAGTGTATGTGAGGTAAACAATTAAGGAGTCTTCAAGTGTATGTGAGTTAAACATCCTGGAGTCTTCAAGTGTATGTGAGGTGAACATTCAGGAGTCTTCAAGTGTATGTGAGGTAAACCATTCAGGAGTCTTCAAGTGTATGTGAGGTAAACCATTCCGGAGTTTTCAAGTGTATGTGAGGTAAACATTCAGGAGTCTTCAAGTGTATGTGAGGTGAAAATTCAGGAGTCTTCAAGTGTATGTGAGGTAAACATTCAGGAGTCTTCAAGTGTATGTGAGGTAAACATTCAGGAGTCTTCAAGTGTATGTGAGGTAAACCATTCAGGAGTCTTCAAGTGTATGTGAGGTAAACATTCAGGAGTCTTCAAGTGTATGTGAGGTAAACATTCAGGAGTCTTCAAGTGTATGTGAGGTAAACAATTCAGAAGTCATCAAATGTATGTGAGGTAAACATTCAGGAGTCTTCAAGTGTATGTGAGGTAAACATTCAGGAGTCTTCAAGTGTATGTGAGGTAAACATTCACGAGTCTTCAAGTGTATGTGAGGTAAACATTCAGGAGTCTCCAAGTGTATGTGAGGTAAACAATTCAGAAGTCAACAAATGTATGTGAGGTAAACATTCAGGAGTCTTCAAGTGTATGTGAGGTGAACATTCAGGAGTCTTCAAGTGTATGTGAGGTGAACATTCAGGAGTCTTCAAGTGTATGTGAGGTTAGCATTCAGGAGTCTTCAAGTGTATGTGAGGTAAACCATTCAGGAGTCTTCAAGTGCATGTGAGGTAAACCATTCAGGAGTCTTCAAGTGTATGTGAGGTTAACATTCAGGAGTCTTCAAGTGTATGTGAGGTAAACATTCAGGAGTCTTCAAGTGTATGTGAGGTAAACATTCAGGAGTCTTCAAGTGTATGTGAGGTAAACAATTCAGAAGTCAACAAATGTATGTGAGGTAAACATTCAGGAGTCTTCAAGTGTATGTGAGGTAAACATTCAGGAGTCTTCAAGTGTATGTGAGGTAAACAATTCAGGAGTCTTCAAGTGTATGTGAGGTTAACATTCAGGAGTCTTCAAGTGTATGTGAGGTAAACCATTCAGGAGTCTTCAAGTGCATGTGAGGTAAACCATTCAGGAGTCTTCAAGTGTATGTGAGGTAAACCATTCAGGAGTCTTCAAGTGCATGTGAGGTAAACCATTCAGGAGTCTTCAAGTGTATGTGAGGTAAATATTCAGGAGTCTTCAAGTGTATTTGTGGTAAACCATTCATATATGTATTCAGAGTTCTAAAAAAATATAATTCCCATTCAATATATTTTGGGAATATTTTCGCCACGTCCCGGAGTCATGTTTTCTTCCATCTTTCCCCGGGCAAGTTGAAAATTAGAGCCACTGAATTTAAAGAGTGAGCGAATTAAAAACTACCACGTTCAAATTAAAGACTAAGACACGCAATTTAAAGATTTTGAAATTGATCAAGTTCGATAATATGACATGAGAACAATAACTCTGAGTAAGCAAATACAGTACTTTGAAAATTCGTAGAAGCAAAATATTTAGCTTTAGTCGTTGTTGTTATTATTATTATTATTATTATTATTATTATTATTATTATCATTATTATTATTATTATTATTATTATTTTGAATCTCACACCAGTTGCCTGGTGGTAACCGCTGGAGTTTGAGTGACAGCAAGTCTCCTCAAGTCTCCAGCCCTCCTCTCCTAGAACTCATAGGTCGCAGTAATTCTGCGATTTACAGTTTCACACCGGTTGCCCAGTGGTTATCGCTGAAGGCTGAGTGACAATAAGTCTCCTCAGGTCTTCAGCTAACGTCTCCTCTCTCTTTCGCATATCATGACAGAGCTACGATTCGTTGCAGTCCTTATATCTCTAGCACCTTCCTCAGTATCCGTGCAGTTCCCAGCAGTGCTGTGGTCTGTACGGTCTCTATCCTCCTCCTAATCCCGATCTCCTCCAGTCTCTCCCTCAGAGTTTTGGGGACAGTTCCTAGTGCTCCCACTATGACCGGTACTACCCTGGTTTTCATGTTCCACATTTTCTTTAACTCCCTTGCTAGGTCCTGGTATTTTTTCCCTTTTTTCACCCTCCTTCTTTTTTACTCTATGGTCTGCAGGTACAGCAACGTCTACTATTTGGCAGGCCTTCCTTTTTTTGTCTACTATTACTAAGTCCGGCCTTCTTGCCTGGATGAGGTGGTCAGTTTGGATGTCAAAGTCCCACAGTAGTTTGTGGTTGTCATTCTCCAAAACTGCCTCTGGCTTGTGCTGATACTCCAAAACTGCCTCTGGCTTGTGCTGATATTATTATTATTATTATTATTATTATTATTATTATTATTTGGAATCTCACACCAGTTGCCTGGTGGCAACCGCTGGAGTTTGATTATTATTATTATTATTTGGAATCTCACACCAGTTGCCTGGCGGTAACCGCTGGAGTTTGAGTGACAGCAAGTCTCCTCAATTATTATTATTATTATTATTATTATTATTATTATTATTATTATTATTATTATTATTATTATTATTATTATTATTATTGAATGTGATAATTGAAGAGATTTTATCAGGAAAATATTTCGTCAGACCCTACCGTTGATCGAGTTGCAAATCAAATAGCCAACCCGGTAGATGATTAAGAAAATTAGTATTGAGCGGCTCTGTATCTTACTAACATCGGACTCATACCTGCCGAGAGTGATGTTTGCTCAGTCAATAGAACAGAGTCACGTTGAGACTTCTTTGAATCCTGCACGGCGCTCATTCTCTTTATTCATTTATGTGGTCGCTTAAAACCAGTGCCGGTCGAAACATATTCCCAAATAAAAATGTCTTCATCATCATCCCAAACACACTCACATATTGCTGTAGAAGTTATTGTGCATTTTTCCAAAATTGACTCATTTCATTTGAAAACCCTGTGGCTGATCGTGTGTCCTTTTAATCCCATTTATAGTAACAGAATCGTAAAAGGGCTTGATTGTCGAATATGTTACTCCTGTAGTTGTGATTACCATGGATTCTTGTCGAATATTGTCATCATTGGATTGAATAAAGATTTGAGCTTGAAGAAAAAAGCCAAATGGATATCAATCTGAGAGATACCCCCTCCAGTTTCGTTGAAATTGAAAAAAAAAGTGGGAGTATCAAGAAATTGTTCTGTACATTAAGAGGAAACAGAAAAATGGTGAAAATCTCATTAGCAAGTCCGAACGTATGGAAAAAATGTGTAAAAACTCAAAGAGGACAGAATGTTGGTTGCATTTTGCAGAAAACAACGATCAGCATCATCAGCCCTGAATCTGCCATAAAATGTAAGCATTACGATCTAAACTCATTGTACACCCACCCACATAAGTCAACTGGAACTCATTGAAAACTGTTTTAGATATTCTGCTGTGTACATATAGCTACTATGCAAATGACCGTTGAAAATCTCAGGATCTGCCCTAAAATGAACAGATTTCTTTCGCAGCGGATTGTCCATCTTCGCATAATTTTTCGTTGAAATTAATTGGGAACTTTGAAGATAATAGCTCTGTTGCAAGGACAGTGACCCTGGAATATTCTTGGAATCGTTACAACGTCTTCGTCAATCCTTGGACCACCTTTCCACAAGATTTTAGTGAAATTTATTGAAAACTTTTGATATTTTTTTGTTCTGTTCAGATACCAACGATGCAAGAAAGGTGGCCACGGAAAATCTGTAGATCCACCACGAAATGTAGATAAGTCATTTTTATTCTACTACCCACACTACCATGATATTTTTTCTGAAATCCATTGGGAACTTTTGGAGATTTTGACCAATGTACATATGGCAACGAAGCAGGGAAAATGAAGCTGGGAAATATCTGGATCCACTCCAAAATGTAAACACTCGTTTTTCCACCCATTGTCCACCTATTCACAAAATGTCACAGAAATTCAATCAGAACTTTTGGTGATATTGTATTGTGTACATTTGGAAATTATGCAGATCACCGTTGGAAATGCTTTGATCTGCTCCAAAATGTTATCACCTCTTTCTTTACCCATTGTCGACCTTCCAGTGAAATTGCACTAAAATTCATTGAGAACCCTTGAAGATAGTGTGCTGTCTACGTATAGGTACGGTGCATTGGAGGAAACTTTTAAAATGTTCCGGATCATCCCTAAAATGCAACCTTTTCTTCCAAAGCCCATCTCCAACATTTCACGTAATTTCATAGAAATTCATTGAGAAGTTTTAGAGTTATTGTCTTGTGTATTTTTAGCTCATGGGATGTCATTAAGTGAAATAACATTCTTTGGTGCGAGCACTCCACATTCTAGAAATGTATTCCATGGCTTTACAATTCTATTCTTGGAATGTTCTATGGATCAATTTGGAGATATTTCGTTGTCTACATATAGTTACAATGGAGTTTAGTTGACTGAGAAGAACCCCAGATCCAACCCAAAATGTAAACATTTCTTCCTTAATCTATCGTCCACCTTTCCCAAAATTGATTTTCTTTAACTTCAGGAGATATAATGTTGTTTACAGTAGCTAGGTAAGTGAACAGTACCAAAATATAAGCACTTCTACCTCAGCCCAATTCATAAAAAACATTTAAGTTGAACTCATTTCAAAGATATTTCGCCTTTTTCTCATAGCTACGATGTAGGGGTAGGGGTAACCGTGGAAAATCCCGGATTTGAACCCAAATATAAACACTTCCCCCTTCACAACCCTTTCACAAAATTTCCTTGAAAGATATCTATGATATTGTGTGGATTTAAGGTAAGGCATCGGTTCAGCATCATAGTTAATTTGTAAATAGAACCCCCTTCAATACATCAGTAATGATTTTAAGGGTGATTGCGTCTGGGGGAGAACACCACAGTTATGTAGTACAATTCCTAGAGGACACAAATGGATGCGCACGACTCCTCAAAAAACATTTTGGAAGGGCCCAGAAAAATTGGAGCAAGGGTGCTGATTTTTTTTTTTAATTAGAAATTTTTGGGTCTGCCCTAAAATCTAAATACTCCTTCCTTACAACGATATTTTTGTATTTCTTCGAAGGAATTCTTGGATGGCGTATAGCAACATTATCATTAATTTTGACTTTTTTCTACCTTCATCCCAACTTTCCGTTGCATTTTATCACAACTTCGAATCGGACCGTAATTCTACGGCAACGATTTAACGGTGAATTTGGAAATTATTCGTACAAGAATAAATTTGAAGAAATCAAAAATCATCGTTGTATCTGAAGACTGCCAACTTTCAAAATGTAAGTATTAACTAGTGTGGAATATCGGATGTAAGGAATTTGGTTTAGGATTTAACATTAAAGTTCCAGTGGCTGAACAGTATCTTCCGTATTTCATTTAACGTTGGAATGGCGTTGATAATTTGGAAAAGACAAGAGGCGCCAAAAATGATGATAAAATACATATACTTGAAGAAAAGTTTGATTCACATGTAATCGAACAGATGGATAGGTTTCCTGGGGGAAGAACGAGATCGATTGCATCGTGGCAACAGTTTTCTGAGTCGTATTCTAATAATCGATGCGACAGCTCTACAACTCTATTGCTGAAGAATATTTTTTTATAAGTTTTGGGGATATTGGGTCGCGTATGTATAGCTACGATAGAGGGGATATGACTGTGAAAAATATCATGATCAGTCTGGAAATATGAAAACTCCTTTCTTAGTACATCCCCCAGCCTTCCACAAACTCCCAGTAGGATTCATGGAGAAGTTTTACGGATATTACGCTGTGAATAGATGGCTACGATTTTGGGAAGATAACAAGGAAAAATCATTTGATTCGTCCCAAAATTTGAAGGTATGTCCTTTAGCCCATTCCCAACTATTCTACAACATTCCACATGAATTTATTGATAACATTTGGAGATTTTTGTTGTGTATATTCAACTACGATGCGGAGGTGGAGGGGTGGCATTGAAAAATCCCTGGATTCACCTCGAAATGTGAATAATTCTCCCTCAACCCATTGCCAACGCTCCCACAAACATTGCATTGAAACCCATCCAGAAATTTCAGAGATATCCTGTGAACAGGTTTTATATTGCAGTTTCATTGTAAATAGAACCAGCAGAACCCCATTCTGAAAAAAAAGAATTATTTACTTCAAAGTGTATGTAAGCGCAATGCACGGCATCCGGACACACAGTTGAGTGTTGGAATGATAACTCGAAAACTGTAAGAGGAGAAGCAGTGCTCAAATTGGAATGGCAATCACTAGAAATAACCAGATGACTGCGTTTCCTGGGGAAAATGCAAGTCTGATTGCACTGTGGCAGCAGTTTTCTGGTTCAAAGAGTGTGAAGTAGCAATCAACTGTGAAAAATCCCTGGATCTGTTCCAAAATGTAAAATATAAACGCAAATTCCTTAGTCTATTGCCATCTTTTCCGCAAAATTCCTGATATTTTTACAGAAATTCTGAAGATATTGTGCCGTGTAAGTAGAGGCAGTAGAGGTAAGTAAATCTGAAAATCCTGAATCCATCTTATATGCAAGTGCTCGTACATTTCCCACTCATCCATAAAGTTTCATTGAAAACTTTTCAAGATATTGCGCTGTATGCGTATAGCTACGATACAGTGAAGGTTATCTTAGTGAATACTGGATCCGATCCAAATGGTGAACCCTTCTTCAAAAGCCTATTGCCCACCCTTCCCTGAAATCCCACTGAAATGCAACAATAGCTTTTTGAGATATTGTACTGTGTGCCCATAGCTACAATGTAGGGAAGATAACAAGTAGAAATTTTTGTATTCGCCCAAAACAATTTTTCTTTGGCCTATTGCCTTCCTTTCCACAAAATTTTACGGAAATTCATCGATGACTTTTGGAGATATTGTGTTGTGTACGTGTAACTACGATGCAAGTGGTGATCGTGAAAATATCCCTGTTCAACCCAAAAATATAAACACTTGATCCTTTGTCTATTAATCACTCTTCCACAAAATTCCTTTTAAATTCATTGGAAACCTTTGGAGATAGTGCGTTGCGTACATTTAGTTATGCAGAGGAGACCATGGAACACCCCTGGATTTGCCTCCCTATCTTTGAACGTTGCCAATCTTTCAACAAATTCGCATGTAAATACATTCAGAAATTTTAGATACCCTGTGAACTAAAATGTTTGGTATTTTTGCTACATTGTAACTAGAAGCCCCCTCATAATCTCTATTATAGCGCAATACATGGCATTAAGTTACACTGTTTGGCAATGGACTGGTTTCAATAAGTTTGATCTGCGTTGGTCAGATTTAAATTCATATGTAAAGAATCTTTCAAAGCGTGGATAGTGCATTGTAGAATGGGGACCAAAATAGAATTTAAACGTCAAACATCAAAGTTCGCATCAACCTGGTGCCGCTTTTTAATGTTTCTAAAAAAATGAGAAATGAAAAGTATGCTCTGTCAAGGAGAGAGAAATATTAACTGAAATGTTTTAATAAACCAAAACATTTCAAATCCTTGGTGAAACCTTACCCTTGAGTTTATGGTGAATACAACTGTTCACCGAAATTATTTTTCAAGTCATCTGATTTTTTAGTTCTTAACCTCAAGTTCCACTTATTCTGCATGTGTGCTACAGTGTCAACGTCTCCATTCATTTTAGCACATGTATTAATTTTTGTGTGAATGTACTCAATTAAGTTGTCAGTATCCAAACGACTGTGTACTTAGTAACTGAGAGCAAGATAACACAGATATACTAATTAAACAAGACAATTCTCTGGCTATTATCAAAGAGAAGTGTCACCAAGTTTGTCTTTGGCTAGCTAGAAGTGGAACCCTGTGGTTTCAAAGTACATTATTTGTTTATGAATCCAGAGTTCAGGCTTTGCACAATCAAAGTTGATGATCATTTACTAAATGGAGTAGGAAGAAAGGAAGAATGAGAATGCCTAAACCAATTGGATAAATGTTAGTTTTCAGATTGGAGTTAGAATGCCATCAATATGATTATTTTGAGGGAATGGTCAAATGAAAATGTTTTTATATATCGCAAAAAAAGATCTGCAGCGAAGACTAAAACACCAAAGGTATGCAATTTGTACTTTGGCATCTGTTATTGTTCTCTCATCCTTTTTTGTCAGGACATTTTATTCTTCATTTCCATCTCAAACTTTCAAAATCCATGTTTCAGTTTGTTTCTGTTGTTCTCAGCGAACTCTTTTAATCAAATTCTTAAGTTTACATAGTTACACAATAGGTACATATTTGGGTTCCGTAACTGCAAAGCCCATAGAAAAACAAATATATAGAAGAGTTGATGTGAAATCAAACTGATATGGAGACTATCATTATTATTACTCGTTCACGGCAATCTTCAAGTCATACCCTCTTGTATTATAACTGAGCAATAACAGGGGCGTGAACTACGTGATATATATATATATATATATATATATATATATATATATATATATATATATATATAGTGTCATCCACATTGTATTACATCTCTTGTGTGGCTAAAGACTTCCATTATCCCATTCAGTACCGCAGGCAGAATTGAAACTTTCACTTTAGACCCACAGGCCGATATCCTACCTCTGGACCAAGAACTCGACAGTCAGTAAGGCTGAATTTGATTTAAGTGATACATCTATTTACACAGAAATCCCTCATTCATCAGAATGCTTTATTCCTATGGAAGAGCATTGCATAAGCTTACAACAGATGAGTTACCTCACTTAAAAAGTGCCCAACCCTGAATAGAGGAGCATTAATCATTGTGTCAAAAGTAAATACTCATGCGTATATTTGAAGTTGATATGTAAGTCTCAATGCAGAATAGTGACAATGTTGAAAATCAAAAATCAAATATACATTAATACACATATATTCAATATCAAATTTAAGTCTGTTACGTTTTAAATACCCATTCAGACTGGCACTGAATACAATCGGGTTTTTTTAACTTTTTAACGATGCAAAGTTCGAAAATTGAGCGTCTCCCGATTTCCACTCATCTCCTACATAAAACATTCAAAACTCGAAAATATACTTTCTAAACCAATTTAGTTAAGAATTTATAACTTTTATAAGTTTTCTCTTTCTACATACAATATTTTATATCTGATTGTATTTTTGTCAAACTCTATATAGCTTCAATTTCCTTCCATAACAAGATTCTTCCACCTAAAACGATAGATACACAAAAATTCATGACAATTTCGCTTAGAAACTCAATGTCAAACAAAACTGACCGTCAGCTCCCATCATACGGTGCTATCACATATATATATACCGAGTTGAAAAAACTGATGTATTCAGCAAAAAGCTGATTAATAAAAACTGCCTTCTTCATAGTATTTTGTCATCTTTGTTTTGAATGGAGCTAAGACACAAAACTGAATTATGCTTCTGTTTAAGGGAAGGGTATGAGACAAGGGGCAATGTTTTGCTCTCTTGAATTCTATTTTCTTATCTCAAGAATTGATTTTAAAAAAGAACAATATGACGTAGTGTGACGTTAAAAGAAATGATTTCTCTTCCTCTGTCTTCCTTACCCCCCCCCCTCTTATCAAGATAACAGCCTTTTTCTTTGCAACGAACGCTATTATCTCTCTTTAACCACTCTCTCTTTGGGTTACTTAATTTCTTAATACCCTTCACCTATTCAAATAGTGGTCTTACATGAAATTTGCCCCATCCTTAGAACTATCGAACTTACATTGCAGTTGAAAGTTCAATACTTGTTGCTGATGAATTCTAATAAGAAAATTACCTTCGTGACATCAGGTTATTCTAGCGTCTTTTTTCTAGTGTTTGATTCAGCGATAGCATTGTTTAAAAGTAATATTATAAGTTTGCTTACCACTTTGTCTATGATATTTTACGAGAATTTATCACTTTGGTCTTTTTTTTTGTTCCGTCCGATGTATACTAGACATTTTTCGGTCGGTTGTAATATGTTGAATATTGATTTTCTCAACCGTGTCATATTGGATTGATATAAAATTTGATCTGGACCTTCAGATAAACCATCCTCATATCCCAATTCCTCTTCTCCCCCATCGACCTCCTCCTGCAGTGACTTCTACAACAACTAGTAATGTTGAATATCCATTTTCTCAGCTGTATCTTGTATGAAACTTGGTCCAGACCTTTAGATGAATCATCCTCATCTTCCTCTTCTTCTTCATCTTCCCCCTACCACTACGACTTAAGCTGGTGCTTTTTCTTTTATCTTTTCTATTACCTTTTTTTTCTTTATTGCCTTTTCTTTAACTTATACATCTATATATATTCTTTTAATTTTGTCCAATTAGTTTTGTTTAAAATATTCCAGTGTAAATTAATCTTTGTGTCTACATTTAGCCATATGCAATATATAGACATCGTAAATAGAACCCACGATGAAATAAGGTAAAAATAAATAATCAAAATACTTCAGAGCCATAATTTGGTACGATGGACGGAGGGAGAAGTTTCATTTGAGCAGTATATATAAGTAGAATATTTCACCCCGCAAAAGACTAGGAAAACTTCGTGTTTTTGAAAAATGATTTCTTTAATTTAGATTATTTTAACCAAAATACCTGAAAAATTAATTGAGAACTTTTGAAGATATTGTGAATGAAATTAGTATGCATGGGAAGTTGCAGATATCACCCTTTCTCCCCATGTAAACATTTCCTTTGGCGCATTGCGCAACCCCCAACAAATTTTTACAAACATAAGGGGATATTGCGCTTTGCACATATAGATACGATGCAGGGAAGTTGACATTGAAAATATCTGGATCGGTTCCAAAATATTGCACTTTTCCTTAGACTATGGCCCATCCTTCCAGAAAATAGCTTCGACGTCAAGGGAACTCTAAAAAATTGCCACCCCAATTGCATTGTCCAACCTCTGACGAAATTTTATTGAAATTCATGGGAAACTTGGCGTATATTGTACTGGGTACATATAACTACGATGCAGGGGGTGACTGTGACAAGTTCTAGAACGGTCCGAAAATCTATTGACTTCCTTCCAACGAAGTTTCATCGAATTCCATCGAGAACCTTAAGCGGTATTGTATTGTATTTATATTGCTACAACGAAGGGGGGGGGCCGAAAAATCCTGGATCTGCTCCAAAGAGTGAACACCTCTTCTTCAGCCTATCGCCCAGCCTTTCACGAAGTTTCACTGAAATCATGGTGAAGTTTTCAAGACTCCATGAGGACTGTGCAAGGATTCAGCGTAACATAATAATTACATTGTAAATAGATTCTCCTCTCTAAAACCTTTGAAATGTGAGCGCATCAAGGGATGGCGTTGATATTGCCAAGTCGGTGTCAGAATCAGAATAAGAATGAACAAATAAAGAAGAATAGTTTGATTCACTTACGTATGCCAAAACCAATGATATGAATATGAGGTTGGGTGAAAGGAACTTCCGAAAAAGCGTTGTCAAAACAAGAAATTCAAAAAGAATGTGAGATCAGAACGCGAACATTACCTGATGATGTCATAAAAATTCCAAATTTAAATAATAATGCATACGATATAAGCTCAAGGTCCAGTTCTGCATTGTTTTTGTATAATAAATGGAACCCTTTCCCTAATAAAAGATACATTTATACACGTACTTTTACTGGTACTACCCTGACTTTCATGAAACACACCATCTTCAGTTCTCTTACCAGGTTCTGGTATTTCTCTTGCTTTTCCCTCTCTTTCATATTTACTCAATGATCTGCAGGTACGGCCACGTCTATTATTTGGTAGGTTATCTTTCCCACGATTACCAGATTATTATTATTATTATTATTATTATTATTATTATTATTATTATCATTATTATTATTTGGAATCTCACACCAGTTGCCTGGTGGTAACCGCTGGAGTTTGAGTGACAGCAAGTCCCCTCAAGTCTCTAGTCATCCTCTCCTAGTACTCATAGGTCGCAGTAATTCTACGATTTACAGTTTCACACCGGTTGCCCAGTGGTTATCGCTGAAGGCTGAGTGACAATAAGTCTCCTCAGGTCCTCAGCTAACGTCTCCTCTCTCTCTCTCGCATATCATGACAGAGCTACAATTCGTTGCAGTACTTATATTTCTAGCACCTTCCTCAGTATCCGTGCAGTTCCCAGTAGTGCTGTGGTCTGTACGGTCTCTATCTAATCCCGATCTCCTCCAGTCTCTCCCTCAGAGTTTTGGGGACAGTTCCTAGTGCACCCACTATGACCGGTACTACCCTGGTTTTCATGTTCCACATCTTCCTCAATTCTCTTGCTAGGTCCTGGTATTTTCCCCGTTTTTCACCCTCCTTCTTTTTTACTCATTGGTCTGCAGGTACAGCTACGTCTACTATTTGGCAGGCCTTCATTTTTTTGTCTACTATTACTAAGTCCGGCCTTCTTGCCTGGATGAGGTGGTCAGTTTGGATGTCAAAGTCCCACAGTAGTTTGTGGTTGTCATTCTCTAAAACTGCCTCTGCCTTGTGCTGGTACCACTTTTCCACATGGTTGAATCCCATTCGTTTGCTTAGTTCCCAGTGTATCATCGTTGCTACTCTATCATGTCTATGCTTATACTCCTTCTGGGTGAGTTGGCTACATTCACTAGTTATGTGGTTTACTGTCTCATCTCTTTCACCGCACATGCAGCATTTGCTGTTTGACTGTGTTCTGTCGATTTTTGTTTTTATGTAGTTTGTCCTTATGCTTTTGTTTTGGGCTGACATGATGAGCGATTCTGTTTCTCTGTTAAGGTTCCCTTTTTGTAACCACGTCGATGATTTCTCGTCTGCTGCATCTTGTATTTGTCTTTTAAACTCGCCGTACAATTTTTCCCTCCCCATCTTTCTTTTCTTGTTTGCTGTACTGTTCCATTGTTTTCTGCTTTATTGCTTGTTGCACTATCTCTCGCGCTCTTTATGATTTCTTCACTATTTGTTTATACATATCTTTCTAGGACTACTTTAGCTCTCTGGACACAGTCTTCTATGCTGATGAGCCCCCTGCCACCTTCTTTTCTCTTAACGTAAAGTCTATCTGTATCATTTCTAGGGTGTAATGCTTTATGCATCGTCATAAGTTTCCTTGTTCGCCTATCCATTGATTGGAACGCTTCCTTTGTTCATCCTAGGAATGGTCCTGTATACCTAACTACTGACACAGCCCAGGTGTTCATTCCTTTTATTAGATTTCTGCTGTTTAAATTGGTCTTTAATATTTTCCTTATCCTTCTAAGGTATTCTCTCTTTATTTTCTCTTTCATCTCTTCCCGTTTTATTGTGTCACATTCAAGGACACCTAGGTACTTGTATCGGTCTTGTGCAGTCAATGCCCTAATCTTGCTGTTGTCTGGGAGTTCAATTCCTTCAATCATTGAAAGCCTTCCTTTGTGCATAAGCATGATTGCACATTTTTCTATTCCAAACTCCATTCCTATGTCCTCACTATATTCCCTTACTTCGTTGAACAGAGTCTCAAGCTCTCCCCTGTTTTTTGCGAAAAATTTTATATCGTCCATGTACATTAGGTGGTTGACCTTTCCTTTTGTTTTAGAGAAATGGTATCCTTTGCTGTTTTTCAGGATTCTGTTGAGCAGTATCATTGTTAGAACAAATAATAGTGGGGACAATGAGTCTCCTTGGAAGATTCCCCTTTTTATCCCTACCTCTGCTAGTTTGTCCCCTGCGACTGTCAAGTCTACTTTCCAGTCTTCCATCGAATTACCAATGAATTTAACCACCGGTTCGCTAATTTTGAACATTCTAAGGCATTCGAGTATCCAGCTATGTGGAATCATATCGTACGCTTCTTTTGTAATCTATCCATCCCATTGCAATATTCTTTCTCCTTTCCCTCACCTCTCTTAAGATCGTCTGGTCTATGTAGAGTAAATCGTTTGCCCCTTTGGTTTCTATCCTACACCCTTTCTGTTCTTCTGGTATTAGTCTCCTTCTATCCATTGACATGTATATTCTCTCTGCTATTTGCCCGGTCAGGATTTACCACGTAGGTGGTAAGCACGTGTTTGGTCTATAGTTGCTTGCTATGTTCCCCTTTTCTGGGTCTTTTTGGATGAGGGTGGTTCTGCCTTTAGTCATCCATTCTGGTGCCTTGCCTTCGTTTAGACAATTTTGTAGTAGGTGGGTGAGTCTGCCGTGTAACGTGGTGAATTTCTTGAACCAATACCCATGGATCCCATCGGAACCCGGTACTTTCCAGTTGGCTACTTTCCTAAGAGTATGTTTCAATGTGGTTTCATTCAGTAATATTGGTTCTCCATTGTCTCTATCTTCTAGTTCTTTTCTCATGTTTCTTAACCATTGTAGTGTTACGTTGTGTCTTTTTGGGTGCCCCCATATGCTATTCCAATAGTTCTTGGCCTCTGTGGCATCTGGTTTCGTGTCCTGCCTTCTTTCCCCATTTAAATCTTGGTAAAACTTTTTCTCATTGTTTTGGAATGTGCGGTTTTGTGTGTATTGGGCCGTTCTTAGTCTGTATCTTTTCAGTCTTGCCTCTTTGGCTAATCTTTTCTGGTGTAACTCTTCGACTACAGTTGCGATGCCTTTTTGCGTTACCTTGTATTTGTTCCAAAGTCTTACTAGTGGTCTGTCCGTGTGTGGTGTATTTCTAAGCAGTACTTCATCTCTCTGTAGTTGGGAGATCTGCCTTTGTAATCTTCTTTCCCAGTTGGGTTTCTCTTCCCTATTATTGCTCGGGGTCCTATCTTGTGTTGTGAAGCTTTGTGCTACCATTTTCGCCCCAGCGTATATTAAGTTGTTGAGTTCTAGGAGGGTGTCTGTTTCTATGTGCTGTAAGAGGCAGTTGACCTGTTCGGTCATTTCTCTGATTTTCTTTCTATCTTTGTCTCTTAGAGAGGGGAGAGTTGTTTTCTCTCCTCGCATGATTTCTTTCAAAGCTTGTATTTTGATTTTCTCTTCTTCCGTCGGTGCCTCGTCGTCACCCTATGGTGCATAGTTTACTGTGGGGGTCTCATGGGGAATTCTTCCAGTTTTAAAGTTGGTACTAGTTGTGCTGGGGGGGCATTCTTCAGGTGTGTCACCTGAATCTCTCTCTACGTTATTGCGAAATTATTATTATTATCATTATTATTATTATTATTATTATTATTATTATTATTATTATTATTTGGAATCTCACACCAGTTGCCTGGTGGTAACCGCTGGAGTTTGAGTGACAGCAAGTCTCCTCAAGTCTCCAGCCCTCCTCTCCTAGTACTCATAGGTCGCAGTAATTCTGCGATTTACAGTTTCACACCGGTTGCCCAGTGGTTATCGCTGAAGGCTGAGTGACAATAAGTCTCCTCAGGTCTTCAGCTAACGTCTCCTCTCTCTTTCGCATATCATGACAGAGCTACGATTCGTTGCAGTCCTTATATCTCTAGCACCTTCCTCAGTATCCGTGCAGTTCCCAGTAGTGCTGTGGTCTGTACGGTCTCTATCCTCCCCCTAATCCCGATCTCCTCCAGTCTCTCCCTCAGAGTTTTGGGGACAGTTCCTAGTGCTCCCACTATGACCGGTACTACCCTGGTTTTCATGTTCCACATTTTCTTTAACTCCCTTGCTAGGTCCTGGTATTTTCCCTGTTTTTCACCCTCCTTCTTTTTTACTCTATGGTCTGCAGGCACAGCAATGTCTAGTTATTATTATTATTATTATTATTATTATTATTATTATTATTATTATTATTATTATTATTATTATTATCATTATTCATGCATCCATACTTTCACATCAGATGCCTGGTGGTCATCTCTGGCAACTGAGTGACACCAAATCTCGTCAAGTCATCGCCCTGCTATCAGCAACGTGCTGTGGTTCACATCTCTGGAAGCTGAGAGTAAGTCCCGATCCTCCTACTCAGCGTCCTCAAAGCAGTGATTTGGTTTGTTCTGGCAAAACTTTACCTCTGCTTGCGTAGTCCCATTCATTCCCCTTATCCCCGGTCCTCCATTCTTGACTTCAAAATCTTCGGCGCTCTTTTAAATGTTATTATTGGCATTAACCTGATCTTCATGTTCCTTACTTTTCTCAGCTCCCTGACCAAGTACTTTTCCTAGTTTTCACTATCTCTCCCGTTCATTCTGTGGTTTCTAGGTGCAACCACGCCTCTGATTTGGCATGTCCTCCATTCCTTGCGCACAACCACCAGTCAGGATGCGGTGGTTGGTACGGATGTCGATGTCCCATAGTAATTCATGGATTTCACTTCCCAGGACGGTCTACTGGTACCATTCATCTCCATGACTGAATGATAGTCGTTTTCACATTGTCCTGTGCAAAAGTATGATAATCTTTTCGTATCTACTTTTAGGTTAGTTTGCTATATTTGATGAAGATGTGGTTTATCATCTCATCATCTTTTCTGCATACGAGTTATTTGCTGTTTTTCTTGGTTCAGTCGATTTTCGCCTTGATACAGTTTGTTCAAATGCGCTTGTTTTGAACTGCCATGACGTGGGATTCGTCGGTGTTCTTCTTTCTATGAAAACATATATTCCCTCTGTTATCAGTCAAATCAAAATGTGTCCACATTAGTGGTAAGCTTGTGATTAGTCTATAGTTGCTTGTCCTTTTAAATATAGATTTGGTGATTCATTCATGAACTTCACCTTTATCTACGCAACTTTGAATTCCGTGAATCGGTCAGTCATATATTTTAGTGAATTTCTCAAACCGATATCTGTGGATACCATCAGGTTATGGTACTTTGGATTGTCTGTTTTTCGGAAAGTGTTTCTTAGTGCCATTGCATTCAATTATATGTTCTCCCCAGTGTATGCTTTAGAGTTATTTTTTAATATCATCAAACCATTCTGGTGCTTCGTTGTGTGTCTTTTGACATCCCCATTTGTCGTCCAAGGAAGTTTCTTTTTTCTGTGATGTCAGATTTTATGTTTTGTCTTTTTTTTTCCATTCATATTCCCGGTGAAATTTACTCTGGAAAGTGTGCTTCTGTGCGCAGTGGGCAATCCTCTGACTATTTCTCTTCAGTCTTACTTTTTTTGCTAATGTTCTTTGGTGTATTTCTTCTACTACAGTGGATAATCTTTTTTGTCTTATTTTTAAGTGTTCTGTTGTCTACCATGTCGTTTGTTCATGTCTATTATGTTTTTTAGTAATTCTTTATCTCTCAATAGTTGGAAGATTGTTTTGCAAATATCGTTTCCCAGGCAGGGTTTTGCTCCTGCGGCTCAAAGTTTCTTTTGGCATTTCAAATATGACTATTATCATTTTCACACCAGCGTACATGGGGTTCCTGAGCTGTGCTATAATATCAGATCGAACATGCTGTAAAAACCGACCGTAGTTTTCTGTTAAGTATTTTACTTTTTTCCAATCCTTGCCCCTAAGGGCTTACAGTAGCTTCTTCTTTTCTTGCATTGATTATTTTAGTGTACCAAAGCTTTTTTTTCTTCCATTAGGGTATTGGCGTCCTCTTTTCGTTTTTACTTATATTTCGGTCATAGTTTGTACGAAAATTGTTCTTACTTTATAGTATAACATGTTAGTTGTGTGGGGATATTCGTCTAAGTGTAGTTCATGTTCTTCTTTTTGTATATTTTCTGGATTTCCTGAAGTTCAATCCCTTATAGTCGGTTTTGTTTCAGAATATTTTTTGCTTGATCAGTCAGAACTCCCTCTTTTTGCCTGTATGGTTTTATGTTTACATCAGGCATCTGGTTGTTATAATTTCAGTGGCAGAAGCTCTTCACTATATCTTAGTTCTCTGATTGGTATTCCAGCTGTTCTTAGCAATGCTGAAATCTGAATGGTGAAAATCTTCCCTTAGAGTTCAACATCTACGAATCTTTCTGTTCGTCCCTTTTGGATAGTTTTAAACACTCCAATAATGACTATTACATTCATGTTCCGCAATTTCTTCGGCTGTCTTGCGTGTTTTGAATAGTTCTAAATTCTGTCCAAGATAAATAAATCACGTCCTCTGGCCCAGATTAACTCATCCGTTCAAATTTATCAGAGTATTTTATGTTGTTTGAATTCATAGACAGATTCTGGTCTGTGTATTTACCATTGATATGCTGGTCAAATTATATTATTATTATTATTATTATTATTATTATTATTATTATTATTATTATTATTATTATTATTATTATTATTATTATTAGCAATCTCACACCAGTTGCCTGGTGGTAACCGCTAGAGTTTGAGTGACAGCAAGTCTCCTCAAGTCTCCAGCCCTCCTCTCCTAGTACTCATAGGTCGCAGTAATTCTGCGATTTACAGCTTCACACCGGTTGCCCAGTGGTTATCGCTGAAGGCTGAGTGACAATAAGTCTCCTCAGGTCTTCAGCTAACGTCTCCTCTCTCTTTCGCATATCATGACAGAGCTACGATTCGTTGCAGTCCTTATATCTCTAGCACCTTCCTCAGTATCCGTGCAGTTCCCAGCAGTGCTGTGGTCTGTACGGTCTCTATCCTCCCCCTAATCCCGATCTCCTCCAGTCTCTCCCTCAGAGTTTTGGGGACAGTTCCTAGTGCTCCCACTATGACCGGTACTACCCTGGTTTTCATGTTCCACATCTTCCTCAATTCTCTTGCTAGGTCCTGGTATTTTTCCCTTTTTTCACCCTCCTTCTTTTTTACTCTATGGTCTGCAGGTACAGCAACGTCTACTATTTGGCAGGCCCTCCTTTTTTTGTCTACTATTACTAAGTCCGGCCTTCTTGCCTGGATGAGGTGGTCAGTTTGGATGTCAAAGTCCCACAGTAGTTTGTGGTTGTCATTCTCCAAAACTGCCTCTGGCTTGTGCTGATACCACTTTTCCACATGGTTGAATCCCATTTGTTTACTTAGTTCCCAGTGTATCATAGTTGCTACTCCATCGTGTCTATGCTTATACTCCTTCTGGGCGAGTTGGCTACATTCACTAGTTATGTGGTTTACTGTCTCATCTCTTTCACCGCACATGCAGCATTTGCTGTTTGTCTGTGTTCTGTCGATTTTTGCTTTTATGTAGTTTGTCCTTATGCTTTTGTTTTGGGCTGCCATGATGAGCGATTCTGTTTCTCTCTTAAGGTTTCCCTTTCGTAACCACGTCCATGATTTCTCGTCTGCTATATCTTTTATCTGTCTTTTAAACTCGCCGTACAATTTTTTCCCTTCCCACTTTTCTTTTCTAGTTTGCTGTACTGTTCCATTGTTTTCTACTTTATTGTTTGTTGCACTATCCCTCGCGCTCTTTATGATTTCTTCACTATTTGTTTGTACATATCTATCTAGGACTACTTTAGCTCTCTGGACACAATCTTCTATGCTGATGAGCCCCCTACCACCTTCTTTTCTCTTAACGCATAGCCTATCTGTATCATCCCTAGGGTGTAATGCTTTATGCATCGTCATAAGTTTCCTTGTTCGCCTATCCATTGATTGGAGCTCTTCCTTTGTCCATCCTAGGAATGGTCCTGTATACCTAACTACTGACACAGCCCAGGTGTTCATTCCTTTTATTAGATTTCTGCTATTTAATTTGGTTTGTAATATTTTCCTTATCCTTCTCAGGTATTCTCTCTTAATTTTCTCCTTCATCTCTTCCCGTTTTATCGTGTCACATTCAAGGACACCTAGGTACTTGTATCGGTCTTGTGCAGTCAATGCCCTAATCTTGTTGTTGTCCGGAAGTTCAATTCCCTCAGTCATTGAAAGCCTTCCTTTGTGCATCACCATGATTGCGCATTTTTCAATCCCAAACTCCATTCCTATGTCCCCACTATATTCCCTCACTTCGTTGAACAGAGTCTCAAGCTCTCCCCTGTTTTTTGCAAACAATTTAATATCGTCCATGTACATTAAGTGGTTGACCTTTCCTTTTGTTTTAGAGAAGTGGTATCCTTTGCTGTTTTTCAGGATTCTGTTAAGCGGTATCATTGTTAGAACAAATAATAGTGGGGACAACGAGTCTCCTTGGAAGATTCCCCTTTTTATCCCTACCTCGGCTAGTTTGTCCCCTGCGGCTGTCAAATCTACTTTCCAGTCTTTCATTGAATTACCAATGAATTTAACCACCGGTTCACTAATTTTGAACATTCTAAGGCATTCGAGTATCCAGCTATGTGGAATCATATCGTATGCCTTTTTGTAATCTATCAATCCCATTGCGATATTCTTTCTCCTTTTCCTTACTTCTTTTAAGATCATCTGGTCTATGTAGAGTAAATCGTTTGCCCCTTTGGTTCCTATCCTACACCCTTTCTGTTCTTCTGGTAGTAGCCCCCTTCTATCCATTGACATGTATATTCTCTCTGCTATTTGCCCGGTCAGGATTTTCCACATAAGTGGTAGGCAAGTGATTGGTCTATAGTTGCTTGCTATGTTCCCCTTCCCTGGGTCTTTTTGGATGAGGGTGGTTCTGCCTTTAGTCATCCATTCTGGTGCTTTGCCGTCATTTAGACAATTTTGGAGTAGGTGGGTGAGTCTGCCGTGTAACGTGGTGAACTTTTTGAACCAATACCCATGGATCCCGTCGGGACCCGGTGCTTTCCAGTTGGCTACTTTCCTAAGAGTATGTTTCAATGTGGTTTCATTCAGTAATATTGGTTCTCCCTTGTCTATATCTTCTAGTTCTTTTCTCATGTTTCCTAACCATTGCGGTGTTACATTGTGTCTTTTTGGGTGCCCCCATATGCTATTCCAATAGTTCTTGGCCTCTGTGGCATCTGGTTTTATGTCCTGCCTTCTTTCCCCATTTAAATCTTGGTAAAACTTTTTCTCATTGTTTTGGAATGTGCGGTTTTGTGTGTATTGGGCCGTTCTTAGTCTGTATCTTTTTAGTCTTGCCTCTTTAGCTAGTCTTTTCTGGTGTAACTCTTCGACTACAGTTGCGATGCCTTTTTGCGCTACCTTATATTTGTTATAAAGTCTTACTCGTGGTCTGTCTGTGTGTGGTGTATTTCTAAGCAGTACTTCGTCTCTCTGTAGTTGGGAGATCTGCCTTTGTAACCTTCTCTCCCAGTTAGGTTTCCCTTCCCTATTATTGCTCAGGTTCCTATCTTGTGTTGTGAAGCTTTGTGCTACCATTTTCGCCCCTGCATAAATTAGGTTGTTGAGTTCTAGGAGGGTGTCTGTTTCTATGTGCTGTAAGAGGCAGTTGACCTGTTCGGTCACTTCTCCGACTTTTTTTCTGTCTTTGTCTCTTAGGGAGGGGAGTGTTGTTTTCTCTCCTCGCATGATTTCTTTCAAAGCTTGTATTTTGATTTTCTCTTCTTCCGTCGGTGCCTCGTCATCACCCTCTGGTGCGTAGCTTACTGTGGGGGTCTCATGGGGGATTATTCTAGTTTTGTTATTGGTACTAGTTGTGCTGGGGGGGGGGCATTCTTCAGATGTGTCACCTGAGTCTCTCTCTACATTAATGCGAATCTTTAGTAGTTCAGTCTCAGACAACCATTTCTTCTTTTGAATTTGCTTTACTTGGTCAGCAAGGCGTTGGTTCGATACTTCCACAGCAGATTTTTCCCTCCATATTTGGAGCATACGCTCTCTATAAGATCGCACTGAAGGCTTGCTTTTATAGTAACAGTACATAACTAGTCTATTCTCTTCCCTTGTCCATCTCTTTCTCTTGTTCTTTATAGCAGTCGCCCCATGAGGACTGCGCTTTCCCTGGATGTCGTTAGTGGTATACGAGTTTTGGCCAACAGTAGCTGTGTGACGACTGTGTCCCTCCTGAAGGCCATTAAGGGTACACGAGCCGAGATTTTGGCCAGCAGTCACAGGATGACGACCGGGTCCCTCCTGGTGGCTAACAAGGGAACACCTGCCGGTTACGACACACAGGTCTAGGATCTGTGCCCCGTTTTTTGCGGTAAAATGGTTTGGTTGTACTGTCATGATTGGGGTTTTTGGTTCTTTGGAGGTAGCACCAGACCTTGGTGGGTTGGTTAAGACCGATGTGAGTCGGAAATAGCCCAAGAGCCCCACCGGCCCTTTTGGTTCTTTTAAGGTAGCGCCATACCTTGGTGGGTTCATTGAGACCGATGTGCACAGTGGTAATCGAAGAGCCCCACCAGCTCCTACCGCCCAGGGTATGGCCTCACAAGGACAAGCCATTCAGGCTCGCAGATATATCTATGTAGTGATATGACATTTGCCTGATTGTTGAACTAAAGAAATACCACTAAGCCTTTTTCTTGGGGAGGGGGGTTACATACATTAAAGATCATATGTCTCCCTTAAATGTTATAAGTCTTGACTTAGTATAAGTTTCGATATTCGTTGTTTTTTTCTTCTTCTTCCAATGCCCGCTGGGTACATGGCCAAGCGACGACCACCGCCAATTTATACTATACTAATCTCGGGGGCGGGGGGGAGGAGGTTGCAAGTGGAAAAGTTCATTCACACACACATATATATATATACTCGCCCCTCGCTTTTCTATACTTCTATGGGACAACTCATTTTGAATTATAAATTATAAATATAATAATTTTAAATTTAATTTTAATTCCACTTACCCACGTGCAGGTCTAAAAAAACAACTTTTTTCAACTCGGCAGTGGCCTTCTCATTGCAAGAGAAAATTCCTCAGACTCACAAAGAAAACCATCTCAGAGGTACAAAGATACCATCAAAATATCAAGAATAATCAACCAAAGTAAAATATCATTAAATGTTCAAAGATAATCAGAGTTCATCTCAAAGCCAAACGTTAAGTATCATTAGAATCTAAAGAAAACTTCTTTAACTAAGCCCAGAACAAAATCATCAGGGGCAGCCTGTAGTCAAAATAGCATTATTATTAATAAGACATTCAATAAGAACCATCAAAATATCAGGAATAATCAACCAAAGTAAAATATCATTAAAATGTTCGAAGACAATCAGAGTTCATCTCAAAGCCAAACGTTAAGTATCATTAGAATCTAAAGAAAACTTCTTTAACTAAGCCCAGAACAAAATCATCAGGGGCAGCCTGTAGTCAAAATAGCATTGTTATTATTAATATCATTATTATTATTATTATTATTATTATTGTTAATAATAAGACATTCAATCACAGAGTAAATTTTAAAATCTAGCCTGAGTTAGTTAGGTCTTCAAAGTAAGTCACCAGAATTCATCTTGAAAAAGGAGGCCTTTTGTCGAAAAATGGGGGAGGCTGTCTTCGATATTCGTTGTTTTTTTCTTCTTCTTCCAATGCCCGCTGGGTACATGGCCAAGCGACGACCACTGCCAATTTATACTATACTAATCTCGGGGGCGGGGGGGAGGAGGTTGCAAGTGGAAAAGTTCATTCACACACACATATATATATATACTCGCCCCTCGCTTTTCTATACTTCTATGGGACAACTCATTTTGAATTATAAATTATTATTATTATTATTATTATTATTATTATTATTAGAAACATAATACTTTTATGTGGTACGATGAAATATGCATTCGTTTTGGATAGTGTTCATTCCTCTGATGGGCCCAATTATTAATCTGAATGATTTTTTTATGGAATAACTTTAGGCAGTCAATGATAGCCCTTTAGGCCCAAGAAAAGCCAACAACTTGACGAGAAGAGGCTGGCATTATATCATCCTGATGAATTATGGCCAGCCAGAGAAACGTTTTCTTCAGCTTCCTCTACGCGCGTCATATTTACCCCGAACTGACACTGACAGGCTTTCGGCTTATCACACTGAATACAGGCATCCAAACATTGCTTGTCGTATACAAAAACTAAATAAGACTTAAACAAAGATGGAACATATGCAATAAACTTTATACATGGAATCTACGTGTTGGCAGATTTCGATCAGGGCTAAAAGATTACTTAGGCCCTGACTGTAGAGTTGTTCAGAGTTTGGTTTGTAAGAATATATCTATATGCGGGTAAACCGCCAAGTTGACCTTGTTTTATAAATCTTATTCCACTTCATTTTTTCCTCACTAATTTACATGGATCTGGTACATAAGATATGGATCTCTGATTCAATTTTCAATACACTGGCGTGTGTGACATGCGTAAAACTTGTTTACAGACAAAAAAAAGTATCAGATGGATGAAAGGAAAGTGAAAGAATGTGAAGAAGATAGATAGATGGATAGCTAGATAGCTAGCTAGATAGATAGATAGATAGATATGTACTTGTGTATTTCTAGTTCTATTATAGTATAACTTTACTCTTCACCCAAGGATGGCATTGACGTTTTTGGAGTGCAAAAAAAAAATACAAATAGATCACTAATGATAAGATGAAAACAATAAGATAAAATGTGATTGTTTCAATAACCATTCAGACTTTCGAGAAATCCTGGCTATTTTCTACAATCCTTTTTAAATCACAATGATAATGATGATAAATTCAACAACCATGTTCATAGTTGTAAATGCTTTCCAATTGATTTTTCGATTTATATTCGAATCAAACCAGCTAAAATATCGATTAACCTAGCATTTCACTTCGAAGATCGATTGCCACAGGCTAGTTTTATTTTCAGTGCATTGCAAGTGATAAATGAAAATTAAATTACTTCAGAGTCGTACTAGAAGATGTTATCAGTTATTAAACAAGTTACCTTGTTTATGGTTGGAAGGGTAAGATTTACTTATCATCGATTTCGGTGCTGTGCTGGTGACAGGTGATATTTGGCCAAGATATTGACTGGACCCAGGTGAAGTCAGGTAAATATCAAACATGTCAATAGTGCAGGCGCTGAAGACCCACTGCTAATATTAATCATTTGTCATTATCATCACCAACCATCGTAAGTTTACTGCTGGACAAAACCCTTTCGATTCTCCTTCCATGACAACTTTGATTGGGCTAACATATGTCATGTCTTATCACTATGTGTCCTATAGTCTAGCTTGTGGTCCATTCTTTTTATCTCATCCATACATCCTAGTTAACCTTTTGTTGCATCTGTTACCCTTCCTTCTTGCTAAGTATCTAGTCAATCTCCATTTTTTGTCGTTCAATCACTTGTATGATATCCCTCATTCTGGCCTACCGTCAGATCCATGTTGATCTTTTTCTAATTCTCTGAGTTTTTCAGTATTATTCTTCCCATCATTCGTTTTGCAATTCAGAGTTTGTTTCTAAGTGCTAAAGAGTCAAAGATATTTGCAATGAGAAAAGCTGAGGGAAAAAAATTCCTACTACTTTTGCTATTCATCCATTTTTATCATTATACCCCTTCATGCATTTTTCATCACTTTGTGTTGATGTTATAAGCTCATCTTATAGACCTATATTACTATATTGCTTTCGATCCTCATCGAGTACCCTACATTTGTGGTTTATGCCAGAGCAAATTAATTCTAGTTGGCACATACATATTTTTTGATTTTCTTCTCCGATTATACCAAAGGATGGTTTCTGCCCTCAAATTTGTACTCTCTCTCTCTCCCTCTCTCTCTCTCTCTCTTTCCTCCCTCAGTTTTTTCTGTTATTCTTTCGCTCTCACCTTTTATCTTTTTATTTCCTTTTTTTCACCCTCTCTTCTTTTCTTCTGCACTCTCCATTTCTCTCTCCTTTGTCTCTCTTTCTTTCTTAATTTATTTCCTTTTCCCTTTTCTCTTTCTTATTTTCAGTTACTTTCTCTACCCTTTTTTTGCTCCCTTTTCTCTTTCATTCTCTACATTCCTTTCTATTTCGCTCTCAATCCCTTCCTCTTTCTCTCTGTCTTATTCTCTCTCTCTCTCTCTCTCTCTCTCTCTCTCTCTCTCTCTCTCTCTGTCTTCACCTTATTGTAATAAAGCAATTATTGCTCCCCATGTTTTACGACTACAGATTTTGACACTCCATTGACGTATATGAAATGCATTCAAATTCTAGTACCAATGATCATTTTTACACTTGTAATATTTCACTTCATCCATTTTGTATCCGTGGATAATCAAAGTATCAAAGGAGGGCAGTGGATAGAATTGTTGGAATATAAATTAAAATACTTTTGTACTAATTCGGAATAAAAGCTGAGATGATCACAGGTTTTTTTGGAGATGAAATCTCTGAATTATGAAAATGATTTGGCTTTACACGACGTTGTCATCTGTATGAAGTTGGCTTTGCAGCGTTCTCATTTATTACCTTCAAGAGAAACTGTTTTCATCTCGCATATTACATTTACGGCACTTATATTTGGCAACACAGGCAAGAACTTTCAGAATGCTTGGTCGGTTCCAAATAAATAATAAAGTTTCAAAGTTTTCCATTCTTGTTGATCGTGTAGTAACGAGTGACGTCAAGATAGGAAAATTCAGCCGCCTATTTACTGCTTCCAAGTATGTATCAGATTTTTCCTTCGTTTGAAAGTTCATGATAACCATCTTTTGTCTTTGAATCCATAATCGGACAACAATTAATTCAAGTATCGGCTCTGAATTCAGTGTATGAAGTAATGTCCGTGCATAGGCGTACATAACATGAATGTTTTCAATAATTGTTCAATTTTGTAACAATTAAACAATACCTCTATCAAAAAAAATTGGGAAAATTCCATGTTATTATGTTTGTTAGTAGAAAAAAGACAATGAAATTCTGTGAGTGGAAATTTTATCAAAGCTGAAATTCAGATTTGAGAGTTAATTGCTAAATAAGTAGAACACTGAGGATCAAAGAAAGAGAAAGGAGTAAATTTGTTGTAAAATGTGTGAATGGGAGTTGCGTATTCCGAATATCGAAGAATTCCGAATAAGAAAAAAAGCTGAAAATAGAGAAATAGAAAGATGATATAAAAGAAGAAAAAGAGGAAAGAATTAAAAGTATTGACGAATAGAGCAGGCGAATAGATTTAAGAAAGAGAAGGTTTACAACTTTGGAAGGGAGAATTCCAATGAGTGAAGCAGAATGGACAGCAAAACTGTCCATTCATTAATTTGATTATTGTTGCTCACAGCCCGGACAATCAGAAGTGTCAATGGAGTAGGGCAGGAGGGATTCTGCATGAATTATTGTATGTAGAGTAGAGATTTGTCTCCTGCCAGGAGGATTAACAAGGTCGCCAAGAATGCCCCTTATATGATCTCTTGCTGCTTACAGCACCTGGCATTCCCATACCGTCACCTCTGTATGTTCTGAATAGGCTAAATGTTGCTTAATTCAACGATCATTCGAGAACCGGTGTATCCAAGGCGATTTGGCCCTAACAGCAAAATCGAGAGTTAGAAAAGTGGAAAGAAAATATAATTGTGCAAAGTTGCGCTTTTAAAAGCAGATGTTTGATCGAGTGCATTAGGGAAATACTGAAAAAGGGTCTAGGAAGAATGACAAAGAGGATTATGGAGGGAGAGGGGGCTATGGAGGAGGAGGAGGAAGGGAGAAAGAGCGAATGAAACTGATATGTTTTGGTCATCATGAAGAGCCAAGCACCAAAAGATACTGCGTTTTATAAAGACCACATTTGGTCAATAAATGGAACAAAAGAGAAAGTGTGTTCATGTTGATGCATGATAGAGGGGGAGAACAAACATGGGGATGAAGCTTGAACAGAAAGAGGGTAGGAATTAGATTTAGGTCAGGATGGCCTAGACAAAACGTTTATCATTCTTGTTTTTGTCTTTGTTTCTTTATGATTTATCAATACTTCCAGCAGGTAAGCATCATTTTTGGAATACTACTTAGTTTTCTTTTTATGAATGCTTATTTTGTTTTTTTCCGCTCTGGGATAAAGGTCATTCAAATTCTGTTAATTGGTCACCGAATTATCCTCATAGTTTTGGTTTTTGCTTTTTGGTTTTTTGTTTTCTTTAGCTTTCGAATGAAAATTAAAAGCTTGATTTCTGATCAAAGGAAGACAAAAAACTGATAGCAAACATTTCACTTTCTCTAATACAGTAATGCAGTTATGTTAAAATCATTTTGATGATCGATTATACTAAAGGATACTAATCATTTTAATGACTTCCTATAAGTATTTTCAACGTGCTAACACAAAAATATGAACAGTTCCAAGATGCAATTGAAAAAAATACGTTGTCGATTTAACCTGTTTTTGTTGCTTTTACTTTTACACATTTTATGTCGAAACACTTGTATAACTTCCAATAATGGTAACATGAAATCATGTGAAAACTTGTTAAAAAATTTAATAATGCTTGATAGTAATCAACATAATAAATCTATATATAAAGGAAACAAACTATCAAAAAATTTCGTGCTTTTTCTGGTTTGATAACTTAAATATCTTACTGCGTATAATAATGAGGCATTACTGGTTGGCAATTTCTGTTACAGATAAAATACCTAAGATGGGATGTTATGTGAAATCAATCTCTGGCAATTTAACATCACTGACTTGACATATATATATATATATATATATATATATATATATATATATATATATATATATATATATATATATATATATATATATATTGTGTTTATGTTAGAATTGCTCAATAACTTCGAGAAATGAAGGGAGTATAAATATATATACGGTTACATCGAATCATATAGAAACATTTTTTTGAATGATTTACCATCATTACTTGGTGAAAGTATCACTTAGCCAAGACGACGTAAATTAAACCAACAACTAAAGAATATGGGGCAGCTACAAGAATCGAACGTTTGACCTAAAGGGTAGCAGCTTCAACGTAGCGTTGCTCTTACCATTGAGCTAAAGATTCACCGGTAATGCAGAGGCGCCGATAACCGTTTCTGCACCAAATTCTCACTAAGTTTACTCTATATCTGCTCGATTCGTTTCTTTCAAAACAACAGTCATATTATTAAGAAGTGGATATATGATCCGACGGGATGATTATGAATTGCGTTTTTACCAAATAGAGACTCTTATTTGAAGTGATCTCCCGTAATTACACACTTATTATTACTCGGCCAAAATATCGTATATAAGATAATCAATTAAGATATAAAGGCTGCTGTAGGAATTGAACCTGCGACCAATACGTATATATATATAAATATGTATATATAGTTTTGTTTGTATGTTCATAAATAATACAAATAGAAGGAAAACACTGACCACTGATCAAGATATACATCCATGTGAACGTGGTAGAATTCAAAGATATGTCCTCATCAGCAGTAGAACTGCTGTCAAATGATAAAACATTTTCGGTTTGCAAGTAAATGGATTTAAATCTTTATAATAAAGGTCAGATTAAGTGATATCAAATTTTGAATTTATACCTGAACACGGTTGAACACGTGTGAAGATTGTCAGTTTTTTGAGAAATATTAAGTTTTTTTCCATAATGAACAGTAAACACCGTAATTAGTATATTTTTGGCCGTTGGATGGGGTTAATTTGTGTATTTGTCTAATATTTAATATTCATTTACTGCAAAATTACTACTAAAAGCTATCAATGCTAAATGAGGGGTCGTGAAAACATTTGTCTCGTCGGTTGTGAATTTAAAAAGTTTGAAATGCCTCGCTGTAAACATTCATTATCTATTATTGACTACTATTTATCTCCATCTTAGTTTTTAGTAGATTTTTATTCTAGAAATGTGCACTATTTATGAATGCGCTCGATGATTTTCCATGGAATTCTATGCAGAGGTATATGGGAGAACTTTTGAGAAATTTTGGAGTGGATTTGAATCGCCTATTTCTTAATTAATGTCCAAAATGCTTAATATCGCCAACATTTTCAAATAGGGTGTCGATGTCTGCTGGACTAATTCTCTGATCATTCGCAAAAATTAATTGTATAACGCTTCATCATCCTGTCCGTCTAATGTTATTATTTGAATTTTTCAAATGCGATTATTTTTCATCAAATTTCCTTTTTTTTTTCTCCGTTTTCAAACTCTAAATGGGAAGAGAATTTGACGAAACGGCAGTCAGCGAAAAGCCAACATCACCTTATCAAAAAGGTTTCCTCCCATATGACGTTCAACAAAACGACCGGACAGGATAATATCCATAAGATATTCATATCTATTCTATTATTTTGTTGTTTCGCAAAATGAAGATTGGAATAACAAAGAGAAAGGAGACAAGAAAGGATTGTGTTTCAACGATTGAATTAAAAAGAAAATTAGAGAATGAATGAAGAAGTAATATGAGAAAGAAAGTTAAAAAGAAAGGAAGATGGAGTTGTTACGAAGGGGCAACTTAAAGACTACGATAGAAATATTAAAAACTATGACTATCTCGGTAAAGATATTTGAGTGATTGAGACACTACAAATCAAAGAAACACTGGGATAAAGTAAAAACAAAAAGAGAGATAAAGTTTCAAAAGAGGAAGGAAAGTATGATAATTCAGCAAGTCAAGTGAAAATATCAATTTGTGTGAGAGATATAAAAAGATAAAATGGGAATGATATGTAAGCAAACCGAAGGGAAAAATTGATATTGATTGAAATATGGAATCTTAAAAAGAAAAAGAACGAAAAGAGAAAATAATTGCAAAAGACAATAAGCAAAAGATTTTTTTAAATCAGAGAGAGAGAGAGAGAGAGAGAGAAAGAGAGAGAGAGAGAGAGAGAGAGGGAGAGAAGTGATACATCAAAAAGAAGAGAGTAAGGTGGATAAAGAAAAAAGAAAATGGTGGAACCCTAAGAGAAAATCCAGGAAAGATAAACAAATAAAAACGAGAAGAGCATCGGAAAAAGAAAGCAACAAATATTGAGAGAGTAAGGATTTTGCTGAGTAAAAAGACAGGATCCATTAGAGGAGTGCAAACAAAGAAAAGTAATCGAAAAATGTGAGAAGAAGGGAAGAAAAATATATTAATGCATCAGTCACGCAACTGGCGACTTTTATTGGGTGTCGGAGGAGATGCAATGTTTGTTAGGAAAACAGCAGGACGCCATCAATTCACGCCACAAATCGAACAATAATAACTGAGGTCAGTTGTTTCAACTGGTTGTCCTATAAACATGCATTCATAGATGTGGAAAACACAGACGCCCACACAAAGACACAGAAGCAAGGGTAGGTGATTCTGCGTGTATTTAAATTGCAATAAATATCTGCTTGTTTATTTCACACATACTGACATACACACATTGGCATGTATGGTCATGAACTGATGTTTAAAACTTTGTGTGAATGTACGTGCACACCTGTGTGCATACATGACGTATGAACCATTCTCAAATTGTTTGTTACAGAGTCCATAGAATATATATCAACGTTTATCATCGAATAACATTTTAAGACTCAAGAAAAATTATATTTCGCATTCAAGATCATAAGTCCGATATAGTTTTAATGCTAGGATTGATTACGTCGTGTGTACTTACTTTCATGTATGAGGTAGAAGCAAGGAGAGAAAATAGCTCGTCAGAAATTGAGATGTGTTTTCAAGAAAAATGCCCATATCATCTGTATTAACAAGTCATCAATAATAACAAGAAGTTTCATTGGAGATAGAATCCTTGATTTGAAAAAAAAAACTTTCGAATGAAATTTGGTCATATACATCATAAACAGTTTTATAATGTAAACAAGTATATCAGTCATTTTTAACACCTTCATTACATTTAAATAATTTGATTTGCATTAAACACATCATGCAATGGAAAATCTGATGATGTATATGAAGTCGTCTAAATCATGACTCTCAGAGAAAATCTTGAGACAAACTTAGGCTAGTGCACAGAACTCGTCTAAAAGCATCAAAATCAATATCAGTGTTCAATCAATCAAAGTTATTATTCTATCCCTTAATTAAAACTCCCTTCGAAGCTCGTTACATTCTTCAAAATATTAAAACTAAATTTTTGGACTTGATTTACAGTAAAATCAGTTTTGATAACAGTTAAGTAAAATTGTCATCTTCACGTTTACTTATAATTAACATGATACTTCCTTGGCACCATTGATATATTAAAGGTCAGTATTAAAAAGAATTTCCTCAATGCCACCAGATATAAAATTCCAAATACCGCTCATCTCACTAGCTCTCTTCTTTGCCACTTCTCTTTTACTTTTTAGGGTCACTCCTACCACAATCTAATCACAGACGTATGAAAATGAAATTCGATAATCAACTAAAATCTTAAATGCTATCATCTGGTCAAAAGAGTCAGTAGGCATTTCAAATCGAGGTTTAAAGAATTGCTCAATTCCAAATCGATGAGATGAAGATCAGCTTGTTCGCTGTTCATGATTAGTTGATTTGTTTGTTTGTTTGTTTTATTTTTTTTACTGCAAAATCGAATAATTCCTCTGGACACTTTTGTATACACAATTTGTAAAAGTGCAGAGACAGTCAAAGCAATTTCTGATGGTATATCAAGAGATCATCATTATTTATTTTGTGATTTTGTTACAACGGCACACCAAGGACAAAAAGCCCGTATAATCTGATGTCTTAGTACTCTCCTAACTGATGATCGGCGTGTGAGTTTTTTCTGTGCCACAGCTTCCTTTGTTTCATATAGTTTGCTATCTTAGGTTTATTCATCACAGTAGATAATTCCTAAATACGGTTACTTCGGATCAGGCAGTATTCATACGGTGATTAAGTAACTCACTTTTTGTGGTTTATAACACTAGCATTCTGACCACTGCACTGAGGTAGACGCTCCAGGATTTGTCATTATATACTCATAGGTCTTATATTTAGTTATTAATTGCCTCGCTGGTGATTATCTAAACGTGTGAATCGTTTTAAAAATGTGAGATTGACCAACGGAAAAGAACCTAAAACAAAATAATATCTGTAGTTTGTAGCCGAATATCAACTCCACCTTATGTTGACCAGTTAAATACTGTTTACCTCCTAAATAACGATAATGAAATGACTAGAGAAACTTAACATATCCCATCATGTGTGACGCATTTCAATTACAGTCCTTAGTCCTTAACTCCACAAAGTATACACACACACACAATATTTGCAGTAATTTTGCTAAGGTCGATGCGTTTTGGAAAAAAAATTCAGATCTTAGCCAACCAGTATTTGGGGACAAAGTAGATTCGAAAAATGTTTATTAAATTGCAAAAAGTCAAATAGGAATACTCTGCCTGGTCAACAGTATCTGATTCTTTAGTCATGATATCTGAAGCCCAAATGCCACATAGGCCAGGGGAAAGTCAACAAATTATATCAGCCGAAATGTTATGCTAAAAGCAACAAAAATTAAGATAAGTAGGAACATATTTGGAATGCATATGGCTTCTACTTGAGTCATTACTAGCATTTCCACTTAGGCATTCTCCATTTTTTCGCTTTTTCTGGTATTCGTTGTCGACTCTTTCCTCGGCAAAATTGTCTCCTGCATGAAACCACCCGGTATTTTCCTCTCTCCCCTTCCCTTCTTTTCTCTCTCACTTTCTTTTCAAAGCATATTAATTTCTCCTCCGATGTTCTTTTTTATCTCTCTTTGCCGATTTTTCTATCTCTTTTTCCAAACAATCCAGCCCTTTCTTTTTATCTAAATGTGTGAGTGTATGTTTGTGTGTGTGTCTGTACCTTCCCATTTGATTATTTGTTGGCGCACAACTACTGATATAACCAGGATCTCGTCTTGAAATGGTGCATTCATAAATGAGCTGACACACCGATAATATCTACCAATATTAATTGGTTGCGTGTTGATATAAGTATGAATACATTCTCATATACATACACAATCACACACACACTCACACACACACACTCACACACACACACTCACACACGCATGCACACACACACACATATATATATGTATATTCCAACAGAAATCAGTTTGACTACGTATGTGCATATATAAAATGTTATGCTTACATATACAAGCTCCCTAATTCCTTTCTTTTATTCCTTAGTGAAAAGAAAAAGAACTTGATTCATTCCTTCTATACGTTGCTTTCGCAGCGCTCGGTATGGAAGTGAGGGGTAAGATATGACGCGTTGAAGTCATGTTCATGAAAGAAATACATGGTTTATCATGCAAAAATCGAACGATCGGTTGGTCAGTCGGCCAGGAATAAGTCCAAACATAGAAATAAAGGAAACTGGTGAATGGTAAGACAAAGGTCACAAAATTGACATCATTATTACTCATGTGGTTTTCTCAGTTGAGAGTGTAGCGGATGATTAACGCGATGGTAATGATTTTTGGCGACGAATGTGAGCAGTGCTTGGTATAGATTGTTCAGTTGTGAAGGTAAAATAGAAAGAAAGTGAAAAATCAATAGCAAAAAGGACGAATATGTGAGGCAAAGAATGGGAATAATGAGGAAGCTACAATGGAAAGATGATAACTAATGAAGAACACGGAGTTCCGTGGAGGGAAAGAAAAAAATGGAAGAATTGGACCGATGGAGGATCTGTCACTTAAGAAAAAACAGGTGCGAGGTTTGTGAGTGGTTAAGGACATAAAGGATGGACTCAACTTGCTAAGTTCAAAGACTGGTTCGGTCAGTTTGCGTTAAGTACGCACTGATACCCTTGGGAAGGGCATAAACCCCTCTCTACCCATACTACCGTGTAAAGCGACATATTTTTGTACATGTCTATTCCACATATCACAATCTTATATGTGGAGCCGAAGCAGGGGATGGCTGATGCCGTAGTCAGTGTAGGGGAACTTATGATCCTCTTGACTAAAGAAATGTAAAGATTTGGGGAGAGAAGTTGCAGACTGAAACCATGATGACGGAATGAATTAGAGAGAAAGAAAAAAAAGAAAAATTAAAAGAAGGAATAGAGAAGACCAAGAAAGAGAAAGAAATTGAACAGAATGCTTGGGTAAAAGAAGTGACCAAAGGGAAAAACCGAAAATGAAAAAGATCAAAGACGATTCGAAGATACCAGGAAACGGATTGCTGAGAATAAAACTCGCTTGGATAAAAAAAGTTTCATGGAAAAACACAAAAAAGTAGAAGAAACAAAGCAAACAAGAAATCGGGTTGGAATCAAAACATAAAAGATTCTGTTTAACGTGCTGGGGGGAGATGAGAGAAGGGATGAGACAAATCTAAAAGAATCTTGGGGAAAAAATTAGATAGAAAGAGAGTGAGAAAGAGAGAAAGATTTCTTTAAAAAGACAGAGAGCAAACATTTATTCATTCCTTGCTTGCTTAAAGTACCTGATATTTCCAAACGATCACCTCTTTTGATACTGACCAGGCTCAATGTTGCTCAACTTTGCTGATCCCACACAATTTGGCAATGACAACATTCTAAAAATAAGACAGAAAAACGAGAGAAAAACAACCAGACGAAAAGTAGTGAGAATAAAAGTGAAAATTGATAAACACAAAAAGGGACACTCACAAATGAGAAATTGCGATCAAGATCTTCTTATTGTAGTTTCTGTTTTAAGGTTGAAGCTTTTCAATAAAATTTCCACAAATTAAATAATTTTCACGGCCAAATGCACACGATTAGTAGGCCCTGTTGTGTTGTACTTTACTCATGTAAGCAGAAGGCTGGAGATGTATTTTTGTCTATTCTACGATATCAAGATCGACAATATATTCCAATATATAAAATCTACCGGCTATTTTCTGTACTTGCATGTCCTTGATAGTGAAGAGAGCGGACCAAACCAGGTGGAATGGAGTGTGATAAATCTACATGCGACTACGCTGTCTTTATTGCTTTCTAAACTCAGCCTAGTCATTTGCTGTATAAGTCAAAGGTTGCAACTAAAAAGCGCTAACGCGTAAGATTTCAGCATTGTTTGTTATCTTTTTTTCCTTTTGTTATTTCCAAAGTATATGAAATGAGCTGTTGAGAATTGGCCTATGTTGATATATTTGCACAGGTATACAAAGTGTTTCAAAAGAGATGTGTCTTTTTGACTGTTCCAACTTTATTTAATTAAAATCTAAAATCTATATTTATTGACATGAATTACAAAAGAACCACAAAAATATGCTAATCACACATAGATCTTAAATAGATTAAAGTGATCTCCTTTAACTTGGATGCATGTTCGTATTTGTTTCATTACATAACCATTTCAGTGTATTGGGAAACGAAATAACTGGCACTCGAGGGAACTGAAGTTCGAATAAGGGTAACATATGATGCAATCATTTCTGTTGCTTAAAAGGTGTTGCCTCTGAGTACAGTGTTAGCATGTGACTAATATTGTAGCATAAAATGTATGACTTCTTATCCCTTGGGGTTGCGTTCTTCATGAAACATCATGTACACATGCATTACGTAAAACATGCCAATATGCACACTCATGCACACACCTCTACACACACACACATACACATACCCGTTCTAAATAGATTATTGCAACCCCAGTTGGATTATCAGTCATACCTCCCTTTTATGGTCAAAATAGTTTTACTTTTACCACTAGCCACGAGTGAATTCACAAGGAGACAAATATATGTAAGGGCAAACTGCTCCTGCTTTTTAGCGTTGAAAACTAAGGGCAAAGTTCTGACTAAACATAAAAATACAATTCAAGGTTAACACACACTTCATATTCCGTCCAAAGTTATCTCATAACTGATATCAACTTTGGACTAGTACTTAAAGAAAGTCATCAGATTTTTGTGCAAAGAAGATATACTTTTATACTGTTTGTGTAGTTTTATTTTGCAGACAATCATTCTTGCTCTCGCAAGAAACTACAGAAGCTGAACAAATTTCTATTTACTGCTTAGTGGGAGCAACCAGTGAAAGGATAGAATGAATTTAAGTGAAATATGGTCGACCATTGAGGAATACTAGGTGTTACAGACATAACAAATCTTCGATGGGTCTTGCAAGCCGAAAATGGATCTTACTAACAATTGGCCGTGTGTACCTAAGCATGCAACACTCTCAATCAGCCTATGTGGAGAACGATGATGCATACAAACACAATGGACAGCAAGATTTTCAACCAACCCCCACAGAGGCATACTGTAAGGCAGACGTAAAACGGATGCCAGCTCAACCTCAGTCGTTGTCAGAATGAAGTGAAACCTCTCAAGAAATATCATCTTTAACTCAGATTACATCATTTGATGAACGAGCAAAGTCTTGCAAGTTAGGAGAATTTCCGCTCCCGTTCAGCTTGTCACAAGTGGTAAAAGTGTTGCCATCAGACAGTTGTGCAATCCCTTTCCCTTAATATAATGCTGGTCGACAGCAACCAATAGGAGGAAGAGAAAAGGAGAAAAATATCAATGCTACTTGACACTCCACTGAATTGATTTTCACACGTGCAACTGTGCCGAGGTTTTGTCAACAGATAAATACTGTATGGATTTTGATACTCCTAATTCATCTATCTTCTTATATAATGTCTTCAATTCCTGTGAGATACTATCATATCTTATGCCCATTTTTTTACTATGTGAAGAGAGTATCAATGATATGCATTCATTAAATGTCTACCTCTGTGTGTACGCACCATCTCACCTAATGATACCGATATGGGATCAGCAGCAAAAATTCTGAGCACGTTATAGAACTTTCAAGATTGTGTCAAAGAAATAGAATTGCCAAAATTGGAACTTACTTCAGCTTCAATTTTTTGAACCAAACAACAATCAGAAAAGTATTCGAGGATGACTGAAAAAAGAGGAATACGTAGGAATTATGATAAAATCATTAGAGATAGGAGATGTGTAAAAAAAACCCCCAAAACACTTCGCAATATTCAATTTTAACTTTATTAAACAACTTTTCACCTCAAGATATGTATTAACAACGGATTTATCTTGGCTTGTCACGATATTTTTTCACGTGTAGCCGACAAATTTTACAGAAACTATCCAGATTTTTTTAAAATATCGGTTACGATTTATTTTGAAATTTTCAAAAAAAAACCTCGATGAAGATACGCTTGGAACAGCAACAAAAGCCGTTGTGATTGAAGGCAATGTCTCTCTGTACTTTCAATTCTTCAAGCATCAATTACCACCATAAATTGCTCAGAAGCCCGCTGAACCTGTCAGTATTAAATGAAGAATCCCTCAAACTTTCCACAATAGCTCTTCCCCTTCTGCTGCAGATCGCCTTGCTACAGGAATCCGTTCAGAGCAACGGAACAAGGCTCTGCAAAGTTTATCTTTAAATATCAAATTTCCATAACCTCAGGCAAGACAGTTGGAGCAATATTAATAGGGGATCGTAGTTTATTTTCCCGTGTTTTTCATGCAAATGTTGGTCTTTAATGTTACATTCCTGCAAGAATCTGGTATTGAATGCTTTGTGGAATTTAGAGCTCGAGTGAGTTGGCTGCGTTTTAGTAGAATTAGAAAATTCTCTCTATCTTTATCAATAAGTTTATCAGTTATTCATGTACTCGACTAAATCAATGATAAGACTAATCTGGGGTTAACACATATGGGAATGCAGCCATTGGATTATTTCTGAAATTCCCTAAAATGGCCATTGATATGTGTCGTGGTGGTTAGACAGTCAAAATTAAACTCGGGCTTCTTTTGTGGTTGTGAGTTCTTGCTTTATTCGGAATGTTGTTGAGAGATCGGACTAGCGAGAAGTTCTCCTTATTTCAAATCGAGTTCTGCATAGATATTTCGGATAGACGGGGCCAAGTGGATTATCTTTATTTTATTCTCACCAGTCGCTTTATATACATTATATTTATATACATTTATACGTATTCCAATCGTGTACTTATCATATTTCTGGATGGCGTCTTTCGCCTTCATTCGACCACACGTAAAACTCTTTGGAATTATACTGTTATGACGGTCTGTGGTCAAGCTACATTATTGAATCTATAACTAAGTATATATCTACAGAAATATATTATTCATGTCTTCCTTATTGAGTCACTGTTATAATAGACGTCTACCGATACCTATCTAAAAACAGAGAAACCATCCAGCATATTATGACGACAACCTCTATCGTACTGAATACAAATTCCCAAGAGGGAAGGTAAGAATACCCGACCTTTAAGACAAATCCTGTTGCTGTCCAGACCATAATACGACAAAGCAAATAATTTAATCCAAGGACGTGGATATGCATATATACACATGTGCGTGTGCTTGCATTGTACTTTCTAACAAGATCGAGCAGCATTCATTTAAGAACATAATAATTATCCATTTACAAAATTAAATAATTTTCCTTTTATAGTCTTTATAGACCAATTTTAGTATTACATGGAAACCAACATACATTTTTGCTATGGTTTGTCAATCAAATATAACTATATCTTTGATATCTACTATGATAGATGATGTTGGTTTTTGAGGTTCAGCACTTAAAGGAAATTTCATAAAAGAAATTTATTGTATTTTCATCTGACTGAAATGTTCGTGGTGCATTGAAGGAGATCGAGATATTTTTTTAACGAAGACAAGCAAGCATCTTCTTCAGCGGAAATATTTGTGACGTCTAAAATATGTGAGTGCTTCGGTTTTTCGAATCAGCAAACACGTTGATTTGATGCATCAGTTGCTTAAATCATCCGCCTTCGTGAATTGATACTCTTCAAAACAAGATGGCTGTGTTAGGCAAATTTGTTAGGCAAAAGATGCAGACGAGAAGGAGCATATGAATGGTGTTTCTGATGCTACTAGCAGCGGGGTTTTTCTTTATTTCTAGTAAAAGAGAGAGACAGAAGAGCAAATATAGCAATTAGGACCCATGTTACCCGATTAGAAAACGGTTGTTTTTTTTTATCACTAGATCGTTAGAGAAGATAGATCCCCGACTAAACTCGGCCAAAATACACATTTTTTTAAAAATTTATTTTAGGTTTTTGCCATCCCATAAATTTGGCCCCTATAGCAAATGCAGTGTTATGGTGACTGGGGAAGAATGTGAACAATGACTGAGTTGTTTTGGTGAAAAAACAATGCCGTACACGTTGGAAGCAGAATAAATTCGTAAAGAGTGAAAATGCATATGACCCACCTTTACACGTGGATCGTTCATTGGTACTTCAGGTCTGTGATCATAGAGGAAAAACAATCAGTATTAGTTTTTAAATGCGGTAAGTGCGACACGTAACATGAATCCAACTTGACTGAATATGCAGCAAAAATAACATTTCTCAGATTAAATGGACAATAGTATTTTGATTAACCGGACAATAGTATTTTGATTGATTGGACAATAGCATTTTGATTAAACGAACAATAGCATTTTTATTAATTAGACAATAGCATATTGATTGATTGAACAATAGCATTCTTGTTGAAGTTTTTGAGTCAAAACAGTGAACAAGTGTGCGTTTTCTACATCCTTTCAGGTTTTTTTATTGCAAATGATGATACACAGAATCCTTTCAGCATTTGCCACAAATCCATTGCAAATGCGAATAAAAATCCAGATGAATCGATCCCAACTTCACTTTGGTAATCAATTATTGATTATAAAAAAGAGAAGTTTTCACAGTGACCTTCACCCTCTTTATTTTTGGAGATGAAGATGCAAAATACATAACTGCAAACAGATTCTATTTTATGTTCATTTCTGATTACCCCACGTGGTGCCCTAGGTGCTGCTTTTTTAACGAGTACAATGTGTCATTTCGTGGAAAATGCATCCGCCAGTTCATCCAATCTACTTCGTTGTCTCGACGTGATGATTAGCAATCTAGTCTCGCTGACCATTGTTAGTGAGTAATGGGTAGGATTCTCAGTGGGGCCTCATGCTTATGGTGCAATACCATAAGTATCAATAACTACGTCCTACCTACCCTGAGCCATTTGTTACTCATTATGTACACAATAGAATTGAATGTCAGTGCACTCTCTCTCTCTCTCTCTCTCTCTCTCTCTCTTTCTCTCTCTCTCTCTCTCTCTCTCTCTCTCTCTCTCTCTCTCTCTCTCTTCTGGTACCCTTCCAGTCACCCTCATTCTCCTCCTTCTCTCTCTCTTCTGCAATCATAACCGTGATTTGATATATTAGGCATTGATCTTGTTTTAATGTATTGATTTTCCTTCTCTACATCAATAATCAAAATAAATGAAAAACACCACGTTACCAAAGTAATCTATTCTCACGAGGCCTTGGAATTTTTTTCTACTCATTCATTCACTTTCAGTATAAACTGGAACAGATTTAATTCAATTAAAATTCATTGATCCTTTTGAAAACAAATAAAAGTTATTTCAAACCATGCCCAGGGTTTTGAATTCACTTTATTAGACTATCCCGCCCTAACAGGCGGTTTAAATTGCCGTCCGAAAAAGAAATATAAAAATCAACGGACATCAGATAGCGTTTAATTTAATTTAATATTGATTTAATACCACTTTTACTTTACACTATAAGTCAAAGGGTGCCAAATGTTGGTAGAGGTCGGGCTAATGTAAAAAGAGGGGGTCGGGCTGACGTAAAAAAAATCCACCCTTCTTCAATTTCGGCGCCAGAAAATGAAAATAAACACCCATTCTCGATTTAGATCACTAAAATGGAGAATGATTTTCCCTCTAGAGTTTTGTTTCCCAAAATTGAAAAGAAACTTCCCTCTGATTTCTATCCCTAGAAGTGAATGAAAAAATTTTTTCTTTGATTTTGATTCCTGAAAGTGATATAAATACGACATACATTTGCTTGGACGCCCAGCCATACACAACACTTTTCAAATACAATGATATATAGATTGCAATACGTATTTGTATACAACCTTTTTACTCACAAACTTGTTCAATAATAGACGCTCTCTCACACGCACACACATACTCTTGCACATTAAAAAAATTATCTCTATGCAAATAAACATTCAATCACCAACATCCAGCTTAACTAACGTACACTTCTACATAATCATACGCACATGAACCCAACAAACCTTTACTCATACTCCTACACACTCACACACACACACACATTCAGACACATTCCTGCACACATAGAATTACCATGATGTTCATAACTAGCACACACAAGCTTCAAGAAGAATCACATACACACACGACCTAACACATGCACAAATGCATAGATTCAAACTACTTCTACACACTTCTAGCTGTGACGCACTCGCACGTACATCTGAATATAGCCTGCATAGTCTCATCCACATTCAGCAATGTTCCCTAATTACCCTTTTCTTTCTGCTCTCCTTAACCTTGACACATACCAATGGGATTTTTCTACGACAAAATATCAATAACAATCTCTTCTTCCCTGCCCTCATATTTTTTGGATTTATACCATCATTTAACAATTCTTGGTCTGATGAAGCCAGTTTATGTCGAAAATTTCATCACAAATATGAATAAACAATAATATATTCGTATTTACAACTGGTTTCAGCTTATCTTTCAACGTATATATATATATATATATATATATATATATATATATATATATATATACATAGAGAGAGAGAGAGAGAGAGAGATAGATAGGTAGCTTGGACATATACTTAGAGTTATTCCTAACATCGTTTTCCAATTATTATCTGTGTAAAAGCTATTTGTGTATCTATTCACAATGTTTTTTCTTCTATATTTAACAGTGGTGAAACGTGAAAGTGCGTAGACAAGCTGGTAAGCATTCAGAAACATTATAATAATCCCTGCATAAAACTATGTATGATTAAAATAGGAACTAATGAAATTATTCATTTGGCTCTATCCCTGTACCATATCGGTAATACTCTTAACTAAAATTCATATCGGGAAGAGCAAACTCAGTTCCCAAACTAGATATATTTAGTTCTTGTATATTCTCTTTACAAGATAGAAACATCATATGAGGAAACACACGTATTGGATGCTGCAAGTAAGAATATGGTTCATTGAAACATAAAAAGGATGAATTCATTGAAATTCAACTCAAACTATCAGGCAAGTATGGATTGACGGATGAGCACAATTTTATACTACCTTATCTGCATACTGTGTTGGAAACTAACTGAAGAATATACTTGAAACAATAAGATTGATTTGGATTTCAAGTCTGAAAATAGAAATCGTATTCGTTAAAAGGCGGGTGTGCTATTTGTGGAAAGATAGTCTAATTAAAGGGAAGGAGGAATCGTTCGATACTCCAAATGTCTGCCTTTTGAGAAGAGAACGACTTTCGTACAGAATCATATGATAGCAAGGTCACTTGGTGAAGCTTGGTTTAATATATATTTGGGGGAGCCTTACATTTTTCTCTCGTACTCCTAGGTTGTTTCGTAACCATTTAACAAAAGTAAACAAAATGACACACAATCAAGGCTCTTAGACGTGAGAAAAAACCCTTCTCGGTGTTCAGTGTGATTCAAAAAATTCTTTATTACGAATTACTAAAACGTTGGAAACTTTTTTTTCCTGGCCGGTACAATAGTGTTCAAATGGCTAACTTGAATACACAATTCACTTGATAGGTGATGTAAAGAAGTGGAAATACTTTGGAGAAATCCTTTAATGACCGACTAATAATGCTACAAATTCATAGGGATGAAATATTTTCTCAAAATGTCTTGATGCTCTATACTACTATTGTTAATTTCTAGCTTTTTCAAAATTACTTTCCAGCTCCCCATACACCATTTTCTTTCTCTTATATCATTTTCTTTTCATCTTAGTCTTTCTCCCTTTTCTTTTGCAAATCTTTCCCATGTCGGGATAATCTATCTCTCCAATAGCAATGTTTGTTTGAGGACTTTATATCAAACTGAAGGATCTTCCGTGTCTTCAACGCCAAATGAAAATGTCTTTCTCTCAAGTCACGAGTTACCCTTTTATTCTATCGACTAAGAATATTTATATCACATCCTTGATTCTCTGTCAGCCACAGAAAACTATTTCAATTTCAATTCCAAATGATTTGTTCCCCGTCAGCTGATGGTTCGATATCAAAATAGTAAAATCCAGTCCTGCTGTCTTCATGTCGCTTTACATCATGTTCTTCACTTTGTTCTCTTGTTATCGATGGTTCTATTTGTTTCAAGCCAGCATAGCAGATCAAGCAGCGTCCTTTTATAAAAAGGATACATCACTCGCAATTCATGTTTCCTTCCTTCCGCTCACCATCAGCCAATTGCAATATCCGTTTCAAGCATGCAATGAAAAAATATAATGCCAACGGTGAGCACATGGTGAAGTATGAGGTCACAATGCATATTTGCTGAGAACGGATAGCTGTCCCAAAATAGTGATTTCGAATTGTTCAAGATTGAAGAAGAGAAAAATGAAGGTGACCAAAAAAAGCAGAAAAGGCGCTGATAGTGTTTGCAAAGAATATTTAATTGAAAGTTCACCGAATACGTCAGTTAACACTTTTGATGATTAAGCTGTTTCTTTGATCCAAAAAAAGTTTACCAAATTGATCAGACGACAGTTGTAATTGCTATGCTATATTTTTGATCCTGAGAAAGTTTACTAAATACATCTGTTGAAACTTTTGATGATTAGGATGTTTGCTCGATCCAGACAAATTCTACAGAATAAATCAGTTGACACCTTTAATGGCTAGCCTCAGTCTTCAATTATTAGGCTGTTTTTTTTTATCTTATGGGAGGCTACCGAATAAATCAGTTGACAGTTTTAAAGACTAGGCCGTTTCTTTAATCTTGAGAAATTTTACCAAATAAATCATTCTACAGTTTCAATGATTAAGTTGTTTATCCTATCCTGAGAAAGTTTACCAAATGAATCATTTGACAGTTCTCATTACTAGGATGTTTCTCTTGATCCCAAGAATGTTTACAAAATAGATATGTCGAGAGTTTTGATGACAAGGCTGTTTCCTTGATTCCAATAAAGTAAATAAAAAAAATCAATTGACTGTTTTAATGATCAGACTGTTGATTGTGAGAATGTTTACTAAATAAATCTCTTGACAGTTGACAATTGCTGTTTCTTTATCGTAATAAAGTTTATTAAATGAATCAACTGACCTTTTAGCTGTTTCTTTGATCGAAATAAATCCTATCAAATGAATCAATTGATAGTTCTTATAACTGTTTCTGTGATTCTTAAAAATCTTAGCAATTATTAATAAATAAGGGGTTTTTGTTTCGTTTAATGTCTTTCTTCATAGTGGACTAAACCATTCTTTGTGATAATGCTTAGTGAATCTACTGAATGATTGGGGGGAAGGAAGAAGGGAAGAAGGGTTTCTGAAAGTACATTTGCTAAGAAAGAATCACTTTCGACAAACTGAGGTTTTTCTTTGAAATAATTTTTATTGCCAACTTACATATTGAAAATCTCTCCTAGAGGTTTTGGGTGTGTGTCGATAATTTACTAATTAAAGTGATCGATTTGTATTCTTGATTTTCGAGTTGAGGAAATATCATTCTGACGTACTATTTCTCATGACTACTGATCTCATCTTGCTTGTTATAGTCGCACTGTTTTGGTCATCGTGTCTTCCAGTAGGTGCAACAGCCGTTATGACTATATCAATCAATAGGAGGAAGATAGACCGAGTAAATAGGTATCTAATAAACAAGCAAACCTTACCGTAGACTACTTTTAGTACCTGCAACTTATTGTGCCCAACATAGAGCCATTCAAATATTGTCAGCTTCTGATTATCTGAGTAGATTTTCTCAAGAGTTAAAGGTTCGTTAACAACTGTCGTCAATGAAGTACGTGTTATTTATTTGCTGATTTCAGAGTATACAATTCGCACTTCTACTCCCTAAGGTGATACCTTGCACATAATGCATCTTTCAAAAATTAAATGTACGGGTCAAATGAATGCTATCATATAAGCTTGGTCAGCATGAAGCAAAGACAGTGCTGTGTTGAAAGTACCTGAAAATAGATTGGACTATTTGATCAATTTATTGATAATCATTGGCTAAATACTGCAAATGTTTGATCAAATGGGACATTTCACACTACAGCGTTCATTCCTTTCTTTGGAAAAGCCTTTCAATTCCTTAGTTAGTGAGGCAACATCGTTTTCCTACCGATGTCTTTTCGATAAGGAATTAGTGAAGTATTTTCGCTTTTATATACCAGAGAAGCCTGAGTACTGGACGAATTTATATTTGTTAACATTTGATAAATCGATCAACTGGTTTATCGACCAATACTGTGTCTGTGGTCGCTTAATTTAAGGTCTGGCTTATTTTTAACCCTGGAAATTGATCGTATGCCGACAATATCAGCACAAGCAGTCTTTGTGAAGGGAAGGCACTAAGAATAGTAATACTTATGGCAGCCCTTCGATATTCACAACGTCTTTTCAAAATATGTTAGATGTGGTTACATTGAATACGAAAATAAAAAACTGTGAATTTTCATGCTGATTTTACAATATGAACGCTCGTATTTTCTCTCCAAGATATTTATTTTTTAAATCTCTTGGTCAGTACAACAATAAATCAATAAACTGAAATTAATGGTTTGAAAACTTGGATAAACATAATTTTCTTCCTGGATATTACATTCAATGTATAACTGCTATGATTTGTTTTTATAAAACGAATGTTCAGCGCCTCTGTATGATAAGATTATTCACAATGCATTCCTCTATTTTTTATCTTACGTGTTCCAGCTATTTTATTTGTTCCATTATCTGTTTTTGATACGCAGGATACTGATATAAGAAATGAAGTCAAGTTCCGTAAATAGATAATTTACTTTATACTTTCACAAATGATAGTCTTCATAATTTCATAGTTATGAGATGGTGAGTATCGTGTTAATTCAATCTAAGAATTGAAACTTTTTTTCTAACTTGCCATTTCGATTCATTAAAGTTAATTCTAGTATTATGAGTATTTTTGTTAATGATTTCCTTTGTCATATTATTGCTCATTATTACAAGTATCACTGTTGAATATTCTCGGACCGTTAAACTGGGTAGTATAAGTTTTTTTTATTATTATCATTTTCTATCTAGTTTTCTTTTATTTGATCTCAGATGGTTTGTATGGCAGCTATTTAGAGCGTCATTCAATGATCGTTTGTGAAAAGTCTCGATTGGAAATAAGCAAATAGGATGAATTTCTGAGATTCACAGAATTTTTTAATTTTACTTTTTCCTCTTGTTGGTAAGCAACTACTTGTCCATCACTAATTCCGAGAAACTAACGACCATCGGAGTAAATATCCTACACCTAAGGAGACAATTATATTAGAATGCATAGAAAATACTCTAAACTGATAATTGCATGTATGATCCAGCCTCATTAAAATCAGAACAACAGCGAAAAATGTCTATTTTTAGGTGTTGAAAAAATTTTAAACCGGTACACTTTAGCATTTATTACAGCTCGATAAAAAATTGCATTCTCTTGTAATGAAATTCGCATTAACTTAACTATCTTAAAAGTATCTCACAATAATATCTGTCATCAAGTCTGCTAAGATATACTAGTTTCTCTGCAGATTAAACACTTTTGATCAGATTTCTTTAAGAACTAACAACGTTATGCGATGCACTATGCCAACAATGGCTGGATATTCTTCCAAAATATGTTAGTGCTGTATGTGGCTAGGGGCGTTTTGCATAAGATTACAGAATATCTTTGGGTCCATGAAAAAGTTTGGATGAAGTATAAGGGTGGGCTCAGGTGGATTTGAGAGTAAAATGAAAGAGTTATTTAAAATAACCACGCACACACCAACGGGATGACTGCTTTTACTCGGATAACTGAGAGATTCCGACAAGAAAAAAGATCAACTTGACTATCAAGAATGAAATGAAGAAAAAGGATGGAAAAGAAAAGAAATACATGAAAGATAGGAACACGATGTGAATGGCAATGCAAAATGAATAATAAAAGCAAGGAATCAAAAAAGCAAAATCAAGTGAAATGGATGGTTGAAACTAGAAGCCGTACATTGGCATTTCACATTGTTATCCTGGTTAAAATTCCAGAAATTGGACAAATGTGGAGTCAAACAGATTCCAAATTCACTAAAACAGCTAAGATTGCAACCAGGTAGGGAAACTGAATAACAATCGTCAACCGAAATTAATATATCAAGAATTAAAGATTTTTTTTGTTTGGAAGGTAAGGTAAATTCTGTTGGCAGAATTTTGCTATTGAATATCAGTTAAACAGCTGTTTTGTTTTGTTTTCTTTTTAGTATTTGTTGCAACAAGCTATCAGTGATGGCTGGTCCCAGCTAATGGCTGATTCGCTCAATCAATCTTTTGTCTGCAGTTTCCCTGGTGTGGTTAAAGCTGGTCCCTTTATAGAACAGATACGTACCATGAATAATGATTGGTTCTTGATGCATTGCTTCCTTCTAAAATAGGCTGACCTTTTGAATATCAATGCCTAAGATAATCGGAGGGGATGCTTATCATCAGTGGTGAATGTTAATAAACCTTGAACGTAATCGAAAGACTAGGGAAGTTAGAAAGAAATTTCGAAAGTTCAACATGTGGAAATCACTAAGTGAAAAAGACTACTGATTTCATGTATTTATGCAGGGTGGTCTAAACCATTTTTAACACCAACTCACTGAATTGAAATGAGGACGAAAAGGTCCGCTCAATTTTTGCTGAGGCTGGGGTCCAGTCGAATTAAGACCTCACATTGGGATTAAAACATATGAATAGCATAAAGTGAAATAATCATGCATTCCTAAAATCGACCAACAACGTGTAGCAGAGGTGTCCATAAATGAAATGAATCAATAATATAAATGAGAAATGAATGACGATGACTATAGTAAAGTAAAAAAAAAATACGCTGGATCAAAAGTATTTTGCCGAAGTGTTTGACAAAGCAGGTTTCCACTGATCAAGTCGACAGTTTCTGGCAAAGGAAGTTTTCTTTGTTCTCAAATTTTCAATGAAGAACAGTATCGAACTTTAGATCAATCAAAGCAGTGCCATAAAGTTATCAGGAAAGCAGTTATGCAAAGATTTATTGGTTTATTAACTGTCAATTCATTCAAGAAAAGCTATGAATTAGAGTCAGTAAGAAAAGACTGGACATTTTCCCGGATACAATTAGATGAACATGTTCTCATTCTGCTGCCTCCCCAAGCTAAGATTTCAACTTACTGAAGTCTATATGGATTATCCAAGAGGGGTCTATAGAAATATCAAATGAAATTATAATATTATTGGGTTAAACGGACCAGCGATTTTTACAATGAGAACACGTGCCGATTCCTAAAGTTTCAATGATTTTGAGTTGTAATTTTTTCCTAGGAAGAAACACATCAGTCTCCATTCAAATAGCGCAGCAGATTCTAAAAGGAAATAAATACAATTCTGTCTGTCCATGAATCATCAAGCGGTTTCGAGTGTTTTAGGCTGGAAATAACTGGATATTTTTGCAAAAATAATTTTCATCAACCGATTCTTAGAAAAAATTGTTTCAATACATGCAAAAATAACATACATAAATACTAGAACTTCATGAATGCATGTATTTGTATATGTAGAGAAGTAAATGCATATGTGATTATGAATGCATAAACCAGTAAATTGATTGGTAAACATATAGAAAGATAGATATTAACAAAAGTTGTTCATACACAAAAGATAAGGGTGAAATATAAATTTTAAGAAAAGCTCCTCGGCAAGTGAGATCATAATGTCAAATTCAGATCTGAATTTCAGGTATTGCACCAGAAATTTTAGGTGTTAAATTAAAACCGAGATTGAGTATCATGCAGTAGATTACTAACACCATGATCATGAAATTTGATCTTCTTCTTTCTCGATTATACGCTACTTATATTGTTACTATAAAAAAATTATATTCCTAACTATCTACCGTGAGAAATATTTTCTGACTTTTGGCTCTTTGTTCTCTAAATAATCTCAATATGGGGATTAGAATTTATTTACTAAGTAAAAAAAATACCAACGTAAACATCAGTACGATTTAGAACTAGATACATGTGAAGTGCCTGTGAATAAATGAGCAATTCATACAAGGATACATCTTTGATATTGAGAAATTAAAATTCGATTTAGCACGCTTTAAATGAATATCACTACAATACATATTTCAATTATATGATTAATCAATAAAAACTATATCTGAATTAAAGTAAGAACAATGTTTAGTAAAACGAAAAAATTATTTGAATAGTGATGCTTTGCTCTGTTTATTTACAATAAGTTGGGGTTTTTTTTACGTGAGATGGCTTCGGTGCGTATGGATATCAATTGAAACAATTTACAATCTTTTTTATTCCCATGAAGTGGAGTTGATCTTTGACTCTTAAAACAGATTTTATTTGCTTGATTCTTCACCAACTTAACCTTTTTATCGCTTTTGTCAAGAGATTTTCAATAAAGCTCAATGCACTCTCAAAGCATGAAAATTCATCCTGTCGCTTCGAGTTGAAGGAAAGAAACTTTGGATGCTGTCCTCCGTACACATAATCTTTGCTTAACAACTTGATAGTTAAGACAGTCGAAAAAGATGGACGACATTATCTGCTCAGCCATTATAAACGATGCCCTTTCAGATGTCAGCAATCAGCCAGGTGAAAGGTCATTGTAGAATTCTGAGTTGATTACACCTTGGTGTACAAAGCTGGCAAGGTAGTTTCGATTTCTTATCGGCCCTTTAAATGTAACTAAACAAGTTTCTATGCTGATAATCTCTTTTTCGGTTGTTCTTCATGTAAAACCGGTAAACATAGTTCTTAGGATGTAAAGAAATATTTCTCGTCATAAGTTCCCTAGTTTGCCAATACTAGCCCCGGAGTTCTTATTTTGTTGAATTTAGAAGGATTCATAGTATCTAACCATAAAAAAACAGTTAATGATTTCGATTGAGGTTCTATCATAGAGTTTTGTTTTTGAAATCTTTATTGTTCTCTCGAAGTATTCTCTTGTTCTTAATTTCCCAATTTCTTCCTGGCCTACATGATAATGTCTAAATCTTCGTATCAATTTGTCGTGATTCCCACTCAGCGTCTAAATTAAGAATCGTCCACCGAAACTGCCACAAAACTGTCAACATAGGTTTCTCTAATTTCCAGGTTGGTCTAGCTGGCTATCTATCATGCATACAGGGAACACCAATGGAGCTGAAGGGCTGAAAATCCAATGAGTTATTCCTTATTATGAATAGAAGAAGCGTTTTGTAACAGCCCCAACTGAAAAGGCTCTCAGCAAGGAATTAAATTAGCAATGTAGCTTTATGTTAAATTGGTCCCAGTAGCTTGTGTCCGATAGCATTCATGCTTATTGTGTGTGTTTGTGTTTTTAATTCGGACCTTTTCAGTGGTCACAGCGCAATAAAAGGCAACAGGATTAATTTATTTATTGATCAGCCTGTTCCTATTTTTTTTTTCTGATTGATAACTCCAAACATGCTGCCGAAAGACGATGTTCATTTGACAATACCTTTTCGAGTGTTTGTACAACTGTTTCTTCGTTCTCCTTGTATTTTTTTCCTATGAATCAATTTGATACATTTGGTAATTGATTTTTTCCATTGATTATATATTTTTGTGTTCGGGAAGTGATTACGTATTCAACTGCTATAAATTATAAGCCAAGACAAGGATTAAATGGAATGAAACGACGTCTGGATTTAGTTGATCATCTATTTGATCCGATGGTGTGCCGTGTATAGAGTAGAGTAAATTTCAACGCCATGAAGGACTTCAAAAAGGAACATATTCGCCATCGCTTACTATATGCATTGGTGATTAAATTATTGATAATTATTATTTAATTTCAATTACATTTGTCTTTATCTTTTTTTTTTTTTTGAAAATATGCTTTCCGAACACGAAACTACCTAATTACTTTCCAAACCTCCTAGTATTATCTCCAATCATCTTCTTGTTAAACGGCATTCTTCATGGAAGCGGCATTCAAAGCCCAGTATATCCTTGTGGAAACACTCGACTTGCTCCTCCGAATACGTTCTAATGATTTCCTCTCAATTTTATCAAGATGACTAAACCGGTGATAAAGCAGTACAAAGTTGCTTTCCTCTTTCCTAGTGAGCTTCTTTGGTGAATTTCTTGCACTGTATGATCTTTATCCGTGGTGTGACAAGAACACAGTCTTTGACCTCAGCGTCAAAGAGTACTTAATAAGATGTGCGAGGCCTACGAGCCATATTTCGGCACCATACCTACTGCAACAGTGTCAAGAACTTGCTACACGCCTTGAAATATGGTGAGTACGACTGGGAGGTCATCCAAAACTTCAAAATGGTGGCATTCCTGATAGGTCTCCAAATTTTCATGCTATCTTTTCTTTTTAGACATTAGGAATACTTTGATGCACTACCAAAGACGGGATTCGCCATTACACGTGGGGATGAACAAAGTCACGTAGTAACAACTGGTTGAATCCTAGAAGGTGTTGATATCACCAGTGCACGTAAAATTAGACCGTATGGTACAATTTGCCATCGCTGTAGATGAGGAGTTTGAAGCTTTCAAGTGTCTTGCCTAAGCTGTTGGGGGCAAAATAGGTGAATTACAAACTATCATGTTGTAATCACAAAAGCGAAGTTTGAAAGGAATAATGGCCATTTTATATACGTTTTAGACATAATCTATCAAGAAATACTTCTTATTACCAAGGAACAGAACAACATTTTTGTAAATGTCGCAGAGTGTTAGTGGTGGTCCACACATGTAATAATTGAAGGGATTCACTGGAGATCGAATGACAGAGCGTTTTCTCAATACTACGGTACTTTTCTTGGTATTCTGTTTTCAGTGATATTGTTGCCTGGATGGTGTCCTTTCTTCCTCGGATTTCGAGTTTTCCTAAATGTTTAATTTGGCAATTCGGGATGATTGAAATCACTTCAATAATGATGAGCAGACTTGTTGCTTTCATCTCCTAAAATTTTCCATCACTTTTGTAAAGCCGAGAAATCGTTATTGAATAGTTATTAAAGTAACCATCACCATCACCATCATAAGAATGGTTGTTATTATTGGGGAATGTAGCAAATACTGAAACACCAGGTGTTATGTTGTCAATGACCCATAACATAATGTTTGTTTTTTACTTTTGTTGATTATTGGTCAAGTGTGACGAAGTTTTGCTCATCAATCACAATTCAGCCTATTCATCCACTCAACATCTAGGAAGAATACTTTCACTCTCTTTCCCTTTAGCTGGCCACACGTATACAGAAGAAAGAAAATTTATGGAATATCTCCAGGTGTCATAACTTTCTAATTAAAATTATGAGCCAGAAAATTCGCAGAATGAGAGCGAAAACAAGCCATATTGTTAGACTGTTAATCGCCAAAATGTTTTCTCATAATTCCCAACTATACGAACAGCCATGGACGGCAAAGGTAATAAAAGTACAGACAAAGGGAAGCACAAGAAACTACAACATTAAATAAGATAAACAAACGAGTCCATCAAAAAAAAAATTGATTATTATTTGTGGTTCAACGGTCCTCTACTAATTACACCAAACTTATTTCTTTTCGCTATTTCATCTCAATCATCTTAATTTGATGCCTTCTATCGCAATTCTCAAATCACAATTCTATGACAGTAAGTAAGCATTGTGAATCCGAAAAAAAGCCATATGTTCCCAAGACTTGATGGAAAAGCTCTCAGTGTCCTCATTTCATTTACAGCGATATAGTAGTATGAATCTATCGAAACAAAATCCAAGAGTTGTCTGAATCCATTGTGGATCACAACCAGCTTTTGATAAGATTATGAATGAGAATGAAAATGAGAAGCAAAAACAAAGAATTCATTCATTTTGTCTGCCCGTCTGTTCACTATTGGGATTGATTTCATTGTTAGCAAATTTACATTCACATTTATGCACTGAGCCAAAACCGTATTGTTTTGAGCTCGAATCAAACACTGAAAACTGTATATGGTTCAATTTCGATTTGAGGTTCAAAATTTAAAAAATTAATTTTATCATCTCCAATGTGATATCATGTGATGTGATGGGGTGCAAAAACTAATCAAAGATTAGGATTGGGGCATGGAAAGCTGTGAGGTGTAGAAAATGTTATGAACTCCCGCTCTAGACTATCTCTTTCCGTGACGCTCCCTTACCAATTAGGCCATGAAGTTATGCAGCAGAACTCAAAAATTAACCATATATGTTTTTATCCGAACGCCATAAGTCGCCATCCAGTTTGATTATGTTTACACTGTGAGTTTTATATCAAATGGTTATCGAATTTCTTAGATGAAGAATTGCCAATTACTAGGTATGAACAAAACGGAACAACACCTTATTCTAAAAGATTAATTGAATTTTTAAAAATATTTCTTATGTCTTTTCTTGTTTTTGCATGGAAGAAAAAAGTAGAAACTTTAATCCAAATGAAAAAAATCAGATTTCCATTTATTACGTATGTAAAACTGAATTATTTTAGAGTCAATAATCACTCAAATCGGCAATAAATTCATCACAACGCCATTTTTGAGTACAGTCATTCACATTTTTTTTAGAATTTGAATTCTGTCGTTTGAATATACCAGAAATAGATTATTCATTAGATAAAGATAATTTACAGAAAAACAGATTGTGTCATTCATCATTGCTGAAGAGTGAGTGAAAAATGCCATATCACGCTTCAACGTGACTCCATGGCTTTTCTATAATCGATTGATGAGAGAAGGGTGTTGAGAGATTCACCCAGTCCAAGCCGGATCATTGTTTGCTTTTCGTTGAACAATATCTATTTAAGCACAAATAATCAGGTTACGGAACATTCATCCCCAACAATTAATCGCTAACGGTTCATAGTCAACAATTCAAATCAGACACGATTCCTGTAAAAATCCTGAACAAACCCGAATATTCCTCCTCATCAATTCACTCTCGACTTAGTTTAACAGCATTATTCTATACAAAATCTGAAATGGAATTTATCTCTTGATTTGTCTGAATAATTGTATTTCCGTATCTGTATTGACATATATGAGGTTTTATGTTTGTATAATCTATATTTTATAGTACTTATGCATGCTTTGTTAAAGATATTAGGAAATATTCATTTCATAAATGCCTACGAAACTTTCCATCTATGGTCTAAGATGAGACTGAGGAAGAAATAACTATTTTCATTTTGATAACTTTGATAGCAAGTTCAAATTGCTATCAAATGTGAATATATATGGACAGAGATTATGAACCACACCATGTAATGAGCTTTCTTTGTGCAAGTATCAAATGAACAACTCAATCCAAGTCAGACATGGACAAATATTTTCATGGAGGAAAAGAAAGGAAACACCTTGCAAATTTGAAAATCTCAACCGCACAACATTGATGATTTTAACATTTGTATTAGCAATCAATCGTTATTCAATGTTTTTTGCGAGAATATTCATTTGAATGGCAAAGAAAGAACTTGAACAATCCGTCAAAGTAATGAATGCAAGTCTACAATCGGCCTTCCATCTGGCTAATTGACCAGGTGTTCTTGATGTTCGTTTGTAAGGGCTGATCAGATGATGTCAGCCATCTTTTTTGACTGTCTTAACTATCAATTGGTTTGGCAAGTATTTAGTGGACGGTAGAAGGCTTCTAAAGTTTTGTATCCTTCAAATTCTGACAAAAGAACGAATCTGTACGTTTTGGAAGGGTGTCTGTATTTTTATGAATATTCCTTAACAAAAGCTAAAGGACTGAGAATTTAAATAAGACATCATTGAAAACTAGACTGAACACCAAGAGTAATGGCGATTTAAATTGCTGTCCGGATGTGAAAATAGATCGATACATGCAAATCGTATAGCATTTCATTAATTTGTTCTTGAAGATGATTTAATACAATCATTTCTTTATACAGTTAGAAAAAAGGAGTTAACGCTGCAAAGGTGCAGGGTAATATGAAAAAAAGGACTAATGTAAAAAAGGGGTTTAGCTTATGTTAAAATGGGGTCTAATGTAACAGATAAAGATTATTATAAAAAAAGAGTCAATATTCTTTGAAAAAAGTGGGTCACAGGAGAGTTTTAATTCAGTGTTTAAAAAGAGTTCAACTAATCTCTAACAATATGAGAAGCTGATGCGAAAAAAGAGGGTGTTGATATCTTTTTTTTTTTTGAAGTTACAGTTCCAAAAGAAAAGATATGTTCAAAAAGGTGGAGTAATGTTAAAAAAGAGAACTAATGTTAAAAGTAAACAAAAGTACAAAAATATTAGCCAATTCATATAGAAGTGAGGCTCATTTCTAATAAAGGAGGTAAATGTACAAAAGTGGCAAAAGTTCCGATTTTTCTTTTCGATGTTGACCCCTGGAAATGAACAGAATTTCCTCTTCAATTTGAACCCTCCTGAAAGAAAGAAAGTTTCACTTTGATTTTGACGTCAAAAAGTGAACATCAAAAGTTCACTGTCGATTCAGTCAATTCAAATCGAAAATGAATAAACTTTGTGATTTTGAGCCCTAAAAGAAAAAAAAACGATCCAGTTTTGACCCCTAAAATTGTAGCAAAAAAGTTCCTGCTTTTTTTTACTCTTATAAATTAAAATGAACGTTTCTTTTCAATTTGACTTCTAAAAATGGAGAAAGATTCACATTTCGATTTTGACCATTGACTGCGAAAATAGAATCTCCCCCTGACTTCGTCCCTTGAAACTCAAAAAATTCTTCCCCTCAATTTCGACCCCTAAAAGTGAAAAAAAAAACCACTCGATTTTGACCCACAGAAATGAAGGAAATCTTCCCGCTCAATTTTGACCCCCAAAATGGAAAAATACTTTCCTTTTAATTTAAACCATTAAAAGTGGGGAAAAAATTAGAACTTAGGAGTGAAAAATGAAAGTGCCCCTTTGACTTTGTTCAATATGAGTGAAAATAAGATATCAATGATGGAAAATATAGTTAAATCGTAAATTGTACAGCGATACCTCAACTTGATCACATCAAAACACGCACCAATCAAACGGTACAATTCAAGGTATTCCAGTACAACAGATTCAATACGCAGTACGTTGGAGATTTTTCTTAGCTCCTTCTTGAATAAAAAACGCAACCTTTGATTTCAAGAATTGATTTGTAAAAAAAAACAATAAATAATCTCATATTACGTCATAAAAAGTAAGATATCAGCATGATGAATTATCATGTAAATCGGTAACCTTTGAATCTAAAACCATGTTTCGGGGTTTTCAGGAAGTAAAAACATTAAAACACACATCAGTACCAACAGAAAATAAATTGGTTTATATTTCATAATAGAAGAGCCTGAGGAAAGAGATAACGAGAAGAAACGACAGGGACGGTGATACCCATTATCATTGACATCAGCAAACTAGACCAAATAGTATGCTAATACAAACACCATTACCGCAGCAATGTCATTGTATCCTAAAGAAGCAAACGTATCAAACTCACCGTTACTGGTCATGATGAAAGGTTGGAATAGATACATTAACAAAGAGATAATATTCAATGATGATATACTTACGAGCAATCGTACCAAGAGTAATACAAGCAATGATTAGTTGTGATAATAAGTTGAGAGAAGACTAAAGAACTAAACGAACTGAATTACTTTTCAAATTTGCAACAAGTACTAGTAGGCTGGCTGGTTTTAAACAAAAACGTAAGAATTCTATTACTTAAGATTCAAAAAGAATTCCAGATGGTCCTGTGGGTCCGATTGCTACACGTATAGAAAAGGCCAGTTTCATATAAACAAACGCACGCCGACCAATCTTTCTCGGGAAAACATGGCAATCAGATCAAGAGCTAAAAGATATGAGAAACGGACCTGATGATAGAAGACCAAGCAACCAAAGAGAGAAGTCCTCCTAACTTACAGATTAATGACGGACTGAGTAGTAGACTGCGTACTTGTTTAACTGACTAAACAATAGGATTCACTACAGGAATGACAAACAGAGACTAATTGGTGATCGAGAAGTCTTGCAGTTTTGAGAGACGATCGATACTTCCATTTGGTGTAATTCCTCTCTCTGTCGGAGTGACATCCTGAGTTGTCGATGCTGTTGCTAGGGCAGAAGGCTTCTACTTAATTAACGACCATTATTACTTCTATCCCTTTCAGTACACTCTGGGATACTCTAACTGGGCTCTTATCACCATGGTAGCAACAATCCGACCGATTCATCCTACTCTGCCAATCAGGTGAGCAATTGGTCGGTAGGTCGCCATTATTCGGTCCACATGATTATTGACATCCTCAGTGTTGTTTTGCATTGTGTCTGTGATAAATGCTCCCTAACTGAGCAAAGATATTTTGTCTTTTCAGTCATACTTTTTTGATGAATGTCTTTCAAGCACAATGTATCGTAAAAGATTGGAGACTAGACAAATTTAAAGCAAAAAAGCGAAAATAAATTGATTTTGCAATTTAAAGGGATGATGTTTTTCAATTTATGGATGATTAAGCCAAACGCAACCCTGATTAGAATAATAGTTAAATAAATATATTTTTGGTATGATGTTGTACGACATTTCTGAATGAAACAGAAATTTCCATAAAAATGACAATTGAGTCTACTCAGATTCAAATCCCAGCCCATTTACTACAATTCCTCTGGTGAGTTCTGTTCGAGTATGATATATTTCACAAAAGTCCAATCATCCGATTGGATTTACTGACGGGGAAATGACCTGCCTTAAAAATAGTATATAGAGACACCGGTGGTAGCAAACACGACTCTTTTGGACAACCAACAGAACTGAAGCATAAATAATATGCGTTTAACTTATGCAGGTCATCTGATATATTCGGTCTTTTATCGGGATATCTGCCATCAACACATTTCTCCTTCGCCTTGAGACAGGAACTTCTATACAGATGTAGAGAATTCAAGTGAAAGTTTCTGTTGTCGATTTGAACATGGTCAGTATCGCAGCAGTATCCATCGGAATACTCCACAATACGTGCTTCAGAAACTGTTTTGCTTGACATCATATTACCTGTGGCCATATTTAAATAAGAGCTTCGTTCCTGGTCTGAAGAGATATTTTCGTCTTTTGTACTCGACCTTTCTTTTTTCTTTCGGTGAATATTTGAATCCATAAATACGAGGAGATGCTGTAGTTCAGCGATATGCTGTGAATATACGGATGCAAATTATTTAATTAAATTTTTAAAAATAGATATGAGTAATCAACAAAAATAGAGAATAAATTATAGAATTATAGAATTAAAAAATCAGATACAGATGCATGTATGTTATCTACTCAGTTCAAGGTTTATGACTAGGAATGGTCAACGATAAACAATTTCATATTTCATTTCTTCACAATCTTTACTACAAAGGAAATTGATACAATTAAAAGATAGCAAGGAAAGAAGAGAAAAGTACAAGCACAAAGAGGAAGATAAGTTTCAGACAGAACGAGACGAAAATCAAATCGAAAATTGAGTTAGAAATAATAATGGCATCAGCTCCATTTCTTTTATCGATGGTATTTCGTCCTAAACTAAGAATTTAAAACATTTTCGTTGGTGTTGTTTGTTGTAAAATCTGCGCTGTTGAAAGCATCATGGCAATTGTTTTTGAAAGACATCCGATCGAAATGTGCCTGAAATGTGCATCAAATCTACTTTGTACTTCCTTCTATTTTAATTTCTTTTTTCATATTTCGATTTGCATTATGAACTAATTTTAGATTGCTTACATCGTTTAAAGGATCAGTGCAAAACACCAAAGCACTGAAAATGATCAACATATTATGAATATAATCACTTGAATTAGTTTTCTTTGCCAACCACCATAATGATCAGTAACCTGATGTACTTGTTAGATTTACGATACGGCTATGATATGAAAAATAGATACCAAAAAAGATATTTGAATAGTCTTAATTATATAGAATAAACTGAGAAATTTAGTGTCTATTTTTCATGCTAGCTACTTAGTAATATAAAGCTATCAATATCTACATAAATGTAATATTTTTCAGAAATTCTCATTCAAAATATTTGTAACACCGAACATCCAATGAGCACTTAAGGCTGTCTTATTCATAGGGTTTAGAGATTACTCTAGATGTCAATCTTTGGTGCAGTGCTGCCAATACTAGGTATCACGCACTAACAGAAGAGAAAGAAAAAATCTGATCTTAGCACAACTTCCATCATTGGTTAGTCAAATAAAATGCGTTATCCAGGAAGCAAATTTGTACTTAGAAACAAGTAAGTAAAAGTTTCAGTGACTTCTGTTTATCCCTCTGACTTTGGTGGAGGCGCATTAAGAAAAGGAAACTACATCAAAGTTGATTTCCTTTCTTTTGATGATAGACACCAGACACACATAGACACTATCCCGGTTATTCCATCTCCCAAAACATGTTGTGACAATTATTGTGAAAGTTTGTGCCTCTGGTTTCTAGAAAGAACTGTTTTTGTATCCCCTGCACCAATGAAGATAAAGGACACAGACACACACATAAATGCATACGCACATTCACATAAGTGTTGGAGGTATATATATACAAAAATGATTATTATTGATATCTCTCATCTCTATCATATTCATGGCATAAATAAATGAACTATACAGGAATAATCTCTACCATACGATTTTATAGCATCAGAGGACCAAAGGTTCAATGCTAATACTACAAAGAATTCTTAGTAGATAAGAGAATTTCCCAAACCCCTCTGAAAGCGTATAATGTCTTGGGAAGCAGTGGCTGGATTCACTGAGATTCTGACTAACCTACACGCAAAGTAGAGAAGCGGGGGATTTGTGAATAATGGTGACCCTGAAATAAATACGGGATTTCAATACCGATGTTGCGTATATGACTGAAACGATGGGGGCCTGTTGGGAGATAGATTCTACAAAATTCAATGATCACAAGATGAGTGTAATTTAGAAATTGAGCCTCTTTATTTTTGCCATAATCAGGCCTTAAATCATATTTTCCATGGTGAAATGCAAACTCGTAATTAATGCCAATGTTTTTCAAGATAATCATTGGTTGTGACTCTGTTTGAATATTGATATCCACTGCTGGAGATTTGGTACCTGCTGTCTTGCTTCCATCATTCACTCCTAACAGGGATGTTTCATAACATGCTTTGATGAACAGAAAATGACTATCAAGCCTCATCAGATGGAGATGTCGAGCTTAAAAAATATGTATTCTGCTATTAAAAACGGAACTGACAATCTATATGCGTCCAGGGTTATTCTTTGACCTTTAGCAAATATTCAACAAATGCTGATAACGACCATTGTGTTTTCAATTATGAATTACAAGATTGTAATCCATCAGACTCATAGTTCCAACCATGTTACGAAATCAGATATATGAGTTAGTATCATACTCTTGGGTAGGCTAGCATGAATCTACCGAACGTTGCAATTATTCCAGTGATTGCAAAATTTAGTACCTACGAGGCTGGATTAGTTAGGTCGTACTCTAAATCTAAATATTTGTACCGTAAAAAAGTTGATTATTTATCATTAGGCGATGGGTCATTGACGAACATACGTATATATATATATATGTATGTATATTGTGTGTGTGTGTGTGTGTGTGTGTGTGAGTGTGTGTGTGTATGTACGCACGGAATTGATATTCAGATTTTGAGCCATGTTTATCGTACAAAATCACCTGATCTAGTCATGCGGTAAGTATTCATAGTCAGATTGCCATTTTAAAATACTAGGGAATATTTTCCTCTTTGTGTCTGGACTATTAGGGATCAAAATTGTCTTTTATTAGAAGTCGGCAAAGACATAGGACCTGTCCTTTGAATATGCTTGGCTTTATTCTTTTCTGCACTAAATTCATAGAATCGAATATTTTTGGTGGGCATTCCTATATTAAAATTCCAAAAACTAAAATAAAATTATAATCAATTTCGATAATCTACAAAATAAGATTTGATAAATGTTACTTTTACCGTCTGTGTAGTAAACAAAAAATGCAGTGTACTTTACGTGAGCAATACTTTTCTCCGCTTTCTTCAAATTCTTCATGAAATTAATCTTCAATTTGTTTTCAATTTCTTTCTTAATATCTTCTTTCCAGTTTTCCATCTTTTTTTCGGATATGAATCATGAATTTATTTTTGTTACATGTTGGTCATTCTTTTTAAAACTACAAATATAACGACGTTTTAATGAGTATATGTGAGCTACTTATTGTAAACAAAGGACAGCCGTTATAACAAATTAGTAGTGTTTTATCTAAACAAAGGTGTTAAATAGGTACTGTCCACGCTTCAAAAATGAACGGAATGCGATATGTACTGTCTGGTGTAAGGACACGAAAATGTTTCAATAGTGTTCGCAATTTGGACTATCGGTTGGTAAGAGAACTCGTGAATTGAACTTAAGATATACTTCTTAACACTCACATAGTATCGATAGAGTTTTCATAGAATAAATTGCAATTGCCTGTGATTAAAATGCGCTCCTAGTTTCATATATTCTCTGTAAAAGAGCAGAAAACAATTATGTATTTCCATATACTATTGCATTTTCCAAATTTTTCGAATTGCTTATGTTTGTTGCATACAAGGGTAGATAAATTCGAGGATTTGCGTCTGAAATCCCTGTATCATAATCTTCGATGTAGGTAATAGAAATTCTCCACTTGATTACCTTCATTGACAAGGAAGGGGGATCCCTTGAATGATAAATATGTGTATTTTAGAATAAATTTTCATCGTTATCAGACTGATCAGCGAAATCAAGTGGTAAAGTATTTGCTTCCAATTCCATAGACCTTATTTCAATCCACAGCCGAGGTAAAAACAAAGACTTTGAAGAAGGTTTTTAGTCAATCTCTACTAAACACTCAGCAGAGAAAGATTAAGAAGGGAGAACTTCTTTCCATGGCAGTGTTGTATACACCGGTTATTGTACTATCACTCAAGGTAAGCAATGTCAAACCTGGTCAGTACCTACGTGAGTGACCATTGGGGAATATCAGATGTCGTGAGGAGAACGAGGTTTCGACAGGTCTGGGAGTCGGAATTAGTTCTTACTGACAATTTTCTGTGTGTATTTAGCCCCACGACACATTCGATGATACATACGTACATAATAGTTGGCTGTGGACTCGATCTACCTACGTGTGTGAGAGAGAGAGAGAGAATGAGAATAGGGAAATTAGAGAGAAAAATGCACATGAGAATCTCTTGTTGTCGGTGAACCACTACAGGCAAACCGACTTCGTCGATTACCAAATGATATTTTGTTCCCCTTTTGTCATAATGCTTACCTCATCCTCTTTACCGACTTCCTCCAGCATTTCAGTAGCATCATTTGGCTATCAGAGGCTTTTTCCAGCCTTGACATATTAAATGTTGATGAGATGAGTGTTTACAGCAATTTTCTTTTTTCACTGCGCGGAAAGCATACAGCGAATTTCGTTCTTATCTAAAAATTCTTTCACCAATCCATAACTTGTTATTATTACTCGTAAAAACACACGCACACACGCGCACACACACACACACACACATACATATATATATATATATGCATTGGATCTGATGAGGGAGTATGTGTGTTTACGTACTAGTATGCTTTTTTTGTACGCATAACATAGCTGGAGTCGAATAACAGAAAATTCTAGCCAAACAATGGCACCCTGCCAACATCTTGGAGTATAGGTGCAAATTCACACCTACAGTTATTAGTATTGATGTTGTAGTTTTGTTGCTATTCATTTTGTTTTGTTGTAGAGAAACCTCGTCAGAGTATGTTTATATACTCATTTGTATCTACCAAATGACGTCATATCCCCGAGTGTGACGTAATGAATTCATTTGAGCAGTTGAAAACTGGCTCGTCGGCCTACGTCATGTTATATTTATAGAAAAGGCTGCTAGCAGTTTGGAAAAGATGAGAAGCCTTACCCGAAAAGTAATGGGTGAAGGTTGGCGACGAAGAACCCTGGGGTGTAGTTGGGCGAAAAGAGGAAGGAAATGCTGAACCCACCTTCTTAGTAGCCGTCAATGACTACGTGATCTCTTCGACTTCCTCTCTCAGTACCACAATGTCATTATTAGACTAACAGAGAGTTTCTTCGACATTCCCTCTTGTATTTCTATTATTGTTAAGCATTAGTTTTCTCTTTCTCCCTTTCTCCCTTCACAGATTCTGCTTTACAATTATTTCAGAGCCTGACTTTTTGCCCATCCGATATTTTTCTTTTGCTTATTATGTTGTTTCCATCATTTTTCTCTCTCACTCTCTCTTCGTGTCGAATTGTTTAGTGTTTCAGTTTCCTTGTCTAAATCTTCCTCATTTTCTTTTCTTTTCATTTCCTTATTTTTCCTCTTTAACATATTCGACTAATCTCACTTGGCCTGTTATTTCTCTTTTTCATTCCTCGGTCTTTACTGGTGATTGTTCCAATCTTTCTTTCTTTTCTTCTCGTCTCTTCAATATTTTTTCTCCTTCGAAATCTCTTTTCTTAGATTTTCTGTTGTTTCCCTAAAATATCTGCAACGTTTTTTCATTGATTCTGCCTTTTCTTCTTAATTTCTGTCTTTCTTTCAATTTTCCACCGTTTTCCTCCTTTCTTCCTTTTGTTTTTTGATATTTTTCTCTTGCTCATCTCTCCTTTTGTTTTTCTTTCTTTTCGTCCAACCATCTTCCAAAAAATCATCTTCTTTTTCCAACCTGCCATCTTATTTCAACATATTTTCTTCTTCACGAATTGTTTTAGTCTTTTCATATCTTTCTATATTCATTTCCTTCACTCTCATCCCTCTTTTTCCATCCCTTATTTCCTTTCTTCCTTTCCATTTTTTTCTCTTCTTTGCCATTTTTTCTTATATCATTTCTTTTCATCTTATCTTATTTCTATTGGAAACCGTCAACCATGACTGTCAATATAGGTTTCTTCAGTTTCCAAGTAGGTCTGGCTGGCTGTCCGTCTGGCTGGTCACCTATGTATGTATTGCGTGTTCAGGCAGCATGGTTGCGGCCAGATGGCTGAAATTTAAACATTTATTTTTTTTATGTCTGGAAAAACGTTGCTTTTTTTGTTTTTCGAACCACCTCTCTCCATCTACGCTAAATTGATCCCTTAGTTTTTGTTAGCTTGTTTTTTTTATTTAGATTTTTCACTGATCACTGTCCAACACATCTTTAAATTAGTCATCCCCCCCCCATCGCGAAATGCTATCATTCGATTTCTATTGAGTGACTAACCAGACTTGTTTTCTTTTTGTTTAATGAATTATTTCTTCTCAATTTCTTTCCAATTTTTTCGGTAACAATCATTTCAAAGTTCCATGTTTCGTTTACTTCTATTGAATTTTCTAAAAAAGATTCGTAATATCAAAACATACCATCAAACATAGCTTACTAAGAGCGTAATTTAAAAATGATATTCTTTTGAAAATTATTAACAATGGTTGTTCACTTAGCATAGTCGGCTCCTTGTCCGTTATTTTGTCGGACAACGAACGAAGTGCGAAGGATAGTCTGTCATAAATATGGACGCATATATAATATGATATAATGAACTTGTAATTGAGTAAGTAATTGAAAACTTTTTTTCCGATAAAAAGGAAACGCAATAAGTATTTATTGTTACTTTTCAGTTTAGCTTATGAAAAAAAAGTGGATTGAAATTTTTAGGCTCTATGTACATAGGTTCATCATGTATTGACATTTTTTCATACACTCTTACACATTTAGATGTAGAGATACAAAAACATACGCAGACAAGGTTACACACACACACATACACATACATATATACATATACATACATATTTAAGAGGGATAACAGAAATGAAAATAGATTTTATTATATGGTTTGTTTTTGTGCATATATAAAACTCAGATTCATACATGTGTATGCAATGCCAACGTTTACGACAAAGTTTAAGATTACATTCGCGGTTGTCTTAATCATAAAATTGGTTATAAGAATATTTGGATTTATGACAATATTCCATGGAACTCTCAAGCTACCTCCTCAGTTTTCTTATGAGAATTTTATGAATTATTATTTAAAAAGAGACTTTTTACCTAAAAATTTCAGTTTAAACTTGGGCCCCGGAAACTATCGATGTGGATACCGTTTTTCAATCCTGAAATATAAGTGAGAAAAGTCATGGAATAATTGATTTTTCACAATTTGCAGCACTAAACTACCCATTTAAAAGCATATTGTGAAATTAGTGGATCAAGCCTTTTATATGACTGAAATGGATCGAAACAAAATTCACCAAAATTCACAAATGTAAGAAAATTCAAAACTGGTCATTCAAACATAAATATGATCTATCAATCAATCAGAGGTCCTGCTGAGCTTCTTCAGACATCCATAGCTGGGAGCAACTCTCCCACTTATCTCATCATGAATAAAGATTACCATGGAATTCTCAGTAGCCACGGAATATTTTCAGGGCACACCATTAGTATTTGGGGATATATTTGATTATTTGAAAGAAAGTGAATGATCCTGTTAATAAGTTAGAACAAACCAAGAATTCATCAATTTTATAGCTAAACATCTATCATTGATGGTTTTCAAAAGATTTGAAAATTTTATGCTTATTTGGTATTACAACGAAATAAAACAAGATGCTACGGGAAAAATATTCCTTTCGTTAGAAAAAATAACATGAAATATTCAGATGTATATCTCATTCAAATACAAACATGAGTAGAAAAATCTTTTGCTTGCATAAAAATATTTATGGGAAGCTGTTGTGTCCCTTGTCCGTGGTCAAATGATTGACAGGTATACCCTCAAGCAGCGACCTGTTCTTGCTTTTCGTGGTGGTACGAGCAGGGAAACTACTTTTTCAGAGCAGAGAAAGAAAGAATTGCTTCTGTTAATTCAACTGACTTGCAAAAACTCCAATTGATACATCAAGTGATGTGAAATACTTATTGATGCTTTTACGAGTAGCAGCAAATTATGTAGGATTTAACTGACAAGATTCAATTCATTGCATACTCGTTTTTGGAGTGTTCAAGGTTTCGAATATATCAGCCAGGAATGTAATTTTATTTTATCTGGTTTCATTATTGAGTAGACTAGCCAACTCAAACTCAAAAATATAAGAAGTTCCTCTTCTACTTCATGTCTTGAAAGCATCACCCTCAAGATATCCCTTACTTTTGTATTCAGTAGAAGTTGTGTGTGAGCAGATTCTATGGCCGAACAGCGTTGAAGAGAACCTTGACATTAATGGCCGACTTTTTATAGAATTAACTATTTTGATCGTCTCATCTAATATTTCTGTTTCTCGGGTATTACTGATTTTGAAATGAGGGCTTCTCTGTGCAGAAAACAGTGTGTGAAAACAATGACAAGGTTTTATTCTTTTGCCACTGAAGTTAATCCTTTTCGGCTCCCCAACATAGAGGGATCATCATCTGTTCAGATGCATATGCATGGTTTCGATGACAAATCATAAGAAGAGAAAAAGCTGTCGAAAAGCCAAAATCGATTTGGCCTCTTATTAGTTTACCAAAAAAGTTGTTTCGCTTTGCCTTCATAACATATAAATAAATCTACTGATTGTTAAGAATTGAATTTTTCCAGGGGTGTCAGTTGACTCGTTCATGTTAGCTATCACTAGTAGCCCAACGTTTCGAGACACATCAGATATACAACGATTGATGGTGTTGTTTGACGAACATTTTCTCTTTCACAGCGTTCTGGTAATATTTCCAACTCAGAAACTGTATGTGATCTCATATATTTGTAACGATTCCTGCAAAAGCATTATTTGCTTTTCGAGCTTTTGTAGAATAGTTGTGATTTTCATCAAGTATTGATTTTAGCGTGTTTGATTCGCAATAAGCTTTTAGAATATTCACTTGGTTTCTCGTATAATGGCTATGGGTGAAAGTGTCTCTTCAGCTCACTTGGACGCATAGTGCCAGCTTCTTACTACGAACAATGCACGGGGGAAGTGGTTCTTCCTCTGATGATGAAATGAGCCTGTCATTTTTATACTAACACACAACTGATGTAGATGCAGCACTGCCGTTCTTGTGTTTCTCAATAGCAGAACTAGTGTCACTGACACTTCATTCATAGAAGTACCACTAATGACAAAGCGTATTCAAATGTTATTCTTGTAACCATAGAGGAAATGCTGGCCAAGGACCCTCATTTGAGGGAGGATCAGCTCTCATCAAAATTCCCATGGCAAACCTATGAAAGTTTCATGGTACAATAATGTGCCGTGGTGCAATGATAAAAAACTTTTGTTGCAGTTGTGGCTCGGAACAAATATCACTTCTATCGCGTGCATATTTTCACACGTGCACTAAAAGGGACGTGTAAGTCTAACTTACCTTTGTACTTCACATTCATTACCTTGACTGAATACCTGACTTTTAAATGAATACTTCCAACATTCGAACGTTTTGTATTACTCTCATCTTGCATTGTTTAACAATGAGCCTTTCAATCAATCAATACCAAAACCTTCGTTCACACGAAGACCATTCAGTTCGTTTTGTATATATTAAATCTTATTGAATCTTTCATGTTAACACGTGAGCCTTTTTGTTTGTCATTCAAAGCATATATTTGAATTCTAACTTGAACACTCTCTCACCTAAGCTATGCCGCTGTGATTTATTATGGGTGAAGAAAGTTAATATTAACCTACCTACCTCTCACTCCTCAGATATATAGGCTGCTGGTTATTCATTCATAACTCACATTAAATACTATGAAATATGTTTCTAAGAGGATTTCGCATAAACAAATGGAATCAGATATTCTGTTAAGCAATGTATTCCGCTACTTATTTGGTGAACTTCGACGCCGGGTGCGTTCTGCAATCTTCTGACACAACGGCAAGGACTTTGCTTTGCTACGGTTTCTTTTTTTTTTTCCCTCCTAATTGGAATAATTCCTTACTTGAATTAAACTTCTTGATAAGCTAATATATCTTCAATACTAATACCTCTCAATATTTATTTATCAATCAAAAGCAACCGTCATCGTGTAATCCCTAGCTATAGAGCTATGAATATCTGCATTTAAGATTATGCAAGAGACAGACCAGCAAACTGAAAAGCATATGACGTGCACATGAGAGAATCATGCTCAACCTCACATAGTGAGATCACAAGACACCACAGTATATCAAGAAGAAAACAGAAATCCAAAACATCGTAGAATGTATTTAAAAAAAACTTAAATGGCAATGGGTAGGTTATGTTGCAAGAATGGCAGACAACCGGTGGACATCACGACTCACAACATGGATCCTTAGAGCTCACATGCGAAACCAAAGCCAACGGAATACAAGATGGAGAGATGAACTGGACAAATTCAGAAAATACTTGCTCCACAATGCCCAAAGTAGACGAATGCAGTGGATCCTGGGGAAGGTCTATGTCCAACGACGGACGATAAAAGAATGATGATGATGATGATTTCACACTTTGGGTACAGTTGATTTGTCAATCTATCTTGGTATTCAGAGCGTCCTCAGTGTTTCTGTAAGGTGTATGTGGGGGTATCTGTTTTGTGTGCCAGTGTGAGAAAAAAATCTATTTTACAAGTACGCAAGCGACATCAACAATGCAGTGTATAAAACCATTTTCATTCAAGGCACTTTGGTACTGTACGATCCCCACAAAATCTATTTATAGCACTCAATTTTGTCGACTGCACTTATCCTCTGTGACTACATCAGAGGCCATTTTTGCCTGCTCGATATCAAGGGAAGAAAATGAGAGCAAAGCAATAAATGAGCCGTTAGAGCAGCCGTGCGAGATGAGTGCACTTTTCAAAATGCAGCTGTACGCCTAGAATGGCTACTTTAAAAGTGAGAAATATTCATTTTTGACGCAATATGACAAATAGCTTATCAGAATGCGCTTATCGCTTCTTCACATTCTATACGTCACTCTCATCCCCATTTTCTTTTTCATCTTTCCTAACAATCTCTTCATCCCGTAATTACCTGTGTTCTGTTCTCCTTCCTATTTCCGATAACGCGTCCCTCTTTCTATCTTTTTCTTTCAGTATTATAGTACGTCTTGCTAACTTTCTCTCAGTCCCCAAATTTTTTTCTGCACTTTCTCCTTCAATGTTGTTTTATTTTGATTTCTCATTCTTTTCTTCTTCTTTTTTTCTTATTTGATGGGAGTGCTAGGTAAAGGGGCATTGAGTACCATTTCCAAAGTCTTTGATATGATACAGCCATGAATTGAACCTGTTACCTACTGAACTTTACCACTGGGCCACAAACACTGGCATTAAACTATCTTGTCCACAGGCATCTATAAACCTGAGTACGTGCACTTGGACAAACATGAAGAATAGTTAGATCGTTAGATAGAATATTCGTATTCAACATTATCTTCATATACATCTCTAAGAGTAAATCATTAATTCAATATCTCATGTGTAGAGGGTTTATTCTATAAGGTATATTGGTATACTAAGCTGGAATCTCAACCCCAAAGAAATCCTCAGAGATGAAATATTATATAGGAATATCGAAAACAAAAAATAGTACACTGCTGTCAACATATTATTTGATAATGAGTGGTTATAATCTCAAACGGAAGGTTAAAAGAAAAATATTAAAATAAACATACATAAGCAAAAATATTGAAGCTCCTTGCCACCTATACTTAATGAAAAGATCGAAATCCTCGGTTTCGCCAATAGACAGCAAAACATAAAACAGAATTATCAAATAGAAAAATTAATAAAGTTAAAATGCCAGAACTGCTCGGAATTTCTGTTCCAAAACATAACTCAATAAACTATGAATAGGTAGACTAAAAATAGATGGCATAAATATCTTATTCACATGGCCACCTTGAAGAGCAATCCAATCAACATAATTGCTTTGGACATGAGGAAATACACCAAACCCAATATAATCAAATGACCCACAAAAGCGATATAAAGGGACCCCAACATTTGAAAATTGATCCAAGTGAGAATAAAATTCTCTCGAGGAAAAGAAACATACCACAAATACACTGATAGAACAACCACTTACCGATAACAAAAACATTCACACCATACACCATGATTTGTTTTTATACCCACCAAAAGACATGCATACCACTTGAATAAAACAAATATATAGCAAGCAATAGCCAACTACCAAACTAAAACAAATAAAAGGGGAGAAAAACCCTACCACCCAAAAATATCTCAAATAGGAATCTAAAATAAACCGAATCATTCGCCTGAAGAGACCCAAATAGGACAAAAGCATAAACGTGTTCGTGTCATGCATCCTCGTTCCATTATATCTTAAGCTCAATTCTAAGCTAAATTAATAAAGTTGAATATATCAAGGACTTTATGAAATAAACCAATCACGCATCGGATATTGTATTATATTATATCACATTGCATCCCTGATTTGTATCGTGTGATATATATATATATATATATACACACACACACACATACACACACACACATATATATATATATATATATATATATATATATATATATATATATATATATATATAAGTACAACTCGCGATTGGTTGCTCAGTTGCTTATATGTGCCGTATGGCAGGCTAAACCGTTAGACCCTGGGTTGTGATGACGGCTAGAGGGATTCCAAACTCATAATCTACCGACTTCAGGTTTCCATCCGTCAGAAACGACTCAGAAAAAAATTTAACGTCTTGTAACCACGAAACGACCATGTTGCCGTTCAACTATCCCTCCGTCTCCCATCAAAACCCATCAAAGACCAGTGGACAACATTTCCTGTGGGACGAATGACCTAGATGAAGAATGTACTACACTCCAAACCATCATCACTGAAGCAGTTAAAAAGGCCAAGTTTTTATGACACGAACAAAGGAATTTCCCGTCGATATCTGCTATGTAGATGACTCTAAAACACTTTGGTGCCTGGCCGATTTGCAACATTCATCAATGCGTTGGACAAGTATCAGATCAAAACTACATCTCTGAAGAGTTTGTATTCACCTACGGACTGAAACAAGGATGAATACTGATATACCCCACTTCCAAGACCTGGTGTGGGGTGTTTGCTGTTGGGGGCTGTGGTCCCACAAACTATACTAAGCCCAGCCGTGGTTCTGGGTTAGTAAAAGAAGGCAACAAAACGGAATTTTGTTTATATGTTTTATGTAGAATATTGATCATCAATATCTCTGGAGACGGGAAATGCCTATTCGCAGTTGGAAAGAGAGGAGGCCGATTATTATCTAAGTCAAACTGACGACTGGTCTCTCATATCACGAACAGTAGTCTACTGAATGGTAGCAGCGGTTGACGGTTACTAAGGGCGGACGGCTGACACCTTTGTTTTCAAACCCAGGACTTGACAGATGACACTAGATTGAAAAAGTACAGATAACTCAACTTCCCATGACATGGTCATCGAATCGGGAACAAAACCTTTTTCCAAAAGCATTTGTTTTTGCAACCCAGGATCTGACAGATGACACTAGATTGAGAATTCGCAGGTGCCCCAATTTCCTATATTATCTCGAAAAACACATTATCCCTTTTAACACAAATAACTCTCTTTTGTAATAACAATAGTAATTACTGGTAATAACCATAGTAATTTTTGGTAACAGCCATAGTAATTTTCGTAATTTTCAGGACACGGGGGACTCCTGGCCCCCTAGTGTCACACTGGCAAGCATTCTCAAAACAGCCATCAGCAACAAAAAATGCAAGAGTGATGATCAGGTATTGCCTCGATGGAGATTTCTGAAACTCAACTTACACAGTTGACCAATTAGATAACTGAAGTTTATTATATGGACGACAAAGTTTCGTCAACTAATATACTTGAATAGTTGCAACAGTCGGTTAACAACTTATCTAGTCTATCAACACACAGAGAAATTGCTCATACATGCACAGCAATTCCAGCACCACTATCTTCAGTATCTATCTGGAACAAGTAAATCATTTGAAGGACTGTATTTGTACTGCTGTTTTGGAAAGTCTCCTATACTTCATCTTCAGAAACAAAAAATGGACCAAAAGAAAACTAGCTGAACTCATAGTGCATCACGCTTACTTTACAGATGCAAAATAGATCCTGTAGCGTCAAGATATCAAGAGTGCTTTTATTACCAAGAACTTCGATCAATCATGAAAATGGAGGGACCAGGTGACCAACCTTACAGTCCTTGAGCATCGAAATCACCATCCGTGAAAATTAAAATATACAGACGCCACCCACCCCAGATGTAGCCGAAAATGAATCATTTTGAGCCTCAGAGTAAGTCTGAATGACACCAGATTCCCTCGACGTATCCTCTCCAACGAACTTAGCACCGACCTAAATAACCTGTGATTGTCCTATTTAACCTTACAAAGATTAATGAAGATATCTAGGGAAAGAAGGGGTAGATTGCAAACACTGGTGTCAAACTGCTGCATAATTTTTTAAACAAAGATATTGCAGAAATAAAGAGGACAAAAAAGAAAAACAGAAAAAAAGATCCTGTCAAGTCCAATAGAAACGATATGGCCGGAAATGAGGATAGCAGACCACTACTAAAGCAGATATCTTTACACATTACACGGGACACGTGTATTTGGTTTATATTGTAGTGTTTAATGTCAGTGATATTCAACTTTCCTACCATCATCATTGTCATCATCATCATCATCCTCGTGTAAAGTGATGAGAATCGAACTTGTTTTTAAAAGTTTTAAAAAGCAATTGATATTCCAGATTTTGACATTAAACAATTGTCGTTGGCTAAAAAGGTCAATTTGTTCAAATGTACACCACATTTGTGATTTTTAAATGAGTAATTAACCCTTGGAATGTTTATCCCTGAAGAAGTTAGAATAATGGCGCGGATTTTCTTGGGCTATTTAGTCAACAGGGGTGAAGTGACAGCAGAGCTTACCCGGGAACCAAATAAATAAATGGTACAAAAACAAAAATGGTAGGTATTTCGTCAGCTCCGGCACCTACAAAGTAACCCTTGCACCCTGAGTATCAGAGACTATCAAGAGATTAATTTCCTTACATTATGATGGTATCTCTCTTATCTTGTGACTCATTCACGGTTATAAAAAAATACTCATGATTATGAAAGTCTTGTAATTCCACAATACGGACAAGATAAAAAAAATTCTCACATCACAGAACAGTAATTTTCCGTTTTTATATCTGGAAACATGAATATCCATCAGACAGTTGGCAGGGCAGTATAGTGAAAAAGATCAACAACCACCAATCACTTGATTTTTACATTATTCTCAAATTACTGGCATCAGATTCTTCTACTTGGGTGTTCGGTTAAAGCAGAAAAGTAACGAACTGTAGCCTGAAAGGTTCAAGTTTTTCCAGACTCTGTTTTGATTAAAGACATCACTAATCATCATATTCGGTGAAGTAAATATATGATTTCAGAATAACATAAAACCCTCCCACCCAATGATTCATTAAGCGCTTTATACTAAAGACCTTTTTAAACTACGTAATAGAGATAATAAAGATCATAAATGTTCATAGGTTTATGATCAAATGAAGCTACTTTTGGATTGATTATTCATCTTCATCTCCATCTCCATCTCCATCTCTCTCTCTCTCTCTCTCTCTCTCTCTCTCTCTCTCTCTCTCTCTCTCTCTCTCTCTCTCTCTACATATATATAAATATATATATATGTGTGTGTGTGTGTACGCACATGCGCGTGTGTGTGTGTATGTTTGTATAACACTCAATATGCTTCTATTTTCTTTAAATTAGCATACATGGATAGTCTTTCGTTTACCCCTTTTTGATGGAAAATACACTGGGAGTCAATAAATACGAATCACACTTAGTTTTAAACGTTTCTAAAATATCATAACGATAATTACCGAAAAAACAAGGAAAAGGGTTATAAAACGAATATGCTAACATTCATGAAAATCGTTACCATACTTACATTAAATTAAAGTTAAAACAAAACAAAACGGGGGGGGGTATGGAAAGTATCCATATATGTTTAAAATCTATCCATAGCTTTTTGACAATATGGTCTGAAAAACAAAAAAGCGTTCATAAGAACGATTAAAATACCTTTTACACAATTAAATAAATCCCTCAAGATGTTATGGAATATAGCAGAACTGTAGTTGGGAGAATATGATAGAAGAAAATGTATTCATGTTTATATGTATCAGGCTTTTCAAGTTATATATATACATATATATATATGTATATATATATATATATATATATATATATATATATATATATATATGCAGCAGCCCAATTCAATTGTACACTCTATTTACGTTGTCTAGGCAAAGTGTGATGACTGAAAATTATTTCGTAGAAGAGTTTCTAAATAATATGGCGTAATTTATAATCATTCTGTCGGATCATATATATCCATTCCCTATGCATACATACACATGCAATATTTTCCCAATTGTTATTTCATTAATGTATTTGTCGGATCTCATATCTATATACTGATAATACATATCTATCTATCTATCTATCTATCTATATATATATATATATATATATATATTTATATGTGTGTGTGTGTGTGTGTGTGTGTATGTATATTAAAGTCTGTGCTTGTGCGTATGTATTTGTGTAGGTGAAATATATACGACAATTCGTACATATAAACCCGAAAATTCTGTTCTAAAATGATCAATACTTAGAGTCGAGGCAATATATCAATTAGATACCTAAATATTGCCAATCTATTTCTTGCTCCTTTTCCCTCTCTCAATGTGTATATTTACTCACATGTATACATATTCATATTCATATACGTCCAAGTAAATTTTGTCCTGCTCAAATTGTTCTTAGAGGTCTTTTCAAACGATGGAAATACCACAATTAGCTTTTTAGCATGCTTGAGTGCATGAGCGTACGTCTGTGTTTGAGTGGATGTGCGTGCGTAAGTACGCATGTATATCTATGAGAGATTGTGTGTGTGTGTAAACTATCGATAATCATTCGAGGAGAAATCGATTTTATTTGAGTAGTACTCAACGAGGCCCTTGTTGAAAAGTGGTTAGTCCACCAAATTTCTTTAGAATCCTCGACTCCAGGGAACAACACTCTTGAATTCTTTCAAACTGGTGGCCACGTGGTGTTTTGCGGCTTGGGTCAGTTTCCAATTCTGGTTCTTTGATCGTTGAAACATCAACCTTTGTTTCTTTGGGGGTAAATCAATCTTAGATTTATTCATTGGGAAAATGTTTGTGGCGAATATGACAATGAATAAGTATTTCATTATGGTAATCCTTCGTTCAGGGATAATGCCCACCTATTACTGGCGATAATGCAAAATGCTTCACATATTATAAAATATTTCATGGGTGGGTCCATGATTTGAGCAGGGGGAGATATCTTTTAACTTCATCGGTTCAATGAGACAATGAACATAATATTCCGTTTTTGTTTTTTCAGTTAATCAATGATTATTTGCAATTATCTAAGGGTTTGATTTATTAAATTTTTCCAGACATATTTATAAAAGAAATGTTATTTGGCCTAGCCCCAAGCAGGTCTAGACCCCCTGGATCAACCTTCAACAAATTCTAACCCTTCCAATTATTTGTATGACGGCTCACAGATAGCCCTTAGTTCTGATTATGAATTGATTTTCAAGGTAAGTGAGCGATTATGTGTGTTACCAACCAAGTATTTGAGATGAGATTTCAGACCTTACTTTTTATTCATATACCTATTACATGTCTACATATACAATCACCGTAAGGCGACTTCCAGTATTGTTTTTTTCAATTCGACTAATTTCAAATAAAAAGATTTCATTCACACTTCTGAAGATCATCTCGAGGCAGGCGGTGTAGAGTTTATGGGAGAGTAAAAGAGTTAAAATAAACGGTGTGTATCTCAGCAACCTTAGATATGCAGAAGACATCGCCCTTCTCGCAGAGAAACTACACGACCGCCAACTAATGATAGATGAACTAAATGAAGAGAGCAAGAAAGTCGGCTTACACATGAACTTCAGCAAGACGAAGATCATGTGCAACAACCACATCAGAGATAAAAACACTAAGATCGAAATTGAGGACACAGAACTCGAGAAAGTAGACCACTACATCTACCTAGGGCAACGAATCTCCATGAGACCCTCAAAAGAAGAAGAAATCAAGCAAAAAATCACACTAGGATGGCAAGCCTTTGGCAGAGCTAGCTCAACCTTCAAAAATAATAAGATCCCATTAATCCTAAAGAGAAGAGTGTATAACATCCTCCCAATAGTCACTTATGGAGCTGAAACATGGAACCTAACCAAGAGACAGACACGTAAGCTGAGAACCATGCAACGTGCACATGAAAGAATAATGCTGGGCTTCACATGGAGAGACCACAAGACAGCATAGTACATCTGAGAAAAGACAATTCAGGGACATCATAGAATCCATAAAAAATCTCAAATGGCGGTGGGCTGGCCATGTTGCAAGAATGGCTGACAATCGATGGACATCACGACTCACGACATAGATCCCCCGAGACCACATGCGCAACCGAGGCCGGCAGAATATGAGGCGGAGAGACGAGCTAGACAAGTTTAGGAAGTACTGGCTTCGCGACGCCCATAATAGGGAAGTGTGGCAAATCCTGGGGAAGGTTTATGTCCAATGACGGACGCTAAAAGACTGATGATGATGATGATGATGATGATGATGATGATGATGATGATGATGATGATGATGATGATGATTCACACTTACCATTTGTACTTAGAAGATATGGGAGGTGTAAAATCAATGTTTTGTCGATGTGTTATAGCATAATCGAGTCTTGTATTCTGTGACACTCTAATACTTTAACCACAAGGTTTATCTAACCTAATCTCGGATCATGGAAAAAGAATTAGAAGACTTGAATCGAGGGCTAAAGAAGGAGGTTTAGATAACCAGAGCACTGAGAGGCAAAACAGCGACTCCCTAACCAATGAATTTTAAAAGTTTTATGAAAAATGAATATGACTTTTTACAAAACATTTAAAGTTCATAAGCCCCCAAAATTGAAAGGAGTAATGGAAGCAAACAATAAAACCATACATGAGACAGAAATGTTGCCCCAAATCAAAATCTATACTGCCACAGAGGCATAATGAAAAGAACAAGACAACTGCTTCTCTACATAACTATAGTCCAATCCCAAGTGAGGCGTTTTCTTTAAAATATAATTATCGAACTTGGCCTTTTTTCGCGATTAGTAATGAAGGTTTTCTTTATTTCAATGACTAGATGCTTTACAACTTTGTAATATAACATGATGCACCTGTTTATCTTTCATTACGCTGACTATTGGATGGAATAAAACGTTGGAGAAATAAAAGTGTTGTATTTGATCAGATATTTTGAAAATCGTGCTTTGATACAAATCAACAAATGATAAAGTTTTATGAAGACATTTTGGCATCGACAGACATCGTTTCTCGTATATGACTGAACTTTTTACATTGTTTTTCTTGCTTCTTTTTGTCTTATTCTTTCGTCTTAAATCAGATGAACCGAAACATATATATATATATATATATATATATATATATATATATATATATATATATATATATATATATATATATATATATATATATACGAGGTCTGTTGAATAGGGTTCCTCATTAGACAGACGCCATTGAGCGAGCTTTTGTAGTGTATGACCATCACATTTACATATACTGGGCCTGCCTATTCTTCACCCTTTACGCATGGATTAAAAGAGATCACATCACCCAGGCATGTCACCACATCCTAGAGTCCAGATTTCTTCCGCAAATTATGTTTTTCATCTTTTGGAGAATGTCTGACTGTAAACGAGATTAGGGTCAGGTGGCGATGCTGAATGAGGACTTTGTAGACTATGCGTTGACGGTGTGTTGGAATAGGTGCGTGAAGTCCCATGGAGGGTGCTCTGAAAGTAGTAAGTTGCCACTGTCTCAAAATAATGAAAATGATATCCATTGAGTCCGGACACACCTCACATGTCTCACAGCACAACCCATATTATACATGGTCAGCCATCCACCTGATTAACAACAAACTCTAAAAAAACACCGGTCTCATGAAATACGTTGAAATGAAAAATCATTTGTTCAGTAAGCTTCCCGATATTGCTATTTCACAATGGGAGTGGCTTGGAAACTTTTAGTTCAATCTACTCACCTACATGGGATGGGTATGAAAATAGCATCACCATGACAAAAATAAACGCATTTTTTCTTCAGTGTCTTCGTTTCACAGTTAGCTTTCCAATTATAAAAAAAACATGTATTGGTACAGAGTTACGCATATTTCTGTTGACATGTGCGCCAGTACATATAGATATTCCGTTGCAGAAAAGTATGTAATCATGTTAAGCTCTGACAAAGAGTTGTTTATTGAGTCTGGATAGGCTGGTATTGCACAAAGTTAAAATGAGTAATTGGCTCGTTTAGATGATACTTTAGGAGGAAGATATATGGGCAACTTGTGATTTTGCTGCGTGACAATACCTTTCACTTGGTTGCAAATCGGAAACAGCAAACGGAATAGGGGGGAAGCTTTTTTTCCACATACAGCGTATTTCCAAGACATGTCATCTTCATGTTAGAACTAGTTTCACTTGGGGCAACGCTCTTTTTTTTTTGTTTAGCGGTTGTAATATGCTCAAGAGAAAATTGTAACTATTGGATCCAAACCATAGTTGTTCTTTCATTATGGAATGCATTAATTAGCTGAACGGTAGCGTACAGTCATAGAAAACTTGAAATACTTCATAACTGGATCAAGATGCTGTGAATTCAAATGAAAGAAATAGTTAATTCAGAAAATACCAGTATAATTTACATCAAACTAATCATGCTACCCCAAAATTTGTAGAATTCCAACAGCGCACGGGAATCAATTGTAGCATGGACTTTTGCTTCTGGCCTTTCTTAATTTATTTCAACTAATTTCATTTTCTCAGCTGCACTTATTACTTAATTTGAATAAATCTTACATTTTAAGCTTTTATCATGATTCGTTGTGGAGCTATCATTCTGGGATGTTATGGATTGTGTTATTTAGCTTTATAGAACAGAAAATTGAACTTGAATCAGAGGGTAAAAGTAAAATGACTGATTTACGCTTTCACCCTCATTTCTTCTTCCGATTTTTAATTTGATTTTAAGAAATCCTGACAGTTATAGAATATCAAAGACATTCAACCTAGTCTGTTCTAGATCCTTCGTACACTTACATGTGTGTGAGTATGTGCATTAACATGTTTATAGTTTTTTCAATCGCTGAAAACACACACACATACGTGTTTATATATATATATATATATATATATATATATATATATATATATGTGTGTGTGTGTGTGTGTGTGTGTGTGTGTGTTTGTGTGTGTGTGTGTGTGTAATCTGTGTTTTCCTCTCTAAATAAATACCCATGTATATGATTACATACATGAATAAACCCGTTGATTAATGATGTAAAAACGCTTATATTACACAATAAATGTTTATCTTCCAACATATTCTCCTTTATTGTTAAAGAATTTAACCCCACACTACTCAATTACAGATATAAAATTGAGCAAAAAATTATGTCAAGCTACGAACTTTTTGATGCCTCCGTATTAAGATGTACAAACAAACACTCTTTTTCATCCTCTAACTTGGCATATTCTCAGTGTATCTTTATTTCAAAACCTAAACTTTGAGTTCTGGACAAATGATTTTAAAAGAAGTTAAAGGGAGTTAGCAGAACATTTAAACAATACAGTTTTGTAAGAACTACAGAAAGTTAGGGTCCAGTCCAACATTATAGTAACATCGTAAAAAAAACAAACGCTAATCCCAAATTAGCGCTTGAGTTGTAACTGAAATGCATCGAAGCCGTTGCTTCGTACGATGGACGGAAAGGAAGTATGGTTACATCATGGAAAAACGCTCATGTACATTTGGCGTTTTCAGAAAATGATCACAAAATCAAGGAAAAAAATAAGTATCCAAAAAACTACGAAGCTGTATTTTTTTTTACAATGGACGAAAAGAGGTCTTATGGAGCAGTATAGTTACACAGTAAATGAAAAGAAAGCATTTAGAAAAAACATTATTTTTGAAAATGAAATGAAAGCATGTAACCAAAATATTCGAAAGCCGTCGTTTCGGGCTCTCGTTTAACAGTATAGTTTGATCGTAAATAGTATACCCCGATGAGAAAAAAATTCGTGTTTTGGGTTAATGATTTTTCAATGAAGTAAAAAATGAGTAGCCGTATTGTTTCAAACCATTCTTTCGTACAATGGACGGAAAAAAGAGCAGTTCAATTTAACAGTATAGACACATTATGTATAAAAGCAAGCACCAAAAGCAAATTAATTTTGTGTTTTGTAAAAATGATTTCTCACAGAAATCAAGTAGACGAATCGCCATGAATTGAAGTTGTAGTTTCGTACGATTGATGGAAAAAGTGGGGGTCCAGTTTAGCTGTATAATTGCATCGTATATAAAACCCCTTTACCAAAAAATAAAGACAAATGACCGTGAAGATAAAAAAAACTCGCAAGAGTTGTAAGAATGTGGGGTCATATAAAAAGATAACTTCGTAAAAGAATGTTTTCAGAATATGAGGTCATGTCAAAATGAACTTTTGAAAAATAGTGTAATCAGAAGATGAAGTCAGGTAAAGATATTCCTCCCCTACATGGAGTTAGAATAAATGTTGTATCATGGCATAATTTCGGCATCACGGTGTTGTCATTCTGCTAACACAAACTGAGGGTCAAGTTCAGCATTATAGTTGTATAGTAAAGAGAACAGAGGATTCTAAACCCTCGAAATGTTGCTAATCACCCGGGTTTCTTTTTTACATTATGTAAGTTAGTACATTATACGGGTAACTTGATTCAGCCCCTCGGTCTACGACGCACCCTTTTGGTAGCATAGAGGGTACAAACAGGGATGTATCTGGTATTTATTTATATGACTGTATCTGTCTGTTTCTATATGACTGTATCTGTCTGTTTCTATACGTGTGTTTTTATTAGAGAGAGCATGAGTTGACGAAAGCGGGAAGGTATGCCCGGAAGTATGATCTCTCACTGTTTCTCTCAATTTCTCGTGACCTTACATTTTGGTTAGATCTGTAAACAGCCAGAAAGATGCATCTCACAGTTGAGACATTTCATAAAGTTGAAAACCCTTCAGGAAACCATGGCTTGCTATCATTTAAGCACTTCACCCAACTTGATAAAACGATGAGAAGTCAAAATTAATGCTAACATATCCGTCACTAAATTTCTTATTCCTATGTTTGACGCAGGATAACGTCTTCATTTTAAAAATAAATAGTGAAAAACCCGTTATTACAAAAAATGCGTTACATTGTAGTGTCTGTCATTGTTTCCTTCACACAATTTATATCTTTGTCCTGTCGCCCAGAAGATCAATTATGTTTTATAAAACAACAATTTGGCTTATTATGTTTGTTCTGTATAAAATCGATTTAGGAATTTTTTTCATATGATATTCAATGTACATTAATTTTCTTCGGCGCACCATGTTGAACTGATATGAAACTTGGTCCAGACCCCCAGATAAACCATCCTCATCCACGTATGCCTCTTCCTCCCCTTCCTCCAGCTACTACTACCGCAATTACTAATATTGGTCACAGCAGTGACTGAAATGTGATCACTTAATATTGACCTTAGCAGACTGGGCCATATGCATGTGCTACTGTTGGGCTACCCACTTCCTGCTTATATAAATGGTCAGTTTGTGTGTATTCTTAATCTCGATTTAGTTTTTTCATTATTATGGCTACACTTCTACAATCAAGAAGTCTTTTTTATAGCTATCTTCATGCAACAGTAATGCTAAACATCAATTTTTGGTAAAGATCCATTTCGTTACAAACACGGTTATCCTATAGGTTTTTTTTTTATGTTAAGCAGGTTGAAACCAGTAGACCCTACAGCCATTCGAGGCTATGGGCATTGCAAGAGAACCAAGAAAATCACACTGTCCATTATGACCATTGATATTAAACACCTTCTATTCATCCAAACTTGGTGTCCTTTCAGTGATTAAGTGTTGTGTGAGTGTGAGTGTGTGTGTATGTGTGAAGAGAAAAAGAAAGAGTGGCATCCAATAAGTTATTGTATGCATTTATACGATAATTGGAAGAATAGTTATATCCAAGATAATGGTGAAAATTTATTGACACAAAGGGAAACCACAAGTTTGTTGAGTGGCTATTTATTTGCAGACGTTTCATAGGAAGCACCCTACATCTTCAGTGTGATGAGAAAAATAAGATCCGTAAGTGTACGTATTTTAAATTGAGAAAATGCATAGGAATCATACGCCCACCCGTAAACACATATACACACACACACAGGACACTGATTCCCCTTACATAGAAAAGGAGTAGCAACATACCCTAACACTAAAATATAATACCTATCCCCTATCCAACGTGGATGATTATCAAACAGATAGCTATGGACAGATGTACAAACACGCTCATCCAAACCGTGTTCTGGCACATTCTCAACCGAACTGTCAGCTAACAGCTTTAGACACGATACCACCAATCCATTTACAATAACTTACATATCTTCCCGTCTTCTATTTTCTTATCACGCTGAAGTTGCAGGATCATTCCTACAAAATATCTATGAATGAATATCTATCTCCCAACCAACTGTGTTTTTCATTATTGTCAATCAATTTTCACTGTATGTTTGAATGTATGCATAGATACGTGGCCTACTAAATATTGATATGATGACATAGGTGAATTCTGTTGATGTGTATGGCTCTCTTTAACTGATTCCTTATTCCTCTATTCTTACAACCGACAAACACAAAAATTCAGATGCATTGTAAATATTTTTTTCTTTTATATATGTCTATAATGTCGACAAGTTACGCATCCACGAACACAATCATCAAGGCATTTACGAATACGCATATGCACACCCTCACGCATGTAAACAGGCACACACGTCTGCTTCCTCAAAAATGTCAGTAAATACATATAATTGCATATGAACAAGCATACACTAAAATATTGTAACATAGATATAGTGCTATGACATCAGAAATATGCAAATTGGATCGTGGTGCATCGGAATCCCCAGTTCTCAGTCATTTTTGTAGGGTAGTACCAAGATCTATGACAAGGTTATAAAACAGCATCAACTGGACAAAGTAGCAGAAGGGAGAAACATGGTTAAGAGAAAATGGGAAGATGTACTTGAACTTGAAATCAACAGAACTTTAGTCAATACTATTTATTGACAGATTTTAACCTGTTTTATAATAATATCATTCTGTGATTCTAAATACTACTACAAACATACACTCAATCCAAAGACGCAGACTGTGAGATTGAGACACGGGAGAGATTTTAAAAGACAAAAAATTCACGTATTATTATTTTGTCTGAATATCTACATGTGGATTTACTTACGATTAATTATAGTTCATCGTTTTATTTCTTACAGATTCATATGAATAATTTCTTGTTCAACTGAAGAACCAGTAAGTACTGTAGCTTCCTCAGCATTCTGTATTCTTTCTTATTTTGTTTCCTTTTAGTATTGGAAGACATTCCATAAAGTCCAGCCTGGCAGCAATTTTATTTTGTTTTTCTTTTCAAGTGTCTATTAAGGAGGGATTGCTTCACTTTGCTTAATGCTCTCACAGCTGTGGTCTGTTTTCTATAATTGATGGAATAAAGTAACGCAGGTGGGAGAGAAAGAAATAAATTTCAGGTTACACCCTTAACGGGGAAGAAATATTAACAGTTTTTTATGTGTATGAGAATTTACATATGAAGTCTCAGGCGCGCAAATTTCAGAATAATTGGATATTTTCATTTCTCTATTACTCCTACTACTACTATTACCAATTTTACAATTATTGCTGATGTTTTCTTGGGGTTAATGAAGATTTTTTTCTAGAATATCGAGCATTTCTCCCTCTCTACCCCCTCTCTCTGTCCCTGTCTGTCTGTCTGTCTGTCTGTCTGTCTGTCTTTCTGTCTGTCTGTCTGTCTGTCCGTCTGTCTGTCTGTCTGTCTCTCTCTCTCTCTCTCTGTATATATATATATATATATATATATATGTATATATATATATATATTCCTTTTTCTTCTTTTTTTTCACATCATCCGTTTGCCTTCTACCATTTGAGAATACATACATAAACATAATTAAAATATAAATGTTATCATAATAAAAAGAAATTAAAGACATTTCATCGAATTCAAAATTCAAGAAAAAAGGGAGTTTCACCAAAGACACGTAACCCAGACATATGGTTTGGGCATGAGGACTATTGGATTGAGATGGGCACCATCAGAACTTTCTTTTGGAGGCTAAAAGATAAAGATTGATTTTCTGGATTTTTAAGGTGTGCATCAGTATTTCCCTCTATCATTCTTAGCCCCCCTCCTCTTCATACTACTACAACTACTACTTCTCTCTATTCCTCGATCATTATATTATGAATGTTACGAAAATTATTTTGCTGAGCTGTTTTTATCAGTCAGGATATTATATCTGGTCAATTAGTGTGAATAACTGTTCCGTCCAATAACAGAATAACATGTTTACCTTCAAGTACAGGTGGTAGTTTGTGGTCATACTATTTTTCTGTGTGAGATAGGTTATAGTGACGGTATTGTACACCCTTAACATATCTATTTTACAATTCATTCGGGCCTAGGGTAGAGTTTTCAGGATTAAGATGACGAATAATTTCCTCTGCACATGTAAAGTAGCAACTTTCTTTATCTGCCTCGTCCTTCAAAATAAGTACCGGGTAATATTTTGTTAGTGGGCATTGGTCTTGGGCCCGTCTGTTTTTGGTTTCAGGCCAGAGCCCTGCACACACTATGGGTAAGGTTTTGGTAACATCATGGTCTTAGCTGATACCTCGTACAAGCACATGTGAAAGTTTTTTTTTTCCAAGTTGGTTCAATGGTTGGTTAAACTTTTCTTTTTTGTTTTTGTTTTTGCTTGTTTTTGCCCCCTTTGTTGGTATTTTGCGCCCTATATCACCCTGATCGCTTAGGTGTACATCTTGCTGGAAATTTTGGCTTTTTTAAGTTTTTGAATTTATTTTTTAGTTGAATCGTACTGGCAGACAGACTATTGTCATCTTCAAATATCTTGAGTAGATACCAGAGTGTTGTGGTTGGAGACCTTTAGAGATTGTGACTGTTTATCTGAAAATAAAAAGCAAACGTCTAAATTACTTTGTGGACTTGAAAGGATTTTTTTCTAATTCGAATAATTCAGGCATTTGGACTAAGACCAAGTTTTATCTTTTGAGAAAAGATAAGAGGGAGAGCTCCTCCGTTACTAATAAATAACGAACACACTTGATATTCTAGATATTCTAGGGCTTGACCATTTTCTCAAGACACCTGTGGCCTTCAGCAACCATGTTAAAAACGATGGGCTCTTGGTTGGCTTGCAGGAAGAAAACAAAAGCAGCATATCTCGTGGTTGACAACAAATGAAATGGAATTGTCAAGTCATGGCCATGAAAGTAACGAGTTTTGTGGAATTCATATTTTTACAAATACTATAACCAACAGAAAAGCTTAGTTTAGTCTTCACCAAAAAGTATTAGACACAAAGGACATGATTCCCAAAAGAAGGTACTTAGGAAAAATAAGAAACTGGTAATAATTTATTGCGTGTGTGTGTCGGTCTTCTTTTAATCCTCTTCAACAAAATTATAAAAAAGCACTACAGACAAAATTTACCCGTTTTCCTCTCAACCATCGCGAATCTCTACCCTCGGGACTTGATTTCATATCACCACTATCCATTGGGTCTAGAGCTGTCTGCATGTACAGGAAATCAATAAATTAAATATCTTTGGCAAGAGTAAAATAAACAATATATTTGCGTTATCTCATTGTCCTTTGGCTAAACAAAAACTTCCCACGGCACACAACAATCCTAATACCTTAAAAGAGCGACATTTTGGCAATGGCATGATAGCAAAAGTGAAAACTCCTCACAGAATATATCATCATCAACTGTTTTGTCTCGACTGTCATTGCTTGGTTTACTTTATGGTTATGTTACACATAAATACACTTTACGCACTCCATTTTGCTGATAACGTATGTTTTATAGATTCTTCTTGGATACTTACTCTAATTTCAAATAAATGATTTCTTTCTACTTTAAGACTTCGAGCCTCACGAGCCATGTGATGAGAACCCCTTTATTGAGCTTTGCACACGGCTATAACGACAGACGTACTTTATAAGTTGTATTTAATAGATATCATAAGCTTTTACATAGTTATTCACCAAGCTCGATTCTCCGGGGCCACAGTGATAGGGTACACAGTAAGGATCTATCTCATTATACCAGCAATATCGTTTGCGATACGAGCGTGCTAATAAGTGTGTTATGACAAATTTCTCGCGAAGTTTTGAAATAACTTTTATTGCAAAAATAATACTGCAATGTAGGAAATCAGATAAGCCCTCCAGATGTAATAAAATGTCAGTAACTGGACACGGAACACAAAACCCAAACCGTAATATTCTCTTTTGTATAAATAAAAAACAATTTATTAAATGATACTTAATGCAATCAGAATATAAAAAGTATCTTTTTTATCTTGTCAAGCGGCTGCTTTAATTGCATTTACTTTCAATCGATTTATTTTTTTATTTTTGCGCACCAGCTGATTTACAGAAGATAATTTTTTTAAAAAACAGATTTTTATCAGACAATTTTTGTCCAAATCCTTTGGCTATTGTTTCTTATCCAGTGTACTGCCATCAAGATAAATGGATGATTTTCTGAAAAGTCTTTAATGATAACGATCTTTGTTATCCCCTTTGTTTAATCTTTCATTGTCGGATGTTTTTCATGAACATCAAACTTTGAACATTCAGTGTCCTCTTGGAACTGGATATAACTGTAAATACGGCAAAATTAACAGCGAAATATGAAAACACACACAAAGACGTTCTCTCTTCAGTCGAATTCATTTGATCAAAAGATCAAATGAATTTATAAATTTACTTCATGTCGCCTTCCCCATTTCCCAACGGTCTCTGGAATCGTCTGGTGTTTTTTTATGCAGGCTACTAATTTACCCATGCAGTCAAAAGATGACTGCAATATTTGGATAATTTTCCAATTGCATTGTACTAATAAATTATAAGAAACATTATGTTGCCCGGCATTTCCTTCATGTTCAAACAGAATAAACCCGGATGTTTTACGCATTTGCAGAAAATAAATAAGGTACTCCATTCTATAATTGGAATTTTGCAACATTCAAATATTCTTTCAGTCTCTATCTGTAAAATTTTGGGAGCCAAATTGTTGAATTAATTTATTGCCCACAATAGATGAGCTGAGAGTGAAAAGTCTGCTGCTACATTTTAAACGCAATAATTATGACTGGGAAATCTTTTGAAGAAAAAAGTTTTAACTTCATGAAGTAATTTTCACAAAATATATATGTTATTATTCTGAATGGTTAGTCTACTCTACACTGGAAAGATATTTCTTTTGTGTTATCACCATTTAAATATCGCCGACATACGTTTAGAGTACAAAAAGTAAATGGCATCGAAGGGAAGCTGTATTTACCGTTATGATTTCAAATAAATCGTTCATACTCCATAATTACAGCAGTCAGAGAGAAATTATTAGATATCGTTATTAAATCATATATTTTTGCCATCCCTACAAACATGTCATAAGTCGAGTCTCATCGTGGAATTATCTGGTGTTTGTTCGTCCATATATACACATATTTTTTTTACGTTAAGGACTTGTTTATTACCACTCATGAAAAATAAGAGAAGCACTTTGAAAAATGGAACCTTAATTCCTACCAAAGTTAATTATAACAGAAAATCACAGCTCTGTGCGGACTATTGAACTCTTTGTCTCATCAATGTTGTCACTACAATGTTTCAGCTGATCCATTGCAATCTAAGAGGATGAGATGGAACATAAGGCATTTGCAAACGTGGAAAACCACACACATTGGAGGCAAAAATTCCCCGATTTATTCGGAAAACTACTGTAAGTGTTCGAGTGCAACCACTGACAATCACCCTTTTGTTCAATGGAGAAGTGTTATTTGGAAGACAGGTTTTTAGAATATAAGCATCATATAAAAAGATGTTTGTTTCATTCCAAGCAACATGAGACACACCAACGATACCGTTCACCACTACCCATGTAACTCGGATGATTCTCATTTATTCACAAGAAGTTCTCCATCCCATCAGCAACAACAAAAAAACACATTGCACTGACTAATGAAACTAGCGGACAAGTCGGTATATGCTGCTTCTATTAATTTTCTTAAACCCAAGCAAGGTTCTCTACGAATTATCTAGAGCCTCTTTCCAGAAATTGCAACGTTATTCATTCTTTCACCAGATTTCTATCCAACCACATTAGATATGGCTTTCTCTTGCTCTTTGAGTCTGATTTTAAAAGGGCAGTTGGTTCTTTCGATATTTTTCCACATTTGTGGAAATTATGTGTATTATAGAGAATACAATCACAGAAAATATCTGTTAAACAAGCCAATACCAATTGCTATCTTTGGAGTTTATTATTCCCTGGAATAGCTTGAAATTAACTGCTCAAAAACACTAAAAGATTTGCATGTCTTGTACAGAAAGCTGGTTGGACTGATAAATGTCTCGCTTTGTAGCAGAAACTCGGTTGTGAACCAATGATATGAAGACCTGATCCAGCCCATCGCAGATGTATAATTTAGTCGAACCTAAAATATTTTCAACTATCAGTTTATCATAGTATATGTATTTGTACAGAGATTAAATGAATTCCAAATCCTAAGCTACAGTAATTCTAATAAAAGTGCCTTAAATTTTGATTTATGAACTTGAAATAATCCTGAAAAGCAGATACAATGTTCACATGACAAAATTCATATAATTGGTAATATTATACAATACCTGGGACTACTAACAGTGGAGGCTTGGGTTTGTCACTTTTTGGTGGTTGCTATTCAGGATTTTACACACACAGGCCACCATAGGAGGACATCGATTTGTATGCGATGATTTTTTTAAATTTATATTCATTCCTAAAATTATGGCAAATTGCAAAGTGAAGTATACAATTGTCACAAGATATGATATATTCCCACTCCACCGGTTGGCTTCTTCGTATGACGAAATTAAATCTTCTAGGCATGACACGATTCAAGTAAACAGTTTGAAACGCTGAAGCCTTTCGGGTGGAGAGATATCAAACACAACTTCAGTATGTATCATTTTAAATACTATTTGATGTCCTTTCCGAAGTACGAGACTTTCGAATATCTTGTTTAACTTTTCCCCAACTGAGCAGATTCCATTAGTTTCATTATTGAATATTCAAATGCTGAAAGAATTTGCACACCGATCGAAAAACAAAGTACGATTTTCAAGAAATAGGACTCAGATCTGATACAGGAGCTAAGCGCCGAAGCAGACACCTTTTTTCTTCCTTTTAGCACTCATCAAACTGAGCTACTACGAACGAAAAATTTTTCTACAAGTGTCAGTCACTTTTATCCTTGCCTGATTGAAAACGAACGCGACAATGACTTTATACAAAAAAATCCAACTCAACAATCTATGATACGTATCTAAATCGTTTCTAAACCGGCTGTTCCAACTCTCTATCCATAATTCCTCATATTTGCACACAAATACATTCAGTTTTATTTCGCCATGGAATCAAATTCCCGATTTTGCGCATGAAAGGAGGTAGTGGATACACCAGATACACCTCTTCACACTACCGATTTCCCCGTCGATCTCTCTAAATATAATATGTAAATCTGCTGTTTTACGCCCTCTGTACAACTATGGCTTGCTAGTAAATGAAGTGCATTATTTTTACTAGTCATGTAGAGAGTGAAAGCCAGAATGAAACATCAAAGAGCTTTGAGGAGCAAGTTGCTGCGTTTGTGATAAGTCTATCACATAATAATGTCCATTTCTCTGTTTGCTGGGGCGATTCTAGTCAACAATTTCGTCGTCTGAGAAAGAAACGTTTCAAAGATGACTGCTATAATAGCATTCACATAAAATACTACTCTTTATTTAGCTAAGGAAGAATAAGACCTTTATGTCTTCAGCCCGATGTTTTCCCTACTAAGCTATTTCGGTTAGTGGCAGAAAGTGAGGTAATTGCTTTTATTGATTCGAAAATATGACAACCATTGAAAGAATCTGCAGACCAGACTACTGAGCTATCACTGACACGTCTAACACTCAGAGTTATTTCGTTTTATGTGTGTCAGTTTATTTATTTCACAATAATGGTCATTTTTCCGTTTTAAACAAATTTTGCCGATGCACTGGCTATTTTGTGCTTAATTTGAAGCCATGATAGTCTTCCTACAAATGTAGAATATTAGTTTCGCGTCATTAGATACAATTATCAATCTAATCAAATATTATTTTGCAATATACATATTTTTAATTTTAAAAATCAACTTAAATTTGATGATTACAAACTATCAAATACACGAAACATACATATTTTAGGCGTTTTCGTTTTAAAAGAATTCAATAGTTAACATAGTTGATAGTAAATTCAATGGTATATTTATTCTATTCAAATGCAAGCAAAATAATGAGCTATGGATGAAGATTTCAGAAAATAAGGTAGATGATATAGCCCTAGTATCCATTTTTTTCCATCGTCCAAAAATGGATGAATTCCGTTGAATGAAACTAATCAAAGTCTGAGTGGACATTCCTTGAAGTGCTAGATCGAGTGTGGTTCAATCATCTAATTTAATGTAAGGAGTGATGATAGTCAGATCATGGTTGTTGAGAGGAATAAAGATGTCAGAATTCACTAAGTGAACAGTTCATCTAGTTTGATGGATTGGATCACTTAATCGATTAAAATTATCCTATCATTCCTTTATCTAGCTCCAAACACGAGATCTGATCATCATAGAATATTGCAGGTGCTTCTATAAATACTGAATAAATTCTGCGCATATTTATATTGCCCGTGGTAAGATAGTAATGACGCAGATATCATGAATGAACTAGATATAATATTTGAAACTTAGTTTCCATCAATTGAATCAAACAGATTATCTCTCGAAGACAAACATCCCATGGTTCGCTCTGTATGTTAACCTTTGAAAAATATCGGCCTTATGTAAAAGAAAAAAAAGCAGCCAGGTGTGCTAGCTATTGGTTGTTACATTCAATGTTCAGAATCTGTTGTTATGATTTCATTCTCTGATAAAAGCTTTTTTGCTGATTTGTAAGCAGCTCTGTTTTGAATTTCTTGTGTCAAAAAAAAATCATGATCCCATGTATGTTTGACCATCACATCCCTAAGACTGAACTTCTCAAAATCTCATGCGAGGCTTTTTGGCAAAAATATCACATAACCAAGGTGTGTATGCCCACCAGCCTCTAAATCTATGAAATGGAGGAGTATGCAACAAAGGAACCGATTGTGGAAGAGGACCTTGAAGACTGTTTTGAAAAGGGAAATAGAACGATCTCAAGAGGAGTATCTGGATTAGATTGCTTTAATATATATATATGTATATATATATATATATATATATATATATATATATATATATATATATATATATATATATATCAGCATCATCCCCAGCTGTCATGAGCCTGATGGCTTGCCCATCTCCTTCGACGTCTTACTGGGAAACCTTTCCGTCTGGTCATTTTATAATGCGCTTACTGTCCCCCAGACATCAATCGGTCAGCTCTTTGCTGCACTCGTTGTCCCTTCTCGTTATGTGTCCCATTCATCTCCTTATTTTTGTTACTTAATCATTTGGACTATATAATTCACTTTAGTCCTCTTTCAAATCCACGTTGTTTCTTTTTTTATGGTTGAGGGTTTTTCGTAATATTGTTCTTCCGACTGCCTTCTCTGCTATTCTGACTTTATTTCGCATCCGTACAACGCAACAGATATTATGCATTGATTGTATACTTCATGTTTTAGCCATTTTAGCGATTTGCTTTTCAGTACACACACACACATATATATATATATATATATATATATATATATATATATATATATGTGTGTGTGTGTGTGTGTGTGTGTGTGTGTTACTGTTTTCACAGATTTGAATGATTAACGACAAACATCAAATCGAAAAGCAATGAGGTTTATTCAATAACTCTATTATAGTGCTCAATGTCTATCGTAGAACTTCGCTCCAGGATTCATTTTGCCTTTAAAACATTCAGAAAGTAGTATCTGTGCATTCTTACATTACTTCCTTTCCAATCAAATTGTTTGAGCACTTTAATGGAACTTCATTTATGTAGAGAAAACAATGGAAAATCCAAATACTCATTGAAAAACACACAGTTTCCAACACTAGAAAACTACCTATGGCAATTGACTGCAAAGATAGTTGACAATCAAAAGGCTAATTTACAAAGCCTTTTTCTACCTGTACTAGAACGCTTTGGAGTAAAAAGAGATTAAGAACTATTTTAGATTTAAAACGCAAAACAGCCTACCTTACCACAAGCTCCTCGAAAGGTTTGAAAAAGAACTATTTACCCTCACTTAAAACATTGAAGTCACAAGAACAGACAACATTTTAGGGAAATTATGAGGAAATTTTTTTTAAATCAAAGAATCCAAAATTACTTTGTTGATAGCAGGCTAGTCCAGAAACATCAGATGATATAAAAACTAAGTGAAAAAACAAATTACAAACATGCACAAATCAGACAACAGAAACACAAAAAATACCAAAGAAATGAAACATAGATGACACGGTCGATGGTATAATCAACAAGAATGTATATTAATCTGACTCAAACAGGGAGAATATCAAACACATTTCAAAATCCATCAATAAAATCGTATAAACATTGAAATATAACCTTTGAGTTAGCAGCGCAGACGCAATTCAACAGTTCAACAGTAGAGAAAACGGAACAATGTTTAGACAGTACGATATAATGTACCTTTATCCATCAAAAACTGGAAAATACCCAATGAAGATACCAAATTCTTGGAAACATATACCATGATATCACCATACGATTCCCGATTCATAAAGCCCTGCCGGAAAACAGTTCTTAAATATGAAGACATACAAAGGGTTAAAAAAAAAAAAGAACAGAAACAACTTCAATGTATCTATGGGATCCTATCATCATCATCATCATCATCATCATCATCATCATCATCATCAGTCTTTTAACGTCCGTCATTGGACATAGACCTTCCCTAGGATTCACAACACTTCTCTATTATGGGTGTGGTAGAGCAAGTCCTGTCTGAATTTGTCTAGCTAGTCTCACCATCTAATATTCTGCCGGCCTCGGTTACGAATGTGATCTCCGGGGATCCATGTTGTGAGTTGCGATGTCCATCGGTTGTCTGCCATTCTTGCAACATGGCCAGCCCACTGCCATTTTAGATTTTTGATAGCTTCTTTGATGTCTCTGGCTCTTGTACTGTGCTGTCTTTTGGTCTCTCCATGTGAGTTTTAGCATAATTCTTTCTCGTGCACGTTGCATGGTTCTCAAGTTTTGGATTCGTCTCTTGGTTAGGTTTTCTTGGGAATAATGGAATCTGCTTGTTTTTGAAGGTTGAGATTGCTCTGCTAAAGGCTTGCCGTCCTAGTATGATTCTTCGCTTGATTTCTTCTTTTGAGGGTCTCTTGGAGATTTTTTGTCCTAAGTAGATGCAGCAATATAATTTCTCCAGTTCTGTGTCTTCGATTTTGATCTTAGTGTTTTTATCTCTGATGTGGTTGTTGCACATGATCTTTGTCTTGCTGAAGTTCATGTGTAGGCCGACTTTCTTGCTCTTTTCATTTAGTTCATCTATCATTAGTTGGAGTCGTGTAGGTTCTCTGCGAAAAGGGCAATGTCGTCTGCAAATCTGAGGTTGCTCAAATACTCGCCGTCAATTCTAATTCCTTTACTCTCCCAGCGTAGTCTTTTGAAGATCATCTCGAGGCAGGCTGTGAAGAGTTTGGGTGAGCAGGTATCACCTTGTTTTACTCCTTTCTGGAGCTGAAAGGGGTCTGAATCTGTATGTAGCCTGATAAAGGAGCTGCTGCGATTGTATATATGTTTCAGCACTCCGACGTATACTGGATCTACACATTGTCAAGTGATGGCCTCCATAACCTTAGGGATTTCTACCAAGTCGGACGCCTTTTTAAAGTCGATAAATGGTTCGGTGCGTGGTAGTTCATATTCTGCTGCTTTTTCTTTCGGTTGATTTATCGAATGCAGGTAATCCATGGTCGAGAAGCTTCTAAAGCCAGCTTGCTGTCGTGGTTGGTTTTCATCAAGTGTTTTTGTGATTCGGTTGGTGATGATTTATGAAAAGTTTGTATCCGCAGTTCAGTAGACTTATTTGCCTGTAGTTGATGAGGTCTTTCAGGTTTCCCTTTTTATATAAAAGCCTTATGATAGCTGTGTTCCTATCATCAGTGACTTTTAGTGTTTTAGACACAAGTTGAAAGGGACGGCCAGTTCCTTAGTGATGATTTTACCCGCTTTTCGAAGTTGGTCAATGGTGATGTTGTTTGGTCCAGGGTCCGTTCCTTTCTTTGTCTGTTTAATGGCTTGTTTCTTCTCCCACTGGGTTACTACTAGAAAGTCTTCGAGTTGATTGCTTACGTCTTGCGTATTTTGTTCATTATTTTGTAGTCCTCGTTTGGACGAATAAAGTTTTTGGTAAAATTTTTTGTCACGTTCGACGATCCTGTCTCTGTCCGTTGTTCGGTTTCCATTTCCCTCAAGTATGCTGGTTATTTGCTTTCGTCCTGAGTTGAGGCCTTTGTTTATAGCTTTGGAGCCCCGAACTCTTTCGAGGGTCGAGTCGATGACTGCCGTCGCGTATTTTCTTCTGTCTTCCCATCGTTTTTTCTTGATTAATTTTATCAACTTCTGTCTCTTCAATTTTCTCTCTTGTTGTTGTCTGTGGCTTGAGGTTTTTGCGTTTTTCCATAAGATTTCTGGTTTTGTCTGAGATTTTACTAACGGGTTGTGTGCTCATTGGTTTGAATATAGTGGCGACTTCTATTATAGATCCTATCATTTTGTTGTTTTGCTCGTTGATGTTGGTCTCGTCTTGTTCAGTAAGAATTCTAAATCTGTTTTTCAGTTCGAGCTTGAAAGATCGAGCGTGCAGTTTTGGTATGATTAGAGGTTGCAGTTTTGTGTGGAACATTTTCCTGCGTTCTTTATTAGTGTTTACTTGCATTTTACACCGTACCATTCTTCGTAGGAACAGATGTTTTCTTGGTGAAGGATTTTGGCAGTCGCTTTCGGAGCAGATCACCCCCACCCAAAGTAAGTGATGTGGCTGAGTCTCTTGGGGTCGATGACACAGCAGGAACGGGTGTTCTCTTGGTGTAGTGTTTGGGTAGTCACCCTTGGAGAACATCAGCCCCATCCAAAGTAAGTGATGTGGCTTGGCCTTTTGGTACTGAGGATCCAGCAGGAACGGCTGATATAATTTTCAGTGTGAAAATCATTGGGAGTGATGAGCTATGCCCTACCATACTGGCCTATGACGTCATGGCAGGAGTTCTGGTGGATTGTCCACTGCTAATGTGGGTCAAGGGCCTAAGAGCTCCACTGGCTCTTAGCACCCATCCCATCTGTTTTTGTAAGTTAGAATAGGTATTTGCAGCGCTGTCCCTCAAAAATGTTATAATTCTCCCTTATTTTTCGAAAAAATTAAATGAATGTAGATTCCATTGGTAAAGATCTCTCTCTTTCTCCACACTACCTGATGAAGTCGGTGAGGTAGCCTTGGAGTATACTTCTCCCTTATATATCAAGTTTTTAACTCAACTAAGTCTACAGGGGTTGAAACTTAAAAACAAAGCTGAACAGTTAAGCAAAATGAATAGATAAAATACAGAAAAATCAATTGTACTCATCCGATTCTTGCGGCAACATTGGGGGTTTTGTGGACTTCTTCTATCAGTTGAAAAAATTTGAATTAACTATAGTTGTATCAGCACGATTGATAAAATCATAAACTGACTCACTGAAAAGTCCTAAATGTAAATGAAAAAAAAAACAACCTGAAAAAGAATGCAACTACAAAAGCAAAACAGAAAACACTACATATATGGCCACAATTTCCACAGCTGAAAGACCACACAGAAAGATTCTCCATTTGGAGGTTCCTAAGGAGAATGGAACACCAAGTTTTACAGCCATGATGATAACAACGATGATAATATTGATATACGTTGGGAATTTGAAGACGAATCATTTTACCCAATCATTGAATGGCCTATACGACGTTGCTCCAGATTCCACACAGATGGTGCTATATATGTTTAAAATAAATATTCAGAATCCTGACCTTTAGTTAAAAAGTAACTTATTCGACAAAAGGAGTGAAATGTTATCTGTGCTGCCATACTGAGGAATTAGAATTAAAATATTCCAAATGGTGTTAATATAAAAGGAAGAAAGAAGTAAACTTAGATATGATATAGCTCCTTCAAAAATAAATGTTTTCCATATGAATAAACAAATGAATAAAGACTTATACTCTCATAAACTACAATATGACGGCAGATTAAAACCTTTGATAGAGACTTAAAGGGCCAAACAAAATATGTCAGTGTGAATAAGAATTGCAACAACAACAGAACATGGAAAACTATGCTAATGGCTGTTAAGGAAATTGAACAGTAAAAAACATACACAATAAATACCCTTTTATTTACTATTAACTCTCTTTAAAGAAGTCACTCAAATAATCATAACGCCACACAAACAATCAATTAATCATAAAAAAATGAAACTCTACACACGAAGAAAAATTATTCATTCAATACGATTGACATCCAAATAAAAAATAATAAACTAAGAGGTCAAAAAATCAAAGAGATAAATAAAGGAATAAAAGTAAGATTTTAAGCTCCATTGACCTCTCCATTGACCTCTCATCCCCGAAAATCAACCCTGGCTCAGCGGTTAAGCGCACATCATTTATATCAATTAATCTACCAATGACCGTTCATTCAAATTTCCGAAATGAATAGAAAAAAATTTGATCGGTTAATTTTTTTATGCTTGGAATAATATCAGATGAGAGTTTTTTCTGTATGTCCTCGATGATTTTGGAGGTTTTTCTTTTCGATCATTTCTGAACTACATTGTTAGTATTTCTTTAATATATATATATTGAGAGAGAGAAAGTGATGGAGAGAGAGAGGGGGAGAAAGAAAGAGAATAACCTACTGACTAAACAGGGTATGATTACTTCCAGAAATACACGAACAACTATAGTTATAAGCATAAAACTAAATATTTAACTTCCAAGGATTTCGTAATTCATTATAATGGAAATTGATTGAATTCGGCAAATACGATAAACGAAAGAAAAGAAAAATCAACTCAGAGAAATCGATAACATATTCTGTCATATCTATATTAAGAGAAGTAGAATATCTGCTTCAGTGAACCAGATTATGCGTGCGTATTTAGATATGAAATCTAATGTTCGATCAGTACAATTTAGAACAAGAGCTTGTTGACACATTTGAAAATCTATGAAGCTATGTACCTACGGATCTATCTCTGTCACTGTCTGTCTCTGCGTATCAGCTACATTCTGTTTATATATCGCTTTTCATAATTCTGTATTTTCATAATTAAGTATTACTCGTAGCATTATAAAGACTTACTCATTTTTTCCAATAGTACTCGATTTAAAGTTTGATTCATGCATGAATGGAGGAATCTTCCGCAAGAAGCAATGGACACAGAATAGGGGAAACTGTTTTTTGTTTTTTTATTCAATCAAGTTTACAAAATTGATTCAAAAATGGAGAGTAAAATCAGGTTCAAACTGACCTTGGATTCACTCCTTCGAAATAATCAGTTATGACACTTTATCGAAGCTCCACAAATACAAGAAAAATTAATCTTATTAGATAACAAATTGTTCTTTAGCAACAGCTACTATCCAGTGTCATACCATTCTAAGGAGGTTACCACCAATAATAATATCAAGAGACCCTACTACCACCATTTCACTCGCTATCCTTGGTTTGATAGGTGGCTGCAGTAACGTGCAAGATGTGCTTTAGCAATTTCACTGCACATACTCAAGTATCGCTTTCCACAATTCTCAGCTGCAGTGAGGAGGCAACTTTGTTGAATCGGACTTTTTTCAGAATGCCATACAGCATCCTGGCAGAACTTACAGATCACAGGGGCACCGTTGCGTACCGACGGACCTACAATACACATGGAATTATTCTATTGATATTAAAATGCGAAATCAAGCCTCGTTGATGGTGGTGGTCATTCAGTTCATTTAAGTATAAAACCTGCTTCATATAATTGCATGATAGAGGGTTTGTACTATGGATAAATAATCGGTCTATTTGAAGTCACTATCTGTGCATTTTTTCTCTCATAAATATTTTTCATTCGAATGCATTTTCTACATAATTTTGGCGATATATAGGGATAGAATGTTGTTTTTGCAAGAATCAGAGGAATTCAGCAGTATTTCTGAACCAAAATACTGCTATAATTCTTGACCACTTTATATACATAGCCAACTGTGTGAATCTGAAGCTGTACATGAGTGTAGACGAATGAGAACAAAATAGTCCAAAAAAATCGATAAAAATCAATCAGGCCGTGGTCGACATTTTACTGTCTGGTCCATTCGTGAGAGACAAAAGACGAGCTATAATTTCTTTTGGGGTTAGCTTCCCTAGAGACTGCCTTGCACAATGTATTTGTTGAGCCTTTTTATGCCCAAATTCCTAAATTGTCAAAGCAAATGCTATTAATTATCTTCAGCGTATTATCAACACAGTTTCATTGACCAATAATCAAACGCTACCTACCACGTTTGAAAAAAGCCTTTTCTTTCATGATACCAGCAAGGTCATCAGGTATTGCCAAATGAAGAAGACAATATTTTATGATAACAGAGAATAAACAGATGCAACGTGAGAAATTTTTGTAAGTATTATTCGTTTGTAGGTTACATAAGTGACACCATATCTCACTTTTTAAAAAAATCGCACTTATTTCAATGAAAGATATGTTACTTTGTGCAAAAGTGTATGCGTTTGATAAATATAAGCTTAAGATTATTCATCATCTTATGAATCTCAACGAATCTTCATGTAAGATTTTCTGTCGCATTTTCCTTTCAAGATATCTATGGTCAAATTGTTTGATTTATATCCGTAGAAAGTCGTAGGGCATCGCCCTCATTTTGTCGTTATAGTCTCTGATGCGTTTGGTTTGTGATTGGTGATTGTATGACTTTTTTCGTCCTATCAAACAGTTTTAGCAACTTAGGGGTTTTAAGCTGCTGTGACTATGCGTCTACCATGTGGTTCCAAACGTCTACTTCCCCAATCTTGACCATGATGAGGGCTTTCAAAGGAAAAAGGGTATTCAAATCTGCACTTGGTATTCCCAGACGGATGCTTATCATGGTACTGTCCAGTTTCAGGTTGCTTAACTTCGGTCATCTTACGAAAACCAGTATAAACGATTAGGCCGTAACATTGATTGGTGATAAGACTGAGCAAAAACGGAGTTAGATCTAAGCAAATGAATAAAAAAAAATTATTCTAATTCAAACGATTTTCCAATGCTTATGAACTATTTCCATTTAAATGAGTTTATTCTTCATGAGCGACCTTCTTCATGTGACTTTATCAGATTTACATGTCTACACCTGTAAATTTACATCTGTTTTTTACTTCAAGAAAGTTTAATTTGCTTCGGGCAACAATAAGTGTCCTCGATATTTTACTCAGAGAAGAACATCTACCGTCTCAGTTTGCAACTACTTTTAGTATCATAGATATCGACTGATGCCAGGTCAGTAAGGAAAAAGATAGACAGTACAGCACTTAGTGAGGGACAAATTCAGTACATTAGTGATGATCTGATTGGCTAACTTACTAATTACTGCTCCATGGTAAAGCAACCTGCTTTCAGCAATAAAGATATAGAATGTAAACGCTTTTTGTAAATTGGTAGTCATTGATGATTCAGGGCTATTAAACCAACTAGGTTAATGGTGGGGAAAGTCGAAACGAGCGAAGCTCTGCATGATTCATATCATTTAAAAAGAAAGATTTTTATTGGTAAATCATACAAGTCAGAACAAAGATGTTTTTCAAATCACAAATCAATATATCAGGTTCAATCTAATGCCACAGACAGCAATTATCCTCTAAAATATTGCAAAATACTTCCCCTCTAGTATCTATAGTGACTTGAAGGTTAGTATTATCCCCAAAATGGGCGGAAGTCAATTTTTTCAATACGTTAAAAAATCATCAGAGACCAAAGAATTGATTTGAAATGAATATAAGCTTAGAAGACAGGTTTGTTGTATATTTCATATTTGATACCCAAAAAATCTTTCAAAAAAACTTGTCTGATAACAAATAAATTTATGATAATTCCCTTAGCCTAACAGAAAAATTACAACTTATGCATAGAAAAAATATTCTTGAGATTTACGTTTCCGCTGTTTTAAAGACGTTTATCTCATTTTAAATGAAATCAAATAAATCATATTACACAAAAACAAATCAGAATAAAGGTAATAGTGATCGTTCCAAAATTGCTCTTCGGTGTCAGATATAAAGTAGAAACAGGCAAGCCTTATTGCAGAGCGGTTAATATTCTTCTTTTGGGGATGGGGCCTTTTCATTACCCTAGAGAACTATGTGGTTCAAAGTTGAACTGTCTATTTTGTATCCTTTTTCTCACACTATTATTCCTCATTTTAGGTAAACGGTGCTCCTTTTGATATCCGCCAACGTTTGAATTCGTTTCACAAAACGTTTATTTATAGATTTTTACTCTTCCAGAGATGGAAACAGCGCATATATATAAATATGTAGACACTAACATTGTACATTCCTCTGAGAGGGAATGAAGATAAAACTTTTGTGCTATCGTTAGGACTAAATACATTTATACGCATCCATATTTGTCTTTAGATGAATAAATAAGCATTAGCAGACAAGAATATATTCTGAACTCGAGAGTTGGCATGCAAAGGGTTGCTTCTGTGTGTGTGTGTGTGTGTGTGTGTGTGTGTGTGTGTGTGTGTGTGATTACTTGCTTGGTGAAACAACCAGTCAGTATTGAATATGAAATACAAATATGTGTTGGTTGTATATGAAGGAGGATTAATATGTCCATGGCCTGATACGGAGTTATTAGCTGGAATTTTCACTGATATGCTCGATCTGTTGATATTACCCACTGAATTGAGGACAGAGATTACGTTGAAATATACATATCTGTTGATTAAAATGAATGCCCTTTTCTGTATCATCATCATCATTATTATTATTATTATTATTATTATTATTATTATTATTATTATTACTATTATTATTGTTGTTGTTATTATTATTATTATCATTATTATTATTATTATTATTATTATTATTATTATTATTATTATTATTATTATTATTATTTGGAATCTCACACCAGTTGCCTGGTGGTAACCGCTGGAGTTTGAGTGACAGCAAGTCTCCTCAAGTCTCCAGCCCTCCTCCCCTAGTAATCATAGGTCGCAGTAATTCTGCCATTTACAGTTTCACACCGGTTGCCCAGTGGTTATCGCTGAAGGCTGAGTGACAATAAGTCTCCTCAGGTCTTCAGCTAACGTCTCCTCTCTCTTTCGCATATCTTAACAGAGCTACAATTATCTCTAGCACCTTCCTCAGTATCCGTGCAGTTCCCAGTAGTGCTCTGGTCTGTACGGTCTCTATCCTTCCCCTAATCCTGATCTCCTCCAGTCTCACCCTCGGCGTTTTGGGGACAGTTCCTAGTGCGCCCACTATGACCGGTACTACCCTGGTTTTCATGTTCCACATCTTCCTTAACTCTCTTGCTAGGTCCTGGTATTTTTCCCTTTTTTCACCCTCCTTCCTTTTTACTCTATGGTCTGCAGGCACAGCAACGTCTACTATTTGGCAGGCCTTCCTTTTTTTGTCTACTATTACTAAGTCCGGTCTTCTTGCCTGGATGAGGTGGTCAGTTTGGATGTCAAAGTCCCAGAGTAGTTTGTGGTTGTCATTCTCCAAGACTGCCTCTGGTTTGTGCTGATACCACTTTTCCACATGGTTGAATCCCATTTGTTTGCTTAGTTCCCAGTGTATCATCGTTGCTGCTCTATCGTGTCTATGCTTATACTCTTTCTGGGCGAGTTGACTACATTCACTAGTTATGTGGTTTATTGTCTCATCTCTTTCACCGCACATGCGGCATTTGCTGTTTGTCTGTGTCCTGTCAATTTTTGTTTTTATAGTTTCCTGGTGGTAATCGCTTATTATTATTATTATTATTATTATTATTATTATTATTATTATTATTATTATTATTATTATATACATTTCCACACCAGTTGCCTGGTGGTCACTGCTAGAGACTGAGTGACAGCAAGTCTCCTCAGGTTCCAGCCCTTCTCTCATATCTTTCTCACCAACCACAGCAGCGCTGTGGTTTGTACCGCCTCCTCCGTTCCTTTGGGAGTCTGTTTGGTCATTGGTACCAGCTGGGGGTCGAAGATCTCATAATTCTAGTACTCTCCATTGTATTCGTGCAGTCCCCAATAGTGATTTTGGTCTGTATAGATTTTATCCTTTTTCTTATCCCCAGTTCCTCCAATCTCGCTTCCTCTGTTTTTGGTATGGTTACGAGTGCACCTACTATTACTGGCACTACCCTGACTTTCATGTTCCCTTCGTTTTCTCGGTCCCTATTTTGTCTGTGATTATACTCTTCCTGGACTAGTTGACTACTTTTACAAGTTATGTGGCTTACGGTGCCGTCCCTTTCTCCAAATAAGCGATATTTGCTGTCCGTTTGGATTCTATCGATTTCCATTCTGATATAGTTTTTCCTGGTGCATTTATGTTTTGGCTGCCAAGATGAGCGACTCTGTTTCTCTTTTCAGGTTTCCTTTGCATAGCCATGTCCATGATTTCCTGCCTGCAACATTCGGTATCTGTCCTTTGAATTCTCCGTATAGTCTTTTCTGCTCCCATTTTTCTCTCTTCGTTTGCCGTATTGTTCTTTCGTTTGCTACTTTTTGTCATTTGTTATAATGTCTTCACTATTTGCTTGCATATACTTTTTTTCTGTTTTGGCTTGGATACAATTTTCTATGCTGATGAGTCTTTTACCGTCTTCTTTCCTCTTTACGTACAGTCTATCTGTGTCATCTCTGGGATGTAAGGCCTTGTGCATTATCATAAGTTTTCTTGTTCGTCAGTCCATTGATTGGAGTTCTTCCTTTGTCCATCCACAGAATGGCCCTGCGTATATTACTACCGATACAGTCCATGTGTTCATCCCTTTCTTCAGATTCCAGCTATTTTTTCTTGTTTTCTCTTTTGTCTTTCCCGTTTTATCGTGTCACCTTTGAGAACTGCCTTGTATTTGTATCGGTCTTGTGTGGTCAATGCTCTGATCTTTTTGCTCTCCGTTAATTCGATTCCTTCTGCTGCTGCAAGTTGTCCTTTGTGAATAACCATTAGTGCACATCTTCTCTACTTCGAACTCCATCTCAGTTTTCCCTCCCTTTGCTGAACACTGTTTTGAGCAAAGAGTTTGATGTCGTTCCGATACATGAGGTGGTTGACTTTCCCTTTTGTTTTGAAGAATTGATATCCTTTGCTGTTTTTCAGGATTTTGTTGAGTGGTATCATGATTACAACAATTAGAAGTGGGGACAAGGAATCTTCATGGAAGATTCCCCTTTTGATACTAACTAGGATTTCCCCTGTAGCTGCCAAATTTACTTTACACTTTTTCATGGAGTCAGCTATAAATATCTGCACTGGTGCGTTGATCGAGAATATTCTGAGGCATTCAAATATCCAGCTGTATGGGATCGTTTTGTTTTGGAATGTGCAGTTCTTTTTATTATTATTGATAATAATAATAATAATAATAATAATAATAATAATAATAATATAGGAAAGTAGCCAACTGGAAAGCACCGGGTCCCGACGGGATCCATGGGTATTGGTTCAAAAAATTCACCACGTTACACGGCAGACTCCCTCACCTACTCCAGAATTGTCTAAACGAAGGCAAAGCACCAGAATGGATGACTAAAGGCAGAACCACCCTCATCCAAAAAGACCCAGAAAAGGGGGAACATAGCAAGCAACGATAGACCAATCACGTGCTTACCACTTATGTGGAAAATCCTGACCGGGCAAATAGCAGAGAGAATATACATGTCAATGGATAGAAGGGGACTACTACAGGAAGAACAGAAAGGGTGTAGGATAGGAACCAAAGGGGCGAACGATTTACTCTACATAGACCAGATGATCTTAAGAGAAGTGAGGAAAAGGAGAAAGAATATCGTAATGGGATGGATAGATTACAAAAAGGCGTACGATATGATTCCACATAGCTGGATACTCGAATGCCTTAGAATGTTCAAAATTAGCGAACTGGTGGTTAAATTCATTGGTAATTCGATGAAAAACTGGAAAGTAGACTTGACAGCCGCAGGGGACAAACTAGCCGAGGTAGGGATAAAAAGGGGAATCTTCCAAAAAGACTCGTTGTCCCCACTATTATTTGTTCTAACAATGATACCGCTTAACAGAATCCTGAAAAACAGCAAAGGATACCACTTCTCTAAAACAAAAGGAAAGGTCAACCACATAATGTACATGGACGATATAAAATTGTTCGCAATAAACAGGGGAGAGCTTGAGACTCTGTTCAACGAAGTAAAGGAATATAGTGAGGACATAGGAATGGAGTTTGGAATAGAAAAATGTGCTATCATGGTGATGCACAAAGGAAGGCTTTCAATGACTGAGGGAATTGAACTCCCAGACAACAACAAGATTAGGGCACTGACCGCACAAGACCGATACAAGTACCTAGGTGTCCTTGAATGTGACACGATAAAACGGGAAGAAATGAAGGAGAAAATAAAGAGGGAATACCTTAGAAGGATAAGGAAAATATTACAAACCAAATTAAACAGCAGAAATCTAATAAAAGGAATGAACACCTGGGCTGTATCAGTAGTTAGGTATACAGGACCATTCCTAGGATGAACAAAGGAAGAGTTCCAATCAATGGATAGGCGAACAAGGAAACTTATGACGATGCATAAAGCATTACACCCTAGGGATTATACAGATAGACTATACGTTAAGAGAAAATAAGGTGGCAGGGGGCTCATCAGCATAGAAGACTGTGTCCAGAGAGTTAAAACAGTCCTAGAAAGGTATGTGCAAACAAATAGTGAAGAAATCATAAAGAGCGCGAGAGATAGTGCAACAAACAATAAAGTAGAAAACAATGGAACAGTACAGCAAACTAGAAAAGAAAAGTGGGAAGGGAAAAAATTATACGGCGAGTTTAAAAGACAGATACAAGATGTAGCAGACGAGAAATCATGGACGTGGTTACGAAAGGGAAACCTTAACAGAGAAACAGAATCGCTCATCATGTCAACCCAAAACAAAAGCATAAGGACAAACTGCATAAAAACAAAAATCGACAGAACACAGACAAACAGCAAATGCCGCATGTACGGTGAGAGAGATGAAACAGTAAACCACATAACTAGTGAATGTAGTCAACTCGCCCAGAAGGAGTATAAGCATAGACACAATGGAGTAGCAACGATGATACACTGGGAGCTAAGCAAACAAATGGGGTTCAACCATGTGGAAAAGTGGTATCAGCACAAGCCAGAGGCAGTCTTGGAGAATGACAACCACAAACTACTCTGGGACTTTGACATCCAAACTGACCACCTCATCCAGGCAAGAAGGCCGGACTTAGTAATAGTAGACAAAAAAAGGAAGGCCTGCCAAATAGTAGACGTTGCTGTACCTGCAGACCATAGAGTAAAAAGGAAGGAGGGTGAAAAAAGGGAAAAATACCAGGACCTAGCAAGGGAGTTAAGGAAAATGTGGAACATGAAAACCAGGGTAGTACCGGTCATAGTGGGCGCACTAGGAACTGTCCCCAAAACGCTGAGGGAGAGACTGGAGGAGATCAGGATTAGGAGGAGGATAGAGACCGTACAGACCACAGCACTACTGGGAACTGCATGGATACTGAGGAAGGTGCTAGAGATATAAGTACTGCAACGAATTGTAGCTCTGTCATGATATGCGAAAGAGAGAGGAGACGTTAGCTGAAGACCTGAGGAGACTTATTGTCACTCAGCCTTCAGCGATAACCACTGGGCAACCGGTGTGAAACTGTAAATGGCAGAATTACTGCGACCTATGATTACTAGGGGAGGAGGGCTGGAAACTTGAGCAGACTTGCTGTCACTCAAACTCCAGCGGTTACCGCCAGGCAACTGGTGTGAGATTCCAAATAATAATAATAATAATAATAATAATAATAATAATAATAATAATAATAATAATAATAATAAGAAGAAGAAGAAGAAGAAGAAGAAGAAGAAGAAGAAGAAGAAGAAGAAAAATAATAATGATAATGATAATGATAGTAATAATAATAATCCTGGCATCGACAAAAAGGAGTTCTCTAGTCAGCTGTATTGTGGTTTTAGTATTTGCCAATGCACGCGTTATCCTTGTCTTCCATCATTTCTGTAGCCAGATTCAGCACCGCACTTAGAAATATTGAAAACAAAGTAGTTGATAGCACAGCTGTCTTTGGTACCGTTTCTGAATTGGAACAACTTGGTAGACTCACTGTTACTGCTGACTTACCCTAGCAGCATCTCACGGTGTTCGTGTCAAATACTTTTTTTAGGTCCACCAAAGTAAGGTACAGTCCCTTATGTCTAAAGATGAAAACCCTAATGTTTCCCGAGTTTGCTCTGAAACGATATAGACACTGTGGGAGGTGTTCCAAGGCAATTTAGTCCGCTAGTCTGCTTAGCAGTGTCCTTGCAAGGAGATTGCCTACAATTGTGAGCGGGAAGGTACTCCGGTAAATCGAACAGTCAGTTTTGTCTCCTTTGTTTTTGTAGAGAGATATGAATACTCTTGAGTAATTTCCCGTTCTCAGCAACTAACAAGGAGTTCGCAGAGCTTTTCACTATGTTTCCAGATCTCAGGGATGATGTCACAAATGCCTGTGGTTTAATTTCACGTTAGCTGCTTAATTGCTTCAGCAGTTTTTTTTGTTTTGTTTTTTTTGTTTTTGTTTTTTTGTTTTGTTGTGTGAGTGCCACACCTAGTTCTTGATTAGTTGGTTGTTGCTAGATGCGGACAAGAGTTGTCTCCTGTAGTTCACGCTTTGTTCTGAATAGCGTGTGAAAAGGAGTCGGACCATACATGGCCTTCAAAGTTTGGTAAAAGCTCTTGGTTTTGCCAATGTCTGCGTAGAATTCAGCTGACTCTGCGAAATTTGTCCGCTTTTCGTTCTGCAATGCACGATGATTACATTGAAGGGTGTGGCATATTTGATGGAAGGCGGTTTTGTCATGCCAACATGATGGTAGGGTGACATGTGCTCAGTGAGTAGCTCGGTTAGTCGACGATATTCCTTGGATCTGCTGGTCGTTTTCATCAAACCAGTCAGTGTCCTAAGAGGATAAGTGCGTGGTGTCTAGCCTGTAATGACCTAACTGCATCTACTAGTTATACGAGTCGCCAAATCCACAGACGGAGAGAGTTCGCTTGTTGTAACCAAATCCACTGACGAAAGGATTTTGCTCGTAGTAATCTAATCCACAGACGGATAGTAAAATATGAAGACAACCCTCAGACACGGAAAGTTTTACATTTTAAGTAACCACCCAGGTGGCTGTACGTACTAAGTCGAAGTCTTGCAGTTGTAGTAGAAGCAGTAGTGGGCTTCCAGTGGAACTCTCTTGCGTTACTATTAGTTGTAGTCACTGGTATGGTATATCTAGCTATTAGTAGTGAGTTCGTAGAGTTTGGTGCTTAGTTTCGGGGTTACTTCGAATTAATATTTACAAAATAGAGATAACATCCTCCTCTTAGTTTAGAATATTGTGTGAAGATTTATATCAAGTCCAGTAGAAGAAGTAGAGGTTTTTATCAATGTAAAAGTCATTAAGATAGGTGTAGCAGTACAAAGCTCTGGGTCAGCATGAGGCGGAGGAGATTGACTGGGGATATTTCCATGGGTGGAAGAAACCTTGTGATATTTGACCTCAATTGCGCTGTATTATGCCACCATCTGCAGGTCATCATCTGAATGACAGGATTTCTTCTTTCCTCTATGTGAGCAGGACCCCACTTACGATGAAGTACATTGTCTTGTATACTGCAATAAGTGTGCTTGGCTGTAGGTTTAACATCTTAGCAGAAGTGGTCTCTCTTCTGATCATCCTGTTCGCGTATTACACTACTCCCCACATGATCACTTGGATAGAGTCAGTCAGAGCCAACCTTAAGAGGCATCCCTGCAGGGAATATCCTTGTAATAATGCCTGGAGTAATCCGATACTTTTTGTAAAATTAGATACTCCAAAGCTCAGAAAAGATACATGGAGCACTCAAATGTTTGGACAATCTAAGCTAAGCTATTAGTATATGTTTTTTATACTGCTGGGATGAAGTGTCTAATGCCATTATTAGCTGAAAATTATTTGGATTCTCCGCTAGTAAAGTAAGTTCTATTGTCAGACACAATAGTCACTGGGAGACCCATAAAACAGAAATGATGGTGTAGGTGTTTAATAGGTTCATTAGCATTAGAAATTGAGGTTGGGAATATACCAACCCATTTAGAGTCAGTATCAACCACGATTAAAAAGTATTTGCCTTGAACTGGGCCTGCATAGTCTACATGAAAACGTTTTGCAGAAGTCTCGCTATGCTCCAGGGATTGAAAACATTGCTTCACAAGTGACTAAACGTCTTTGTCCAAATTAGGCTACGTGTTCTTTCATAAGGAATGCACTGACATTACCCCCATAAAGTTCAATTATCATAGGTGGACGATGTGCAGTAGGAATTATCACCATGTAGCTGCAGAGCAAGCAATTATCTTTACTACAATTCTGTTTTCTTTCCGAAAGAAAGGAGGCAATTCCGTTCCAGAATTACCTACACTAGCTAGCCAAACCACAGAACGTTACTTTTAGGAGAACTGGGTCGGAACGAGTGAGCTCTTTTATTTCTGCAGCCACTGACGTACTGTCTGGGAAATAGACTGAATTAGTTCATTCTGATGGATCAGGTCCATGTTGTGCATCTGTACTGTCCATGATTGCACATGGTCAATTTGTAAGCTCAAACATATGCTTCAAGCAGCGATGCATTGAATTCCAACAGAAGCCATTGGGGTGGATTTTCGAGAAAGAAGTTCCCAGCCACGGCTCATAGTCGGTGATTACGTTGAACGAAGGTTCATTTGTAGTTGTTGAAGTTAGGGTAAACCCTATTTCTATTGCTTCTATATCTAATTGAGGATACTTACTTTCAGCTTTTGTCAAAATCCTAGAGATAGGGCGTTCTTGTCCATTAATGACATATGATAGTGTAGCACTTATACAACTACCTGCAACTCTATTACGATAATTTGATGTTTGATATCAAATTGCACAAATGCCTCAGATCGCTTTATCTGTGAAAGCTACATTTTGATCTGTAACCGAATGCCATTGGGTAAGTTGTCACAGGTTTTTTGAGAGTCTCCAGCACAGCAGATGCTTTACATGCAAAGAGTCTAGAAGAAAATAGATAGGAGGTATTGGAGTCTAAACTGTGGCCTCCATCCTATCTTTCGTTGGGTGAATACTATTTCCATTAATGCAATAAAGGTCTGACACATCAGTCACCCTGAATACGCGCTTTTCTATATGCAAAATTTGCCCTGCATCCTGAAGTTAATACAAGCTACAGTTATTTGAGTTGATTGAAATCAGTGCAAACCACTGAGATAGTGACAAGAGAAATAATATATCCACTAACTGGCCAATTTATCTCTTTTTTCACTCAAGTCCTCGTTGAATAGGGAACAGACCTAAGTTTACAGAATACGGGAGGTACTTTTTTATCCATCAATATTGAAACCTTCTCTCATTTATAACATCCTTGACCTGGAGGAAATAAAATTACGAATTATGCACTTACATCTCGAACAATATGGATTGGATTAGGGCTTATAGCAGACCAAAATGATTTAGTGTATTTTCACTTAGAAAAATCGGACCCAGTCTCACAATTAGCAAAATATTTTTAGTAAGTTTATTTTGTCATTTTAATGCATATTTTCCCTAGGATAAGTAATAAGAGGCTACAATATACTCTTAAGTGATCCTGACATTTATGTAGCTAAGGGCAATGTTCTGTTGACAAAGTTGTTTCGTAGGATTGTTTTCTAATTAGTTAACGAGTAACCCCGATCTCAAGCTCTATATTATTAAAAACACCTTGCAAACAAAATGGGACTAAGATTGGATCGACAACACGGCCAGTCGTGTTAGAAAATATACAATCATCATAGGCTGTTTGTATATATCAAGACAATGGGTATTTCTATGAGAAACTCCTGCATTCTTGTTAGTATTGGATTAGGAAAAGCATTTTTCTATTCTTTTTACGTTTCGGACATTTTGCAATCTTTAGAGGGGAGTTACGTTCCCGATTACTTTGATTGCAGCCACTACATAGACATTTAGGTTTAATAGACTGGTTTTTATTAGAATCATTTATTTCTCAACCATCAAAAACAAGATCCCATTAGTCCTAAAAAGAACTCATGCATCTATGGAGCTGAAACATAGAACCTAACCAAGAAACTATTCTGCAGACTGAAAAGCATGCAACGTGCATATGAGAAAATCATGCTCCACCTAATTTATTTCTCTCAGGAGAGCTCGCTGAGTTCCCTCATTTTGCATAACCACAAGTCTGTCACGAAGCATTTATTTCAAATTTCTTCGAACTTCGTATATATTTTCTGTATGTTTTCTATTAAAGAATTTAAAGCTTTCAAAGATAGATATTGCTTCATGTCTGGAGTGATCCATTCAAGTGCCTTCCAGTTCGTTGTTTGTACATTTCGTTAGTGCCTTGGATTAAACAATGTTTTGTACCGATGAGTACAATTCAAGTCATATATTTTCCCTACATCTTCAAAAAAGATATATTCTGGGGCAATAATTTCAGAAAAGTTCTTTGTTCTTAGTATACAGGCCTAGTGTTCCAAGTAAACAGATTTGAGAAAAAAAAACAAATTTGCATACACAGGTTTATCCAAAACCCATGTAAGTTTAGTTTGGATAAAAAAAATCTATTTTTCTTTTTTAATTGCAGTCATTTCATCTTTTATTTTTTCAGCCCTTTGTAAATAACCGGTTCTACTCACTGCAAAAACAAATCAAAGTAGACAATGAATGAATCCTGACATTGAAATCAATAGTTGGGTTGGGTCAATAAGTCCGTAGCCTGACACTTGGCTATTCGCTGCATTTCGATCTGAAATTTCCTCTGAATTAAGTTCAGTTTATGTTAATAATATTCACCACTGACTCAAGTGCATTAACAAGGAAGGACATTATGTTGGAAAATGAATATTTGTTGTGTAAAATAAATGGTTTTCAATCATTTGGCTGCAGACAAATTTATGTACCAACACCTATTTTACTTTTTTTACTTTAAAATCTTTGAACTGGCTAATCTTTCATTTTATTTCTTATCCTCTGGAGTCCATCTCACTAGCATTCAGGAGTTACTGAGCAAGGGGTCTGTCTTTTGGGTTAACTTTCTCTCTCCTGCAATATTGATGAGGATGTAGCAAATCATTAACTCGAGGGGTATTGTTTCCATCTAAGTGTATGTGCCTCTGTGTATCTACTGTAAGCTGTACGTGATTCGACAGCAAACAACCATCGAGAGAGGATTATTGCAAAGACAAAGTATGTTATTGATTAATGTGAGATCGATATTAAAACTGACTGATAGACGTCCCAAAACAAAGGTGGAAGTCGAACGAATCACACAACAAAGAAAGAGAGGGGAATATCGTTCCTCGTTGCTACTGAGGTAGAAGATGATATTTATCATCTAGTGTGAGTTTGGGTGTGTTTATTCTTGTTTTCTCTATTTGCATTTCAGATTCGCTTTTTTGTATTTTTCAGTCTTTACCTGTCTCTGTCTTTACCCTTCGCCTCTTTTTATCTCTCTTCCTTATTATCCCCCTCTCTCTCCCTCTCTATTTCTATTTATCTCTTGCTCTCCCTTTTTCTCTCTCGCTCACTCACTCACGCTAGTTCTCTCTCCTTTTTATCTTTCGTTCGTCTTTCTGTTTAAAGTTTTTCTCTCTTTCTCTTCATATGTTTTCTTTTTATTCTTCTCTCTTTCTATCACTTCACTTTATCCCCCTTCCCTTTATTTCTATATTTTTTTCACTGTCTTTTTATTTCTTCATCTTTCTCTATTCATTTCTCTTCCTCACCATCTGACTCATCTTGTACTTTCTATGATTAACTCCTCTTAGTATTCATCGATGCCTTGTTTGTGTAAGTCTTGCTATTTTGTTTATTAAATATGGTTATTTTTCATTATGTATGTTTCTTGTTGAATATACATGGTCAATGGTCGAGTAACTTTTTCTAAATCCGGCGTGTTCCTGTGGTTGGTTTTCATCTAATGTTTCTATGATCCGGTTGGTGATGAGTTTTATGAAAATTTCAACCCCCCCACCAGCTCCAAAAAGGAGTAAGGCAAGGTGATACCAGCTCACTCGGAATCTTCACAGCCTGCCTCAAGATGATCTTCCGAAACCTGGACTGAGAGAATAGAGGAAACAAAATAGATGGCGAATATCTGAGAAACCTGAGATTTGCAAATGACATTGTCCTTTTTGCATAGAACCTACATGACCTCCAACTAATGCTAAATGAACTAAAAGAAGAGATCAAAAAAGTCAACCTACACATGAACTTCAGTAAAACGAAAATCATGTGTAACAATCATATTGAGAATAAAAACATAACTGTCAAGATCGAAGATGCAAAACTGAGGAAGGTAGACCACTACATCTACCTCAAACAATGAATCTCCATGAAATCCTGAAAAGAAGAGGAAATCAAGGGAAGAATCACTTTAGGATGGCAAGCCTTTGACTGAGCAAGCTCAACTTTCATAAACCAGACGATCCCAATAAACCTAAAGAGATGAGTATACAACAAATGCATCCTCACAATACTCATCATGGAACTGAAACATGGAACCCAACAAAGAGACAAACCCACAAACTGAGAAGCATGCAATGCGTGCATGAGAGAATCATAACCTTACACCACAAGGCAGCACAGTATATCAGGAAGAAAGGGAGTCTGAGGCATCATAGGATCTATTATAAAACTTAAATGGCAATGGGTAGGCCACGTTGCAGCTTCATGACTCACGACAAGGATCCCAGAGATCATATGCAAAAGTGAGGCCAACAGAATACAAGATGGAGATATGAACCAGACAAATTCAGAAAATGCTGGCTGTGTGACGCCCATGATGAAGAAATGTAGCTGATCCTGGGGAAGGTCTATGTCCTACGACGGGCGATGAAAGAATGATGATGATGATGATGATGATGATGATGATGATGATGATGATTTTAGTTTTTTTTTCATTACATACGGCTCTCATTATTTTTTTCAATGGATATGCCTTTCTGTCTTCTCTCTCTCTCTCTCTCTCTCTCTCTCTCTCTCTCTCTCTCTCTCTCTCTCTCTCTCTCTTTAAGCAACGACGTGTGCCCTTTACATTCTGCATTTGCAATCGATTTCTTCGTCAATCTTAATTAATGATGACATGACAAACTGCTCTTCATAAGCGAAACGAGTTCTGCAGTATTGAAGTTGAAAAAATCATCAAAAACGAAAGTAAAATTCGAAGATGCTTGAGTCAAATACCAAATTTTTTTTTTCCATTTAAGATCAAAATATAAGTTGAGGAAGAGTACAAGCAAATTGTGAAACCCCTTTGGCAACCTAATAGAAACTCTTTTAGAAAACACAGATTTTATCAATTATTTTTAAATCAGTTCTTCAAAGCGAGACCTATGACTCCCTTCTCCAAAAGTGTTTCCAAAATATTGGACGATAAAGTGGTGTTATTGGAAAAAACTATTTTCGACTCGAGCGACTCGATGATGGGAACATAGCTGTAAACAAAGCAATGGGTATAGATAATTTACATCCGATGAATAGCCGATGTCGATGGCCTTTCATGATGATTTAATAACTGCATTGATCCGGTGCATAGACCTTTGGAAATTTGCAGTTGTGGTACCTATGCATAATAAGGGATCTATCTATCTACCGGATGATTATGGATCTGGATGGTCATTAATATGCATTTATTCATTTAACTTTAGCGGCTGATTGTGTCGATCTGTTATATTTTGATTTTAGCAAAGCATATGACTGCGGTACTGCAGAGCTCTGTGATTGGTTCAATACTATTTATGTTGTTCAGAAATTATCTCCCCGGAAATATTGAAAATATTCGCAGACAATGTAAAATAATAGCTGAGCCAAGAAAGAATAATTAAGTGATCTTAATGAGTTGCCAATGAGGGGAAATGTATTATTATTAATTTTTTGATGTAGATAAATGCAAAGTTGTTCAAGTTGGAAAATCGAAAACAAAAAAAACAACAAAATGAGTTTCTGGGTACTTCTCACCCCGTAGAAGAACATGGTGACATTTCAAATGAGAGATTATATTTCCAATATCATATATATATATATGTATATATATATATATATATATAGAGAGAGAGAGAGAGAGAGAGAGAGAGAGAGAGATACTTCTATATATACTTTTATATCAAGCGTAAAGTCTTCTTTAACATTGCTTTTAGGATAATCTGTATCCCGAGAGCCATACGAAATATAAACTGTATATAAGGCATGATATCAAATATTGCTATCGAGTTTGGGCACTTGAAGTGCACCATAGTAATTGAGGGACCATCTTGGATGAGGAAGCAGTGAAAAGAGCTTTCACTTGGCCCATTGACAAAATGTCAAATCTTAATAATGGAGCAAAACTATATGAACTAATTATAAAATATAAATAATTTACTTGAATAAGTTACCAGACAAAACAAATATTCCAAACAAGAATGGTGCTACTAAGACTAGATAAATTTCTCTGTCGTGATATGACTAATAAAATTAAGGAACAATTCTGGTAAGAAGATGTGTGTTATCTGAATCGTATCTCTAAAGTGTAAAAAAATATATAGTAATTTAGATTGTCAGTGGGAGCGGGCAATTATACTCAAAAAATCTTTAATAAAATAAAATGTATCATTATATTATTATTTGTGGTAATATCAACAGTTCTATGAAACACACACACACATATATATATATATATATATATATATATATATATCGTAAGTTTATGCTATAAAACTGATCATTTACACCACAAGCGTGTGTGTGTGAAGAATAATGCTGCTATCTCAAAGTGAAGAAAATGCATTTGGTGTCCCTTTTCTATTCTTCAAATATCTCATCCGGCGTAGATGAGGACTCCAGCTAATTGCCTATATCCAACAATTTTCAATTTTTTTCAATTTTTTAAAGTTCTTTTTTTTTTTATTTAACATTATTATTAATTCTGAGTAGTTTCTTTCCTTCATTCTAGCTTTCTGTTGCTTTTCATCAAAACTTTTAGTCGGACCATTAAATCTAAAATATCGTTGTACAAAGGCTAAGTCTCAACAGTGAACATCAACAGCGTGGAATATCGGTTGGATATCGAGATGGGTTGAAGGTGTAAAATCAACTTCCGTTTAACTAAGCAGCCAGTCATATACAACATCCTTCCCCTCTAGAGGGTGTGAGCCCGGTTTGCTACGTTGGTTTGCCCTTTAGTTGCCAATTGCACAATTTAATCTTTACCCTACGGATATGCCCCGATTCGAAGTTGTGACAGAAAAACAAGTGAAAATTAAGATGAAGGTAAAAACCAGTCAAAATTAATGATAATGATAGTTGCCTATATATCATTCATGACTATTTTGCTTTCAATCTCCTTTATTGCATGATTGTTCACTGAATGGATGTTTCATGACCTTTAACATTTGACTCTCTGTATCTTTGAGGCAATTAAAAACTTTTTTCGGACGCAGGACATACCTTCACTGTACTCAATGAGATAAGTTCTCCTAACCTCAAAACATTAAATACTGATACACATATGTTTCCATTCTTCTATTCATATGCCATAGTCAGATTACAGCATCGATATAAGCCAGTGAATCTGTGAGCGAATTCCCGTTAGCGATTTCGGGCTTTCCGTACAACAACATCGTCGATATATCAATCCACTTCGTTTCTGTGAATAGAATCCAAACAAAGTGCGAATAAATCAATAGCAAGAAAATTTTAAAGGATCCATATTGGCGTTCTATGATATCAATTATAATCATGATTTCATTTCATATACATCAAGTAGAATGATTAGATCTTTTCTTCAAGGATCCTTCGTTTGTTATCATGGCGAAGAGATGCACTTTAGCCACGCAGGAAGTATTTAAATAATCTCAAATAGCATGTGTTACGTCTGATTTCGGAATACAATCGTATCTGTGCAAATAGATAGATAGATAGACTTTGAGTTGCTTTGAAAGTTCGTTCTTTTTGTAGGTAGATGTCATTATGTGAGCTTTCGTATCAGCGTGCTTTTGTTAACGAAGATTCGTCAAGTTTGGGTATTTTTTCCATTGATTCTAACAATAAAAATGGGTTGGATGAGGAACAGTTTCACCATATTATGCTTTTTTATCTTAATAAATGTGGAAATAGGACTTACATGTGAAAGAAAGAAGTATGAAAGGTATATAGTGAATGTTTAAACAAGTCAATTTTGGTTTGTCGGATGGGTTATTAGCGTTCAAATCGAGATGCTCAGTCAATGTTATACGACACATATGCGAGATAGCCAACACAATCAAAATATCCAAAACATTTGCTCTTTGATTAATGATGTCCACATAATTTGAAGGAGAAAAATACTACCGAACAGTATTTACATGTTTTGTTTTTTAACATTGTTTTTTAAATTGTTTCAAGCGATGATAAGTGGAACTACAATATAAAATGCGAGAGATGGTTAAGTAAAATTAAAGGAAATATCATTGACCCTACTAAAGACCAGTCTCTATAAAATAAAGGTGGGGCTGATGCTGTGCATATGATGTGTTGAGCAGCTGTCCTCTAATGTGAGTTCCAGAAAATTAAACGATTGATCCGACCAAATAGATCTCAATTAGATCTAATGGAACCAGCAATCGAGGGAGGAAAGCTTCTGGAAGTAGATAAGAGGAGAGACGTACTATTCTATTTAGATAACACCGAACCACCTCTAGATTACCATCCAGTATTTGCAGAAATTTGTTAATAAAGGAAATTCCAGTTTCCTGAAAAACTGTCAAGGATTTTCAAGATGTTAGCAGGCTACCGAAAGATGGAGAAAATTATGGAATGAAACAGAAAATATTCTGAGCCCTAGAGTTAATATCTTGAACTTAAGAAAAAAATTCTTTTGATTTGACTAAATCAATGGACCGAACTTTTTGCTACGGCGTAGAAAATAGAAAGATATGCTACTATTGCAGCATGCAGTTCATTTTACTGTATTTCTTCACAATAATCTTAAATAAGAAGTTTTCGATCCTGAGATTGCCCTGTGAAACCAAGATCTTTTTTCTGACGAAGACACTTGCTTTGATTTTTGCTTCAGACACTACTCCGAGGCAGCAACTGCTAAAATGTGTGAGGCAAATTTGTAAATGCTAATCAGAGATGAGGACAAATTCAGGCCACGGGATATCACCTGCAATATGACAGCGTGGGGACCTTGAGCATTGAAGTATGATGAGTACAGGGAGGATTTCATCGGAGATTTCAAATGGTTGTAGCCCTGAGGGGTCATCAAGGTTGATTTGTCAATTTTCCTTGGTACAGTAAAAACACCTTTGTGCACTGGGTTGCAAGTTCTGGGCGAACAACATTCAAACTCCCCAAGAATTCAGTTTCTTTTTTGTCTCTTGTTTCGAGAATATGGCCATTGCTCTTCTGACAATACGATTTTCCATTATGCATAGAAGACTTCAACATTTCCAGTTTGATGAATAAGGTTCAAATACTTTTTTTGTGGAATCTAAAAGTTATCTGATTCCGCAGCAGCGACCAAGGTTCATTAATTATGTCATCGCAGTTTCATCGACTTCATTATTTTCATCGAAAATGGAACAAATAAAAAGTTTTGTTCAACAAGCACTCATTCAACGGGTACTCGATAAAGGTCGGAGAGTACAGCAGCTGAATTTGTGATAAAGAAAACGAGGGAATCGGTCCGGTGTCATCGATGCGTTTTAATGTCACCATTGATTTACATCATTCTCCAAATATTGAACATTTTCTTTTTAATTGACCAGCTTTACGCCTGCTAAACGAATGTTACATACTTAAAAACATATTTTTTCAAGTTTCTTTGTCGTTTGCTACGAAATAATAATTTCTGAATTGGGAGTTGCATCTTGGTACTTGGCTGCAAAGTGAAAAATCAATCAAATAATAAAAAGATAACCCTAAAAGATTTCGTATATATATATATATATATATATATATATATATATATATATATATATATATATATATATATATATATATATTTATATATTCTGTAGATCATACACATATTGTTGAATACTTCTGGTAAACGGGGGCCTAAAACCCTGGAGCCGATGATTGGCGTGGTACCTAGACCTCTAATCATACCGCAAGACGTTTGCTTTGTTTAGTGTGTAGTCTACTTAAGATATTGAATTAGTAAATGATTTCTTTTGTATCTTAAGATAGTATTCATCTGAGAAAAAGTTCACACTGAAAATAATCATATTAAATGCACTGTTTTATTTGCTTTTGGCATTATTTGTATGGAAAAAGGAATGAAGGTGAAACGTACCAATATATATATATATATATATATATATATATATATAATTGAATCATAAACTATCATTTATAATTTACTTTTGGGATTCAATGAAAACGTCACACATCTTTATCTAAATATAATTTCCAATTCATGCTCGGAGCATTTTAAAGTTATTTTCAGTCAGATTTCAGGCAAACTAGGAATAGCAAATGAATGTTCTGTAATGTTTGGGGAGATTTATCTCTCATTGGTTATACTCACTTCATATTTATGGATTTTTCTTTGAGGACTTTTTAAAAGAAACATTGAAAAACCTGTTGAAAGATTTATAAATTTTTGTTATGTTTTATCGAAGAATCCAGATCAGTGCATGAATTGTCGTCCTGTTTCATTTGATTAGATGTTCGTCTTCAATAGATTATTCCATGTTATCGAAAAGCCTGAGTTAGTTCGAGGGATTTACAAGGGAATTAGATTATCAAGGGAAGAAAACAGGGTGCTGGTCAAAATGAATACACTCATTTTTTTCCCTCGAGTAACCAGTGTCACCCGTGTTTCTAGATATAAAAATAATTACAATCACACGAGTTTACAATACTTTGTACCAATTGCTTTGGAAAAAAAATGCCAGCGGACATAAAAAGAGGGGCTAATTTAGCCAAGAATCCATATTGCTAATTGAACCCTCCATCTGAAGACCTATTATGAGAGATTTTAAAAACACACTAAAACATTTCTCTATACATAATAAGGGGTAAAAGATGACATCCTCAGTCCTGTAGCTCTATTAAACATATGATATATACATCCATAGCCAGCCAGCCAGTCCAACTCAAAAACTGAAGAGACTTATTTCAACAGTTTTGGTGAGAGTTGTGCTTGATGGTTTCTAATATAAAATCTAAAAGAAAATTTCGTTTTTATAATTTTTGAAATTTTCTGGGAAAATCCATTTTTTTAAAATGATGTATTAATGTACAAATTCATTCTTTGAAATGTTTTACCATCAAGATTTTTTCGATGTCAATTGCATCATTTTTATTTGTTCCTTTCCCAAGGTCCAGGTCTTTGGCCAGCCATCAAATAAGTAAACTATCGCAAGCATCCGATATTTGAATTCGAACAATCGTCAATGTTTGATATTTCATCACTATTTGACGTTCGCACCGTGTTTATTAGCCTGGGAGTTAATTTCAACTTTTAATGTTAAATTCTATTTAAATTTTTTTTTTTAGTGATCCATACATTCAAACTAAATTATGGCTTTTATGGTTATATATAGACACAGGGAACGTTGTCATCTTCTTAGCACTCAACTTGTGGGAAGATATACGTCTCTCGCAGCAATCTATTGGTGAGACAGTAAGTGGGGAATAAAGGATCTATGAAGTCAGTGTCCATTTTGATGTCTCCGTTTTCGCGTAAGATAAACTCTCATTTCCCTTTCATGATTTATTCGGCTCTCTTTTACATGTTCTTTTTTGTCTTTATTTTCTGGAAGCTGCTCTTGTGACTTCAACAAATTATGTTTTCATCACAGTGGCTTTTTTCGGTTTCATACCCCGTGCAAACACGTTTGCACGCAGTTATACTAAAATAATGACTGAATTTAGCTAATTCTATCACAAAACAACAAACGTAGGATACTGGCTGGAAATCACTACACACTTGTAAAGATCAACCGTATTAGCTTCATCTCTATTTCTTAACGATAACAAGTCCAACCGATCAGAAACCAAGAGAGCAAAATAGAATTTCTCGTCTTCCAATCTTTTTTTGTCCTCTTGAATTTGCTGGATCCATCCTCAGAATTCTTCCTCATGTTTTATTGTATCGACTGCAGAATTGATCATTGTGTAAGAAAAGCTGATATCATTTTCATTTCCGGGGAAGGACTCTTACAAAATCAGTAAATAAAACAGACAACTCAAATATCAATTGTAGTCTCAAAAATGACCAAATTATTTTGATCCAACCATGTCACCAATCAAACATCACAGAACGTTTGTGAATGGAAATCAGTAGCAGAAAATAGGCAAGTCACAAAAATAATGTCTGAAATATTTCTTCGGTTCAGCTGAAAATGAATATCATAGTAATACTTCCTCATTATGCAATTAACGTCGTAATCAGTAAAGATGCAAAAAGAATGTACCTCATTCCTATTCCGATGAATCAACACGGAGAAGCCAGTCTGATTTTCTGTACACGCAGACATGCACACATTTGCTTACATATATACATAGCATTATAAAAGTCATAAATTTCCACGTGCTGAAACTCAGTCATATTTAATCTTTCAAGATCTGCACTTAGCTGATAAGTTTTAGTGTGTGCGAAAGCTGTTTATAAATTTGTTATCATATCGGTGTGATCTATAAATGTTGCTGATATGTAATCATATGGTCAATCTCAGGCAGTACAAAGTCGAGTGCTGACGTCTCGTGTGTGATATTTTCCGCGAGATGAAAATGAAATGATATTCTAGATTAATAACAAGTGGCACAGCATTCCAATTCTTTTCTTTTTAGATGCCTCCACGTATCTCTATGAGATACTTTCCCGGACACCATGATGTCCGCACACTGTTTGGATGTCATTTGAAGAACATTTATTTTGATTATATTTTCACTGGCAGCTATGATATCAAAAGCGAATGTGCGATGTTATTGAAAGAATATCAATTATGATCATTTTCCTCCTCTTGCTACTCCTTCTCTTAATACTAGTACCAAAACTAGAAATGCTAAATATCGATTTCCTTTGCTGTAAAATGTTGGATTGATGAACTTGGTTCAGAACTTCGGTAGTACCATCCTCATCTTACTTCTTTTCCTTTCACTTCTCCCAATACTACTACTACTACTACTACTAGAAATGGTAAAAAATCAATTTTTCTCAGCAGTATCATGTTTGATATGGAACTTTTTCCAGACTTTCAGATGAATCATCGTCATTCCCCCACTTCTCCCTTTCCACGCTACCAACATCATCATTACTATTATTACTATTGCCAAATATCAATTTTCTCAGCTGTATCATGTTGGATAGATATGAAACTTGGTCCAGATATTTGGGGGGAACAGTCCTCATCTTCATTTCCATCTTCATCTTCATCTTCCCTCCCTCATCTCTCTCTTCCTACTGAAGCTACTACCAGAACTAGGGACGCTAGTTATCTATTTTCTGTTATGGTTTATTTTGTCATCAGATGTCGTAGTTTAGGGAGGTATAGGTGACAGGGGTTTATAGCAGAGAGGAATGGGGTGTGCCCTGCCTCTATAATGACTTGCTGCAAAAATAAAGCTGAACATTATTTTCACTTTTACCTTTTTTCGTAAAAACAGAAAGGTTGCCTGAAACAAACCGTCGAAAAGCGAATTTCAATTCTATCTGAAGATTTTTTTCTAGAAAATGAAAATTTTAAAAAAACTCCCATTTTTAGGGAACTTGTGCGTACAAACATATACAAACATTGGATTTAACTATGAAAAAAATCAATTGAAGAATCACACATAGTTTCCACCCATTCCTTCGGAGTAATCCATTTGGTCACGTACACACTACATTAATGCTAAGAGCTTTTCGATCATTCGATGCAAAATTCTGTACTACGTGTAGTTTCCACGCGCTATGCAATTTCAGGGCAACACATTGTATAAAAAATGTACATGTGTATCTACTTCTGATCGAGCAAGTCTTCATGTATAGATTTTCAAGCATACTTCTGCAGAGATACTTCTGGAATAGAAATGAAAAATAGCTTATACCTACTTCTCAATTTGCAGCTGTTTTGTATAATCAATGTTTATTAATGGAGACATTACTGTATAACTAGAATCCAAAATGCATCTCTATCACTGCTTATACATTTATTCCCAGTGCTTACAAAGAATGTAGGACATAATTAGAGATGAAATATTATAAAGGGCAGGGTAAGGTCTTCGGATGATGCTTTTAACAAAAAAAAATGCCCAAATATTCATTCACATTTGGCTGCTCACCCATTTTAGCTGCCTTCAATCTTCCACAATCTTCAAGTTTCTTGCACCTGTCAGCTGGTATTTAATCCGACTATTTAATTTGCATTCGCCATAAAAGTTGAGTAATGTTCCCGTTTTTGACTCTCAAAACTAAATCATATGAATCAAAATATTAATATATATATATATATATATATATATATATATATATATATATATATATATATATATATATATATATCATAATGAGAACGTAGAAATGAAGCAGTCATTTCGGCTTTTGTCTTTCCGCCGAGTTATTTAGCTCAATGATAAGAGCAACTCTACGTTAAAACAGCTACCTAATCGGTCACCGGTATGATTCCTGCAATAGCCTCATTTTCTTATTTAGCACAATCTTGGGTGCCAAACCAGCTATTTTTGACTTTATCTAGCCAATAATCAGCAATAATAGATAGCAGATAATATTACCATTTTAAAACATTTAATTAGCTGATTTAATTTTATCTGATAGATATCTCAACATATATACATATATCTATTGATATCTCAGTGCTAAATTTAGCCAAAAACGTGAGTCAAAAAAATACATTACTGGAAAACATTTCCTCGTAATTTCCATTATTTTTTCTAAATCGATAAAACGAATTTAAACCGAAAATTTTGCTTAGATAATTTTTTGGAGTGATTTCGTTCTCAGCAATTCGACTATAAATCGCTTTTAATAAGAGAAATTGTGGAATTTCTATTCATTTTTGAAGGAGATTTAAAAAATCGAATTTGAATTGGCAATCGACTCATGCAATCGACTCCGATGACTCACTTCCAGTTCTTGTCTTTAAATGCCTCAATCATCATCAGGCCGTGGTCTTTAATCAAATCAATCTGTTTAAACACGCAGAGATATTCTTTTTAGGTTTATGTATTTGATGCTAACCAAATGTCATGTGATTGTGAAACAAAATTAAACCATTTCCGTCAGCCTTTGAGGATCTAAAGCAAAAAATACTTGCCGATGATTTTCTATGTTTTTTTTCTCAAATTCGACTTTTCCCTTCCTTTTGTTTTTCTTCCCTTTCCGTTGTTTAAAAAAAATGTTAATAACGTTGTTTTGCTAAAATTGAACTAAATGTTATTTTTTTTGTGAGAAAAGATACGGGTTATTTTCACGTGGATTTTGTTTGATGTCTACTTTTTAGTAAGAATGTTAAAAATCAGTGTCAGATGAAAACTTCTTCATAATTATTCATTTGTTTTATAAAATGCCTCGAGGGGCATCTACGTAAAACATACATTAGAAATACGTATTCAACATTAAAATATACATTCATTTAAGTGACAAAAACTTACGTTGAAACTTAATAAAGACTACAATCTACCAGCACTGGAAAACATTAAATTAATCGATGATTTTTCAGTATCATCATCATCACCATCATTATCAACTTTTTTTATCGTCCGTTGTTGAACATACATCTTTCCCAGGATTCGCCAAACCTCTATGTGATGGGAATCGAGGTGCCAATACTTTCTGAAGTTGTCTACTTCGTCTCTACATATTCTACCGACCATGGTTTTGCATGTGATCTCTGGAGACCCATGTTGTGAGTCGTGATGTTCAAGGGTTGCCTGTCAATCTCACAACGTGACAAGCGCATTGCTATTTGAGTTTTCTAAAAGATTCTATGATGTCTCATTCTGTTTTCTTCCTGATATACTGTGCAATCTAGTGATGTCTCAAGTGAGGTTGAGCATGACTTTTTCATGTGCACGTTGGGGGTCATTCTTTTGGTTAAGTTCCATGTTTTAGTTCTATAGATGACTATCAGGAGGATGCATTGGTTGTGTACTCTTCTTCTTTATAGGACTGATGGGATTATCTTATTCTTGAAGGTTGAACTTGTTCTGCCGAAGGCGTGCCATCCTCGGTTGATTTTTCACTTGATTTCTCCTCTTAAGGGCTCCATGGATATTCATTGTCTAGGTGAAGAAAGTGGTCTACGTTCTCAAGTTTTGCATTGTCGGTTTTCATCTTTGTGTATTTGTTTCCGACGTGTTTGTTCCAGATGACCTTTAGTTTGCTAGAGTTATAGCATTCGTTGGAAGTCATGAAGGCTCTCTGCAAAAAAGCCACGATGTAGTCAGCAAATCTTAGGTTGCTTTGGTATTTGCCATCTATTCTGATTCCTTCATTTCCCCATTCTAGGTTTTCATGTAGCTTGATAAATGAGGTGACGATGTATATATATATATATATATATATATATACACCTCAAATTTCTTCGATTAATAATTTTTTTCCATCTTGTTTTGGGAGTTTGGTTCATTGTTTTAGAACCCAATCTGTATCAAGAATTATTTCAATGATTGCAGTTGTACAACTTTTTTTTGTTTTCTCTTCTTTTCGATGGTTTTGTTAATAGTTTGCTTCAATTTCCTATATTTTTGGCAGCCTGAAATTTCTGCGTTTTTCAATAAGATTTTTGGTTTCATCTGCGATTTTACTAATGGTCTTTATGCTCTTTACTTTAAACAAGTGGCGACTTCAATTAGAGAAGCTGTTACTTTGTTGCTGAATTCGTTGATGTTGCTTTTGTTCTTCTCTGAATCAGTAAGAAGTTTATGTTGGTTTCTCAGTTCAAACTTGAATGATCGAATGCGCTCTTTTGATAAGATTGATAGTGTTGATGTGGAACGTTTTTTTGACCTGAGTCAAATTCAGTGTGTTTATTTTTCATACGATGAATATGTATATGTTATATTGTATTAGAGCTGATTTTGCTTTAAAAGGGACAATTTGGGGTAAAGTATGAATCCAATCACTTACTTTTAAATTCAGAATATATGGAAAATTTATTATCTTCTTATTTATTCACCCAGGTAAGTGCAGTACATGCCTGATATTTCCTTTGTCATTATAAATTGAGTACCAAGGGTACATTCTGACTAACTATTCGGGCGAATAAAGACGAATCATGCAACATGATATATCCATCATTCATTCATTTTGTGTTATTCCTCATCCAGACGCTCTGGGATTAAGTGGTATATGTTTTTGTTTTAAATGGTCTGTGTGACAACATGTAACTTCTCCAAACGATATCTCAAATATAGGTACATAGCCCACGAGAAAACAACCAAACAGCTGAATTTGGGAATATCAATCAAAGGTAGAAATTTGAAATAATTAGAAAAATGGGGTCAGTCAAGGAATAATGAAAGTACTTACATCAAACAGCTACTTTCTGTTATTCTGTAACTGAATTTCAACATGGGAGGAGAGATAAGTCAGCTGTAATTTTGGTAAAATAGCGATGAACTATTGATAGCTGAAATCGTACGGACACTACTTGTAGTATACAACCTAAATGAAATAATGGCTTGTAAGTGAACTTGCTCAACACTTTCTATGCATATATGTCGTTCGAGTCCGACCTGGCCAAGTCTGGACGAAACTGAATCTGTGTGTATGCAGGTGGGTGGACAAAATGAAAAAAAGAAATGTCCATATCAAAGAATAGTGTAGGCGACATGCATTTCTATAGATATGACTTAATGTACATTTATATGCAGGACCAGTATTTCATCCTTCAAGCTAGAAGAGAAAACTTATTTTTAAAAGTCTCAAAGCAAAAATCTCTATCTATCTGCTTGTCGGAGAAGGGGAATAACGTCCGCTTCTTTTGCGTTCAAAACTTTAGTTCGTTTCTTGAAAATCCTATCTCCAACTTTGCATTTCCACGCAGATATTCTTTCTCTGTTTTTTTCTTTCTCTCCCAAAAGAAAGAATTAGTTTACATAGAAAATCGTTAACCAAGGAACGCTTTTTGTGCTTTTATCTCTCAGACACACGTTCACACTGAAAGTCATTCGTGACACTGTTCGAACAAACACTTATACTCACTTACACGCACGCAATCATGCACACACACACACACACACACACACACACACACACACACACACATATATATATATATATATACACTTATTTGAAGACAAGAATAGAGGCATTCGCCTATGTCTGTTGTGCAATCGGCATTTTATTGATTCTTTGCAGCACAAAAAGAACTTCTGGCACACAGGAAGGGCTGGGCAAAGAAAAGACAGAAAAATGAGACCCTGAAACGGAGTAGAGGGAAAGTCAAGGTGAAGATAGAAGAAAAATCAAAAGGTACAAGAGCACTGCCAAGACAGTGGGGCTATAAAATAAGAGAAACATGTCATAAAAATGATAATAACAATGATTATAATAATAACGATAAAGAAAACTATGTGAACGTAAAGCAGCAAGTATGCGAGCAAGTTGCAGATAAAAATTGTGTTCGATCTTTTAGTCACTTTTCTAATGTTTGCAATGAAGAGGAAGACGATCAGGCGAGTTTAGAGTTTAAGAATTGATTTGTTCCGTTTTGGGGTGGAGTAATTAGAGTTATTTTTTTTCTTTTTTTTTTGTTCTATCTTCAATTCTAATTTGTTTAGTTCGTTTTATTTTGAATGGAGAGACAAGTATTCTAAAATGAGGAAATATAAGAGCTTCACCCTTGATTGATTTCTAATGATGATGTCACAACCGTTGATGCAAATGATGACAGAGAGAGAAAGAGAGAGAGTGAGAGAGGAGTTGGAAGATAAAGAAGATGGAGAGAAGAAATGATGATCTTAATGAATGGAACTGAAAGAGAAGTAAGAAGGGGAGAGGAGCTTTCATAGAGAGTAGGATGAAGAGAGAATGAAGGGAGACAACAATTGTTATAATGAGGAAGAAAAAAGCACACTAAAAAGAGGTGGAAATGACGACGATGATGATGTTAATTATTGCATCAAGTGTTTTCAACCAAGATATTTTATTGCAACTATTCTGAGGATATATAATGAGATAAACTTTGTTGGATCATTTTCATTTTTATTTCACGTTTCATCTTATTGCTGCAAGTAAACATTAAACTGATTGATGCCTTCTAAAAATCTAGGATGTTTATTGTAACAAGCATCTGCCGGTCCAATTATGCAGGCATTGCACTCAGTTGATGAAACAAAACACTTAAATAAAAATGTTACATTGAGGTGTATGTCTCGGGCGGGCGAGGTTTAAAAAGCTGTTCCTAACTTAATAGGTGGAAAATAATTAACTTTTTATACTATTTCATAAAATGAAAAAAATATCTATCATAATTTAGCATCCAAAAATTTAATATTACGTAACATTTTTACTCGCATTTCCTGATAATTAAACACTGGGTTTTTTTCTCTCTGGATAAACAGTGTTCGCTCCTGTCTGACCACTTTTGTTTGATTTAAAGTTCAAACCTTTCAAACAGATTTACAAACTGAAGCAAGAATTGTTTAGCTTCAGTTATTTCCTCCAAATATAGAAAAACAGGGTATGTAGATTTCAGATGCTAAACTGGATAAGTCATTGAAAAACACAAGAAATCTATTCGAACATAATTGAGATTGAAAAGTCCCCAGAATAATTTATTTCATATCTGGACGAACCTAAACACTACAAAGTCGTACTTTCGTACAACTGATGTGAGGTGGGGTACAGGTCAGCATTGGGGTGGCAACGTCAATAGAAGCTTCCCACGCCCAAAAACATGGCCTGCTCATTTCCATTTGAGTTTTTTAATAGTTTCTATGATGTCACGGACACCTGTTTTCTTCCTTATATTCTGTGCTGTCTTGCGATCTTTCCATATAACGTTGATCTCTGGCCCATTCGACGGGCATCTATTTAATCACTGTCTCACCACAGCAATATTGGACACAAGGTCGGGCTTAACGTGGGCAAAATAGGATCAACCCTTCCAAAAATAGCTCCAGCCGATGCAGCTACGGTTTGCTTTGCAACCAAAGCGACCTTCGCCACAAAAGCGTCCACCAAGGGAACTGCTCCTTTAAGTGCAATGGAGCCATGCTGCCCCGAGGAAACCGACCCCCAGCAGCTGAGGTGAGTAATAATAGGAGGCCTCCAATGCGCGTAGCAAAGCGCATCCTCAGTAAAACCTCATTGGCTGACGCTTGCACCGGCGTACTCGGGCTATGATGTCAACCAACACACAATTCCGGCCCATTCGACGGGTAAGTGTCAGTACGTGCGTCTCGGTCTATGCTGTGGAACAGATACTACACTTTGATCCTGCCAAAAAGGCCAGAAAAGGGGGCGGTATTTAATCACTGTCCCACCACAGCAATATGTGACACAAGGTCGGGCTTAACGTGGGAAGAAAATGATGCATCCCTTTCAAAAATGGCTCCAGCCGACGCAGTTACCGTTGAAAAGCTCATCGAAATATATATACAACATCAGTGAGATTTACCAACAGCTCAATTTTTAGGTAACTCAATAATTTTAAAGCAGACATTTTCCATTATTTTCATACTAACACATCCTAAACTTATGATTTTTTTTTCTAAATTGATTTTGAATAATTTTGGTTGAAAAATGATTATTAAGGATTATCAAGGAAATTATTGAAATTGACATGAAAAGATTTTTAGTACGGGAAATGTCTGAGTCAATCGCATGTGCATGAGGAGAATACCAGTTAGTGAGATATTCGTTCGTTTTGCAGTTAGGAATTGAATTCCTTTTGGCACGCAATTTGAAAATTAATATTTATTTTTTTCGTATGAGAAAAAAGATCTCTTTTTGTTTGCAATTAGAAAGTTAACGTTTATTTAATCATAAAGAAAAGACTTTGGGGGGCTATTTCAAAATTAATTTTCATCTATTTAGAAAAAAAAATTTCTTCACGGTTTCAAACTTTATTTCTTTTTTAGATAACCATTGGAAACATGCTGATGATTTAAATTTGACATTTCTCAATTCTTATATCTACAAATACGACTAACTTTTCTAAAAGAAAAAAAATAGAAATCGAAATAGATTTTAATTTTCTGTAGATTTTTTTCAAATGTAAGTATATTCGTTTTGGCTGAATATTTATCGATATGTCATAAAAAGAGCCTCTTACAATTAAGTAAGTGTAATTGCCATTAATCTTTTAAAAAGCCTCAACCTCAGTTAAATTCGAATACTGCTAGGGGACAGGGGACACAATATGCTATCAAGGCTTGCCCAAGCCTGCCCAGGCATGCCCAGGCGTTATGTAGGCCTGCCAGAGCCCTAAATTCCAAACGAACATGCTAAATTCCAACGCCTGCGCACTAGAAAATTTCAACGCTCGGGGTCCGAAGTATGCTAATTTCAAACGTCTGGGCCGGTAAATTGTCAGTTGTCAGAACAATTGATTTTTAAACTCTCGGGTGGGCAACTCATAATGCACCATTATTAAGTTAGACGAAGGCAGAGACCCATCTGCCTACACTGCCATGGGTATCGTTTATACTTCAATACCCATTAATATTGCATGTTCAATCACAGAAATATATTTTGAAATATTAGATTGAGTTACGCCAATCCTACAGAATCTGCTTCCTTCGAAAATCGGTATTCGTATGTATATGGTCTTCATTTGCACTGAAACCCAAAGCAAACTCTCAAGCAACCTTCAAACAGACGGATAGGTTTTTACGAAACCCTATATGCTGATTATGAACATTCTAAGTTGTGTCTACGTGCATGTGTATTTGTTGCTATGGTTGTTTCGAGTGAGTATGTAGAAATGTGTGTATACGTGTACGTACATGTGTTAGTTTATGAATACGTGTGTATCAGGAGAGGACATTTCGAACTGGCCAATTCGGTCATTTTCTGTGTACAATGCATAGAGTGCACCTTTCGCCTGACCAACTCTTTCTATTTCTACCGATTCTTGCCATTCATTTCGACTTAGCGTCTATTTCGGCCATTGCAGGTGCCACGTGATCAACAACCACGAGAAGAACAGAAAATATTTTCCTTGGCTGAGGTCGAAGTGGACGAGAGTTCAGTGGCGAGGCTGGTATACAAGTCTGGTAGCCATGAGATTTCATGTGTCTCAGGAGAAAACTGAGGAAATGCAAGGAGCAATAGGCCGTTCCATAGAGGTCAAATCAAAGAGATGATGGCTTCTTAGGCCAGCTGCTGGTTACAATGGAAGCACGTGGTTGGCAGCTGTTGCTGGAATCGATATCGATTCGCCGATTGATATTTATACTTCTAGGTTACTTTGAATGCAAACTATGCTATGTACATTTTAGCTCAGAAAACATCAACGGGCCAATATTTTTCAGCATATTATATCTATGACATTTGAAAATTGAGATAACTGACATTATAAGGAAAGAACCATAACTTATAAATGTATGTAGTGAGGATAGAAAAGTGTGAACTGTGCAAGGGCAAATGCATCGAATATATAGCCCCATAAATCAGACTGTATACTTTGAGTAAGCAACCTCAACGTTGAGCTATTTTACTTTGAAGACTAGGATTATGTCAATGCCTGAATATTTTCATACATCAACGCTTTTTTGCAGCCTCATATGAAAATATTTTTTTTTAACATAAACTATTTTTCTACTTGGAGATTCACAATGAATATCGATGATTTTAGTATTTCATAAAGGGGTTCAGAGAGAATATCAATAATGATCAAAATTCTAAGCTATGTTTAATAAAATATGTAATCTTCTTAGTAAAAATGGAAACCATTGCTCTCGTTTTGAACTCCATCTGTTTTCATAGGGATCCACTCTCTGGATTAAAATTACAGTTGCCCTTCTCCTAGACTGGTTGCATCTATAGCCCCGTCAACCTGGCTATTTTACCTATAGCTGGAGAGCAGTCATATAAATGAAGATTCGTCATAAATACTTATATATCAAAAATTGTATACTTTCCGCCCTCAAATCTTGCTCTCTATAGAAAGATGAACGTTTCTTAGCATCGAAAAGCGTAGATACTTATGCTTTTCTACTTTATTAGAAATGTTGACGTTCAACCTCAACTACTTCGTTCAATTGATACATAAGAAGTATCTGGATGACCTAATACCGTTTATCTGCACGTTGCTTACCCTTTATATGCATTGACCACCCAAATGTCATCCTTGCTGGGTTTCAGTGAATTACAGAAGCAATTGACGGAATTTGAAATGCTTCCCGGTGCAGTCATTTCCGAGCCACAAATCGATTTGCCTGATGTGTTTTGATTTCTTTCATCCCGTCCCCATCTTGTGACATGGAAAATTTGGAATAAGATTTACTTATGAAAAATGGTTGACAAAAATCGGGGCCAGATACCCTCATTTCGAGGACTATTTTGAATTCTAGCTAAAAACCTTAATTACATTGTACCTTTGTTTCAACCGTTGAGCACTTACCACCTCATTATCTTCATTCTTGTTCATCAGTTTTTCAGTTTCGTTTCTTTCAGTTAATTTTTCCCTCGAATGATTTTTTAAATCCCCAAACTTCACCAAATCTTTTACACTGTGCATATTGGTTACACTAGGCTTCTTAACCGAAGGCGTTCCTTCCCAAAGATTCGCGAGACTTTTTTTATCATGGATGTCATGGAGCCTAAACTTTCTGAACTGAACTTGTAAACTTCATCACACCATCTTTTTTCTGTCAGCCACAGTTTCACACATGATCTACACGAATTTACGTTGAGTCCTAATACCCAGCAGTTGTCTGACATTCTTGCAACATGACCAGCCCATTAATATTTGAGTTATATAATGGTTTATATGATATCTCATTCTTTTGTTTTTCTCTGAATATATTGTGCTATCTTGGATCTCCCCATGCCTCTCCCCTGTGCATGATGGTTGGTTCTCAGTTTGATATCCAATCTTTTGGTTAGGTTCCATGTTTCAGCTCCATAGCTGACTATCTGGCGGATGCTTTGATTGTTCACCCTTCTTTATGATCTTGTTCTTGAAAGTTGAGCTTGCTCTACTGAAAGCCTGCAATCCTAGAATGATTCTTTGCTTGATTTCTTATTTGAGGATTCCATGGAGATTCGTTGTCTTAGGTATATGTCGTGGTCTACTTTCTGTAGTTCTATGTTTTAGATTTTGACTGAGTGTTTATCTTACACAAGACATTTGTTTTACTTAGGTTCATGCGAAAATTTTAGTTTTCCTCATTCAATTGGTTTAACATTAGTTGGGGATCATAGATTTTGACCACAAAAAAGATGATGTCATCAGCAAATTTGAGGTTACTTCGGTATTTGCCATCTATTCGGGCTGAAAGGGGTCAAGTCTTTGTGTGGTCTGATAAATGTATACCATGCAAGACTCTGACATATACGGGTTTTACATTTTATTGTATGATTGCATCAATAGACTTTCCACCGAGTCGAAGGTGATCTTACATCAACAAATGCTACAATGGATGACATTTAATATGCTGCTGTTTTCCTCGTTAGCTGGTTTATATAACAGCATTATGATTGCACTTTTCCTGCCTTGAAGGGCTTTTCTCTGTTTGTGGTGTTTACTTCAATGCTTCTCTTCCTTCTTTCGATCTTACGTCTTGTTCCTTCTCTTAATGTCATTGCTTCTCCGTCTTTGCTTTCCTCTCGAGTTGTAATTATTTGCTTTGTCTTCTGCTACGTTCAACTTATGGCTAAGCGTTGCATTTTCGGAGACGACCAATCAAATAGATCGACTGGCTCTACGTTCGGGTTTTTAACCCATTCTATTATTACCCTGCAAGAGGAACAATGTGTATCAACCACTCCAATGCACAGCTCAGAATGACCGAAAGACTATTCAAATGAATACAAAATATACTATGTCCAATATAATTCATTGCCAGAAATGGGCTTCAAAACCCTGCGTGATTGTTGTTACCATCCTTATGGTATCTGATTATTAGGTTAATAATAATAATAATAATAATAATAATAATAATAATAATAATAATAATAATAATCTGTAGCAGCAGTATGTTCCCAGTTTAAGGCCCACTGCTGAAGACAAGGTTTTCCTAATTCCTCTGATAACAATTCTACAATCATATTGGGTTTAGTCGTAGTGAATGTAGTAGCTAATTGAGCCCACTCGTTGCCACTCTTTCTGGTGAACTGGTTTTGGATTCAAAATTGCCTTTCCCATAGACTGGTTTCCTACCAAAGCTTAAAAACCCAGTTTTCCCAGTTCTTTTACCCATAGAGAAGATTTCTTGCCTTACCCGAAAGCGAGCTGAATGTAAACAGCTGCAGTTGGATTGTAAACTCGACCCATTGATTTCATTGCCCGGACCAATAACTGCTATGCCACTCACATATCCTATTATCAATAATAACCTGGAGAGAGACAATGAAGTTGAATTCAAAGTACTGCCAAAATATTGGAATATTAGATATTTGTACAATAAAGTAGGAAAAATGTGCGGAAAATAAGCAAACAATGCTTGAATTGAATGAAATCATTCCGCGACTAAAACTGAATGGCAGAATGTAATTATGTGAATACACAAATCGACGATAAGCATAATTTGTTTCTACACAAGAAAAGTCGAAGATGCAGACTAATATAATGAATGTATGTCTCGTCGTTGTCCGCTTATACCCTCATCGAAGGTGTGGCAAGGTAAGAGCAATTGTTAATAAGATCCACTTCCCTCCTGGTATGCCTATTCAAGCTTTGTTCTGCTTACGGCCCCTGGCTTTTAGTGCTTGTGCTGAATTTTTGCCGAGAGGTATTGTGTATCAACCGTCCTCAGCATCCATTGTGTCTGCTCTACATGAGGTGTATGCGTGGCTGTAAGGGATGAAATGACTAATTATTCATTATAAATGCACTTGTGGTATTACTACTAGGCTTGTAAGATGTACTTTTGAGACCCACGCCGTATCGATACGAATAAGTATTAAGTATTGAGACATTAGTTACCTGAATCAAAACCTTACACTATTGCTAGGGAGTTCTTATCGGGGCCAATTCTTCTCTCATGTGTTTTGTTTTGGTTTTTTGGGGGTTTTTTTTGGATTTTCCTTTTTCTCCTTCCTCCTCAATCCAGTCCTTTGGGTTTGAATCTACAATGAGTCTGATTGGTGGTTTGTTTTGTCCAAATCTCTCTTTAAGTTTTTAAGTTTTAACTAAGTAAGAGTTCATGTAATTTTATTTGGAAAAAGACGCGGTTGTAACGAAAGATTTGGGGGAAGAGTACATTAACAGAAAACTAGCATAAATGATACACAAGTGAGTGAATAAAGTGATACTAGACACACTTCGTCTTCATATAAATCTCAGTAAAACAAATTTCATGCACGACAAACATGTTGAAGGCAAAAACACAACACTCAAAATCAAAGACACAGAACTGAAGAAAGTAATACCAGTACGTCTTAGGACAGCAAATCTCCATGAAATCCTCAAAAGAAAAATAAATCAAGCAAAAAATATCTCCTGGTTGACAAGCTTTCGGCAGCACCAGCTCAGGCTTTAAGAACAAGAAAATTCTGCTGGTGCTAAAATCAAGGGTATACAATCAATGCATCCCCCGATTGTCAACTATGGAACTTAACCAAAAAATTGACCCTCAAAAACCATTCAAGGTGCACAAGAGAAAATCAAGATTAACATGATATGGAGTTATCACATGGTAGCACAATATATTAGAGGAAAAACAAAAGCCATGGATATATAAGAAAAATCGAGGCAATGGGCTGGTTAAGTTGCGAAAATAGTAGACAAAATATTAAATGGCGTGACGAACAAGATAAATACAAAAGGTACTGGCTCCGTTATGTCCACCATGATTGATTACTATTTTTTAAGTCTTTGAAATGACGGTGGTGGATTGAATTGCAGCCTACCAAACCGGGAACGAGCACTCTACCTCGGGACCATAGTGATTCGTCTGAAGACAAGTATCTTATTTGCACTCTAAATAATATGTAGGAATGTTCTATGTTAATGGAAAAAACATAGTTTTGTGTGCCCAGTAAAACGCCTGACAGAATGCACGAGTAGAAACAGACTTTTAATGACAAAAAAACTGAAAAAAAAGACAAAAGAATTAAGATTAGGTGGAAAAAATAGAGGCCACGCATTGGGAAAAAAAACATGATAGGAAGAGGCAAACAGCAAAATAGCGGATGAATTGAGCGGGGCATAGTGGGATGAATAACAAAAGCCCAACTAACAGTTGCCGATAATGAGAGAAAAAAAAGTAAAAGGAATCAGTCGACGTCGTTCATGTAGATTAAAAGACAAAAAGGCGAAAGTAAATGCAGCAAACTGTTCCCAAGTACGAGTCAGTAAAGATGATGATTTAGTTACGATAAAAAGCATCAATAATCAAGATGAAGGTAAAAAGTAGTAGAAATAGATGATTATGATTTATGATATTCATATACTATGATAGATAAAAAAAATTCAAAAATCGATGGAGTCTCTTCCTAGGTTTTAGGGATCTAAAACAATAGCCAACTCATGAGAAGCTTGAAATAATTGATAGAAAGTTGAAGGCTGATTGAGTATGCAGGATACTTTAAAACTTGATATTTTAAGTGTCTCATTTCCTTTAGAATGATTTGGGAGGTAAGCTTGTGGCAAGAGGTACGAATCGATTGGTCGCATTATAAAACATTTAAAAATTCATGGAATATCATATTGGCTTCAGAAAAAAGGGCGCAATTGATCAAAAGATTTATCCAAACAGGCCAGGACTTGTTCTTATAAATGAGAAAAAATCGATGCAGTCGTTACTAGAGACTATGAGACGAACTTAGAAGTGAGCGACTAATTAATCAAATATTTTGTTCGAGAGTGAGTGAAACTGGAATATGAAGAGAATTTTGCCGTTCATTGTCATTGCAGCATCTGGAATAGCCCCGGGGATTCTTGAGAATGGAATGGAGATTTAAAAGATGGGGAAAATGCTGTTATCAATAAGGGTGCTTACGAGAGTGCTAAAACTTCCTTTCAACGGCTGAGAAGGAAGAACGTCACTCTTCTCTGGAAAAATCATCTCAAGAGAATAATAAGAGTTGTAGTATGATAGTTTATACCTGGTGCGGTCTGTATTTAAGATATATCCCAAAGAGATTTTGTCAGCAGAACACAACAGTAAGAGGGCATAATTCTAGAACAGTATGACTGTTTTGTGATTGTAATAATTTAATACAGACCTGAAGAATACTAAGGAACTAAGTGATAACATTTTGAGCGTTTGCTATGAAGCTGTAATGAAAATGAAATTTTAAAAATGGTATAGAAGAAAAAACAAGTTGGGTACTTGGTTGTTGTCGGTCAATAGAACTGATAAAAAAAACTCCTAGAAACGGTACATGGAGAGGATGAAAACATAATGCAATTAAGAAAACATTGCCCGAGAGATTCGAAAGAATGCCGAATCAGACTGGCCAGAACGTCATGGAGGAAAAACCAATGAAGATGGGAACATTGATTATTTTTAACCATATTATGTATCATACTATTTCAGTGGGGAGGTTTGCGTGTGTGTGTTTATGAGCCTGTTTCTATGTGAGTGCGTATGTATAAATAATCATGCAAAGAGTTGAAGAAATTAAATCTAAAAATAGTAATTTTCATATATCGTTCAGTGCATTGGAAGTGAAAAAGGAAAGTGATAAATCGATGGACATAGATTAAGTTTTCTTGTCAGTCAGAATTGAGTGACTTGAAATCATCGATATATATATATATATATATATATATATATATATATATATATATATATATATATATATATATATATATACATATATATATATATATATATATATATACATATACATATATATATATATATATATATATATATATATATATCGATAGATAGAAATATGTAACAATGGTAAATTTCGAAAAAAAACGATCGATGGAATATATGAGATCGCAGCTTCATAAAAATATTAAGCATTTTCTAAATCAAGAAAGCATTCCCTTTTCACTAATCGGTTGCAAATTAAACTCTTCTATTTTCAGGTTTGTCAATCTGCTAAGTGGGGAGCAATAGGCTGCAGGAATCAAATTTAAAAGAGGGACAGGGTTGGGGGTCTTAACAATCGAAACCAACTAAAACAGAAAATATAAGATGGAAAATATGGATACGATAGATATTAAGATGAATTGACTTGAAGGGATAAAATGTGCCACCGTTAAAAGGGTGTAGACGGAGAAACGTAAGTGATATATATATATATATATATATATATATATATATATATATATATATATATATATATATATATGTGTATGTATGTATATATATATATATATATATATATATATGTATTGGGTATAGTTTGTCATTGTAGTAACTTTGTTGATGCCTAAAAATGTGTCCTTTAGATGAATCGAGACATGCTGAATGCATTTATTTTCATTTTTTGTATAGTTCCGAGTTAAAGTTTGGATAGTGTAATGGTTAGTACGTCTGCCTCACAAATAGAAGTTACAGGGTTTGATTCCAAATGTAAGTAGAGACTTTCAGAAACTGTTCATGAGGACAAATTTACAATTGCACTCACCAGCTAATTTAGAACACTTGAATCTCTGTGATCAGGGTGGATGTATCCCTTCAGTGGACTTGCATCTTTACAAGGAGGTAGTCATAAAAACAAATAATTAAATTTCTGGTCTTGACTAGATCTGAAACTTGCAAGAATCACCTAGCTGGTGCATGCAACAGAAACTGAGACTCTGTCACCGGCTGTCATACCTTATTGGGTGTGTCCCCTAAGAGTTGTGACGCTTTATCTACATACTTACTTCGAGTTATGATAGCACAAAAAGATATGCACACAGATACATTACTGCTATACATAGTAAAATGTTTATATATTTATATCAAGTATTTCGATGGATTGATAAAGGAATTTGATGTATTATAATGATCATTCCACATTCTGGAAAATCATTGAAATATTATGAACTTGATATGATTGTGAATATCAAACCAACTGTCATTAGACTTAAAGGCTCTAAATGATTGCAACGCCCGATGTCGCCGCGGATGTTAGCCTGATGAGTGCAAGCGTCAATTAGAATAGTGGCATTTGTGAGTTCAATCCGGGGAAACAATGTCCATATATACACCGATTCAGTTGGAACGAGCTGAAAACTTCATCTTAAATACAGAATAGCGCAAAATGGACGGCCAAAAAAGGACAAGATAGACACACGATCGAAGTGATATCTGTAACAACCAAATTGACATCAATAGTTTCAAGAGTATCAACATGTAATAATAATTCCTCAAATATTTAGACGAAAATGCTTCGCTTGTAGCTTTCAAACAAATGTATTGATGTACACACAAACATAGCTTTCTATCACCCATGCGCCAAAAATGCTAGAATATAAAAACCTATAGCCAGTAAATTGAAGTCAATCGTCGAAATAACCACCGTAACGGACGAAAGTAAGTTGCTGTAAAAAAAAAGGGGGGGTAATCCTATAGACGAGCGACATAAATCGGCAATTTTTGATATGTCCTAATCCAATAGATAAGTAGTGTAAATTTGCAATCTCTGTGTGAACAACATGAATAATCTTAAATATCTCATCATCAAAATGTTTATTTATTTGCTTATTGTTTATTTTTTTCAATTTAAAATTAAAAGGATAAACGACCTTTGTAAAATTTTACACCCTCGTCCACTCCATGTTGAAAATGGTGCAGAAATATTTTAGAAAATGAACGATTTGATTTATCCAAAGCAATAACAATAGTTGAAATTTATGGGTTTTTTTCTTTCATTGATACATTTTTTAATTATTTTTTTCATTTGTAAAGTCGAGTGAGTAGATGTTTGAGGTTTATTACCTATTGCATTGTAAACCTTCATAAAAACAAATGCGTGAGTTGATAAGTAGATATGACAAAATATTCGCAATTTTCAATGAGAATTTGACACCTTGAACATTTTAAAATCTGGCGATAATCAGTATATCAGTCGATTTCAATAAAAAAAATCTCATCTACCTATTAGCATTGAACTAATTTTCCAAGAGGTAATTTTCCATTCAAAATTTCGGAGGAAATGAATTTTTTCAATATGGTCCCTACCCCATCTTTTATTATTTTGATGATTTATTCCATTTATATATTCATGCCTACATTGATTCTTACACTTGTATAGGATAAATACCTTGATGTTTACCTTTTCCTAGAAAAACGCCAAGGAATTGCTTGAATCGGAATGCATTGGAATTTCAAAACAGAAAAATGGAGTAAAATACTTTGAAAGTTTTATTCGATAAATCATAATTCAAACTTTTGATTTGATGAAAAGGTCTTCACTCGATATTAAAAAAAATTATCAATTATATCGAACAATCCCATATTTTGTAAATGAATACTTTTTATTCTTGCTGTATCGTGCTTCAACTGAAACTTACACTTTGTTGAAGTTGTTCATACCAATTAATAAGTGATAGTTCTTCATACGCAGCGACTCAGGATTAATTTTTCTCGACAGAAAAACATTGAGTAAATACATAGATAACTGGATGAAAATTTGAATTATACGTACAGAAGTCCATTACAGTATCAGTCGTAAACAATCGTAGAATAAATGAGACGATTTTCAGTAATCTGAATGGATATTTGAATAAATAGAATATTTGAAGATTCTGTGTTTTAAAAGATTTGAAGAATCAGTATATTCATTTTACGGAAATCAAATATGTTTAAAAGTATTTCCACACCTGAATATTTATAAAAATGGCACCATTAAACAAACACCTAAATTATTCTAAAATTCGTGAGTAAGGCGAATATAATATTTTGCATAAAAAGTAATAAGATTTGTTTCATTCTAATTTATTCATTTAGATACAATACAGTCTTGTTTTAAATACCTTTTCTGAAAAAAAAGAATTTTTTTTATAAACTGTTTCGTTTCTGATATATTTTGATGTCAATGTGTATGATCTTCCGTTGCAAATACTGTCAATAGTTTATAAAAACTAGAAAAAAGGATGGATCCATCTGCCGAGAGGCAGCAAGCTTTTTTTATATTCAGCAACTCGCTATTAATTCTTCCGGCAGCCAAAAATAAAAATAATAAAAAGACTGTAATCACCAGACGTCGAATTTAATTTGTTCTTAAAAGTAATAGAGTTTGTCTACGATATGTGCAATGAATGCCACTTTCACACTAACTCATTTTCAAAATACGTTATCAAACAGTCTTCATATTTTCAATTAGGAGAGAAGAGTAACTTCTGAGGGAAAGTGAGAGTCAGAGAAAGTATTTGAACATCATCCCCTGAGTAAAAGCGATACTAATTTCCAAATACTAACTTGCTACATACCTGCCTCAAGCTCCCAGAAGTACTCACAGGAAATTTAATTTATTTTTTCGTTATGTTGTGTGGTTTTTGCGGTAAGATGAAGCGTACTTCTCACATTCAGCTCGAGGGAGGCGAAGGGAAAAGCGAGAGAATTTCACTTGGAAACAGAGATCAGAGATTCAAACCATAGCTCTCCTTCCCCCTTCAAGGCAAACTATGTCGCTGTACGTAGAATGCATTTATTCTGCAATGCTCTTTGGTGCCAAATGTCTTTTGTCTAGAATTGGACAAAAGATTTCTGAACAACCAAATAAGTGTATGTGTGTTGCTCACCAACTATATAACCAAGTAGAAACCCGAAAAGATTCGGGCATTGGAATCACTGGAAATGACCTGTCCGTCGTAAATTGTGAAATTCACATTTCGACGCCAATAACCTCAAATCTATCTATACATCGTGTATGTATTCAGATACATCCCTTGCTATTTGCAGGGGTTAGGGGTACCAGGGTACTGCAAATACAAAAATCTTTGAATAATTTTTGCTGAACCCCACTAACCCTTTCTCTCCTAAACCCATAAATCTTGAAACTCAAACATTTTGGTACACAAACACTTTACCTTAGTACTAATTTTAACTATTTTACCTTCATACTAACTTCCAGTTGTTTTTTTTATCACTACTTTGAATCGGACAAGTCAAAATTATTAATGCTATTGCAATACTTAATACAAGAATGAAAAGAATTGAAAAAAATATCGTTGTATCCAACACTTTATCATTCCCAAATTGTAAATGAAAAGATAACTTGTTTGCAGAAGAGAAAACAGAAAAACTTCAAATAATAAAACTTCATTTTTCTCCTGAGAGATCTGTCAATTATGGCAGAATCAATATTTTTCCAGTCAAAATATAAACAAGACCTTAATCTGTTCAGAAATCTTCTGTGAGTACGCAACAGTGTTTACACGCTATTTTCCTGCAGCTGTAACTAAAATTGAACTTTTCAAGGGGGAATTCGATAATTGCAATACGTTTTAAACAAAAGAAGATGCTTGATAGATGCACGTAAAAAAATATAGTTACTAAATCAAAGTTATAAATTCTATAAAACCGTGCTTACTGAATTTTATTTTCCTTTTCAATCTGCTGTTTACCTCCACCTTGATATTTTTGTTGTTATCAAGAAAAATTATCTGGTTTGAGAGAATTTGTGATAAAAAGCTACATTATATCAAGATTAAGGTAAATAGTTGCATAAAAAGGGGTAAAAAATTAAAAATGATATTCAATACTTCATTCAAAAAAAATTGTATACAATCAAAGTGAATTGAAAACAAAATTGATGTCTCCAATACCGTTCGATTAACAGGTTCGCAAGTGTAAAGATTGAACAAGTTTTCAAACGGATTCATATTTTCAATATAAATGTTTTCTATTTTCTGCAGCATTCTGCCAAACTCCCAAAATAATTTCTATTAAATCATTCGAAACTGAACTGCGAATTATCGAAAGTGCGGATGGAAAAGCTGTGAATAAAGGTCGATGTGTTTCATCGTTTGGGGGGTCCGTTGGGGAAGGGGCTAATATTATGTAGGGACAATTTTATCTTGTTTGATGATGAGTTTTGCTAAATGTGGGCAGAGGTTGAGACTTCCTGATTTCCGAATAAATGTATCATATGTTAGCTTTCAATGCATTTTCTGTTCATATTTCATAATGCAGGTGTGATGTTGTACAAGTAAAAAATGTGGTCTAATGCGTTTCCATGTGTGGTGGGTGCATCACAGTGATCGTCTATTTTGAATGCTCTTCTGTATTCATAGATTATTTTGTTTATTGGTCTTGAAGTTTCGCCAGAATACATTTCAGGGCAATCCTGATAAGGAATTGCATGAATGCATACCTTGGAGTTGTTTTCTTCCTATTTTTTTTTAAAGAAGTTACTGACTGCCTTGGATGCACTTGTAGCTGTTTGTATATCCGGGTCTTTAGTGTTGTTGGCGATTATTATGGATTGTGAATAAGTAGGTAGTGAAATATACCTTTTTTGTTGTGTTGTGGCGCTGTTTTGGCTTGTATTAAGTTTTTTTCTTCTGGTTTTGTGTATGAAATATTGGGGGTGATAAGGGCTCCCAAAAGTGTAATAAGTCAGTTTTCCTCGTCTTTTAAATGCTAGGAGCTACATATTTTTAGGGCTCTTTGCAGTAATATGTTTAAGTATAATGAGCTTAAAGTGGGTGGATTGTGGGAATTCCAAGAAGAGGCATGCAAGCACCCATAGGTAGCCCGAATTTCTTTTTGTAAAATCCTCTCTTGAAACAAATGAAAAATTGATTAGTGCTGAGTGTTCAAATTTTTATTAGTATCTCTTTGAGTAGTCTTATATGTTACAAACAAGTTACAACTGACGATGGTTTCAATATAAACCGGCTCCCTTCCAAATCTTTCTGAAAAGATTAGAAAGGCTAAACTATTCAGGACATCCGATCGGCTAATATTTTCTTGACTCAGAAAAAAAAAACAAAAAAAAAACAGTTCAACGCCCGACTGCAATGATTACAGAATTAAGGGCTCCCATACTCTCATTCTCTCCTACACTATTATGAAAAATATGTTTTCTGCAACAATTGCTATTTTTAGCCAATTCAAACAGACCTGTTCTTTTATATCGTAGCAACATAAGAGTTGATATCTTGAGACCATGCAGATATCACAGGTTTGTCTTGCTTTCCAGTAGTTTATTTCATGCCACTTTATCACATATAAGAAAAAAAGGTAAAAAGCAAAAATAGCCTTCGGCATTTGTTTCGCTACGAGCCGTTTTAAAGGCAGTGTCTACCCTATTTTTTCTCCTATACCGACTACCAACCTTAACTCCAACGATTTGGACTAATATATCTTTATCGCTTTTAGGGGACTGGGAGCAACGTTCAAAAAATGCTGCAGTGATTTTGGATACCTGGAAAAACCTGTATTTAGATTTCATTATGCACAATAATGATCGAGTAATAAACTATATTCATCATCATCATCATCATCATCATCATCATCATCATCATCATCATGAGTCTTTCAACGTCCATCGTTGGACATAGACCTTCCCCAGGATTCACCACACTTCTCTATCGTGGGCGTCGCGGAGCCAGCACTTTCTGAATTCGTCTAAAATCAAAATCGAAGACAGAACTTGAGAAAGGAGATCACAACATCTACCTAGGACAACAAATCTCTATGAGACCCTCAAAAGAAGAAGAAATCAAGCAAAGAATTACACCAGGATGGCAAGCCTTTGGCAGAGCAAGCTCAGCCTTCAAAAATAAGAAGATCCCATTAATCCTAAAAAAGAAGAGTGTATAACCAATGTATCCTCCCAATAGTCATTTATGGAGCTGAAACATGGAACCGAACCAAGAGACAGAATAAACTATGATAGTAATCCATAAACATGTAAACGCAAATTTTTCTTCATCAAAATGTTACAATTCCGCCAAAAAGGTATAAAAGGCTTCACAAATACAAGTCTAACATCGAAGATAAAACTCTCCGTCGAGTTTAGAAAAAAGTTCATTATCATGATTTTAAAGACATTTTCTCCAACTCATTATCCGTTCTTGTACCTCTGGCTTGCCGATTAAGACAATAAACAAAAATATGTGGCTCTCAGTGGAGCGTTACGTCAATTCCACATTTAAAATCGAATCCAAAAAAAGGGAAACAATCAGCTTAGTAGTTTTCGAATTCAATATAGTTTTCTAATAAAAATACATATAGCATGTAGAGACTTATTTGAAATAATCTCCCTTCAATTCATGGTTAATGTGACACTCGTCGGAAATAACGTAAATATAATCAACAGTTAGAGAAAATTAATTTAAAATGCACAAGAGAGGATATAGTGGAAGATAACTAAGCGGAAACTTGTACTTGGAACAGTTTCAAATAGGTTTCTATATAATATAACGCAGTTTATATCATAATATTCGATCATATATATCCATTTCTTGATACATAACCGTCGCTTGAAAGAAACTAATAGACCGTAAATTAAGAGATGAAAATTTTGTGTGAAAACTGTTTTTGGTCCTTTGGCTCAATGATGAGAGCAACATAAGGTTGGAGCAGTTACCCTATTGGTGGCAGGTTCGATCCCTGCATTAGCCACATTTTCTTTAATTGTTTATTCTAGAATGAAAGAAAGAAACATTTTTTATTAGGCTTGGAGAGAATAATGCCTACGAGTCCCAATTTTCAAAAAGCAATTGTAAAGACTAGAACGACACCAAATTCCGTGCAATAGTGTGATCACTGTAGAAAATAGTCGGAGGAAATTTAACTCACGATTATATTTAGAACAGTGATAAATAAATCCTCGATAAATTTTGGTTGAATTCATCTCGATGTATTTATTCACTCTGCAAACTACTAACTTGCGCAACATTTAGATAACGTCAATGGTAGCAACTTGTTTTATATTTTATTCTGATTTCCAATTCTTTTATGCGGACTGATTTTGTAACATTCATCACGTTTTTTAAGATTTCCCACGGGGTCATCCAATCTAGAGACCTTCCAAATTATCTAACAGGTTTTGCACCGTAACGTGGCGGGGTTTCGTCTTTTAAAAAAATACAATCAACATGAATCAAAACCACCGACAATTTTGGAGAAAATCTAGATATTTTTCAGGGGCCACATAGAAGTATGGCCTATCATGCCAGCTAAAAGTTTACACTACTCTGTTACAGAGTTACTTTGAGGTCAGACTGAGCCTTACTTTCGGAAACTCGATATTTTTTACGGTTTTGTTACATAAACAATGTCTCAATGATGTCTTCGTACATTTGCTCAGTTTTAGAGGATTAATTCTAAAAGCAAAAAAATTATTGATTATCGAAAATCAGAATAAATGTATTATCCTTACAAGTTTATTCGTCATAATATCTTGGAAATTATCCTGTATTGATGACGTCTTGAGATCATAGTTAAGCCGAAGCTCGGAACTGCAAACAGCTTTCAATGCGATTAGAAAAGAGATGTATGTATAAACGTTTCCGATTATACCTAGATCGAAAGTTTTGCTGGGTTAAGTACCCACAGACAAGACCCACTTCCGTTTTGCAAGATCTGTCGAAGTTTCGTTCTGCTTACGGCACCTGGTATTTCCTAATGATATTCCATTTAGGTACTGTGCAAGCTCGACGTGGTTTGACTCTGATGATCTGACGAAAACTTGTCCATTGTGGATTGACCTTAATCTTAGGGGAGAGAGTCCTCAATCCTTGTGCTAAGTGCTTTGTGGAGATCCGTTGAGCCCCATTTTAAAGGTCTTTGGTATTACTTAGCGGTGGATTTATCCATGGATTATCGAGCTGGTGATGAGCACTCCACCACTGGGCCAAAGAATTGAATATACAAATAAAAATAAAAGTTGAGTCAAGGAAAAAAATGATATCTCATTCTGCATAAATCCTCCAGTAGCAACTTCAGATTTCGTTTTTGACAAGGTGGAACGAAACGGAACAATTCTTTTCAGGTAAGACGAGTTAGAATGTTAAGTGTAGGGATTATCGGTGATTATCCAGAGATTACCAATGCTTCTCTTGGTTGCAAGGCTGAGTAAGGTAATAGCTTCTGATTGTCAGGACAGGTGCAGCTCACAACTGCGAAGAAGATGCTATGAAAATGTTAAGTGTTAAACAATTGGCTTTTGGCTCCGACAAATGCTGGCACTTTAAATACCAGCGGGAATCCCAAGAGCAGCAAAACCAAGGGGATTCGTTGTATTAGAAAGAGGAAAACATTACTGAATGATTTACGATTTTAGGCTACGGAACGAATTCCACTTCATATTTGTGTGCAATAATAAAACAATGCTTATATTTAGTTTACCGCTTTACTTACGATAGATATAACAATAGAATCACTTGAATAGTAACGCAATAACAGTTTCATTTGAATTATGATACAATAATATTGTCATTTGAATAGTATAACTAATGATACCTATATAGTAATATACACACTAAACATACCGTTATACCCATTATATTCATATTATTCTACTCAATATAATACACATAATGTACATGTACTAATCATGCCTTTATGTTGTTGTTGTCGTCGTCGTTGCTATTGCTGTTTTTTTTTTGTTTTTTTTTAAACGTTCTCTTTTTAAAAGCAAAACTGTCGTAGTAGATGTATCGGAGTCTATTAATGTTATCTTATCCTGTAATTGTATGAAAATTTGTAATGAAGGGAAAACTTGCGAGAAGAATTTCGTTATTTGAGTTTGACTTTACTTGCATGGCATTTGCTGAAAAGTCCTTCATACTTTGTAGCAAAGAGTAAAAATACAATATGCTTATGATATTTCATTCAGATCCACTTTAAAAGGATTTAACTGAAGGGAAAAGACGTATAAGAGATTAGGATAGAATAGAGACATTTTCGTTGAAATCTGCTTACCTTCTGGTTGAAGATTTGTTCGAGGATGATGCTTCTCTTCAGTTAAACATATCACAACTTTTAACTGAAACTGCAATATATACAAAAGTCTAAAAGAACAAATAAATAAATGACTTCTTGGTTATCTAAAGCAAAATCATTTGTACATGATTCATCAGATTAAGTCTTTATACTAAAGTGACGTTACAGCACTGATAACTTTTTATAAAAGAAAGCTATGGTTAGTGCTGCCCACATGAAATAGTATATCTTGAAAAATGTTGATCAGATGAACAAGGCTTTTACGAATGAAAAGTGTGTTTGCTATAGCTTTATAACACAGCAATCCATCTATCCCCCCCACCAAATACACTGATACACTGTCAAATAATTCGAAATATGTAAAAGAGTAGGTGCATGCCACCAGAATGGCTTTTGATGAAGTAGTAACTTCGATTAGCTTGTGATGCTTGAAAACTGGAACGTCTTTCCAAATGTCTATTAGTCCGTCAATGTATTTTGGGAGGCTTCTTTTTTTTCTTTTTTTTTTTTTTGCTTATTTCCTTGCTTTCAGAAAGTCGTCTACTTGCTTACAAGTGTTGCCATATTTCTCCAGAAAGGGAAATGATAATCGAAGAATAACCCAACGTATGCATTGAAATTACGTCGAATTTAGGAATCGGGCCAGTCTGGACCCAGGGGTTCAATACTAGTCTCCGAGATGAAGGTCGTAATATCTCCTCTTCTAGTCATATCTGGTGACCCTGTTACTTAAGTAAACATTTCAATCAATGATCGAGACGGTCACTGAGTGCTATAATCTTTTTTTACTCTCAAAAGATATGTCATTTATTACGTAACCATTCTAGATTAACCTAGGGCGGACGATGGCGAAGGATATTAGGAACCATCAACCTAAACTATCAACATCAACATAGGTTTCTTCAGTTTTTTAATTCTCTAGTTGGTTGACTGGTTGACTGGCAGACTATGCATGTGACTTGCGTTTAGACCACTCCAATTGAGCTAGGAGGCTAGAAATGTAAAGTTTTATACTGTGAAAAACGGGTTTTCTCCTTAAATTCTTTCTGAAATACGTTTTCAATCGGGAAGAGTATAATTCACAACGTGAATTCATGCTTAATCGGTTATCTTTTTTCTTCAATTTTGAACAAAAGACGAGATAAGTAACTTATTCTTTGATCACCCCTCTTACAAACGTTTAATTGATTGACCCCTACAAAAGACGTTGGACATGTGACAGTTTCTATAGACGGACTATCCAGACCTGTAATACAAATAATTAGGCTAGAGAAATGGAGATGGATTGGACAGTTAACAAGAAGAACGGCCAACAGATAGAGTAAAATATCAATCAATTTACCGGTTAGAGAATCGTGCAATCATTGTTGTCATCAGAGGAGATGGGAAAGGCTTTGTCTAGGTGGCTGATAAATACAAAAACAACTTTTATCGGAACTTCAACTGAATATCTCGTTTAGTTCAAGCAAGCACCACATAGATTGGACACTGACTCCCAAAGCACATCATATTCATTGCCTTTCAGATATAAAACCAGATTGAATTTCTATGGAATCTCACTTATATGATTCAAGATCAGATCCTCAAAGATGAACCAAACCAACATTCTAACACCTTGTGCCTGACTTTAACTATCCTCTAAGCAGTGGTAAAAAAAAGCTTATGGTCACATGTTCTGTTCTAAAAGTTATGTTGGTGACATATGTTAAGTAAAGCCGACGTTGGATAAGAAAAAATTCAACTTCTCACTCCCCTTTCTTCTCTCTCTCTCTCTCTCTCTCTCTCCCTCTTTTTCTTTCTAATTGGTCTTTTACTTTTAAATTACTCAATTAATTCACATTTTGAAAACTCTGTGCACTAAATAAATAGATGATATAAATACACATGGACAGATTTTGTAAGTCAGTGGTGCACACTTTTTGTAGGGTATATTTGAGGTACAGTTGAGAAAAAATTATACGTGTGTATGTTTGTGTGTGTGTGTGTGTGTGTGTGTGCATAAAAAATAAACGACGATAGTTTTGTTATAAATTATTGAAATCTTATATTCGATGTTTCATCCATTTTCCGGACTTCATGAGATGGCAAATGATACCAAGAAATAAGGAGACAACTATTTCTTGGTGTACATTTGAATCGTGGGTAGGACAATATTGTTTGCTTGTTTATACATTAATAGTCTAATTTTGGGTATGTGGGGGAAATTTTATCTGAAAAAAATCTGAATATGAAATGATATGAGGCTGTTGATATGCATGTTCATGTTTAAGTATATATATATATATATATTTATATATATATATATCAACATAGATACATAAATGTATTCACAGGATTATAATTATCTTGCTATATTTCTTTCTTTGTTCTTATATATCTATTTTTTGTATATATAATCGCAAAAATAATTAATGAATTAAATAATCCCAAAATTTACATTGGGAAAACCTCAAGACCAATAAAGACAGGAAGCTATGAACACGGAAAAGCGCCCAGAATACCACTCAAATATACACACTATACATTCAAACACATTACGCCATAATTTCCACCTTCAAAACACCTGCATCATGAAATATGAAAATCTACAACAATCAGGAAAATATATAGATGCAGCAATCTTTTCACAGAGCAATACAATTACCCAGAGACCAGGTTGTTTTAACATCAGCCCCTATCTAAGCAGATTAATGATCAAACAACACAAACTGTTCATACATAGCACTGCCCCCTACTAAACCTCATTTAATCCCAAACTGCTAAAACATTTATCCCTTACTTCACACATAAACACATACAGTCACATGTTTCTCACCCACTCGAGCCTCCATGCATAGAGGATCACATCACATAAAATTGCAATCTATGAATTATATTTTCATAACAATACTCAGATACCTATCACCTAAGCATATACATATTTAGCAGTAAAACTGTGGACAAATACACAAGATTCGTTAGTTGGATATGAACTGTCAGCTATATAGATGTATATAATATGCACATAAATAAGAAATAACTAAATTATATATATCTATATATATACATATATATCATACCCATAAACTCGACGTAGCCAAATGGAGCAAGATATATGTTGATGTAAAAGAATATACACGTACAGATATACACGTATGTATATACACGTATGTATATCTGTAAATGTGTATGTCTGTGTGTGTGTATTTTTCAAATTATTACTATTCTCAGTCATACTAATTAATACGTTCGGCATAATTGACAATATCTATACTATTAAGTGTCGAACTGCTTTTATGCACTATCGATAGACAAATACACCTGATTCCCAAAACAAACCTCATGATAAATGCAGACGAATGCAATATTTATACGAGAATAAGAGATTATACGATACACGCACACTGATACACGTAATATACACTTATTTGAATCAATATTATACGCACACATAATTACCATATTACCTGAAACACATAGATGTACAAATACACATATATACGTGTATATGAATGTGCCATATGTGTGCATTGATTTATATGACCATTGCTATCACCTCATTAATCGAACTTATAAAGGTACGTATACATAGAAAGAGAGAGACATGTAAATATGCACGTGAATGCATCGCATCTGCTCATAGACACTTATGTAGTATATTTATTATATATATATTGCGATTGATAATATATATATACACACGAACAACCTGTTATTTGAACACATGCACGCACACATGCACGCACACATGCACGCACACATGCATTCATACTGACTATTCTGGCAAAAATAGAAAGTTTACATAGTTAAAATAATAAGTGCATTAAATTGACAATATAAACACACAGAAACGACATACAATTTGTATATTTATTTGGAAATGATACAATGCAGAACTGAAAGATATAGAGACATATACATATATGTCCAAATGTCTTTATACATACACAAAAACTCGATACAATCAAACCAAAACATACAAATAGATAATTATGTACGCATGATTTACACATTGCAGTTACAAATCTATCTATCTATCTATCTATCTATATATCTATCTAACTATATATATATATATATATATATATATATATATATATAGTTAGATATATATATATATATATATATATATATATATATATATATATATATATATATATATATATATACTTGCAAATACATATCCTAGCCTTCATTTCATTTCACAAACATAAATAGGATATTCCCCGTTTACCCAATATTAGACTAATGATGTTTTACCTTATTTTTATATATGTATATATATATATATATATATATATATATAATTTTAGAGAACTGCTTCCGTGGAAACAACAGCCTAAAAATGTCCATATAGTTTTCTGTAATTCTGTTGAATCAAAAGTGGGGTAGGACTAGTTGCGCTAAAACATTAAATAAAATTGTGCATTATCTATAATTAACTTTAAACTTTACTAAACAATAAATACGTATCTTTGCCATAGTTGCAAAATTTTTGTATAGTATAATTCTTCAAGAGATAATCTTGATTCATATCTTCATTGTGCAGTGATTGTAGACTAAGCTTGAGGGTTTGAGTTTTTTTCTGTACAAAGAGCATAGTAAATAAGTCAAGCTTTCTATTAAAAAGACATTTTTAATCTGAAAAAAATTGGAATCAAAATAGAGAGAAAAATGATGTTTACAGACAAGATGACGGGGAGCATGTTAGAGACACTGGTCTCACATGACTAGATTAAAATAAGCAGATAATTCCAACATACATAGATCAATGTCACACTGGACTTAGACTAGATCAGAGAAATCTCACCTAAATTTGAAGCGTTTCAAGCTAAGAACATATAACATAGCAATAAAGACGAGATAAAAGAATCTGTTTCATTTATTATGAGATAACTGAGGGTGACTTGTTTATAAAATATATCAAGGTTTAGAAAGCAGTTGCAAGCTGCTACGATTGATATGGAAAAAGCCGAAAAATTTCAGATGTTGTCAATTATAGCAAAATCAATCTGTTTAGAATCTTTTACAACCCAATCTTTAATCCTGAAATTATTTCTGACAATTTGAAAGTGACTGGCTTCTTTTGGAAGGGCTTTTTTCATAACTGAAACTTATAAAACTTTCCTAAGATTTACCATAGGACAGCCAAGACTAACTTATCTCGCAATGTAGTCAATCGGAAGTGAAGTGAAAAGAAGCATGGATTTTCATGAAATGATTGACACCTTTGCAGCTCTTAGGGCTGGGAGAGCGCACCTTTAGTTAAAATGTTTGTTTTTATTTTCTTGGTTAATGATTTGTTCTCAAAAATATCATCATGTGGAGATATAGCCAAACTGTGCGCTGATTTGCTGAGACGAGAAAAAGAAACTTTGAATTTTGGTACAAAGAAGATTAACAGAAAATCAGTCGGTGCCAAAAACACAGACCAGTGCAGTTCGGCTCGCAGTCTTTGGTCGATGTTGCAGACATAAGAGAAGAGATAGTAAAATGGTACGAATGACAGTGGATGAAGCAAGATTTATAGTAATAACAAAAGATTAGGCCAAAATTTTTACGTATTTTTAAGCTTACGGGAAAATGCATTCCTCCAAATATGATACGCGAGTGGGCCCAAGCACATGAAAATCATACTTTGTAATAAATGTTCAGTTTATCCCAAAAGATATAACCGTTGTTTCAAATTCTCACCGGGAAAAGAAAGTATATATATGTAGTATTTCATTCCTTCCCAGGATTCGTACGCTGTTAGAATGCATCAGTGCATTCTATATTTCTCTCGTTTCTACCGTTTTTAGTGGTGTCGTTTTATTGTTGAATAATGTTTTGGCATTAGTGAAAGAACTGCGTTCCTGATCAAATGGCAAAAATGGTCGTCGGAAGGTCACACAATATATTTTTTGATAACAAAAAACGCAAATAGTACAACACCATCAAAATATACAGAGACCTAAAAAACAAAAACAAAGACAAAGTACAGTAGAAATAACAAAGCCAATAAGACTGGACCAGCTTATAATGACACTTCATCAGGCTACACTCTCTACTTCTAAGAGAAAATTGCAACAATCACCCTCTCTGGTACGAAAACCAATTTTTGCAATAATCTCTAACTGATACAATAAAGCAGAAGACTAACACACCCTCACACCATATTTTTCTAGAACAACATAAATTATTGATCCCCTTTATTTCTCAAAAACTGTTTTTAAATGAACATAAAACTCAGCCTCGAAATATAAGAAACTTTCTTACTTCTAAAAACAATTTAATAATTGAGTTTTTTTAAACTTTGATTAGTCCTAAATCTAATGAAACTTGACTTCAAAATTTTTTAAAAAATGCAAATAATTCAACCGTCAAAAAATTGATAATATCGTTAGAATGCTTGACCCTCTCTTAACATATTCCATAAGCTTCATACACCATGTGACCTTGGACACCATACATATATATACATAGATAGATGGATAGATATAGGGAGTGCCTTATTGGAAGTGACACATGATATGAAGATTACAGCAGCATGAGATTCAGTCACAATAAAGCTTTGATATCTCTGTCTACAATGCCTATATTTACAAACTTTCTATCCTTGATATCGAGCTTTTTTTTCATAAGTAGCCCAACTCTCGAAAATGATAACATTATATCATGATGTGATAATTGCAGGAACAACCAGTTTCCTGACGATCACAATATGGCGTGAATTTGATTGAAATAGTTGTAACGAAGTTGTAAAGATGTATTATCTAATCAGAATATTATGTGTCGCCTATAACTTACACATTCGTAAGTATCATGCCAGTAGGAATATTTTTCATTTCTATCGCATTCTAAAAATCATCAGATTGAATTCCAATAACTTGTTTTTTCAGTTACACCCGATTTTGCAGTTCATATCTTTATCATTATATCATTGATATCACCATCAAATGATATAATTGCTATTTTAGATATTGTTAAAAAAACTATTGAAATGAAAAAATCTTTTAAAAAGCAACTCAAGAAACACTGATTGAAACATGGCTAGATATCTAGTTGTTTGAGACATATAAATTGAAAACATCAGATTCTATTAGATTTTATTATTTTATTTTACTACAATTATTCTATAAGACTGATACAAAGATGCAACATGCTAGTATTCTTCTGTCAGAACCAGCAAGTAAAGTCCGTATATAGTTTGTTGTGACTTCAAAAGCAAAATATACCTATACATTATTGATACTCTTTATTTCATGGCGAGCTGTTCAAAATGAGGAGGGATATATATATATATATATATATATATATATATATATATATATATATATATATATATATATATATATATATATATGCATATATGTGAAAATGACAGGACATCTCACAATGCAGAGATAAAACCTTTTCTTTAAGAAATGGTTTCTTACACGACGGAACCAGTTGAGTTTGGGTTTTGGGTGGCACGAACCCCAAAATGTTTGAGTGCATTCAATGTAGTGACTGGTAGATAATGCAATCGTTTTTTGTTTTTTTTGTATAGGTTTCATACAGCCTTTTGCAAGTTTACGTACACTACCGCACAGTGTAAAGTATGTTCACTGAATGTTGCAGATTGACGGCCTGGGTTAAGTTTTATTTCAAAATGTTTAACATTCTTTAACCACTAAAAATGGAATACTTCGAAAGATTGTTTTTCAGAAGAAACGTTTTGTGTTTTAAATCGATAAGACTTCGGTCACGTTTTGCAAAGTTTCAGTTACTGTAATGCTGACCCGGAACTTTACTTTACATCAATGTACGAAAGTATGACTTTGAAGTATTTAGGTTATTTCTGATGTGAAATTAATCATTTTAGGATTTTTTTTCATTTTCAATTATGATCAGATGAATATAAGCTTTTGAAAAATGATTTCCAACGGTTGTATGATAGACATAAATCAAGTTCCCAGTTGAACATTGTAGTTACATTGCAAATAGCACACCTAAACAAAATCTTGACGTAAAAATCAACAGAAAAAAGAGATGAAGATAAATAGTTGTCAAAATTAATAATGAGGTTTTACAGTAGGGCTTCTCGAACTTTTTTTTGTATTTTGCGAGACAAATTTTTACAGGGACCCTCGCTTAGTTTTATAAAAGCATTAGGTACTAAATTAGCCTACAATTAGTTTCTATTCTTACCGTAAGAGATTAACTCCCCCCCCCCCAAAGAATGCAAAATATTATTTACAGTGTTTACTGCTTATTGTGAGAAAATATTCTTTATCAAACTACCAAGATGTAACGGAAACGAAATTTGTATTCATAAACTTATTATAAAGGTTTATAAAATGGATCATATCATAAGAAATACCAAATATTTGTACATGAATATTTATAAACAGTTTTTTATTTGCTTTTATTTCAACTTCACTCACATAATTAAACTTGATATTTTCCACTAAACTTGATATTTCCCACTAATCTTCTGCAAAAGTCTCACAAGCCCTAATTTTGAGAAGCAATAGTTCACAATGCTTCATCTAATTAAAATAAATAGGTCAGTTTCCGCTCGTCAACTCTCAACATAGTATTGATGGTTAATGATGGTGCTGCTGCTAATGCCAGATTTATTTTCTTTACATAACCTATTTTTCCCATTGTCAGGCATGCACACAAACACAAATACAGATAACCAAATTAACATATATATGAGGATATATATATATATGTGTGTGAGTGTGTGTGTGTGTGAGTGTGTGTGTGTGTGTGTGCATATATGTGTGTGAGAGAGAGAGAGAGTGTGTGTGTGTGTGTGTGTGTGTGTGTGTGTGTGTGTGTGTGTGTGTGTGTGAGTGTGTATGTGTATGTTACTTATTCTACGACTGTTAGTAAGGAAAAAGGATACAGCTATACAACTTATTTGGTGAAAATTTCGTGGTCAAGTAGGTAATACGCTGTTACGGCAAGATAGTCTCTCGAAGAGAGGAATGCGATATCAAATTTGATCTTTATTTTCAACCTATGCTGCTCATCTAATGATCGTAGAATAATTAGTATTATTACTCGTTGGTTTTGATCACAACCATTTACACGGTCATTCTGAAGCCGTTGGCAAACAGCGTAGATCTTAAAAGAAATGTTACAATATAATATTGCTACTAATGCTACGAATCAAGGGCTTATTAGTAATGTCCCGATATATATATATATATATATATATATATATATATATATATATATATATATATATACCAAAAGGTACATATTACCAAATAAAAAAAGGCCACTACAATACCGCAGAGAAGAAACCATTACACTCTCTAACAAAAATAAACCTGATTGCATATCACTTATAACCACCTTCAATAACACACTCCTACTCAACAAGAGTTGGAAAAATACTCACACTCAAAACAAAAGTCAAAGAAATATCCGTAGACCCCAAAACATCAAAGGTATGATTAGCAGCAATACTATAATAAGTAATAAAATCTCATATATCAACATTCCTAAAATCATTATATTCCTCCAAGCTTGCAGCAAAAGAAATATTCTGTGCTGCAACTACCAAGTACACCAACACCCTCACTAGCTCTACCACGAACAAGACTTTCTACGTATACCATGACTCCAACGGTCGTAGCAAAAACATTATATACCACCTAGAGTACAATCGATGTAAATTACAATACATAATCAAGTCTGAGTGGCAATTTAACTCAATAACTGTAGATATAGAAAGGAGGGTGTTCGTTTCTATGTGCTGTAAGAGGCACTTGACCTGTTCGGTCACTTCTCCGACTTTCTTTCTGTCTTTGTCTCTTAGGGAGGGGAGTGTTGTTTCCTCTCCTCGCAGGATTCCTTTCAAAGCTTGTATTTTGGTTTTCTCTTCTTCCGTTGGTGCCTCGTCGTCACCCTCTGGTGCATAGTTTACTGTGGGGGTCTCATGGGGAATTCTTCCAGTTTTGTTGTTGGAACTAAATGTGCTGGAGGGGGGGCATTTTTCAGGTGTGTCACCTGAATCTCTCTCTACGTTATTGCGGATCTCTAGTAGTTCAGTCTCAGACAGCCATTTCTTCTTTTGGATTTGTTTTACTTGGTCAGCAAGGTGTTGGTTCGATACTTCCACAGCAGATTTTTCCCTCCATATTTGGAGCATACGCTTCCTATAAGATCGCACTGAAGGTTTGCTTTTAAAATAACAATACATAGCTAGTTTATTCTCCTCCCTTAACCATTTCTTTCTCTTGTTCTTTATAGCAGTCACTCGGTGAGGACTGCGCCTTTCCTGGTTGTCATTAGAGGTATATGAGTTTTGGCCAATAGGAGCTGTGTGATGACTGTGTCCCTCCTGAAGGCCATTAAGGGTGCAGAAGCCGGAGTTTTGGCCAGCAGTCACAGGATGACGACTGGGTCCCTCCTGGTGGCTAACAAGGGAACACCTGCTGGTTACGACACACAAATCTTTGATCTGTGCCCCGTTTTTGTAATAAAATGGTATGGTTGTACTGTCATGGTTGGGGTTTTTGGTTCTTTAAGGTAGCGCCAGACCTTGGTAGGTTGGTTAAGACCGATGTGATTCAGAAATAACCCAAGAGCCCCACCAGCCCTTTTTGATTCTTTTAAGGTAGTGCCAGACCTCAGTGGGTTCGTTGAGGCCAATGTACTCAGTGACACCCTCAGAGCCCCACCAGCTCTTACCACTCAGGGTGTAACCTTACAAGGACAAGCCATTCCGCTGCACAGATATATCTATTTGGTGGTATGACAATCACCTCCTAACTTTAGACCTAAAAAGAAACACTAAGCTTCGTCTAGCTGAAATTGAAAGCCTTCAAGATCATACGTCTCCCTTAAATCCTTTAAGTCTTGACTTAGTATAAGTCTCGGTATCTGTTCTGTTGTTTTTTTTAAATTATTATTATCATTATTATTATTATTATTATTATTATTATTATTATTATTATTATTATTATTATTGAGAAATGGATATATAATCTGTTATATTACTTTAAAACTGTACTTGAAATGATTCTCCCCCATTACTCAGTGATATTATCATTTGGTGAAGACAGTGTAAATAGAATAGACAAATAAAAAAAATAGGCTGTTGTAGGAATTGAACCTGCAAGCGATAAGGTCCCTCACTGTAGTGTTCCTCTTATCATTTAACTAAACAGTTCCCAGTAAGGCAAATGCTCGAATAACAAATTGTTATTACGTATTCATAATTATTTCTGACAGAATTATTCGTCATTTCTTCCTAATATAATTTTATGCGTTGAGAAAGTAAAAGAGTAAATATAGACAGTAAATGAACGAAAAAAAATTTTGATTTAAAGCAAGTATTTGGGTCTTTGCATTCTGAGCAGCTGTTTATCTCAATGGTAAGAGCAACGCCACGTTGAAGCGACTATCTTATCGGTTGCCAATTCAGTTCCTGCAGCAGACTCATTTTTCTTAATTGTTTATTCTTTTTACGCTGTCTAGACTGAATGCTACATTCACAGTGTAATAACGGGACATAATTTCGAATAGAGTTTTAGAATAATGGAATGCATTTATGATTCTAGATATATGTGTATCATAAGTAGAAACTATTACCACCCCCGCAAAAAAATATTCAAGAAATATAAATACTCTAAGATTAACTAATGTAATCTCCATGAACAATCATTAATGAATGCAGTTCCAAAACGAGAGGTTAGAAAGGTTAGTTTTATAGTTTTTTGTATTATAACGGATGGTTGGACTCATGAAATACAAGTTTGTGAATTTTCCCCTTGACTTCTTTGTTTTATCATTAGTTTGGCTTAATCAGCGTAGATAGAATAAACAATTAGAGCAAAATATTTCTTTAGAAGTTTATTCTATTTACACTGTCTTGACCAAGTGGCACTTTATCCGGTTATAACGGGAGGTCATTTCGGATAGAGTTTGCATTGAATGAAGCTATGCTGACACCCTAGGTAGCTGAACAACCCTGCCTGGTGTAGTTCTAGGTAACCCTCGGATAAAATGTAATATCTGTCAGCCTCTCCTTGTTATCAAGGGTATTTGGTGTTAGGATGTTGTTCAAGACCCCAACGGCAGATCAAGCGAATGAAAAGGATGATCTGATGATCTGATCTCCAAGTCTTAACAGGTGGAAAAGGGCTACGCAAAACGTATTGGTTAGAAATCACCACTGGACATAGATCAGAGTTATCAGCAGTTCGTTGCAATTAGCTCTCTAGAGTTGGATGGATACGGAGTGCGTCGGCTTCTTCTAGGCAAGCTGATTGTGAACCTAAATAAAATCACACCGAGGTAACCCAGTGTCTTGTCTTTCTTTTTATGGACAACAGGCAATGGAAACAGGTTTTGATGAAGCCGGAAGTTGGTTGTCTGAAATTGACACGTCTTTGACAGACATGTCAAGGTCGATTGTTTGTGAACTTTTTCAGCAGCGATGTTTGTGACTAGCTGAGCCTGTTTAGATATCAAACTACACAACATATGCCTGACTGGATAACAGCTCCCAATAGGATACCCATTTAGTGATCAACAACCAAAAGCAAAAAGTAACTGATTTAAACTGCTAACTATCGGATCGTAGAAGTCTACTGGGCCTGAGGGATATCAGCTGACCTGAAAGATGTACGGCCTTAGTCACCCATGAACCCAGTCGTTTTTGAATCGACATCACGGGATTAGTCGAAACGAGATTCCAAGGATTCCCAGAGAAGAAAAGAAATGGATACGCCAATTCTTGGGAAGTGAGAGAACCTGGAGAACGTAATTTTATGGTGTCGGATTTGCCATCACATCTGACCTTGTTGAGACTCAATTTGACATCAAATGAGTAGAAAATCTACCTGTAATTACAAACATCTTTTGAATGAAAAACTGTTTCAAGACAGCACGCAACATCGGACCACTGTCATTTCTTGAACTAGGTCATTACGTGCATCGGATACGGGGGAAAAACATCACGACTGGATTGACTCCAATAACGAGGAAATCAGAAAGATGACCGAACAAAAGTAGGAGGTACGCTTAGAGTTCGAAAACAATCGAAGTGCCGTCAAAAAAACCATGAGCAAGAAAATCACCTTGCTGTGCCAAACGGAGCTGTTGGGAATGCAGAACACTTGGTGACAGCAAAAAAAAAAAAAACAAACAAAAAAACAAAAACAAAAACAAAAACAACAAAAGAAAACTACAGTAATATGTCAATTTTCGTGGTATGAATAGGTTCTATGCTTGAGTTAAAGAAATCTTTGGACCTCAATGATCATCAATCAGTCAATTAAAAGTTGTCTTACCAAATTGGAAAGGACATTTCAGACATTTCTATACCGAAAAAAAAAAGAACAACCGTACCTGAAGACCACCTACAAATTATCCCCAAATATCCTATTCAACCCAAAATAGCAGATTCCTAATTTATTCTAATTTTTATTCTTTTAATTCTATTTCTTATATCGTCATCCTCTCTCGACGAAGACATTGATGCGAAGCAATCTTTCTCGAAACCAAAACCTCTCCAACTCTCATCCCTCTACTCCCTGTCATTCTTATGGTACGAAAATACACCTGGTGTCTTCCACGCCGAATTCCTTTCATATTGCTCCTATGTACCCAACCACCTGGCAAAAAAATGTTATTCGCAGAATGAGGGCTTTCACGTTCAGGTAGATTAAGGCTGACGAGGCACAGATGAAAAGAAACTTTGCCTAAAAGAAATAGGTCAAAGGCTTTGGAAAATCTCAACAATATAGTGTTTTGAGGTAACACTCAGTGATGAAGCGATTCATAAGAAACAACAAGGTCTGAAGATCAAATAAACATTTTCTTTTCAAGTAAAAGGCTAAGAGACGGGTAAATATTGAATATCCACCGAGGAATAAATGCTAAATTGTCTTTTGACATTAGCATCCACGTAAAACTTGCAATTGGAAACTCCTAAAAAAGGTAAGTTTCTAAAGGGTAGTTTACTGTTCCTGATTCTCGATTATTTTGGTAAGGAAAAAGCTTTGCTGCTGAAAACGTACTAAATGAGTTTCCCCATCAGAGGGGTATATAGTGCGTGTAAAGTCAACATTACCCACTGAGACAATGTGATATCAGCTCACCTATATTCTGCACACCCTGCTTCAAGATGATCTTCGGAAACCTACTTTTCGAAAACAAAGGAATCAAAATAGACACTGAGTACCTAAGTAACCACAAATTGCTGATGACATCATCTTGTACCGAGAACCATCATGATCATTGAAGAATACTCGACAAACTGAATGAAGAGATCAAGGAAGTAGGCCTTCACATGAACTTCAGTAAAACAGATGTCATGTACAACAAACTCATACAAGACAAAAACACAAAGACCAGAATTAAACATTCAGAGCGGAAGAAAGTGGATCACACTGGATCTCTCTGAAATTATCAAAAGAATAAAAAAGACAAATGAAAAATCACTTTAGGTTGACGAAGCACAACCGTCAAGAACAAGAAAATTGCATCGATCTTAGAAGAAAGGGTGTACAACAAATGCATCCTCTCAATAGTCACTTATAAGGGTGAAACATGGAATCTAACTAAACTGAGAATCATGCTAAACATAACATGGAAAGATCACATTCAAAGAAAATAAGAGCCTGAGATCCCATAGAAACCATTAGAAAACTCAAATGACAGTGGTCTAGCAATGTTGCAAGAATGACACGACTCACAACATGGATCCCCAGGGATCATATTAAGGTATGAGGCAGGCAAAATATGAGGTGGCGTAACGAACTACGCAAATCTAGGAAATATTTGCTTAGGTAGGCCCATGATAAATCTTGCAGATGTTCGAAGAAGATGTTGATGATGATTCAAAATGTAACACCAAATATAAACATGAGAGTTCATGCATCTCTCAGTAAAAGCTTTCTTCAGTTCTTCGATCGGACGGCGCTAGTTTTGCCCAAACATATCAAATTTTACATACGCAATGCCAAGGATTCAATCAACTAACTGTTCGTATAATATACATATATATATTTATATCAAAACTCCAAATTACTAATCAGTAATTTAATATCCCGTGTGATGGGTTCATTTCTTAGAATGCTCTATACATCAAACATTTGGTTAAAGTTGAGTAAAAACATAAACGTCTTTGTGTAGCAAATCTATTATTTCGATATAGATATATGTGTGTGTAAGTGAACAATAGTGAATGGATTAGATTCCGGAGTAAGAGTGTGTGGAAACAGTTTATTAATCAATTGATCTATAAATGAATTAATTGGTGAGTTATATATGTTTTGGGGTTGCTCCCATTCCAAGTACCGTGTGTTGTGTGTATAATTTTCAGTGGTTGAAAGATCTCCGCAAAAAAATGAATTTAACATCAGCTTTGGAAGCAAAAATGAGAATCGAGGAGGAAGTTTCTTTATGATGTGTGGGACACTGTTCTGTCTGCGTTTGGTCGAAGGCAATATATAATATATATAATAGTAGCGGTCATAGTAGATCCTGGAGAGGCCATAAGATGTCAAGGTTATAAGGTTGTGGTTTAGTATTAGATTGTGTAGGTATGTTGAGGATTATACAAGTGGCAGGGTAATAGGATCAAGGAACTTCATGTGTAGTATCCTAACTGATCATGGAAAGTCTGATGATTAAGAGTCGTACAAATGAAATACCATATAAAGGTTTTTATTAGTAGAAGTGTGCGTGACTGTGTTGAGTTCCCAATATTGGACATACATGAAAGTAGGTAGGGTGGGGTTGTGATGTTATTAGTGGGAGGATTATGATGTTAAAGATTTGTTAAGTTGAAGTCCATTTGAGTGAAGAGCTCCAAGTGTGTTATCCACACGTCTTTCTAGAACTTTTGTTTTATGTCTGGGTGTATTTTTTTCTATTTTTTCAGTGATTATGAATCTAGCGTCTGTGGCCAAATTACATCCAGGGGTGCAGAGGTGTAGTTCTACAGGGAGTGGACGGGGATGGTTAATTTACGCTGGGGCGAAAATGGTTGCACAAAGCTTCAGAACACAAGATAGGACCCCGAGCAATAATAGGGAAGAGAAACCCAACTGGGAAAGGAGATTACAAAGGCAGATCTCCCAACTACATAGAGATGAAGTACTGCTTAGAAATACACCACACACGGACAGACCACGAGTAAGACTTTGGAACAAATACAAGGTAACGCAAAAAGGCATCGCAACTGTAGTCGAAGAGTTACACCAGAAGAGATTAGCCAAAGAGGCAAGACTGAAAAGATACAGACTAAGAACGGCCCAATACACACAAAACTGCACATTCCAAAACAATGAGAAAAAGTTTTACCAAGATTTAAATGGTGAAAGAAGGCAGGACATAAAACCAGATGCCACAGAGGCCAAGAACTATTGGAATAGCATATGGGGGCACCCAAAAAGACACAACGTAACACCGCAATGGTTAGGAAACATGAGAAAAGAACTAGAAGATATAGACAATGGAGAACCAATATTATTGAATGAAACCACATTGAAACATACTCTTAGGAAAGTAGCCAACTGGAAAGCACCGGGTTCCGACGGGATCCATGGATATTGGTTCAAGAAATTCACAGCTTTACACGGCAGACTCACCCACCTACTCCAAAATTGTCTAAACGAAGGCAAGGCACCAGAGTGGATGACCAAAGGCAGAACCACCCTCATCCAAAAAGACCCAGAAAAGGGGAACATAGTAAGCAACTATAGACCAATCACGTGCCTACCACTTATGTGGAAAATCCTGACCGGGCAAATAGCAGAGAGAATATACATGTCAATGGAAAGAAGGGGACTACTACCAGAAGAACAGAAAGGGTGTAGGATAGGAACCAAAGGGGCAAACAATTTACTCTACATAGACCAGATGATCTTAAGAGAAGTGAGAAAAAGGAGAAAGAATATCGCAATAGGAGGGATAGATTTAAAAAAAAAAACGTACGATATGATTCCACATAGCTGGAAACTCGAATGCCTTAGAATGTTCAAAATTAGCGGACCGGTGGTTAAATTCATTGGTAATTCGATGGAAGACTGGAAAGTAGAGTTGACAGCCGCAGGGGACAAACTAGCAGAGGTAGGGATAAAAAGGGGAATCTTCCAAGGAGACTCGTTGTCCCCACTATTATTTGTTCTAACAATAATACTGCTCAACAGAATCCTGAAAAACAACAAAGGATACCACTTCTCGAAAACAGAAGGAAAGGTCAACCACCTAATGTACATGGACGATATAAAACTGTTCGCAAAAAACAGGGGAGAGCTTGAGACTCTGTTCAACGAAGTAAAGGAATATAGTGAGGACATAGGAATGGAGTTTGGAATAAAAAAATGCGCAATCATGGTGATGCACAAAGGAAGGCTTTCAATGACTGAAGGAATCGAACTCCCGGACAACAGCAAGATTAGGGCATTGACTGCACAAGACCGATACAAATACCTAGGCTTCCTTGAATGTGACATGATAAAACGGGAAGAAATGAAGGAGAAAATAAAGAGGGAATACCTAAGAAGGATAAGGAAAATATTAGAAACCAAATAAAACAGCAGAAATCTAATAAAAGGAATGAACACCTGGGCTGTATCAGTAGTTAGGTATACAGGACCATTCCTAGGATGGACAAAGGAAGAGTTCCAATCAATGGATAGGCGAACAAGGAAACTTATGACAATGCATAAAGCCTTACACCCTAGAGATGATACAGATAGACTATACGTTAAGAGAAAAGTAAGGTGGCAGGGGGCTCATCAGCATAGAAGACTGTGTCCAGAGAGCTAAAGTAGTCCTAGAAAGATATGTGCAAACGAATAGTGGAGAAATCATAAAGAGTGCGAGAGATAGTGCAACAAACAATAAAGTAGAAAACAATGGAACAGTACAGCAAACAAGAAAAGAAAAGTGGGAAGGGAAAAAATTATACGGCGAGTTTAAAAGACAGATACAAGATATAGCAGACGAGAAATCATGGACGTGGTTACGAAAAGGGAACTTTAAGAGAGAAACGGAATCGCTCATCATGGCAGCCCAAAACAAAAGCATAAGGACAAACTACATAAAAACAAAAATCGACGGAACACAGACAAACAGCAACTGCTGCATGTGCGATGAAAGAGATGAGACAGTAAACAACATAACTAGTGAATGTAGTCAACTCGCCCAGAAGGAGTATAAGCATAGACATGATCGAGTAGCTACGATGATACACTGGGAACTAAGCAAACAAATGGGATTCAACCATGTGGAAAAGTGGTATCAGCACAAGCCAGAGGCAGTCTTGGAGAATGACAACCACAAACTACTCTAGGACTTTGACATCCAAACTGACTACCTCATCCAGGCAAGAAGACCGGACTTAGTAATATTAGATAAAAAAAAGGAAGGCCTGCCAAATAATAGACGTTGCTGTGCCTGCAGACCATAGAGTAAAAAAGAAGGAGGGTGAAAAAAGGGAAAAATACCAGGACTTAGCAAGAGAGTTAAGGAAGATGTGGAACATGAAAACCAGAGTAGTACCGGTCATAGTGGGCGCACTAGGAACTGTCCCCGAAATGCCGAGGGTGGGACTGGAGGAGATCGGGATTAGGGGAAGGATAGAGACCGTACAGACCACAGCACTACTGGGAACTGCACGGATACTGAGGAAGGTACTAGAGATATAAGTACTGCAAAGAATTGTAGCTCTGTTAAGATATGCGAAAGAGAGAGGAGAAGTTAGCTGAAGACCCGAGGAGACTTATTGTCACCCAGCCTTCAGCAATAACCACTGGGCAACCGGTAATGAGTACTAGGAGAGAAGGGCTGGAGACTTAAGGAGACTTGCTGTCACTCAAACTCCAGCGGTTACCACCAGGCAACTGGTGTGAGATTCCAAATAATAAAAATAATAATAGTAATAGTGATGGTGATGGTGATGATGATGGTTATGATGATAATAATAATAATAATAATAATAATAATAATAATAATATTTGCACATATATATATATATATATATATATATATATATATATATATATTGTAATATTTTTAGTTTTATCATTATTGTTTAATTGTTGTAATAGTAAAACGAGTAATGCTTTACTGACATTATTTTTTAGTCGTTGAAATTGTTTCCTGATTATTTCAATGGGAATTTTTTCTTGAGTCTGCGATTTCCAATTAATTAGTGGTTTTCGTTTGATTTTCTTTTTCGCTATAAAGATTCTAACATGTGTAATTCCCCCCCCCCCAAGTAGTATACACACTTCTGGGAATTGTTTTACACACCAGTCCTGATTCAAATTTTCCCATTTGAGTACAGGTTTTTTGTTGTTTGTTTACATATCACTTAGTGTATATATGTTTGCTGCATGGATGTGAAGTGACTCGACTCTCATTTTACCAACATATATATATATATATATATATATATATATATATATATATATATATATATATATATATATATATATATATATATATATATAGTTTCCACAGCAGATTTGTGTCACGTCTTTCAATCTTCAGTGAATTCAAATTTTAAAAAATAGAAATACGAAAAATGCTATTAAAAAAAGATGTACAGCAAACAAAACCTTTATTAAGTTATCACACTGCACTCCTGCAATACCGTACGATAATACTAGATTTTATTGGTTTTACATCACAGCTTTTGAATGCCAGATAGGAGTGCAGTCTCATCATATGTTTATGCTGTATTCACAACTTACGAGACAATTTTCATGAGACCATAACTAAAACGATCAAATGATTTGGGTTCTGAACTAACTGACCAGATGGCAACATCGAGGCAGTTAACTCAAACTTCAGCTGGAAAGGATCGGGATTTTTTCCTCTGATCTAGTTGTTCACTTCGAAGAACAAAAGGATTTAGTGTTCTGTAGTATTTGTCCAAGCACGGGTTCTCACCAATCGACTTATTTATCTCAGTTTGAGATTCATGCAGCTGTCAACACCGACAAACAGTCCGAGTGCAATGCTTCGGCATTCCTTTCTGGCGTGATAATCTCATCTTCATCTTCATTTTTCGAGAGATCGTGGATTATATTGCATTTACTTGTGACATGGTGATGATTGTGTGGTATCGCAGTCCATTGAAAATATACAGTGTGAATCGAACTAACAATATTTATCACTCCTACATGTGGTTCTTTCCGACCGTTACTAGCCTTTCTTAGTGCCATCCGAACATTTCCAAAAGTTTATAATATACTAACTTGCGACTGCGGAGGCCATTCGAGATTATATCTGTTACATCTTTGGTTCTAAACCTAGGAAACAAATACATTTTATTACAGTATTTTCGTCAATCATTCTTCTCACGAATGGCACAGACATTTCTTACAATAGAATTATTCTTGAACAAGTTTTTGGTAATTTTTCCTCACATACTCAGGAAAAATCATCAACAATGTAAATAGCAGTGAGACGGTTGTTATATTCCATGACACGTCCCCTTCCTTTTCTTAAACGTACCGGCTGAAGCCCCTTGACAGATTTTATCACCGTTTCCCTTCTTCTTTTCAAGCTTACCAGGGTGAATAAATCAGATCATTTATTGAAAAAAATCAAAAGTAAAAGTTGAGTTACAGCTATGAGTGATTGTCACAACAGAAATGAAGACAATAAATGTATGTTCATGCTAATCCTGACGCAGGAAAGGATGATAATATTTGCGTTGATTATAATTCTGTAATGATTTTCATGACGAAAATATTCGCTGTCACAGACATAATAACTGAAAGCATTTTCAATAGTTGCTCACTCAAAATTGGAAATATTACAAGTAAACCTGTTTACTGACTGATAGGAAACTAAGAATAGTATGTGGTACCTTTAACTATGATTAGGGTTTGCCATAGAACTCAGACACCTACTTTTACGGGATGTGAATATAGATCGCAAAGGTGGTAACCACGATTCTTTCTATGGTACCAGTAGTCATGATGAGATTCCTAACAAGATAAAGGGTGATGTTAGGTTAGTAGAGTCAATAACTGAATAAACTCGACTATAGCTGAATTCCTGGCGATAGGATATAATGAAGTTGACAGAAGTACTTGTTGCAAGGAATGAACATTGAAAATGGTGATATATCTTTTTCACTTTCAATTTCTGTATCAACCCTTTTTTTCTTTCTTTCTCCCCCTTTTCAGTTCTTATTCTATCATTCTCTTTTGTTTTGTTTTGCTTTGTATTTTCCCCAATGCTTTTCCACCTTTTTTCTTTTCCAACTTTTTTCTTTCTGTCAGTAAGTTTTTCTCCATCGCTTCCATCTTTGTTTCCCTCCCTTCTCTTTTTCCTGGATAACCGAATGATTCCAGGTGAACCCAGTATCATTGAGCTGATTAAATACAGGACCAATATTCTGAAAGAAGCCAAAATACATTTCTGACAGCATTGCCCTAGATTCCTGCCAAAAGATGCGGGACCGCTAGATGGGCGCAAAGGAGATATCTAAGGAGAATGTGAGATAGATGGATGGGATGAAGAATTAACGAGTCAATGCTGTGCTCCTTTGACGTCATATGACGTCAGAACCATGACTAATATTGAGATGGTAGCGCAAAGATATGGAAAAGGTACACGAGTAAGACAAATGGCGGGTGCAGGTGCAAAAGGAAAAGCAAATCCTTTAGTAATGTTAGTAGTCGTACTCACACTCATAGTAGCAACATCAGCAACGTTAAAAGTTTGCGATAGAGAAATGCGGTGGTAATGATGACGACGAGAAGGGAGAGTGGGGGAGCAGAACGAGAAAGCATTTGTTTTAAACATATTAGAATCTATTTTTGTTCTCTTTTCACCCGATACTAATTGTCTGCGGACGTATTTATAGTTTTCTAATAATTGATAAGAATATTCGTACATCTCGTTTCTTCTCTGTAGATGTGGATGCATTTGGAAGTTGAAAAGATTATCATGAGCAATAATTTCCAAGTGGCTTTTTTTCTTTTTCTATACATAATTGGGAATTCTGAAATGTCGATCTTTGCAGAAGAATCGAATTCACGGCAAATCTGATAAAAGGCCTCTGAATTTATGGAACACTCGACAGGCAGCAAATCGTAACAAACTTCTCAGACTAAAAAGAAAGTTATTCAATCCCGATGATCGAAGAGAAAAGGTATCTTCAAAACCAATACTTAGAAATGCTAGTCAGAGTTTATTCTAAATAATAACGATTTATAGTATGAATATTGGTAGTAATAGTTTGGGTATTCAATTTTTCAAGAACATTATAAGACTTTGAAAATGACATTGAAGGAATTGATTTGAAATGATAAACCAAAATAGATGATGAGAGGGAGGAATGGGATAGATGATTTCGAAAAGAAAACAATAATTGCTAGGAAAAATGTAAGGAATCTCTTTTCAGACAAGATGTGATTTTAATCAAGACTGATTCCTTTTGTTTTTATTTCAACATTTATGTTGCAGTGTCCTCGGACCTTTTTCGGGAGTTAATCGGGATTAGGAATAGCGAATCTTGCTCTAAGGGTATATGTGCTTCCTATTTCATATACATCACATTCGTTGTCTACGCTTTCGAGTTCTTAGGCTGACTCTTTCCTTGTCAGTAATCAGGGCAGGAACTATTGAGAGCGTCGTCAAGGTTTGCCAGGTTCACTGGAAAGTCACGGACCGAATGCACATCCACAGGCACCAAATACGATGTGTATGAGAATGGAAACGTGTGTCTCCTCGGAACAAGGTTCAACAGGCACGGGGGGCGGAAAGTACAGCATTGAAATGTTATAATTCGTCATCAGGGACGAAGACATTGCAAAATAATCAAAATGCAACATACGAAAATATTTATTTTTCATATCCACAAAACATTCATTCGAGTTTCTCTGATTTAAAATCCTGAATGTGGGATTTGACTTTAACGGACTTGAAAGCATGAATCAATCCCTGGCAATGTCGGATTGTGGGCTGTTAGACTGCTCTAGAAGTGATCGATATTTTAACGAACAGTTCTGTTGAAAAATGATAACATTTTCAAGAAAAAACTTTTTTAACTATTGATATATTATCGAAAGTGAAAACAATCCGACATAACTATTTTAATTTAAAGTTCAAGTCTGCTAAAACGTTCGAATTAAAAGTTCAGATATTGATTACTTTCACCCCATAAAGCACAAGTATATCATATATAACACACATGAATAATGGTAGATATGTTTATACGTTCTATCTAATTATCAACTTTAATTTGGACACAGAAGATAAGATCCTGTTCTGTCCTAGCACTGGGCATGCTGCAGTAATTCATTCATATTCAAGTGAGCCAGAACGGATCTGATAATCATAATTTTAAGTAAAGTATTTTCCGATTTCTAAACTCAGTTTCAATGGTTAGATTTTTCTCGGTGATTCATGTTTCGCATTGGTGAGATTTAAGAGTATCAAGCGGTTAACAAGGTGTAGATTCTTATCCACGGGATAAATGTGTTTTAATAAGTGAGGTTGAGAGTTGGAGAGATGAATAAAAATGTATGAGAAAGAAAGAAGACAGGAAAAGAAAGAAAGTATGGCTGCTGCAGGGTCAAACTCCACCCCTAATTCTATTCAAACTGAAGATGATTACTGAAACTATTTTATCCTACATAGAATAGATTTTAAAAAACTATTTTAAAAATTGTCATTATAAATATTTTCATTTATTAGAATGAAGCAAGCCCTTAAGTATCTGAAGGAAAAATTTTCTTAAATGTATAAGACTTGTCAGTTTTTCTCAGTCGGTAAGAGATTCAGCTACCAATCAATTCCTCGCGATTTCAAATCACGGTAGGGAAATGTCCATTCCATAAATGTATTTATCTATTAGGATGAAATAAACCCTTTTATATTTCTAACATAAATTTTTGCAGATATGTAAAACTAATAAGTCATAATACAAATGAATTCTCCCCTTTACGATTTCTCCATCATAAACAAAAGGAAACTAAGAGATTTACCTCTGTGTGTTTTTATGCTGTTGTAGGCCGAGCTAAACATTTGGATGTGATGGTGGCTATATATAGCAGTGTGAAGCTTCCGATTTTGCGGTTGGAATACTTGAAAATTCTTACGGAACGAAGAACGTGCCAGGCTCTTGTACATACTGATTGAAAGGTGGAAGGAAAAAGAGAGAAAAGTGATAGGGGTTTTGCTAGTAACTAAATAGGAAACTAAGAACTTGGTTGGCTTCCTAGTTAGTGGCTGGATTTTTAGGTGCCTGAATTTTTACTAGTAAATAGATGCACTGCTTCGGGTAATTGGTGAACTTTTACTCTAGCGAATGCTGTCCAACTGACTTGTGAGGCCTACAAGTAGCCATCAGATCTTTATTTTTCTTATTTAAGTCTTAATTTATTCTATTCCGTATCAATTTAATTACGTTTAGGAAAGATATACAAGCATTCCATTTGTTTCTTTCTGTCTTCTTTTGTTTCCGTTATTGTCGTTTAGAATATTTTTATTTGGAGAAATTACCCCCCACTTTCAAAACATCTTTTCTATTATCCTTTGTACATATTAAAAAGTTTTTCTGCAAATACAGTTTGTTTTTTCGAACTTTCACTTCCCATCCATTTTTTAGGCTGCCAGAATTTGCCAGTAATTGGTAGTCGAGTATAGAGGAAGGCCAAGATTCACAAGTACAGGCTGAAAATTGACGCTACATAATTCTTTTACATCTATCTATTAGCCTATTCGATGAGTTGTAATGCTTTCATGACACAAATATCCTTGGTTGATCGTGTGGTTAATTTATTTCTCATCTGTCTGTCGTCCTTTGAATTCAAGACCTATTTGATGGAAGCAGGGGTACATCATACCAAAGTACAAGGGTTTAAAAGGGGCTGGGAACCAGACAAACCAAACACAGAGTAGCTAATGGAGATAAGGTTGTAAGAAACTCGGTATCCCGTGTTGAAATTTCCTGTTTCGATTTCCTCTATCATTTAGTTCATATCATTCTCTCTCTTCATACAATAAGTTTGCCCATATTCAGCTAACCAAAAATCCCAAGTGATTTACAGAAGAAAGAGCAAACAGGCTATATACTTTTATATACGATTGTCGATAGTTGATTATTTTCATTAATGTTTTCTTCTTCCTTCTCTCTCAATATCTTGTTCATTCCTTCTTTTCCTCTCCCTTTTTATATACCAGTCTCTATCTAAATCTCTCTTTACATTTCTTCGTATCTCTGTACAAGTAAGCAATACGTTTATGTATATCAGTTCAGTAGGTCTCAAATCAAAAAGCCCATTCACATACAAGAGGGCCACAATGCCGGATGATGTTTAATGGCCGACAATTCCTCTCTCTTTGCCACTCTGCTGATCGTTAATGCGTAAATAATTGCAATGTAACTCCACTTGGAGTTGTCAGCTTTTGTTGGCTATTTGGCTGCCAATTTTTTCATTTACTTCGCCAACAGCTGGGTAATATATAGCACCAGCTTTACAGGCTTTCCGAAAAATGCTATTTGTACTATTACTTTTATATGTGATATCTGCACCGTTTGGCTACTGGAGATTACATGAAACTAGACTAATAATCGATAGAACGGATATTTTCACAAGTTTAGAATCACTTTACTTTTCCTCTCAAAACATACGTTTATATCCCAAGGTTATTGTGTATTTTAGGGATTAAAATCGTCACATTTCAGATTATTTTGCTATTCGATCCCTGGTCCGATTTTAATATATTTGAAGAAATATGTTTTTGAGCATTCGTGAATGCCAGAAGAAATGAGGTGGGATCTTTCAAATTTGTAGTTTAACTTTTGACTAGTCAGTGAGGTTACCCTTCCCAAATTTTGAACTTGTGGTTAGTTAACATGAAAATTTAGTATGTATTCGTTTTACTAAATCAAACAATTAAAAAGTAATTCGATTATTAGACACACATACATGCATGAACATGCATATAAGTTGAGGGATCTTCAGTATACATGTGTGTATGAGTGTATGCATGTGTGTGTGTGCACATGTGTGCATGTATATGTATAATATGAGCACATATTTAATTTTTACTTTGGCACAACCCACCAAGGAAAGAAACTTTATCGTTTAAAGTGTTTTCTTTCTACTGAAATTTATCTGCAAGCCAACATACCGTTCCTTCTCCAGTTCATATTAGTATTTGTGACTATAATTGTTGTATCCGTCAAAGTTATTTTAAAGATCAAAATTCGATTGTTGTGATGATGGTGATGGCTACTATTTATTAAATGTCAGCAATAACAGTAAATAATGTAGTGATAGCAATCTTTGATGTATCATTTCTAGATTTAATAGTACTGCTGAGGTGATGGTAGAAATACTGATAAAAAAGTTGCAACTTTTATCATATTTAGTCTTGTATTTTAACCATATTATGAGATTTTCGATTGCACTAACAACAGAAACGCAAAAAAGATAAGCAAGTGAATAACTTATAGGTAAATAGAATAAAGAAAAATCACTGCTCACAAATTTATGAGTAGTATATAAAGACAATTCTATACATTCCTCTAATAGATTTTCGAGACGAAATATCGCACACTGAATTTGGTATGTCATAAATCACAAAAGGGGTTAAGTGCCACTTGACCTTCTTCCATGTTCAGAACGCAAGTTAAGCGGTTATACTCGTGAAATGCAAACAATAAAAGAAAAGTAGACCCCCCCCCCACTTCAGACGTTAAGGAGCCACAAAACTCGCTTACGTGATGTAGGCTGGGTATGAAAAATTATTTTAGTGTGAAACTGACAGATAAAAACCAATATTATGACACGATGAGAAAGGAGGTCGCTATTATTACAAGAGCATCGTTTGTAAAATGATAAAAATAGAATTCACCCTGTAGTCTAAGAGCTGAGACCACTTTATTTATGGGTTTGGGTGCACAAGTTTTAATTGGTGGCCTACGTAGTTTCAGGTACAAGGAAAATGAATATGGAACTCTTACAAGTGTTAGCCTGTGCATTCTGTGTAAAAATTGCAACTTTTTATCGATTATATGGGAAACACCAGATGAAGAAGATAGTAGAGTAAGGGAAATGGAAATGATCATATCTTACCAAACGCTCTAGAACTATGAGTTATATCTTTGAATTATGTTAATTATTTTGATTAATTAATCAATCTAATATACAAGCCTCTCCTGTATTTAACTGTGCCTAACAAACTCAAAGGGTCACGAAAACTATATAAACTAGAAAAATACTCATTTTATAGTCAATTGCAAAGTTATCATTGTTTGGAGATAGAATCTTGGCAACTCGGTTAAATCAGAGTTAAAATCTATCCAGATTAAGACAAGAATTGTTGCCAGTTTTTCGATGAACTTTAAAAGCGACCATTTTGAATTTCAGAATGGACGAGTGGAGATGTACAGTATACATTTCTTCTAATTATGACCATATATATATATATATATATATGTGTATGTGTGTGTGTGTGTGTGTGTATAGAGTGAGAGAGTGGAAAACTAAAGAATCATTGAGCTCTTCAGATTTTGATAAATCCATTTTCAAATGATGATGAAATCAGTTTTTTCGATATTTATCAATCATGGCTTAATTTTATGCTCTCAATTATAATCATCATCATCTTTTTCATACATGATTTATTGATGTTCTCATGCAACAGTACATATTGTTGGGAAATTCCGGGATCAACTCCAAAATTCAATTCCTCCTTCTTTACCCCACTCCTACCTTCCAAATATTCGGAGATATTGTGGGGAAAGACATGAGTGAATACAGAAATGCATGAAAAAAAATTTAAAAAAATGAAAAGTATTTCCCAACAAGAAAAATCACTGGATTCACCCCCAAATTCGATCACTTTTTCACCCCCAAATTCGATCACTTTTTCACCCCCAAATTCGATCACTTTTTCAATGAAGGTGTGTAGCGAAAAGTATGTTCGCTCATCGAACAAAGGAAGTTCTGATGGAAATTAGTTCTGGCGTTGATTGGCCAATAGCAGCCGCCCTTACGAAAAGTTTGAATCATCTAGCCAATCAGTGAACAGCTTAAAAGTACTTCTCTCTTCTCATTAGTTAACTCTTCAAACAAAGATACCTTCGGCAACAAGCAGCAGCACCAGCAAATTTGAATTGTAGTAGGCACTTGGGTCAGAGGGGAACAGTCACATCAGGGGGTTGAAGACTGACAAAATATCAAGTCAGAGGCCCAGACAGTGGGTAGTAGTATAAGATCTTACTGTGAAGCTAAGGTCCATTTCGTTCAGCGAAATATCCAACGACTTATACAAAGGAAATTGGTTGAAAATTCTCCTTTCAACGTTTGTCTGCTTCGGCTCAGTTTGAACTCCTCATTTTTCCCAAGTCGAATCTTTGTGCAGTTTTGTTTTGGCATGCAGTTTCCATTCTTTATTTTTCAGAGGCTCTCTTTGTCGTTACATTAAAACTTTCAAGATCAAAAAAGCAATCCCCTATACAAAATGGCCTTTCCTCAAATCTGTGTGTCACGATGGAAACACGTGTTCCACGTTGTTATACAACATGGCAAATCACCAGCAACGTGGTGAATGTTATGCTACACTTCATTCTCGGCAGCTCCGAGTACCTTTTTGTACATAGTTGTTACTGGAGATGAGAAATGGATCCTTTTTACCTTGTTACGCGCTGTCCCTACCGAGAAGCAACTTTAATTCGAAGATTGTATTGTGTTTTGTAGCCAGAAATTATTTTTACGAACTTTTAATCAAACGTCTACATCTTCAGAAGTTGGAAATAGCTTTGAAAAGAAAAAATTCATGGTTTGTGAAAAAAAGATAATCTTTCATTACAATAGTATACGTCCTCTTACCGCTCGAATGACCAAAATCTCACAAACATTATATTTTTTTCCAAATACGTAAACTGAAACATTGTACGAGACTTCTGTTAGAACCAGATTTTTTCATTCGTAGTTTTCTCTCCTCGAAATGATTTTATAGAAATAAATGAAATGTGGGGAGAAACCTCAGAACTTCCCATCATCAGTCCACTCCTCTTACTTCTAGGCCATCCACGAAACGTCACAGTAAATTAACTTGAGGGTATCACAGATTTTTACGAACAGCTGACAGGTTGCCCAAGAAAAGTGGCCATATTTTTTTGTTGTTGTTGTTTTGGGGTTTTTTATTGTAGTTGTTTTTTTCTGCTCCAGCTTGAAAAGAATTTTCTTATCTCAATAGCATAACTAAATATCTGACAGGAAATTTGTGCTTCTTTGCTCTTATATGAAAAGATAGCTGCGTTCAATATATATATATATATATCCAAATTCTTTTACGCAGAAAACATCAGGATTAGAAAAAAAAGAGAAAAAATTACTAAAAAACACTTAATTATTGGATTTCGATAAAATTTTCGTTACTCATGTAAGAAAAAACGATTTTTTTAAGAAGTTTCATTTCAAATTTTGGAAAACATTAAAAAAAAGAAGGGTATACAAGCAATGTATCCTACCAATAATCACATATGAAGCTGAAACATGGAACCTAACTAAAAAATGTACCCTCAAACTGAGAACCATGCAATGTGCACATGAGAGAATTATGCTCTACCTCACATCGAGAAATCATACGACAGCATAGTATATCAAAGAAAAGACAGGAGTCTAGGATATCATAGAAACTGTTAGAAAACTCAAATGGCAATGGGCTAGACATGTTGCAAGAATGTCAGAAAACCGCTGGACATCACGTCTCACAACGTGGATCCCCAGAGATCAGGTGCAAGGTTAAGGATGACAGAAAGTAAGATGGTATGATGAGCTAGATAGATTCAAGAAATACTAGCTCTGCAATGCCCATGATAGAGAGGTCTGGCGATTCTAGGGCAAGGTCCATGTCTAACAACAGACGTCAACAGATGATGATACCATGACCCTATAGCAATCCTTCTCGATTCAGCTGATGATCTATTATACTTATAATTTTCAGACGTTAATGATATTTATTTAAAGAAATAAGAAAAATATGAAAGAAAAATACATTCTATTAACCTTTTTGATAAAGAAGGTTTCAGGGGTCCAGTCTGAAATCAATAATTAGTAATTAAAAATATGGAAAGTGAAGTAAAAGATTACTTTTCTTGGCAATTTTTTCAGTTGTATTTGTTAGGTAATATTTTAGGGAAATATATACACATGAAAGATTTTTTGAATTTTTTTTCTCTTGGAATATTCAGACGTGACTGGGATTTTATTGACAGAATACTTGGATGGATGGAGAAAATCATTTGATGAAAAATACGTATTTTGGAGTACTTTTTATAAATCTATTAAAAGGTTTTTTATTTTTCATTGGATGTTTATGAAAGCCTACGGGAGTCAAAATCGACACTGGCGTATTTTTTCATTCTATGCTTAATTAATTTTTTAAGGACTTGTTCCGGTAATTTATTTGCTTTGAAATCCAATTACAACTGATAATTATGACGTTTTTGTCTGCTATCGACAGTTACCGAAAACGAGGTTGCAGACAGTTGCTGAGAATCTTCAACAGCTATTTAGCTTGTATTGATTGGCGTTATCGCTCAGAACAATTCACGTTATAATTGATGAAAATGTTTTTTTAAACAAATTTCAGTCTTTTTCTCTCTGGCAAAATAAGAAATAACTGAAGAAAACATGTTTTAAAAAGGGGCTTTGAAACTACGTACGAAGAGACGAAAGGAAAAAATGTTTTCTTCCGGGTTATTTTCGAACTGATCAACTGATGATGATCAAGTGGCGACCAGATTCAAATCGAGTTTTTTACGAACTGACCAAACTATATAAATTGTTGTTGAAACCGGTGCATTTTTTGCTGTACGTATCCATATGATAATCCTATTGGACTTGATGACAGTAGTGCTTTTCATTTCACTTTATCGAGTATTGACTGATATCAGCTAACTATATTGCTAAGTGTAAGCACAGGACTGTGGCACCGACTTGCCCCCTGGATTCGCACAATGAACACACACGGGCGCGTGCAAACACACACACACACACACACACACACACACACTCACACACACACACACACACACACACACACACACATACAATTTGTATAAGCAGTAAAGGGTCATTTTTCAACTATTCATATATTTTGATGTTTTCATGCACCACAATATATTCCGAATTCTAATCCCTCCGATAAATTTCAAAGATGATTCTAAAATGACTATTCATTTATTTATTTCTATTGTCTGAAGAAGTATTGTAATCAATACTTTTTACCTTCATCTTTAACTATTAGTCCAAAGTAGTCAAAGTCATTACAATAGTCTACGATACTGAAATTGATAGTATTTAGTATCATTGAAGTCCTATAGAGCTATAACTCTGAATGAATGATATTTAGATTCTGTAGTCGTAAGCATCTGAAAATGTAATGGCAAAACTCATCAAATCAAGAATAAATCAAGCGAAGAATCACCCAAGGATGGCAAGCTTTCGGCAAAGCAAGATCAACCTTCAAAAACAAGCCGATCCCAATAATCTTAAAAGGAGAGTATACAACCAATGCAACCAACCGATAGTCACTTATGGAGCTGAAACATGGAAACTAACCAAAGGACAAAACTACAAACTGAGAAGCATGTAACGTGCACATGAGAGAATCATGCTCAACCTCACATAGAGAGATCACAAGATAGCACAATATATCAGAAAGAAAACAGGAGTCGGAAACATCATAGAATCCATTAGAAAACTCAAATGGCAATGGGTTGGTCATGCTGCAAGAATGATAGACAACCGATGGACATCACGACTCACAACATGGATACCCAGAAACCACATGAGTTCATCTCTCCATCTTGTATTTTGTTGGTCTCGGTGACCAACAAAATACAAGAGGGAGAAATGAACTAGACAAATTCAGAAAATACTGGCTCCGTGACGCCCATGGTAGAGAAAAGTGGCGGATCCTGGGAAAGGTCTATGCCCAACGATGGTCGTTAAAAGATTGACGATGGAAAAAATCCAGGCGAGTTCATAGTTTGTCATACTAAGGAGCATAATAGACGATATAACGTGTATTTCCTATCCCCATTATAATTCTTATGTATGCATGTAACTGTAACCAAGCAGAAACAGCTCATGGTAGGGAGAATATTTTCAGCTCTGCATCCACAAGGTGTTCTAACTTAGACAATAAAGTAATTCTGGGTAGTTTTCATCCGTTACATTATGATACCCTACAATGATATATCAAAACTGGATCGTAACTTTATGCCATATCTTTCTGAGATAACACTTGTTTTGTTGCTCCTTCACCTGAGTTCATACTAAGATGATACTCAGTATTTGGAAGTTGGTATTTACCCATGCTGATAACATATTGGTTCGAAGTTATTTCATTTATCTGCGTTCATATCCTGAAAACAATTTTTGGCAAGTTCTTTTTTGTTTTTGCCCTCATATTTTAATAACACTTTTGGGGTTTCTGATGACACAATTTTTAGAAGTTATTCTTCTACTTAAGCTCATATTCATATAGTACTTTTATTGGAAGGTCATTTTTAGCTAACCTCATACTTTGATGATATTTTCAGGCTGCTTTTTTACGTAAACTAATATTTTGAAAACACTTTTGGGAAGTTGTTTTTCTACTTAACCTCATATTCTAATTATATTTTCTACCTGACCTCAAATCCTGAAAAAAACTTGTGGAAAGTGGATTTTGCTTGAACTCATATTTAAATGAATCTTTCAGGAGAAGTTTGCCTAAACTCATATTTAATAGTACATTCTCATAGATTTTCCACCTAACCTTATATTATTATAACACTTAAAAGGATTTTACCTAAGCTCATATACTGATAGCAATTTTATGGAAGGTCATTTTTCAGCTAACACCAAATTCTGATAACGTTCTTATGCTGCTTTTTTTTGCTTTTTGTTTTTTTACATAACAAATTACACTTTTTCAGAAATTGTTTTTCACCTGACCTGATATTCTGAAAAAACATTTTTTTTTAGTTGATTTTGTTTACATTTGGGGAGGGGGTGAATAATTTTCTACAGACACAATATCTCAAAAAGTTCTCAATGATTTTCAGTGAAATGAAGAATGACCTACACTTTTGGGGGGATTCAATAATTTTCAAGGAAAAATACCTCAAAAAGGTCTCAATTAATTTCAGTGAAATTTTGTGGAATGGGCTAAAGAAAAAGTGATCAATTTTTTTAGCTGATTTAGGAATTTCCCATAGTCACCTCTCTTCGTCGTAATTATGTGTACACTAAGAAATACATCCAAAATTTCTCAATGGATTTCAATGAATTTTCGTGGAATTGTGGGCAACAGGTGAAGTGAGAAGTGTTTACATCCAAGAATTTTTCATCGTCAATTTTGAAGTATTTTCTCACTGTAATATATATATATATATATATATATATATATATATATATGTGTGTGTGTGTGTGTGTGTGTGTGTGTGTGTGTGTGTGTGTGTGTGTGTGTGTGTGTGTGTTTGCACGCACGTGCGTTTGTGTGTGTTAGTGTTATTACAAAATGGATATTTAATTTGACTAAATAATTATAAAATGTGTTATATTATATCAAGTCTTTATCAAGTCGTTATTATTCGGTGAATGTATGTAGAATAAAAAATCGAACTTGCGCCAAATAGGGTAGACGCTTCAACACTGCATTGCTCTCAGCAGCTCATTGAGCTAAATAGCTACTTTTGCTTCCCGGACTTTGATTGTTTATTTCATTCATAGTATTGATACATTTACCTTGTCATAACGTGTGATCATTTCAAATATGAGTTTCAATATAATATATGTATAACCATACGTTGTGGTCTTTCAGGTTTCCTTTCTAGTATAAAAGCATTATGATAGCAATGCTCCAATCGTCTTGGACTTTACTGTGTTTTAGACACAAGTTGAAAAAGACAGCCAGTTTACTAGTGAAGATTTTACCTGGAGTAGGTCGATGGTGATGTTGTCTGGTCCAGGGGCCTTTCCTTTTTTTTCGTCTGTTTAATGGCTTGTTTCACCTGCCTCTGGGTTACTTCTGGGAAGTCCTCGAGTTGAATGCTCACGTCTTGCGTATCCTGCTCATTGTTTTTTAGTCCTTGTGTCAGTTATGGAGCTGAAACATAGAACCTAACCAAGAGAGAGATCCACAACGTGCACGTAGAAGAATTATGCATAGAATCTAGTAAAAATCTCAAATGGCAGTGGGCTGCCCATAATGCAAGAATGGCGGACAACCGATGGACATCACGACTAACAACATGGATCCTCCGAGACCACATGAGAAACTGAGGCCGGCAGAATATTAGATGGAGAGACGAGCTAGACAATTTCAGAAGGTACTGGCTCTGCGACGCCTGTGATAGAGAAATGTGGCGAATCCTGGGGAAGATCTATGTACAACGACGGATGTTAAAAGATTGATGATGATGTTGATGATGATGATGATCATCATCATCATCATCATCACCATCATCATCATCATCATCGTCATCATATGTATGTATGTATGTATGTATGTATGTTACCATGACTCAACAAAAACAGCACTTGGTAGGCAGAATTATCTAACTTCAAGATGCTCCTACTTGGCACATAAAACGAATCGGGGTGATTTTCACTCGTTCCATTATGTTTTAGTCAAGGGACCATTTTACTTCACAATTGCAATGCCAGAGTGGACTCGGAGTTTATGCCATGTGCCTTATTATTTCACTCAGGGGATCATCTTATTCTGATCAGATTCTTTTTGGATTTTTAGTCTGACAACACTCTCTACAGTTAATTTTTGACCTGATCTCATATTTCTATTCATACTTGTAGTTCATGGTATATGTCATACGAAACTACGGCGTCGAAGTGTTGCTGTCAGTTTCCTTGACTCAATTGAGACATCTTTCTCCCAAAACACGATTTGGGGGGTGGGGGTTCTATCTATGATGTGACTTTACTTCTGTACTGGACCTCCTCCTTCCGTCCATCTTATCAAACTGCGACTCTACTATTTCTTTGTTTAGCTTCATTGAAAAAATTCCCCTGCAAATATTTTTGGAGAGAGGGATGTGTCTATTTATGATTTAACTATACTGATGCTCCCTTTTGTCTATCGTAAGAAACTATGCCTTTAAATCATCTTGGTTCAAACATACTCCATTGAGGAGAATTATTTTTGTGAAGCATTTTTTTAAATTTTATTTTGGGTGTAATGTAATGGGTGTATTTTGGGGTAGATTCTGGGGGAGGGGGTACAAAGTATTTTCGTACAATTTATAGGTAACTATAGTTAACTTTCACTGGAAAATGTTCTTTCGGAATTCGAACTTTGAGGATTGAAGGTTATGTAGATTTTATGGAGGGAACCTTTAGAAATTTATTTGTAAAGAACTTTTATTTTTGTCATTTAGGAAGGATTGTTTTTTGCTTTTTTTGCTTTTTTTCACTCATAGGAGTCAAAATCAATGAGGAACTTTCATTTCTGTATTAGTTTTTCACTTTTAAGGTTCAAAATCTCGGGGAAATTTTATTTTTATTCAAAATCGAGGACGGAGATTCTTTTTCTCTTTTAGCACTTTTTCCACTTTAGCTCCTATATAACCATTTTTTTTCAAATATTAACTACTTTTTTACATTAGTTTTATCACATTAGCTGTAAAGAAAGATTGGTTTGAGATCAATTTTGATTACAACAAACGATACCGCTCGTAACTTCAATATAGAAGGTAATAACTTGGCATTGTACGTAATGGCTGGTGAAGACAGCCGTTGAGCGACTTCAAAATAATAATGATAGTTTTTTCTGTATGCAAGTATGTATGTATGTTACTGTAACCCAGTAAAACAGCAGAATTTATCACTAGCGACTGTTCGAATTTAAGGTCAGCTTTATATCAGATGAGCTCGAAAAAAACAATTCCATCTACGATGCTGCAACTACAATTAAGAACAACATTTTGGTTTTAGCTTGAGATCAGCTGCAATTGTCGTTGTTAGTTATTTAAATAATTCAATAAACAATAAATAAATAACGATTTGAATTAAACAAAGGCCAGTTTCACTTTGTTTGGACCAGTAAATTGTAATAATTTTGCCCTGTGTTCTCTGGGGGCTCTAACTGAGAGAATCAAACAAATATTGATAATTTTCACTCGTTCCATTGTTTTAGTTGAGGTTTCAATTTAGTATAAAATTACATTGTAAAACTTTGCCCTGAATTCATGTTAAATTAATGCGTTAAAATAGGATAATATTACGTCACCAGAGAACATATGACGTTCTGTTATGAAGTAATCATATAATCAAAATAATCTGATAACATTTTTTGAAAATGTTTTTCACCTGTGCCCGTGTTATAACACTTTTCGGAGAGATGTTTTTTTCACCTGAGCACACATTGTGATGACATTTGTTTTGGGAATTTTTTTTTTCTTCATCTAACCTTATATTCTTGTAACACTTTTTGAGGAAGTTAATTTTTGTTTGTTTTTGTTTTGTTTTTATTTTTATCTATTCTTCTACTTTTTTTGAAGTTGCTTTTTTACCCAACCTCATAATGTTAGAATAACTTTTTGAAAGTTGGCGTATCACCTGATCTCATCTTGTAATAACATTTTTAGAATTTTTTTTTTTAATCTGAATTCATGTTGTGATGACACTTTTGGGGAAGTTGGGATCTTTTACCTGTGCTTTTTAATGATCACCTTTTTTGGATGTGAGTTTTTACCTCAGCTCATAAACTGGCATCATTTTTGAGATATCATGCTAACGCTTTTTGGCAAGGCATTTTTTTCTTCCAAAATACGATATTCTCTTCTTTTTTTTTCTTGTTGTGGGGGGGGGGGCGTCTATTTATGATATGTCCATACTTCCGATGGCACATCTCTTGGAAGTTCTTTTTCGTTTTTTATTTTTTTTTATTTTCTCACCTAACGTCATATTCTAACATTTTGATAATGAGTTTTACCTGACCTACTATTCTGATAACATTGTTTTAGGGAATTTGCATTTTACTTAAGTTCATATTCTGCATGCATTTTTACGGGTCAATTTTCCCCTAGATTGAGATGATCAGTAGCAAAAGACGGCCATCAAGTGAATTGAAAATAAGGAGCAAAATATAAGAATGAAAACTAGTTCAAATAAAGTAAAAACGGATTAATCAAGTTCATATGTGAGATAAAATATTAACTGGGCTGTAAAAAGAGAAAATGTTTGGGAAGTATAAGAGATTACAAAACTAAACGAAGGTCTTAGGGGTGTTGTGAGTCCTGCAATTTGGCCCACGGGCAAAATTAGTCTAACTTAAAAATCTACTTGAAGTTTTGCTGGCATGTATTTACATGAATACGTATATTTACATCTGATGAATAACCCATTTAACCTTTTTATGTATGTATAACTTGTTTGTTCCAATAACAAATAATAAACGGACACTGATATGTTGATTTTGTGATTAAAGTGTCCATGATTAAAGTACCCTATAAAACATTCAGGCTTTTCTGTATCTAGGCGATATATCGGAATTTTTAGAGATTGTTACCCCAAAATTGTTTCTGAAATTACCCTGAGAGAGAGAATGTGTTTTATGAATGAAAAATGCCTACTTAACATAAATATGTTCAAATCCAGCTGAAAGGAAGTTTTGAAACGATCACTGGAGTTCAGTAGCATCAATTCCGATAAGTACTCAAGCGGGTAGTGGGCTTTCATATTGAAAATATTTGCTGCTCAAATGTACATGACCCCCCCCCCATTAAAATTTACCCTTTGTCACATTTGTCCCCCCCCCTTAGGAAGTAATTGAATAACTTCCTAATTGAATTAGTCTGCTTTTCAAAGTTGTAACCGCGGACGAAATATGCTCTCATGCATTTTATGTTAATTTGTTACGAGAGATCTTGAATAATAAATCTCTGAAGAGTCAAATTTGGGTCTGTACAAAAGTTTCAGCGAAAAACTGACTTTCAACTGTGCATTCTGTCTGTGGAAACTTGTGTAAACACTTGATATTCCATGCAGTGAACACCACGTGAAAAAACAAGAAAGCACTCAGAGAATGCATTCCTCTACCAACACCATTATCGGGGGGGGGGGGGTAATTATACAGGGATCCACTCAAAAATGTAATTACTCCTCCCGTAGTCTATTGTTCTGTACTTCATAAAATTTCATAAAAATTCATTCATAACCTTCAAAGATATCGTGTGGACAGTTACGTGTATATTCACAGATGTAATTGAAGAAAAAAGCAGAAAAATATCTCTCAATCAAAAATAATTCCTGGATCCAACCCAAAATTTAAGCACCCCTGTTTTACCTCATTACACAAAATTCCACAGAAATCCATTCAGCGCTTTGGAGATATCGTATGGACAATTATGAACTTTTTATATTACGGGGTTTGGGCGTATAGTTACCAAGTAGGTGGCTGGTCATTGTCCCTGGATCTGCTCAACAATATAATTGGTTTCACAGTTTATTGTAGACCCTTTTCTCAAAAGCTTCCCCTTTGAAGATATCTTGCAGACAGGAAAAAATGGTATCTGCTCCAAAAAGTTAATCTCCCGTAGCGAGTTGATTCTATGAAGAGTCAGAGAAATTCAAAAACGTTTTGAAGATATCATGTGGACAGATATGAAATTATGGCTACATTATGTAGTTTAGATATATTACTACCTCGCAAGGGAGATAATTTACATAGATCCTTCCTGAAATTCTACCATTTCTCCCGTAGTATAGTGTCCACTTCTCTGCAGATGTTCATAGAAAAAACTGATTGACGATTTTAGATATGGACAGCCATAAGCGTATTCATAAATGAAATTGAAAAAAAAAACAGGAAAACATCTTTCAATTCCTGGATCTGCCCCAAAATTTGATCATCCCTTTCTTGTCCCATTGCCCAACCTTCCTTATTGAAATTTATCCAGTTCTTCCGGAGATGTGACAATTGACAAACAGACACGACCGAATACATAGGGGAAAACGGGGCATAGTGAATCAGATCAAAATAATCGTAGGTCGACGTAAATTCTATTGAAATATTTGAGTAAAAGAAAGGGAGATTAACAGGAGCTGTCTGTGATTGTAGAAAGATAAGAAAGTAATATCTGGGTTAGCGGTTGACAGGAACTTTTTTTCTTCTAACCCTGTGTACGCAAACCCCAAATACGTCTTTCGATGTTTATTCTATACCCTTACGTTGAATTTCATAAAATTAATTGAGAACTTTTGGTGATATCGTCTGGACTCACATGAGCGTATACAATGATATATGAAATAAAAAGAAAATATCTCTCAATTAAGATAAAATGTCCTGAATCCGCCTCAAAATGTAATCACTTCTTCCTTATCCCAATGCCCAGCTTTCATGAGAATTTGATTTCGTTATTCTAAGGCAACCAAACCAGATTTATAGAATGATGTATTTAAAGCAACAAAAAACGTCTGTCTCTGCATGTTCATGACATACCACATTCTCTCTCTCTCTCTCTCTCTCTCCCTCTCGCGGATTAGCCTTCTATATTGCTTTAACTGGTAGTGAAATCTACAATCTTATGGAAAATAAAGGAAAATAGGGCTATACAATTGTAACCCCAACTCCTTAGAGAATTATAACTTTATGCTTGGCTGGTAACAAAGATGCTGCTAAGATTTATTCTGAATATATTTTGCCCCCGTTCCCTGGAGACATATCCTTTTGCTTCCCACTTCGAGGTCTATTAGTCATACGCATATATATATATATATATATATATATATATATATATATATATATATATATATATATATATATATATATATACATAAGAACATAAATAAATACAAAGAAGTCATACAACAACTTACTGGCGTGTACTGAATAAAAGAAGTGTGTTTATCAGGTAATTACCGGGACGTGGTTCACGTACATTTCACATTTTTCACAGTAACAAAATTGGATGTGTAACTCATGACTTGCATTCTAGTAAGTCAGTCAAATAATTGATACTATTGACAGTTGGGTTATATCTTTGGGATTTTATAATTGAAATTGCTTTTTATAAAATCTATCAAATTTTATCAAAAAGCATATTGACCATAAGAAATGGATCAAAACATTATCTTTTGTGAAACGTAAGGAAATCAAAAGAGAAAGTAATTACAATGAAATAGTGATCAATTTCAAGACCCAACTGGTGTTAAACATCTTCAATAAAATTGATTTTATAAATCGAGCTAATTTAATAACTGATTGATTATTGATAGAATGGGATATTTGTAACTAATATAATTTTGAAAATATTTTCTATTAAAAATTATCAAAATTAGTTTATCGAAAGTTTATGCGAAGAGCAAGAATATAAAACACTCATCTCATTGAAATATTCATCAAATAAGATTTTTCATTCATATAATACTACACATCTATAAATAGCCCATTTCTTCCTTCACCATATTACTGTACCTTCTTTTCTATGTTTTTTTTTTAGAAGACGATTACCTTACATTTCGATTATAATCAATAATATATGATAATTTCATTCAATATCAAATTACTATAAGTAGCTTAAAGAAATAATCATGCTAACTCGTTGGAATATCGATTATTATCTGTTTCCATCTAAATCGAAGAAACTTCCACTTTGAATTGATATATAAAAAGGTCTGCTTTAGTTATTAAAATTTGATTGTGTGCTTATTACTCACAGGTTTTGTTTTGTGCCAAAGAAAGCTGATTGGTGGCTGAGTGGTTCCTTTTGAAATACCTGGATCGGTGATAGGGTTTTCATCAGAGAGAGAATACGATTGTGTACACACACGCAAGGGATTTTATAAGGTGGTTCAAAGCTGTTCCAAAACACACATATACACACTACACAGGGCCCCTCGTCCTTTAGCTACCTCGATTACAACTGTTAATGCCCTTCCAGCACGCCAAACTCTCGTTGATACACTTTTTTAATAATGGGCACATCGTCTCAACTTGAAAAATGTAACTCAGATTTTTAAGTGACTTAATGCCAAAATTAATAGATAACAATAACGTCCATCAGCACAAGTATAAGTGAATTAATATTACTACATTATTTTAGCCTTTTGTGTGCACATTAATTTCCTTTGTGCAGTGGTTGCAAAACATTTGTGCGTGCATACATGCTTATGCAAAGGGAACTATGGACAAAAGATTCAAAATAGTTTTATCGATTTATTTTCAACTCGTGATTCTAACGTTCCAATCTAAAACGCTAAGGCAACGCCCAGTAAATGAGAAAAACTTGATCGAGTTTTTGTTGAAATTTTGAAATGATTAGTAAGTTTTGTGCCATGTCTTGGGAGTTTTTGAATAGTCGACGATTTCTCACTTGACAGGTCTTTTTGTTCATTGTAATAAAAAGATGAAACTAAAGTAAATACTAAACAAATAGAAGGGTTTTCTATATTTATCTGTCTTGGCTCCTTGCCACCATGTCTGGTATTTGATGATTGTCGACCTGCGATTCTTTCCAGTTCAGAGGTTCAGTGGTAAAGCAAAGAATTCTCTCCAATCATTAACAAAATTTGGTCAACTTTGAAAAAGTAGTTTTTACTCGTCATCTGTGATAGATATTGATTATAAAGCAAATTACTTTTTTCTAAATGAAATGAAGACAAATTTTCTAATCATACAATTTTTTACAAATAAAATTTGCAATATTCATTCAGAATAGATATCATCGTACTCATGTTTCTGATTTTTACCCAAATTTCTACCATACTTGTAAAAAAAACGATTCTGTTTTCCATGTGATAATAAGGGATAATAAGAATTATTCCTTGAGGAAATGAGGAAACTTGATACGGAGATCCTGTTGTCGCAAAAATGTCCATATTCTCCAGAATTTGAATTTTATCACAAACCGAAGTATTTTCTTCAATTGAGATTAAGAGTTTCTTTCCTTTCTCCTCGTTCCTATTTGAAGGTCTCAGAAAAGCTAAAAACGTTTTCAGAACACCAGAAAAATATTACAGATTAGTGACTATGTTGGTAGGGACGAAGAAAGAAACCAATAGTATTGTTCATAGAATACATCTTTTCCATGTTGAAAATTTTAAAAAAAGAATCTTTTAATGAATGCCAGTATAATCTAAAAGAACGGTCGAGAAGATGCCAACCAGAATATAACATTCATCGCTATTTTAGGCACACAATTCACTTCCGACATAAAATATATGTTATTTGATACCAAAGTAAATTGTATTCTCTTTTGTTATTCATATAAGTGTCAAGCAAGCCGGATATTTTCTTTACATTCCTATTCAATTGTGCAATGAACTTGGTTAAGTAACTAAGGAACATATAAACAAAACATTCGAAACAAAGACTGGTAGACCCATAATAGACCCTTTTCAACTCTGGAGGCGGAAGTACGTCAAGCGAGGGCAGACAGAAATAAGGGACTAGGAAACCACTTATTATCAAAGATACAGTTTCACTTTTAGATTTGTATGTCAACATAAACAGTTTTTTTAGAATCAGCTGTAGGCATACACTCTTGGAAAGGGTTTATTTTTCTATCAATCTCTTCCTCTATCGAAGAATAAGTGATGGAAAATATACGATTGTGTTCAACAAAGTTTTCTCCCTCAGGGAAAGTGGTTCCTGTTGTAATTTTGTCGTTGTTGTTGTTGTTGTTGTTGTTATTGTTGTTATTGTTGTTGTTGTTGCTTTTTGTTAGCGTACTTTAGACACTACATCAATTTAACACCTCATAAATAATCATTTTCGGTTGGCAATAATGCAGTTCAGTAGGTTAAGTTTGCAGCTATGATGTATTTCCAGGACAGAAAGTTTATGGATAAAAAAATTGAAAGACGCGTCTTTGAACGGTTGTTGTTCTAGATTTGCAATGAAAACTTTTTTCCCTTTGGTTTTCACCGTTGTTAGCTTTTTATTGCATACGTTGATCACGCAAATACAATTCCTCTGAGGCTGTATCAGAAACAGTCGAATAAATTACCCAAAGAGGGACTGGGTGCAGAAGTGTGTATAAGCGAGTGGGTAAAAGAGAGACATAGAGAGAGATCATTTCTTTCTCCATCTTTCTATCTTTCCATTTTTCTACAATGTTTTTCCGTCTTTCGTTCCAATTTCTTTACTTCTCCCTTCCCTTCTATCTTTATCAAATTCCTTTCACATCTTTCCAAACAGATTGTCTTGACTCTCTCTCTCTCTCTCTCTCTCTCTCTCTCTCTCTCTCTCTCTCTCTCCCTCTCTCTGTATCTTGTCCTCTTCGAGATTCCTTTCATTCATTCTCTCCTTCACAACATTTAACCCCCTGCTTTCTCATTGAAGTATAGCAATGTGGGATAAGTTTTTTTCTAATCCCTTATAATCATATTCTAGTAAATTGGAAGAAGTTAAAATCAATCAACAAAGATGTTCAAAATTATAACTCAATTTTTAAAAGTCGAAATCAGACCCCCCAAGTTGCTTTCAACGTTACTGCTTTCTCCCCCTCTCTCTCTCTCTCCCTCTCTCTCTCTCTCTCTCCGTTCCTATTATTTTATAATCAATATATATATATATATATATACATATATATATATATATATATATATATATATATATATATATATATATATATATATATATATATATGATTATTAGCGATGCGTGTATTCGATCACGCTGAGGGACGAAACTATCGTGGTAAAATGAAATTTTATTTTCCGATGACGTAAAGAAAATTGAAAACTTATAGAATAGTAGAAATCAATTAGTAAAAAGTAATGAAAATAAAAACAAAATATAATGATAAATCCATTTGTGATCAACAGAATGATATTCTCCAAACTCATTGCATATATATGAACTATAGTGAGAACTATAGTCTGAGACAAACTTGGGAGTAAACTCTATGGAGATTATGTTTATTTATCTGTAAATGTTTTTATTAATGGTCGACATATTTTGGAAGGTATTCCCATCTTCAGTAGTGTATGCTGTGTGTGTGTGTGTGTGTGTGAGTGTGTGTATGAGTACCTTTAGAGGTTATAGGTTTTATGTGGAACATGAGTCAACCATCAGGAGCTTTACTTTGTGAGTGGCATCCTGTTGTGTGAGAGAAAGTTCAGCCAGTGATGAAGTCTATGGTTTAGCAGCAGTAGTGGATCTTGGAGAGGACATAAGGAGTCAGGGTAGGAGGGAAGCTATTTGGTGTTAGATTGAGTGGGTAGTTTAGAGATAGTGTAAATGGAGTATTGATGATGTTAAGGAACTACATGGGTTTCAATCTTACAAGTCATCAAAAATATGTTGGCTATGCTTTGTACAAGTGAGATTATTGACTAAGGTGGAGTTTGCTATGGGTCTGAGAGACTTTGAAGTTCCCAGTATTGAATGTATCTGAGGGGGTGAGTCTGGATGTAAGGTTATTCTTTGTAGGAGATTTATGAAATAGATATGTGTGATTAGAGTTGTTAAGTTTGGTGTTAAGTCCATTAGGGGAGAGAGTTTTGAGTTTGTTGACCCACATATCCTCACACACACACACACACACACACACACACACACACACACATATATATATATATATATGTATATATATATATATATATATATATATATATATATATAACACAGTTGTAGTATTGTATCTGCATTCGAGTGTTATGTTGTTCCGGTGGGATTGCTAGTAGCTGCAAATCGATTCAGGAATCCTTTGGACAAAAATAAGATGCATGTAGAAAAAGAACGGAAGACATCATGAACATAACCCTGGAGAAAGTGAGAGAAAAAGTCCATCATTCAAGTGTAGAGTAAAAAATGACCGACTTATTTCTTGAAGGCTGACGTCTATATACAGCTCTTCTTCCCTCATCATCTCATCGGCAACTGAAAGCTAACCGTTAGAATATTTCTGGATTCCTCAGAGGCTTTACCGCCAAGATTTGAATGTCCTTGTTTTAACTATCCAGCCAATTAGTCCGGGTGGCAAAGTGCATTAAAAATAGTTTTTTAATCTTTCTTATATATGTCAATCCTGCTGCATTCGTCCATTCATAGAAAGATTTTTCAAACATTTTTTACCGAATTCTTATATCTGGCTTCTTCCTTTTTCATTCCACTAATGCATCTGTCAAGCTCGTTCTGCACTTTTATAGCAAATAAAACATTCCTACGATGTAATTATCACCCAGAAAGCAATGAGCAAGCTTTTACAATCAGCAGAAATAGTCTTGTACGTTTCATAAATACCTCTTCACAAGCATTACAAAAACAGGATTAAAAACAGAAGAACATGAAAATGACTCGAAAAATGAGGAATCATCAAAGAAATGAAGATACAAAACTGTCCAACACTAAAAAAAAAAGCATAACAAACTTAAACAAATCTCAGTTACGTTTCAAGATCTTTTCGAAAACATATACAATTTCTACAGATAATCAGAGGAAATCTTGCCTTCAAAGAGAACGAAAATTCCTGACTTCTCTGCAATGGACACCTGCAAGAAATTGCCCAGTTCTAGACCATCACATCAATTCATGCTCAGGGTGAAAGATGTTGGTAAAAAGGTTCGTTGTACAAAAACTGAGAATTGAATTTGAAATGTAAAATTGAAAAGAAAAAAAGAAAGAAAAATACATACAATACATATTCAACATGCAAGGTACAAAATTCTAATTCATACTGATCAAACTCTACATCCAACTCCAACTCAACCACTTATTTCAACAAATATTCACAAAGGACACATTTGATTAATACGAATAATGTTCTTCCTCAGACTGAGGACCAAAAAAAACACTTGATTCGTTTCCAACAGTTCAAAGCTCCTCTTTCACAAGAAGCATCATCATATTTCTAGAACACCTTATTAAAATATGCATTAATTCAGAGGAAGCCACTTTTGCCTTAAGACCAATTTTATTCAACACATGGTTTCAAAATAACCATAGCAAAAGCTACCCCGAATCCGTCGAATCAGCAGAAGTTTTTCCAAATCTTCCACGAAAAATCCAGAGTCAGACAAACATTCAAATTACATAAAATATCACGCATTGTCTTCCCCGGGAATTACACTTCAAGTGCTGCAATTGGTTGCATTGTCATGCTATTCCATGATCAGAATCCAGAGATGTTCGATTTTAGTATATCGAAGAAGTTAAAATCAATCGACGGATTTTTAAAATTATAACTTTATTAGCAAAGGTTAAAATCGTAAGAGACTCCACTTTCGACATTGCTGCTCTCTCTCTCTCTCTCTCTCTATCTATCTATCTATCTATCTATCTATCTATCTATATATATCTATCTATATGTATATATATATATATATATATATATATATATATATATATATATATATATATATATATTACAGCTCTTGATCTCTCTACCTCTCCATAGCCATATCTATTTTTCTATTGCTGTCTCTATATGTTTATGTATTTTCTATGGGTGTATCAATATATTTGCACTTACTATCTCTCTCTCTTTCTTTCTCTCTCTCTCTCTCTCTCTCTCTCTCTCTCTCTCTCTTGCTCTTCCCCTCAAGGACATCTTTATTTAAATTCTGAAAAAAAATGCAGCTTGAAAAATTTAATTGATAGATAGATAAATTGGACTTGGGTGCTTTGCATGTACCTAAATACCACGTTGCTCGGCCACACGTATTCTGTACCGAAAGCAAGTGGCAAATTGATTGACTCCATGTAAGTGGTTTTGACATCGGCTGTCATATTCATATTTTATTTGTATTTATTGAATTTCTGTTTCGATCAGAAGCACTTCATTGATTGATTTTCTGGTAAAATAAAATACCGAGAAATGAACAGACTGAGATAGATAGATAGATAGATAGATAGATAGATACGAATAGACTGAAATAGATAGATAGTATCGAGTGGCAAATCATACCCATTGAGGATATGAACAATGAATCATCATACAGAACTGCAGACTTTTTGCTCGTAGTTTGACTTTCTTACTATTTCTCCCTTCCCTTGGGGGATTTCTGGTAAACCTGTTCAAAAAAATCTGAAGCTTTACATATCTCTGAATTCTTTTGAGTGTCCGTATTGCACTCATCAGAATATTTTACCTATATAAGCCAATTGTTCAATGATGCGTGCACAAACCTCCACACGTGAATGTATGTTGATCATCAAGCCCAATGAAGAAAAAAGCGTTTATTTCACACAGTACATATCAATTTTTCGACATAATTTTACCTGTTGATGCACTTAATTCAGATGTGAATATTGATCACATAGATTTAACATGATACTGCAAAAATTCCAGATCAACACGTACTGCTTCACCCTCATTCATGACTGTCTCCGTACATGGTCTATGTTTGTGTGTGTTAGTGGTTGATGGCTGTTGGTGAATGGATGGGTGTTGGTGTGTGCTGCTTTGCTTTGTCTCTTTTCTTTTTAATTCTATTTTCTTTGATTTCGTGTCAAAGGTTTTGCAACAGAAAAGAAAAGAAATCATGGACCTGTGAAAAAAGAGTCACAACTGAAAATAATGGCCAAGTGTTAAAAACACCGTGAAACTCTTCAATACAAAAACTGGCCATAAAGAATCTCTTGGGCGGGGATGGGGACTGTTTTATTCGTCAAGGGATTGAGAGATAGATAAAGATTGGCCTTTATGGAATACCATAAAAGCCAATCTTTTTGCAGATTTAACGCTTTGACGGCCACCATGGTTTTTGTGGGAGGAAAAAAAACGGTATTTTGCCCTCCGATATTTTTCTAGTGATTGAATCATACTTTGTGTAACAGAAATCTCCAAGTGTGAAAATATGCAATGAATAATGAAAAAGATACAAGCATATGCCAGAGTGAGTGAAAATATGTGTATGTGTGCATGTGCGTGATTGAGGAACAAAGACGGTATGTATATAATCTTATTCTTCGTCGAAATCACTTCAGTAATATTATTAAGAACATAAATCTTAGGAAGCAGCAGTCCATAGCAAATGTTATCTTCAAAGCAATTCTTATCTTCAGCTGATTGCATTGGAAGTTATTCGTTGAAAATATCTTTGTCAGTCTGTTAACGCTGCACATTGTAATTTTAGAGAAAAACAGATAATGAGTGTCTATGCAGCAATCCTTTGTCAATTCATCTTTTCTAATAGACTTTACAGAAGGATTTGAATCTTTTTTGCTTGTGCATGACAGATACCTGGTGCGATACACCACTCTTTTCATAATCACTTGTTCTGACGAGACTAGTGTTTGGCTGCAATATATATATATATATATATATATATACCAAATATGCTACACCACCAAATATGAAACTTACTATGAAAGCAATCATAAAGCTTTGGTTTGCGATTTTATTGTTATCATTGAAGTATTGTGATTATATTTCGAATATTTTTCGGTTATTTTACTTCTATTTTGATTTATTTTATACGTACACATACACACACATTCATATATATATATATATATATATAGAGAGAGAGAGAGAGAGAGAGAAGATGTATTCCTTTTGGAAAAGCAAGGTTGAAATTTGAATTATATTCTTCACTTATTTCAACATTTTCCACATACTGATTCATTCAATATTCAGTAAAATTGTTTGCCAGTCTGGAAAGAAGACTATCAGCTAAGATATATTTGTTGAAGTGACCTGTTTAAAAGTTCAAGGGGGATTTACATCGCGACTTAAAGCATAGAGGGAGTGGTCAGGGATGGAGCTAGATTGAGTGGAATGTGTCTATTAGGATTTTCATTGCTTCGGAATATAATTACCAGCTGCGAAGGGACAGGGCTTATTACTGGTCTGTCACTGGGGGGCAGGGTGAGGAGGTTTTCACTCATACTGAGTTAAAACTCAATCAGTTGACCTGGATTTTTTCTTTAATATGTGATATGGATCTGGGCTCCAATTTTCTTGGGTTCCTATAATGTCGGATCACTCCTCTGAGGAGGTAGAAAACCTCTATAGACAGCACACGTATGCTTCCTTTGGAGTATATATGATCTATAATTGAAGTTCCATATAGCCATAGAGTCCGGATTATCCTAGAAGAACTCTGTGTCAAGCTCAAGCATCTACTAACTACGGAATGTTTACGCTCTATGGCTTGAAAGGGTGGAACCACCCCATAGCTAGCTCTAGCGTTTTCTAGGAGAAGGACATTTGCAAAGCCAAGCCATTCATATATATATATGTGTGTGTGTGTGTGTGTGTACATGTGGGGGGCAGAAATGGCCGTCCGGATTGAAAGATGTATGAGAAGCTATTTAATTTCAAAACCAAAGTAAGAATTGGTCAGAATAAATAAAAAATAAAATAGTGTAAAGTACAAATTAAAAACAAAGAGGAAATTCCATCTACAATGAAAAAAAATAATTTCGTTTATTAATCATGGGATGAGCTAGTTCATATGGTTTTGCCGGTGGCAAATTGCTTTTCTTGCTTTATTGATAAACTTCGTTTGAAGTGATTTAGTGGCAATAACATGTTATAATCACCAAAACAAAATCAATTCAAACAAATGATCGATCATGTTCGATACATTTAATTTGCTTCCAGGCTTTTTCCTAAAAGCTGTTTTTTGCCAATAATAAATTTCTTTCAAAATCGATTTCTACAACCTTGAAAATTCAAGATTGTTTGTTTGTTAATTCTTGTTTCATTTTGAATTACTTTGCACGAGGGCAGATGAATTGACTTTTGTATAGACATGCCACAGAGCGTGCTGCATGGCTAAAACAGCCGCTAACATCGATCATTTTGAATCCTGATTTTCTCTCCGATTCGAGAGACAAAGCAACACAATTTTCCTACCTTCATTTTTCATACATGCTATTATAGCAGATAAGCCTATACTCAGTAAATGCCAGGTACATAAAATTATTATAGTATTACTAAATGTATCCATTGTCACAATTTGCACCCATCCATTAATTCATACGTACATACTTATTGCCTATCAACATTTGCTTATATTCAAGTGAAGTCAGTCAATCAGGGGGCTGAGATTTTTGTAGGCTGGAAGGAAAGTATGGGATGCTTTATTACATAAGTTCAAATCTCTAGAGATCTACAGAGTTTCAATAGTTTCCATCGATCTTTCTCTCCCCCCTCCCTCCTCTCTCTTTCTCTCTCTCTTTACATATGTGTGTGTGAGTAAAATGATAATATCGGAAGACTTTTTAAGACTGTGCAAGATAAATGATCCTTTAATTCGATGTTCTACTCATCGAGAACTTTGTCAAAAATAAATCAGGTACTAAAAGACTTTTGGGTGTTTACATAATTTATAAAAGTCTGTGAGTTTGTGATGGCTACGAGAGATAGTATGTGTGTGTGATGAGGGTTAGTGATGATACGTGTATCATGACTGTGGACAGATCATCTACTGGGCTTTTGGTAATCAGTGCTGCTGAGATTATCAGATATCAAATGTTTTGTGTTTTTAATGTGGTTTGATTTAGGATTTGGTAGGTGGAAGAGTTTAAGTCAAAAACAGCGAATTTGTTCCAGCTAGACATGTCAGTTTGTTGGAATAGATAAATGATAATATATGTGCTATGATTAACCATAGATCCATAACAATATATTCATTACACAAGCAATCATTTCCAGCTCTGACCACAATTTGTAATCCAGAAGACTAGAATCTGGACTTCTGGAGTGTTGATCTTTGGACTTGATGAAATCATAAACGTTGTCCCTTAGCTGATGCCCTGTGAACTGGAACATAGCCCTACTTAAACGTTCAATTCTTTCCATGGATCATGGTCTCATCAACATTCTTAACTTAACTCTCGAGAATACAATTGAAATACACATGAGCTCTTTTCTTTCCTCACAAAAATAGCATAGGCTCTTTTATTTTGAAGGTTGAAAGACTCTTCAACTTTAAAATCTTTTTTTAAAAGCTGGAATACTGAGACTCAATAGCAAACCACTAACAAAAAATGGAATTACTTTTTGTACACTTATCGAATTCAATCGGCTACTGTCGATTTTTATTGGCTAAATTATTCTTTTAAGTGGCCTGCTCTGGAGGAAAAATGACTAATTTGGCAATTTTTCATCTCTTCTCTTCTTCTGAGAGTACCCAGCCAACCGGTCTTTTTGCCAAGCCCATAAAAAGTTTTCTCAATATTCCAACACTCTCCTCAGTAGGTTTATTTCTAGATTTTAGTTGTACTTTTCTATGAATGGTTCAATTTCAGTTCAAATTTCCAATTCTACCCAACCATCATGTATGTCTCGATGGGACTCTTCCAAGCACTCCATTTGAGATGAAAACAACTGTCATCTTCATGTTCTGCGATTGTTTTCCACCAAGTTCCAAATATTTGTGCAGATATTCATTTTCTTTCTGTTTTATACTGCCATTTGCAAAACATTCACTATTTGACATTTTTTCATCTTTTTACAAGATAAAGCATTGACAACCATTATTGATTTTCTATTTTTATTTCTTTCATCAAAATTTTCCTTGCTTTCGATCGCAACTTTTTTCCAGGAATTCATAGCAACTCCCTCTTCGTAGGGTAATTAGTAAACAGCGCGGATCGTAGTCAAAAATCAAATTTTCTTGTACTTTTCTGGTCTTCTGTTCGAACTTCAACATTCCTTTATTATTAATAATTGTAAATCTTCCTATTCGGTAAGGGATGTGAACATAAATATGGTTGTCTCTTGTCATAGTCATATCGATTGGCATCATTTTGTTCTAACGCTGATCACGGAAGGGTGAAAAAGATTCCCTTATGTCTTGTCAACATCTCAATCAAATAAAATGTGCACAAGCCATTTCTTCTTAGAAAACTACATGTTTTGTCTGTCTAATATTGAAAGATTTGATCAAGCTTTTTAAAGTAAAAACAGAAAAATATCATGTATTCCAACATTAAATCAGAACATGAAATTTTAAGAATGATGCATTGAAAAAATTGTATAGTTTCATTCGATGATTCCAAGACGAGAAGAAATTGCATTCAGTCGATTCAATTTGATCACACGTCGGGTGGATTCAGTGAATGTCAAGTTCAATTTCAATGATATATTTATGCTTAAATTACCAAACTTATTATTCTATGTAAGGAGGATGATCAGAAACAATTAATATATGCCTTTCAGAGATGATTATATGGTTGTTGAATAACAAATGAAAATATTCCTGCTTAAGAGGGCTTTCCATTCCAAATCTATAAGGTGACATAATAAACGACATTTTTGCTAGCAAAAATAAATCAACGTAATAACAATAATTTCAATTTACTAGTATTCTTCACTAAATTTAACCTACATTTAAAAGAGCAAATGAATTTTCAATACATTTGTTGCCCGTATTATAAATGCTGTACAATTTCGCAAAAATCCAAAATTGGTTTTCAAGCATCTTCATCATGCACTGATTTTATAAGATTAGTATTGAGAAAGAAACTGAACCCCTTTAATGGAAGATTGACAAAATCGATAGAAAAATCGTATATTTAGACCAAGATAGTCGGGACTCATATAGTAAATGCTGGTTTCGTGGAGATATGGATGAGAGCATCAATTATAAGCTAATACCACAATTTTCGTAGATCGGTGAATTTGACTGGAAATTGACCACGGAAACCAAAGGCTTCTACACAAACCAGAAGCGATCCCAGGAAATAAGTATAAAAATGTAACATTCTCTGAAACTTTGAAACTCCAATAGATCACCTAATCTGGACGAAAAGACCAGATTTATCAGATAATGGCTGTCGTTTTTCCAGCACATCTCAGAGCAAAATCGAGAGAAAATGAAAAGCTAGGAAATGTGGAATCTGTAGTTGGTGAGAGATCTGTACAAAAACTGAGAAACATGAAAGTGAGTTAGGCTCATCATTGTCGGGGTGCTTGGAACAGCTCTGGAAAGTTGTTTGAAGAACTGCAGATCAGGCAACAAATAAAACTATCCAAAAGACGCCCTCACTAAAGTTAGCTAAAATACCGAGGAGAGTTCTGCATTACTGAGGAGAGTTGATATTATTTGATTTCTAGTCAAAATACCTGTAACTACTGGCCTGAAAACTTGATGAGTACCAAGAACAATAAAAATTGCTAAGTGACTGACTATGGCAATCAGAAGAATTGTTACAAATAATACATTTCATAATAATACCAATGATATAGCAACCTTTTATAACAATGCTAAAATTGGAGTTTGACAAGATAGATCGTTACATTGAGTGTAAGTGATAAAAAAAACTCCACATTGCTTCCATTCCTTTTGCTATTTGCCTCGGGGAGCAATCACTGCTATTGTCTTCTGATTGTTACTCACCAAAGTCTTTTGTTCAGATTCCATTTTCTGTCTGATGTAGTTTCATTACGGAAGGCAGCTGACAGCCAAATTACTAAATTTGGATAGATACATAGATATGAAGAGGTGGAAACAGATATAGAAACAAATTAAACAAATTAGTTTTTACAAATTGTTTTCATTTTGTTTTCAATAACATAGGCGTTTGAATTTTGAATTCAATCGAATTTTTCGCCAAGTTCATTATTGAGTTCATTTCTGGTCATTATAGGTAAATGCTCAATTCTACCATGGCTGGTTGCTTGTCGAATTTCAAACGCAAAATATTTTAAGTTAACAATGCAATAAATAATCAGAATGATGTATCAACTTCCCTGACGGAATATTATTAAGGTATCTGCTTTAGTTTATTTAGAGTTTTGAATGAAAGGGATTTGTTGTTTCATGCAGAGCAGAGGACATCTCATTCTTTAATACGTGCCTTATTTCACTTTGATTCGACTTTGAACATGATATTATTGTGAAATAAGATGTAGACCCTGTATATGTCAAAGTACTACAACATATATACAACCACAGCAACTCATTTATCAGGCTATATAAACCCTTTCAACTCTGAACATGTCTATTTCCGAAAAGGAGTAAGACTAGGTGATACCAGCTCACCCAAACTCTTCACAACCTGCCTTGAGATGATCTTCAGAAACCTAGACTGGGAGAATAGAGGGGAAAAATAGACGGCAAATATCTGAGCAACCTAAGATTTGCAGACAACAATGTCCTCTTTGCAGAGAACCTACACGACCTCCACTAATGCTAGATGAACTAAACGAAGAAAGCAAAACAGTTGGCCTACACATGAACTTCAATAAAACAAAAGTCATGTACAACAATCGCATAAAAAATAAGGACATAACTATCAAAATCGAAGATGCAAAACTGGGGAAAGTAGATCACTACATCTACCTTGGACAACGAATTTCTATGAAACCCACAAAAGAAGAAGAAATCAAGCGGTGAATCACCCTAGAATGGCAAGCCTTTGGCAAATCAAGCTCAAGCTTCAAAGACAAGACGATCCCAATAATCCAAAAAAGAAGAGTATACAACCAATGCATCCTCCCGGTAGTCACTTATGGAGCTGAAACATGGAACCTAACCAAGAGACTGACCCACTAACTAAGAAGCATGCAGCGTGCGTATGAGAGAATTATACTCAATCTCACATGGAGAGATCACAAGACAGTACAATATATCAGAAAGACAACGGGGGGCAGAGACATCATAGAATCCATTAGAAAACTCAAATGGCAATGGGTTGGTCATGTTGTGAGATTGAGAGACAACCGATGAACATCATGACTCACAACAGAGATCACATACGAAACTGAGGCCGACAAAATACAGGATGGAGAGATGAACTAGACAAATTCAGAAAATACTGGCTTTGTTACTCGTCGACTGATAATGAGTAACGCATACACAAATGTTGTAAATTGTAATTTACCAACAGGCAAACATCTATACTCAATAATATTATAAAACATTTCATGACATTTTCTCAATATGGCAAGCAATGGGAAATAAAAGCTTGTATCGGATGTCTAAAAATTACCAAGAGCAAATTATCTACAGAAATTCAATGGTATTTTAATGAATAGAAGATACTTGAAAATTATAACCTTTTTTTGTCATCGGCAATGCAGCATATCCTAAAAAAAATATTTGGAAATCTTACAATACTTACTTACAAAATATCTGTCTGCCGGTTTGTCATTACTCTAGCCAATGTTATGTCACAAAATATTCTCTGATTACTTGTGGGGTTTCTGGGCAGGTTTATCAACAAGTTGGCTTTTGAGATTCCCACGGATAAGTTTTCAGTCAGGGTTCGATTTAAAATGTAAATGATGCAAATTTAGGCTCGCATTTTCTATTTGGCTGTATTAACGCTTACCTAAAAATTTACTATCTTTCTACAAATCACCAAATTTCATCCATCCGTCTGTGTTGAAAAAACTCGAGAACTATGATAACCAAATTTACTGAGGTTACTAATGGGACCCTCGGGTATGCTTTCTCAATATTAGTTTTTGAATTTAAAGAATCATGATGTGTGTGATGCATTGCAGTATTCCCTATATTAATGATCTGATTTCATTTTTCTGTATGTAACCACTAAATGAATAAAGTATCCCCTATGATTAAGAAATAGTTTTGATCATTTTGGCCCTCTGCAGGATGAGTTTTCAGGTAGTATTTTGGAAGCTAGTATTTTTTGGAAGGATTTGGAAGTTTTACTTGCTATGTTAAGCAAAATGTTTACTTTAACATCTCTGAAGTTTGTTGCAACATTGTGTACATCATCTTTTCATGTTAGAAATATTCACTAATGTCATTCGAGACTTTACGATGAATTTCATTTTAATGACGACCGGGTTGATTGGTAATAAGAAACTCTCATTTTCTGCCGTGTATGACATTGTTAAATCAGGTGTTATTCTTAATGAGGTGTACAGAACTGCTATGTGGCAAAAAGTAGTACAGCTTAAGTGTTCCCTCTTACGATCTCTATTCGCCTTTCTCTTTAATCACATTTTCCCTTTCCACACTGATAATTATTATCATTATTAATAAAACTAATTCTCCTTTTGCAGCTGCGACAATCGTTATAATAGCAAGCAATTTCGATCACTTTTTCTCTTCATCATTTATTTGCCTTTTTATTCGAATCTTTCTCCGGCTGTTTTTTCTCCTTCCCAATCCTATACTCAGCATCATTATCATCTTCACTACCTTCTTGATTAGAAAATCATTAACATTATTATTAGTGTTGTTGCAGTTGTTGTTCATAATATTTATACGGTAATTATTATTATTATTATTATTATTTGGAATCGCACACCAGTTGCCTGGCGGTAACCGCTGGAGTTTGAGTGACAGCAAGTCTCCTCAAGTCTCCAGCCCTCCTCCCCTAGTAATCATAGGTCGCAGTAATTCTGCGATTAACAGTTTCACACCGGTTGCCCAGTGGTTATCGCTGAAGGCTGAATGACAATAAGTCTCCCCAGGTCTTCAGCTAACGTCTCCTCTCTCTTTCGCATATCATGACTGAGCTACAATTCGTTGCAGTACTTATATCTCTAGCACTTTCCTCAGTATCCGTGCAGTTCCCAGTAGTGCTGTGGTCTGTACGGTCTCTATCCTCCTCCTAATCCCGATCTCATCCAGTCTCTCCCTCAGCGTTTTGGGGACGGTTCCTAGTGCGCCCACTATGACCGGTACTACCCTGGTTTTCATGTTCCACATTTTTCTTAACTCCCTTGCTAGGTCCTGGTATTTTTCCCTTTTTTCACCCTCCTTCTTTTTTACTCTATGGTCTGCAGGTACAGCAACGTCTACTATTTGGCAGGCCTTCCTTTTTTTGTCAACTATTACTAAGTCCGACCTTCTTGCCTGGATGAGGTAGTCAGTTTGGATGTCAAAGTCCCAGAGTAGTTTGTGGTTGTCATTCTCCAAAACTGCCTCTGGCTTGTGCTGATACCACTTTTCCACATGGTTGAATCCCATTTGTTTACTTAGTTCCCAGTGTATCATCGTTGCTACTCTATCGTGTCTATGCTTATACTCCTTCTGGGCGAGTTGACTACATTCACTAGTTATGTGGTTTACCGTCTCATCTCTTTCACCGCACATGCGGCATTTGCTGTTTGACTGTGTTCTGTCGATTTTTGCTTTTATGTAGTTTGTCCTTATGCTTTTGTTTTGGGCTGCCATGATGAGCGATTCTGTTTCTCTCTTAAGGTTCCCCTTTCGTAACCACGTCCATGATTTCTCGTCTGCTATATCTTGTATCTGTCTTTTAAACTTGCCGTATAATTTTTTCCCTTCCCATCTCTCTTTTCTTGCTTGCTGTACTGTTCTATTGTTTTCTCCTTTGTTGCACTATCTCTCGCGCTCTTTATGATTTCTTCACTATTTGTTTGCACATACCTTTCTAGGACTGTTTTAGCTCTCTGGACACAGTCTTCTATGCTGATGAGCCCCCTACCACCTTCTTTTCTCTTAACGTATAGTCTATCTGTATCATCCCTAGGGTGTAATGCTTTGTGCATCGTCATAAGTTTCCTTGTTCACCTATCCATTGATTGGAACTCTTCCTTTGTCCATCCTAGGAATGGTCCTGTATACCTAACTACTGATACCGCCCAGGTGTTCATCCCTTTTATTAGATTTCTGCTGTTTAATTTGGTGTCTAATATTTTCCTTATCCTTCTAAGGTATTCCCTCTTTATTTTCTCCTTCATTTCTTCCCGTTTTATCGTGTCACATTCAAGGACACCTAGGTACTTGTATCGGTCTTGTGCGGTCAATGCCCTAATCTTGCTGTTGTCCGGGAGTTCGATTCCTTCAGTCATTGTAAGCCTTCCTTTGTGCATAACCATAATTGCACATTTTTCTATTCCAAACTCCATTCCGATGTCCTCACTATATTCCTTTACTTCGTTGAACAGAGTCTCAAGCTCTCCCCTGTTTATTGCGAACAATTTTATATCGTCCGTGTACATTAGGTGGTTGACCTTTCCTTTTGTTTTAGAGAAATGGTATCCTTTGCTGTTCTTCAGGATTCTGTTGAGCGGTATCATTGTTAGAACAAATAATAGTGGGGACAACGAGTCTCCTTGGAAGATTCCCCTTTTTATCCCTACCTCTGCTAGTTTGTCCCCTGCGGCTGTCAAATCTACTTTCCAGTTTTTCATCGAAATTACCAATGAATTTAACCACTGGTTCGCTAATTTTGAACATTCTAAGGCATTCGAGTATCCTGCTATGTGGAATCATATCGTACGCCTTTTCGTAATCTATCCATCCCATTGCGATATTTTTTCTCCTTTTCCTCACTTCTCTTAAGATCATCAGGTCTATGTAGAGTAAATTGTTTGCCCCTTTGGTTCCTATCCTACACCCGTTCTGTTCTTCTGGTAGTAGTCCCCTTCTTTCCATTGACATGTATGTTCTCTCTGCTATTTACCCGGTCAGGATTTTCCACATAAGTGGTAGGCACGTGATTGGTCTATAGTTGCTTACTATGTTCCCCTTTTCTGGGTCTTTTTGGATGAGGATGGTTCTGCCTTTGGTCATCCATTCTGGTGCCTTGCCTTCGTTTAGACAACTTTGGAGTGGGTGGGTGAGTCTGCCGTGTAACGTGGTGAATTTCTTGAACCAATACCCTTGGATCCCGTCGGGACCCGGTGCTTTCCAGTTGGCTTCTTTCCTAAGAGTATGTTTAAAGGTGGTTTCATTTAGTAATATTGATTCTCCCTTGTCTATATCTTCTAGTTCTTTTCTCATGTTTCCTAACCATTGCGGTGTTACGTTGTGTCTTTTTGGGTGCCCTCATCTTTTTGCTGTTGTTTGCTTTCTAATCATTACATTCTTTTCTTCTCCAGTCGCTACTTTGTCTTTGAAAAAGATCGATTACTTCATCACAATCTTTTTATCAGCCTTGGAACGCTTCTTTTCGTCTTCTTCTTCTTCTTATTATTATTATTATTATTATTATTATTATCATTATTATTATTATCATTATTATTATAACTATTATTATTACGCAAGGTTTGCTTTTAAAGTAACAATACATAACTAGTCTATTCTGCTCCCTTGACCATTTCTTTCTCTTGTTCTTTATAGCAGTCATTCGGGGAGGACTGCGCCTTTCCTGGTTGTCATTAGAGGTATATGAGTTTTGGCCATCAGTAGCTGCGTGACGACTGTGTCCTTCCTGAAGGCCATCAAGGGTACACAAGCCGGAGTTTTGGCCAGCAGTCACAGGATGACGACCGGCTCCCTTCTAGTGGCTAACAAGGGAACATCTGCCGGTTACGACACACAAATCTTGGATCTGTGCCCCGTTTTTTTCGGTAAAATGGTTTGGTTGCACTGTCATGATTGGGTTTTTTGGTTCTGACCTTGGTGGGTTGGTTAAGACCGATGTGATTCAGACATAACCCAAGAGCTCCACCGACCCTTTTTGGTTCTTTTAAGGTAGCGCCAGACCTTGGTGGGTTCGTTGAGGCCAATGTGCCCAGTGACACCCTTAGAGCCCCACCAGACAATCACCTCCTAATTTTAGACCTAAAAAAAATACTAAGCTTCGTCTGGCTGAAATTACGAGCATTCAAGATCATACGTCTCCCTTAAATCTTTGACTTGGTATAAGTCTCGGTATCTGTTCTCTTTTTTGGGTTTTTTCCAATGGTGGATTTTACCATGCCAATCTATTTATACACGAGGATGGGGGATAGAGGGGTTCCATTCATTCATACACGAGGGTGGCTAGGCATTACTTTTCTATACTTCTATAGGATAACTCAATCTCGACGGGATGGGGAGAATTATTGATTTAATTTTGAATTTTAAATTTAATTCCTCTTACCCACGTGCGGGTCCAAAAAACAACAGACTACTTTTTCAACTCGGCAGAACTTGGCAGTGGTCAATTCATCAAGGTGAGAATTTCTCAGAATTACAAAGAAAACCATCTCAGAAGTAAAAAATATTATCAAAATATCAAGAATAATCATTCTTAAAGCCCAAAGTAAAATATCTTCTGAATATTCGAAAATTATTATTATTATTATTATTATTATTATTATTATTATTATTATTATTATTATTATTATTATTATTATTATTATTATTATTATTATTATTATTATTATTATTATTATTATTTGTTTTCACACCAGTTTCCTGGTTGTCACAGCTAGAGACTGAATGACAGCAAATCTACTCAGGTATCCAGCCCTCCTCCCATATTGTCCTCACCTATCGAAGCAGCTCCGTGGTTTTTACCGCCTCCACAATGCCTTTTCTTGGCTGTTAGGCCATTGCTGAGAGCTTGGGGTCGTATATCTCATATTTCCCGTACTCTCTTCAGTATTTGTGCCGTCCCCTGTAGCGTTGGGGTCTTTATAGTTTCAATCCTTCTTCTTATCTTCAGTTCATCCAATCTCGTTTTCAGTGTCTTAGTTACGGCTCCGAGTGCACCTACTAATACTCGTACTACCTTGAAATTCATCCTCGACATCTTCTTTAGTTACCTTGCCATGTCCTGGTAATTCCCTATTTTTTCACTCGCTTTCGTATTTACTCGGTAATTCCTGGGCACAGACACATCTATTATCTGGTAGGTTCTCCTTCCTTTGTCCACAAATAGAAGGTCTTGCCGACTCGCCTGGGTGGGGTAGTCTGTTCAGATTTCAAAGTCCTCGAGCAATTTATTGCTCCAGAGCTGTTCCAGTTTGCTTTGATACCACGTGTCTGCACGGTCGAATCCCAGTCATTTGTTCAGTTCCCAGATTATAACTGTTGCTATCCTGCCGTGATAGTTTTTTTCTTTTGCTTTTTTCTTGACTAGTGGATATATTCACTAGATATGTGGTTCGCGGTCTCATCCTTTTCTCAACTTTGGTGACATTTGTTGTTTTTTTAGATTCCCTCAGTTTTTGCGTTGACATAGTTTGCCGTGATGCATTCTTTTGGACTGTCATGATTAGCTATTCCGTTTCTCTTTTTAGGTTTCCTTTGCTTAGCTATGTCCATTAGCGATATTTTGTATCCGTCAATCGAATTTCCCGTGTGTTTTTCTAACCCCATTTTCTTTTCATTGTTCGTTGCTGTGCCCTTTCTTTGTTTGGTACTTTTTATGTTGTCCGTTGCAATACTTTGGACGTTTTTATAATGTGTACAATATTTGCTTTTTCATACATTTCCCACCCTGTTCTGGCCTTTAGAAGACATTCTCTATACCTATGAGTCCTCTGCCACCTCATTTCATCTTCACATATAGTTTATTTGAGTCATTTCTGGGTATAAAAGCTTGTGCATCATCGTGCGCTTTCGTTTCTTCTCGTGTTATCGCGTCATATTCCAGCAGTCCTCGGTATTTATATCAGTCCTGTGAGGTCAATGGTATGATCTTTTGTTGTCTAGTAATTCAATTTCTTTTTCTGCTGTGAGCCTTCCTGAGTGCATTACTATTAGTGCGCATTTTTATCTTCCAAACTCGATCCCAATGTCATCGCTGTATCCTTTCGATTTGTTGTAAAACGTTTTCGACCTTTCCTCTGTCCTTTGAAATACTTTATGTAGTCTAGAGGTGGTCAACCTCTCATTTTCTTTCGTTGAATTTATATCTGTTATGGTTTTTCAAGATTCTTTTGAGTAATACCATGATTAGTACAAATAGAAGTGTGTATAGAGGGTCCCCCTTAAAAAAATCCTTTTTTTATACTTACCTCAGCTGATTTTTTCCTGCAGGTGTCAAATTTACTTTCCAATTTTTCATAGCGTTTGCAATGAATTTCTCTGCTAAGTCGTAGATCTTGAATTTCCTGAGGCATTCGAGTATCCAGCTGTGTGTGATAGTGTTGCATGTTTTTTTTTTTTATAATTGATCAACCCCGTTGCAACATTTTTCCTTTTTTTCTTACATCGACTCACTGTAGAGTAAGCCATTTATCCCCTTGGTTTCTTTCCTGCATTTTTCCTCTTTTCTTTTTCCTTTTCTTTTTTTCTTTGTAACAGTCCCCTTTTCCCCGAGAAAATGTATATTCTCTCTGCAATCTGTCTGGTCAGGATTTTCAAGATTAATGGTAAGCACGTGTCAATTTGGACCATTTGCGATGAGAGTCGTTCTATCTTTTCTGGAACCTCACCTCCATCTAGACACATTGGTGAATGTGTCTCTCCGATAATGTGGTCAGTTTCTTAACCTAGTACCCATAGATCCCATTAGGCCCTGATGCCTTCTGGTTGGCTGTTTTTGAATGGGTTTCAATGTGATTTCATTCTATACTAATAGTCCACCCTCATCTATGTCTTTTTTTTTGGTGTGCCCATATATCGTTCCAGGGCTTTTGCCTCCGTGTCATCAGGTTTAATGTTTTGTCTGGTCCTGGTAAAATTTTGTTTCATTCTTTTGAAAAGTGCCTTTCTTTGTATATTTGGTGATTTTTTGTCTCTACCTCTTTAGTCTTACTTCTTTGAATAGTTTTCTTCGGTGTATTTCTTCCAATGCAGGGGGCACAGCTTTTTGTCTTTTCTTGTATTTGTCCTATAGTCTTGCTGGTGATCTGTTCATGTATTGTATATTTTTCAATAATCCTTTATCCCTCCATTGTTGGGAGATCTGTTTTCCTAATCTCATTTCACGAATAGGCTTTTTGTTCCGATTGCTTGACGTTTCTCCTTGTATTGTAAAGATGCCCATTACTATTTTTGCGTCAACGTATATCAGGTTGTTAAGCTCGGTTATTAGTTTAAATATGCTGTTGTAGGCAGTTTACATGTTCAATTGACTCATTTAGCTTCTTTTTTTCAGTCTTTGCCCTTCGGAAATGACTGTGGCTTCTTTTTTTTTTTTGCATCATTTCTTCCAGAGTTTCTAAAATGTTTCTAATTCCGTTGGGATGTCGACGTCCCTTTCGTGTATTTGGTTTCGATCAGGGTTCTTTCCTTTCATTTGAATTCATTTCCACTTCATCATTCATCATGGATGTTTTGGAGTATTCTTTTCGGGTAAACCATGTTGCAGATTCCCAGTATTTCTATCTCTGATAGCCCTTTATTTTCTTGGATTTGTTTCATTTTGTCAGCCAGTCGCTGTTTTGATGCCTCCACAGTGAATTTTCCCCCTCTGTATGTGTTTATTATCATTATTATTATAATGATATGTTGTTGTTGTTCATAATGTTTATGTTATTTCCGTTGTCGTCATTGTGCCTTTTTTACTCTTCACATCTAGACGATTTTTTTGTTAAGACTGGGTGACTCCATAACCGCCACTATTGACGTTTAGATTTTTACAACAGTTTGTGTTATGTCTCTTCTACTTATCCTCTAATTGACTGTGTTCTGTGGCTGGATGGCCAAAAACATCGATGTTTCTTCTTTCATATTCCAAACGATTTTTGCATTGCTATAAGCATATCAAGATAATTTCAATAGCAAAGCAGACTGTGGCACTACTCGCTTTATTAGCCAACGTAGCAGAACGGAGACAAATTTAAGACAAATGTTTATGTTATAATGGAGGTGCAGGCTTTGAGAATAGCCTCTTAAGACAAGTTCAAACATCCGAATTATTGCCCTTGGAAGATACATAAATCCATCTCTCCAACTTAGCTTTGAGTAAAATAGTGGAAGTGACTGACATCAATTTGGGTGTTTGCCGTCTGTAAGTATAATCCAGATGTTGCAAACAGATCTATGATATGTGGAAACAAAGCAGGGATGACTGAAGCCGTTGCCAGCCTAAGGACACAACTCAATGTCATTATTGCAAATCAGCATTGATTGAAGTAATCTCTAGCAAGGTGCATCATTACAATAGGCCATAGCCTCCTAAGATATACCTAATAATCGGTAATGATTAGATGATCTTTTCTATCTTTTTATTCATCCTTTAATAAAGAATGAATAAAAAGAATTTCTTTTAAATAACGTGCAGCTACCAGTTAATTCAAGAGTTATCATGAGACTGGGTTATTACGAGTATTTATGTAACGATGTTGGAATACGCCGGTTCAAACTTTTTGAATTAAGATTCAGTCGGATGAAATGAAGAAGGTGCGAAAAAAGATTCGTTTTCATAACCATTCAAAATATTCAATAATGCTTTGCTAAAGATAACGTTGAGCAATTTATTTTTCTTGCAGGCACTTAATCGCAAATGGCAGAAAAAGTGTATGAAAGTCAAATTCAAAGAGAGAAATATAGTGTTCAAGAGTGACACAGTGAGATTTTAGTACAATAAACTACATTGCCACAAGATAAGCTATCTAAATTAGTTTAAATTGTGCAGTAAATTTGTTTCCTAATCCTTGACACAAGGAAAGTTTCTTATTTCACCAAAAGCTGACAGGAAAAAAATTATCGATAATTCTACATGTAACATCTCTGCTTCGCACCGACAAAATCGATTTTCTCCTTCCACTTGTATACCTTTATTTTTTGTCTTTTAAACGAAGCAATTTCGTTGCTTGTTTCATTATTTAAGGATCAAACGAAAGTGAATCGGAGCTCAACTCCAAACGTGATGCTCAACTTTTGATCTGCCCAATGATTGCCTTGGCTGAACTGAATTTTTGATCAAGGCTTTTATTTCGTTTTTAATTCGTCTTTCATTTCATATTGAACTTTTCTTCTCTTTCAGATCTACCAGACAACTCAAAACAGGCACTCACTTTGATATGTGTCGCTGAATTTGATTCTAAAGAAAGAAATAATAAGAGTGAGTAAGATTTTCTTTTACGCGCATACTCATACAAATATATGAATACATAAATACACACGCGCACACATGTAAACCCTTAGAGGCACTCACCCTCATGCACACATACATTTGCAGATACACAAACATGGTTTCATTTCCTTTTTGTGCTCTATGTAAATGTTCATTTTCGAAACATATTATCACACACGCGCACATGTTCCTTTTGTTTATGCTTTTCAAGTATTTCAGGGAGGCTTTCTGGTTCTACTTGGTGGCCAGTCTGAATTTTTCGAAATGTATTTGTCAGTTTAGTTTTCTACCGATCCCGCTTTGTTTTTGTTTTTTTTTTTTTTTTCCTTGGCCAACTTTGGACAATGAAATTCATTATGGAAAACAATGCTCAAAATCATTATGAATAGAAAAACTGAAGTTTATTCTCAAATTCAAAAGAAATTATTGTGGTGTTGTCATTGTCGAACGGAATATATGGATGAATACAACCCTCTGCCTTTGAATTTTCTTCTAAAAGTAGCAAAAAAATACTATCATCTATACATTAATTAAAGCTGCATTCATTGCGTTTTGATTGGTCAAGTGGTAAAACAAACTGACCAATCATGGGAGAGATCATTTTTGAATACAGATATTGTAAACAGAGTAGACTGCAGAGTATGCTTGACTTTTCGTTCCATTATACAATATCTGAAAAATCTTCATTTGATTCAGAAAACAATAGTGATTTTTCATGAAACATATTTTTAGTATAAATTGAATAAATAGAAATATCACTTATGCTATTGTAAATATCGTTTTCTTGCGATAAATCATATAATATTATTTTACTGGGGAGATCGGGAGAGGAAAATAAGGAAGAAAAGGAAGATAAATAATGAGGTGGTAGGAAGGGAAATGTAGTTTACTGAAGGATTAAGAGGATTTCTGCATGCAAAACTAATCCCTGATTGTATAACGTTAACATGAAATCATGGAATGATAACAAAGATTGGTGGTTGGATAAGGGCGAAGATATAGACAAGAAAGGAAGAAAAGAGGCGTGAAATAGTGGATAAATCTCAACGTGCCTGAAATCAACACGGGTCAAGCTAATACTTACTTGATAGAGGTATTTGCTGATATCAACTCGGTCTTGCTCAAGGTCACGCGTGTGGAACACTCACTACACAATAGCAATGGAATATATAACCAGTTTATGTGACATTCAGTTAGTAAATGTGTATTTTGTCCTTGCAAAAACTGCAGAAAATAGCCTTCCTTGAGCTCAAAATGCTAATAAATGACCTTCCTTATGCTCTCGATGCAAAGAAATGACATCAATGTAAAAGAATAGGGAATCAATCTGAATAGGTGTGCTCTTATTAATCCAGTTCCAACTTAGATCTAGCACTTGATTCTAATCCAAATTATCTGTTGGATTACCGGATTCCATCAGCTTTCGCCACGGGCGTCGGGGCACACTCCAGGACCTACACCATTAATGCTTTGGGGAGTTGTTGGCTTAATCATTCGCTATATTTTTTTACTGAAGGTTCACCAATCATGCATAAACGAACTGGAATGAAGATATTGTATAAAAAAAGCACTGAAGAATTTTCTGGCATAGAATTGTCAAAATTGATAAGAATATCGTAAATTTATCCCTTGTTACTGGGGTAAGGGGAACAAGTAAATGAATGAACGTAGTAAAGTATATAGTAAAAATGTTAAATTTCAAAACTTGACTCGATTTTCTTGGTGACAGAATTATGACAGATCGATCTTTTCCAACAAAAAACATGAAAACAGCATTAATCTGCTCAGCTAACCCCTGTGAGTAAACTAAAGTATTTTTCTTACAACTAACTTCAAGTTCTCTTTCTTGATACGATTACGAAAATCAAACTTCCGATAGATATATTCAACGATTGCAATTCATTTTGAAAGATCGTTAAAATATATGCAGTTGGCACTTGTGAAAAATATGCAGTTAATAAACAATAAAACTACAGTGCAGTGATTATAAACAATTACTTTTCCTTTTTATGCTACTATTCACATTCATCTTACGAGCAAGGAAATACTAAGATGGAGGTAAAAAGTAGCAGAAAAATTTAAAAAATGTTAATGATGATCACAAATACTTCATCTACTAAAAAGAATTGTACACGGCAGAGTGAAAAAAAAGAAAGTACTACATACTGCTCGACTAACTGGTTTGTGACTGAAAACATTGAACAAGTTTTCAACAATAATAAACTTTTAAGTGGGTTTATATTGCCTACATGAATAGATTTTAACCAAACAAATTTTATCATTTATGATTTTCGAAATTTTCTAAACCGTTTACTCCGCAAATCTCCCAAAATAATTCCTAATATATCATTCAAGACTGAACCTCGAATTATTGGAACCACGAATGGAAAACCTAATATCAAGAGATATCTGTAGATGTTTGAGAGTAGTAGTAGTAGTTTGGAAAATTATTGTAATTGTGATAAGTTAAATCAAGCAGTGGGAAAATTTAAAGATTAAATTAAGCTCAAGGAAAATTGATAAGAGCATATTTATATTGAAAGAATGATGGTGAAAATTATCGATTTATAGATGTTTTTTAAAAGTTGTTACAGAGGTTTCTCATTTTCTGCGGCGAGAGAAATTGTTAAATCAAGTGTTATTCGGCTGCTTTAATAGGGTGTACAGGGCTGCGATGTGAAAAGAAAAGTAGTACACCTTAAGTGCTTCCATTTTCAATCTCTCCTCTCTTTACTTTTCCACCACATCCTTTCTTCCTGCTCTGACATATTTTGCCATTCACGCAATAATAAAAATTGTGTCACTCACACACACACACACACACACACACACACACACACACATTCACATCCAATGTTCTTTGTATATTCATCATGCAATCATGTATATCATTTAGACTTGACACATTTATCAAAGATGCCGGTATAAATGCAGTTGGTTTATTGAAGGCTCATTTGGACCCTTTAAGATACAATACTCTTCTACAATCTATTTGTCTAGTAAAGAAAAAAAACAATACGAAGACTTTAATAAAGGACAATAATTTTGGTGGTTAAATCCAAATAGGTCTGAGTTTTCCATTTCACTTCACTAAGTTTTCTATTCAATAACTTTATTTTCTCCATTGGCCACGCAAATCAGCAAAAACTCAAAACTGCCTACAAATTATCGTTAAGAAAGTTTTCCAAAAAAGATCCTGTCAGTAGCCATTTTTTTTCAATTGTAAATTACATGATCTTGGGAAGATAATAATGTATTATAAGATAAATCATATAAAAGATTATATCCAGAAAAAAGAAGTAGCTCAACTCTGTGCATGAGTAAAAGATATCCGTTGTTAATTGTTTGCATTTATCATACATCCCATACATCATTTAGTGACTACTTTTCTAGATCTGTTTTTAAGACGATTCTCATAAAGATATTTTTTCTGTCAATATATATCCTTCCGATTTGACAACGAATGCCCAATTGAATCTCGATGCATATTTGACGAAGACTGCGAAGATATGTTCCGACTTATCTCGCTACCCACATATCTTATAAGCACGGAATTCTCCTCGTCTCCGGCTTTCGAGATTCACCATTATTTGTAGCAGTGTACATCAGGTTGGCATCTGTGATCACAGCTCGCTTCATCATAGCTGAGAATAGGACATTATGATTGCCTTCAATAGACACCTTTCTTTCTTCATCGTTCCTTCTTCGACATCTGTTTCATATTTCCAATTTCATTCATTTCTTATGAATCAGATGGTTCTTGGAGTAACAAAAGATCGGCTTTTGTGCTGCTTTATCAAGCGTATTGTAAAGATCGGTACCTCTTTGGACGATTAACAGTATGGCCACCCATCTAGGCACTGATGTTTCCTAACCTCGGTGATCGTACCTGTGTACCCAACGTGATTTGACCGTAACTCTAATGAGTTGATTGCTGCTAACTCATGTTTGCAACGGTCTGGCACTCAATGGCAAAACAGTTTCCCATGTCATTAGGCTGGTATAAAAGCCACATTAAAGAGATTCATTCGGAAGTCAAGCCTAAAATCAGACAAGTAGATTCAAGTGAAATTCTACATGAGCCATGATCAGTCACCTTTCGCCGACACTGAATAAATGTATGGATAACGAAAGAGGAAGAGGGGGACAAGGAACTAATGGCAAAATATGTCAATCGATTAAAAATTATCATGCAGCGCACACGTTAACCTCGCTGTAATTCTCAACTCCCCAAATGACCAGACAGCATGGAGTTGAAACTGAATGATCAAACATGAATCTGTTTGCCAATAAACTTCAAACATGATCGACCTTTACCCATTTGTTCCTTGCATGAATGAATTGCTCAGCCTTCGAAATATTTGACCTCTGCTTTTTGGCATACGAATCATCTGGTAGAGCCAGAAATTAGCCAATCACAAGCGATGCTCAACTGAAATATCTGATACTACTACTTCCTAAGGTTTTAGATCCCACGTACATGCTTGCCAGAATTCGTTTCCAACCAAATCTGATTACTATTGATTCAATCGTAATTGACTTCCAAACGCCCGTTTCAGTAAGTTCCTAAAACGATGCTGCACTGATTTCTTGTCTTTCTGACTGTAAGCAACATGTGTTTACGATTTTGTTTGCTTGTCATCTGAAAGTATATACATGTGTGTGTGTGTGTGTGCGCGCGCGCGTGTGTGTGTGTGACAATACTTCCATGGCCTGATAATGGAAAGAGCATTTTTTTACTCAAAAAATATCTTTTTTACAACATTATGTACTTATTTTCAATGCTTCCCTCTCCATCCCATAAATCAAACATTGCACAGTGAAAATTTCATATCAAAATTATTCTTCGTGAGACTATAGACTTATCGGTCAAGCCTTGTATATGTATCAAAAACCTGGGATCAGCTCATTTATATTACACTGTGCAATGCAATTTTTGTTCAGGAGCAAATGATAATGATAGTTATTCTCTGATTGGTTAAGAGTAAAAAGCACTCAAAATGGCTTTTATTCCCTACAAGCTTTGTCTTTTATGACCATGACAGTGAAAGTTTGGAATTTACCTATGTCCAATTGTACAGAAGGTTTATTTGCATATTTTAATTCACATTTTTAAAAGGAATCAAATTTTGCCATAAAAACAAAACGCGAATCTAAATCAATATATTTTTACACTGATGAGGAACAAAAGTGATGGCACAAAATTAAGAATTGTATAGTTTTTCAAGATTTATGATTTCATTGTAATTCACTTCCACAAACTAAACCTAAAAATATAATTCCATCATCCTCTAATTATATGTTCCTTGCTTGCAGCACCCAAATTCTAGTAAATCCTTTTGCTCTTTTGAATAGACCCCAATGTTCTCTCTGAATTTTTCTAGATGAGTGTCAAAGACTTTGACAAACAGCAGATTTTACCTCAGTTCTCAACAATATTCTTAACTAGATCCCAGCTTTGTGTTTCCCTAGAAACCCCGAATCACTGTGACAAAATAGTACCAAGCTGTTTTTTCCTTCTGAGTGAACCCAGGGAATTCTTTGCGCTTCAGGATCTTATTCATCAGTAATTTATCAATAATGATGTTTGACTTGGACTCTGGCAGCCTCTGTTAATATGTACTAAGCCTACAACGCATATTCCGGTATGCTTTTCGGGGATCAAGACAAACACTTAAAAGTATAATGAGTATTGCCGAAAGGACATTTGAGATTCCAAAATGATTGGTCCTCTAAGCTAGTTTTACGAGGTTTCCCGGTGATCTTTGCGTTTTGGATAGCATGGATACCTGGGCGTGTAACCAAACTGGAAGCTATACACTGGAAGCCACTGCACATAACATCAAGCTTTATTAAACAACTTGTCACAGCTCCAGTAATGGAGTTTGCAGCCCTCAAGCACATTATCGGTAAATCAAAAAATGTCAATGTTCCGATTACCTTATAGGTAAATTACAAAATATTAATGTTCTAATCACAAAAGCAAAGTTTGACGAGAATGATAACCATTTTACATATTATTCATATATAATCAATTAGAAAATAACACTTATTAACCAAGGACAAAAAAGTTTAGGTCTTTTTTCAAGTTGTATAGTGTTATCAGTCGTGCAATACTTCACTTTTTATTTGTTTTAAATCATATAATTTCGATATATTATCATCAGTCAGTACAACAGTGGAATTCATTTAAGCAAAAACATCAACCATAACTTTTATCAACAACATTATAAACTTTAATCATCAGTCATTTTGATGGTGATCAAAGTATCACAACTTTATGATCATCATAATTGTTATCTTCATCATTTTCATATTCGTTGTCTCTCAACTTTTCAACTGGATTTTCATGTAAAACTAGACTCTTTTCACACCATATCACACTCATCAGATTGTCAATGTCACCGGAACCTTCTTGAAATTATTGAATTCTATTTTATCATCATAATCATCATCATCACCATGTATGCTTCCATCAGCATGAATGCGTCAAATCTGAAATGCTCGCCAGACAATCCTGACAATAAACATGGCCAAGTGGAAAACCAATGGCATAATGTCTTAAAGCCAAATGTCAGAACTTCAATGACAGTTTGAATGACAGTCTTTGCAGATGAAACTACTTCTTCTTCTTTTCTGTCTTTTTCTTCGTCGTTGGCTTTTATTTTTTTCTTCTTTTTTCTTCTCTTTATTATTATTCTACTTTTTCTCTTTTTCTCTTCCGCTACTCATTTATATACTCTTCTTCTTCTTCTTCTTCTTCTTCTTCTTCTTCTTCTTCTTCTTCTTCTTCTTCTTCTTCTTCTTCTTCTTCTTCTTCTTCTTCTTCTACTACTACTTCTTCTTCTTCTTCTTCTTCTTCTTCTTCTTCTTCTTCTTCTTCTTCTTCTTCTTCTTCTTCTTCTTGTAGTTGACATTCGGTGCCTCTTCGAAACAATATTTCTTTGATATTCAAGTTCGACGAGCAATGCACATCGACCAGAGCGAAGAATGGAAATACTCAACAACGACAACACCAAGGGGAAACACATATGCACGCTCACAAACATATATATACATACACATACTTACAAGTCATTATTATCTCTTTTATACTAAACTATAATCACGGTAATGTGAGCATTATACAAACTGACTAATATCGTTATCTGCTTCAGCTGATGTGTGCATGGGATAAACGAAGACTAACAAACACATTAAAATTAGCATTATCAACAACAAAATTCTTATCGGAAAATGCAGAGCTTTTTCTGCACCGTCTAGTCTTATGGAAAATAATCCATCGTTACATTTCATTCAACTTACAGATACACATAGTATTATATCCAGAGATCTATGCAAACTCTTAGAGGTAGAAACAAAGGCTCTGGACATGATTCCTGATTACTGCCAATTTTGCCATTCTCGCATAAATAAAATTTTCTACAACACTCTGCCACACGTTTGATAACAAGCCAATGGATAAAAAGATGGGCGAAAGTAAATATCATCAACTATCTACACTTTAAATAACGCTGGAATGTCTTCCTCTAAATACGGCTACGAATTGCATTTGTCTTTCGTCTCTCTTGGAGGAAGTTTGGAAGCGTATCTGACTCCTTCAGAGCAAAGCTCATAGACTTTTGAAAATCCCCAACAAAATTTATGCTTTCATTGGCTACTTGATGTTCAGGGTCGCTGTCTTCTTTCAGAAATTCAAGTCGTTAAAATCTGAAACAGGCTTTTCGACACAAAAATTGACTGAAACACTGGCCCTGCAGATGTCGACTGGGGTTAAATATTTGACCTTTTTACCCATACTTCAAGAGATTTTGAGATGAGAAATCAGGTCCCAACATAGCCAAGTTATATTTGAATTTTAACCGAAAAGTTATTGAACTTGAATTATTGATGCTCCCCTCGTCATTCTGTTACAATATTTATTATTTGTTGGCGTTGTAAACGAGCAAAACACGTATAGCAAGCACAACTGTATGCATGAACCGTGCAACCACAGGTATAGCAAGTATAGTGTGTCAAAAAAGTACGAAGTCTGTTTACCTCCATTGGTGATGTACTAGTTTACCCTTGTGGATAAAAACGGTGGCAATGCTTAAAAAGTTTTGCAATTGCAATTATGTGAAATCTTAGACTCTAAAGAGGTGTAAAACTAATGCAACTGAAAAATTGACGTATCATTGTTTACAATCATCATTCTCTTGCAAGCAAGGGCATAATGAAATAGTCTTCTATGGATTTTATCTTTTCTATAAAATATGAATCTTATTTCTCTTGGGTGTTACAGAAAAAATGTGAACGTTATAGAAATAGATTTTATTTCTTCGTCTGATTTTCTCTCGCCTAACCCCTATCTCTCTCGCGTTGCAAAGAGATATAAACATGTAAAAACCTTTCATCTTTTATACGAATGTATATTTAAAATGGTTGCTTTAATATTGGGTTTGTTTTCTTTTAAATAATGTAATTTCAGATCTTAGCATGACTTTTTATTACAAATGTCTTACGTAAATCTACAATACATTTGAACAAATAGAACTTTGAAAGTTGGTGAACACAGCATTACTTTAGTTTATAATGCAATTTTAAATGTTTCAGATTTGGAGCATTAATCGACCTGCATTGGGACTATTTTAGAAAGAAACTCAAATTAATTTGAATTCTTTTCGTTATCTTCGATATTAATTGAGATATTATCAAATCAAATTCTTACGTAAAAATTAATTTCCACTAATTTTTATAACAAAGTTTTCTTTTGCTAAATAGCTCCAATAATCAATAGTTACCATATAGTATAATCAATGGATAGCTTATTAAATTTCATTAAGTGGTTGAGTTTTTGTAGTTTTTTTCAAAATAAGGTACCGACGTACATTTGAGATTGAACATTTTTCATTGTTTCTAATTAATCAAATCATTTTCATAAATATAAACACGAATGTCAAAAACGAAGAACTTTGTTTCAAGATAATTGAAGAAAATGATTGCTTAAAGATAATTGTGTGTGTGTGCATACTTAACATTGTCTGTAGTCCAAAGATGAAACAAAAGATTTATTTTACACTGGGAATATTTTCTCAATACAACATTTTTCGGTGTCTATGCGCCTCACCAAACGCTAATGTTTCTCCATAGATCGCACAATATAGCCATGCAACTGTATTTTGGGGAGGATATGAAAAATGGAGAGGGTAAAGAGTCGGCTAAGAGACAAACCAACTTCTATACACTTCTAAAGGTTGTAGAGTCTTTGTCGCAGAGAGGATTGTTGCATGCATCATGCCAACGAAAGACCACAAGGCCTCGTATTTAGGAATTATAATATACCAATTTTACTTCTTGAGTAAGTCTGGATGAAAAAGAGTGATTTAAATCCACTTTGTTTCTAACAGCTATAGAGTGCATTTTGGCCTTCACCTTGTGTAACATCCTTTCATTATTTCCTTTTCTCCTTATATCTAGCTGACATAGTAACTTTCACTGATTCTTTGATCTTTTCCTTCCTCTCTCTCCCTCTCTGTCTCTCTCTTTCTCTGCCCCCGTTTACAACCGGTCTTAGCTGATGCAAGGTCGTAAGGTAATCAAACTATTTTACGCTGACTAATGGCTTGTGTGACTGACTTGCTTACTTCCCGACGACCGCCTCACAAGGAGTAATTCCCTCAATGGAAGGTGTTCACTGACCAGGAATATCTGTTATTGACACATTTTTAGAGTTATGTTTGGTTGAGTGTCCGGGAGGGGGGGGAACAAGGTTGAATCATGTTTAAAACCAATCTAGATTAACAAAAAGTTTGATGTCGGTTTTTTCTTGTGATGTTTAATAGCAGACTTGAAAATGAACAACTGTGAATGTTTATTTTTACCAATTATGATGAAGTCATTGTGCATGGATTCGTCCAAAAGTTTTATCACTTCTGTAGCCAATTGCCCACCTTCCTACAAAGTTTCCTTGAAAATCATTGATAACTTTTGTAAATATCAAGTTGAGAAGAAAACGCAGAGATATCTCTTAATAAAAAATCAGTTCCTGGATCCACTCCACTATTTAATTACTGTGTATTTGCTCACATCAGCCCACATGGTAGCAAGTTGAGGTGGTTGGTAGTTCGCCTCTAGCCTTAGGGGGCAGCAGGTGTGTTTGAGTACCTTCAAAAAGGGTGCACATTGTTTGAGCAAAATTCAATATGGAATATGTAGCATTTTAGATGCAGGAATCTTTAAGCGCTATTCAATCTGAGTATCATCAAAGGAGAGATAAAATGAAACGGATCATTTTCATAATCAGACTCTTCGTTCTTGATAAGGAACCAGTTTTCATCTCTCCACAAATGCAGCCTTTTTCCTTTTTCGCAGATTCGACTTCATGTTTCCCTGCGTCCAGATCTAAAAGCTCTCCAGAATATTACATCGTCGGTGTCGGTGCCAGTATTAAACGCACACATCGAAGAAACCACGCAATTGATATCTGGGGACATGGCAGACGGCTTTTGTAATGAGAGATTCGGGCGAGAAGTCCCCTGCCATTGCCTTCACGATTATCCGACATGGCTACAATGTTGCACGCATACCGCAATGGATGTGATTCGTTGTTTGTTTCACTTCTGTTGAATGCTCACCTGTATAAATATTAAATCTGTTATGTCGAATTTCATCTCGGATTGCATGCAAAACCAATGATATCATCTTTAAAAATAATTGTTAATCTAAAACATTCTTCCGAAGAATTAGACAAAATACTTAGGGATATCTAACCTTTGAATGAATGATACATCGATATCTGAAATTTCTTATGACTAAATCAGCTTTTTATACACGGTTAAGATGGAACCAAATATAATTCTAGCAGTTAGTAACACCAAATGGACTCAATCGTATCAGATATTTCTTATTTAGTATTACATGTTCAATCTGTCATTCTTCCCAACTACCAATCACTTAAACAGATGGACCAAAACCAAATGTTATTTCCTGAAATCTTTGTTTTAGCCAATTCAATGATTTTCCACATTAACAAAAACCAAATCAATCTCTTTTGATTCCCAAACTCCCCTAAACAAACTAAGAGGTGTTGCCGAAAGTTACATTATTCAATTTTTCAAATTTGATATACACTTCTCATCTAATCTATTTTTCTATTATGTCGATAACATCATTTCATAATGGTCAACACGATAAGTTTCAAACGGATCAGGATGTCTGGTTAAGTTCACCATTTGATTTGCCATTCTTATATCAAAAGAAACAATATTCGGTATGAAACAGATGAATTTAAGTGTAACACGTGCAATTCTTAAAAATTGTGATAGTATAGTTCAATAAGATATGATAAATGGAATACGACTCGCTCTTAAAGGAATATGTACGATCTGGAATGGAAATTGATCTCGTTAGTCGGACATTTTATAGATAAAGTCTATATTCGATTTTAATATCCAAATCTAGGAAGGATACTTGCATTCTTTTATGTTCGCACTTGCCACCGATAAAATGTGTACAACAATGAAATGCATGTGCTCGTTCATGTATTAATTCTAATTAAAGACAAGATGAGTATATATTCATGTCAATGTAGACACAAATTTGCCTTGAAGGGCACAGGATCGATCCCCATAGGAATATTAATAATATGATAAAATGATATATTACCGAGAAGATGGCTGATAAACATGCAAAGAAGTTTTGCCATTTTTTCACACAGACAGCTTTGAAGTTTGTAAACCCAATATATTTACTATTTCCTCCTGCATTTACAGAGTTTATTATTTTATTTTATTCTTAAATAACGAAGAATCTTTGTATAAAAAGTAATAAAAATCGAAGGTTGAGATAGAATTAGCCCCTTTACGAGTATTCATTATGTTTTTTATTTGTTTGTTTTTTTTTTAACGGGCATTGAATCATTCACTACCTAAAAGTGATATCGATTACTGAAGAATTTACTGTCAATATGGAACATTTGAAAACTAAGGAGATTAGCACTACAAACTCTATAGGTTATAATACAGCAAGCATCTATTGGGTTTTTATGCATTTTAGGTATTCAGTACATAATTGGTGATTTTTGTATATTTACATCTATTTTGATTCTAAATTTCTCACAATCACAATCAGCAGCAGTCTTTTAGCGTCGGTCGTTAGACATAGGCTTCCCCCAGATTTGTCAGATATTTCTATCATGTGCGTCGAGGAGCCAGTACTTTTTAAATTAACTTGTCACGCCATCTCATATATATGTGGATCACATTTTCTCATATGATCTCAGGCGATCCATGCTGTAAGTTGTGATATCCAGCGGTTTTCTGACATTCTTGCATCATGGCTGCAGATTGCTATTTGATTTTTCTACGATAGCTCTGTTTTTCTCAGTGCTGACTTTTCATCTCTCCATGTGATACGATTCTCTTCCGTGCGCGTTGCTTGATTTTCAGTTTAAGAGTTTTTTAGTTCGGTTACACGTTTCATCCTCATGGATGACTATTGGGGGACGCTTTGGTTGTGCACACTTCTTTTCAGAACTTGAGAGATTTTCTTGTTCTTGAGAGTTGAGCTGTCCAAAGGTTTGCCAACCTAAAGTGATCCTCCGCTTGTTAGGCCACATAAAGCCTCTGAGTCCTTTCAGCTTAAAAAAGGGATAAGGAAAGGAGATACCAGCTCACCCAGACTCTTCAAAAACTGCCTTGGGATGAATTAGACAATAGACGGTAAATATATAAGAAATCTTTGTTGACAACATCGCTTTTTTCGCTGAGAACTTTCATGAACTACGAATAATGCTTGACAAAATGCATGAAGAAAATAAGAAAATGGGTCTTAGATGAACTTCTGTAATACAAATGCCATGTACAACAAGAATTCAGAGGACAGAATAGAAAATGCATAACTGGAGAAAGTAGACCACTACATCTACCTAAGACAGCGAATTTCCTTGATAAATATCAAGCGAATAATCTCACATAATACGATGTTATTGAATATAATATTATCAGGTTCATAAGTAGATACTTTATACGGGGATGACAATATTCCAATAATACTTACTTCAAATATATGTATTTAGTTACAAAAATAGAAAATAAAACGCAAAGGAGGGAAAGGTTTTTACATTAAAATGCAAGAAAAGTGTTTACGTCTAGAATAACCAGCAAAATGAAAAGTGCTTATGACCAGAAAGAAACCAAACTCAGGTACACTCCAACTTACAATCTCCTGCCTTATGACCATCAATGCATTCGGCCAAAATACGTAGATATAAAAAGAATCGTGTAAATATATGATTTACACTGCTAGATAAAAAATATATATATAAGTTAATACAAAATCTTTCTTGGTCATGCGTGTGTATAAGAGGTGATCGAGAGCAAAAAAGAATACAAATCGTACTTTTACATTAAAAAACAAAAACATTCATACTATCTAAATACAATAAATACGAATTACTCTTGATTGTACCTGCATTATATTTTTTTAATTTTGCAAAACGATATTTTACTTTTGAACGAAAATAATGGAGAGGATTGGGTTGAATTTCAAGATTTCAGGAATGATATGTCACTTGAAAGCAATTAATTAAAAAAAAATAGGATTTTGATTTCGTAAAAATTTAAAAAAGAAGATTCAAAATAAATTTAGATTCGATAAGATCGAAATCAAATTAACTCATAATTAGAGAAAAGCAACTTAAGATTGGAAACGAAATCGATTTGCTGAACCCATGTCTTAATTTCACTTGATTTTCCTATGAAATCCCCCAAATCCCCAAAATCCCCAAAATGATGAGCAAAAGGAAAAGCACATCATCCATCAACACATCAGACAAGAAGCTGAGGAAGACAGACGATTTAAAAATAAGAAAGATTATCATACCATTTGAAAAAGGAAAAAAGTTATCTTTACAGTTAAAAAGAGACGAAAGGTTAAGTTCAGCGAGTATGTTATCTACTATGGTAACAAAAAATGACAAGTGCCCGTTCATGAAATTGGAAAAAATGTTGATACTGTGGATAGAAGATAAGATTTTAAAACATGTAGCACATGCTCCACAATAATTCAAGCAAAGGCTGGAGAATTTTTGGTAACTTTAAGGGGGCAAGCGGAGGAGGATTACAGAGAAATTCACAGTTTGGACAACAGATTTCATTTTTTTTTTTTTTCAAAAAAATGTACGGTAATAAAACGTTTTGTATTTTCCAGATTTGTGAGTTCAGTGTTGCTAATTTAGATGTTTGAGTTTTTTTCATTCATTTTTTGAATTTACGTTTGACTTCCAGAATCAAAAGATTGAATAATCATATCTAAATTGGTAACACTGGATGGAATCGTAAAATTGACAATTCAGTAGCTTTTTATGGTAAAGCCTAGCGTGAATACACTTTTTTTGATTCTCCGACTTACGACCATTTTGGAACAGAGCCCAGTCATAAGTCGGTTAGTAAGTCGGTAAATGTCGTTTTCTTCCCATTCGATTATAAGCCAGAGAAATCGAAAAGGTTTTGAAGAAAGCAAATATGGTAAAATTCATTATCCAAACGGCTTATTTGTTGGATCGTTATCTGATCCGAGGTGTTTCAGAGAAAGTGAAAATAGACACCTCAAATGAGGGTCTGATTAATTGCCACTGCTAACAATATGTCCGGAACAATTGGTCCCATCAAATCGGATTAAGTTTCACATATTGCAAACAGGTTGAGTGAGAAGTTTTGTGATACTGGAGCACAATTAGGGACGACTCAAGCCTTTACGAGCGAAAGGAAGGGCTATTTGTTAATTACATTATCATACTTCTCTTTCTACTTATTTCAGACTATTGGTTATATCAGTGTCAAATTTTTTTTAGAAATGAGACAAACACTAAAAATTAAAGGCGTGGCGATAAAGAATGAAAAGGTGAAGGAATCCCTATCAAACGGTATTGTCCGAATCAGCAGGCTGACATGGAAGTGAAAGATAGAGAGATTTAATTTCTTTTCATCTATTATATCATTTAGAGATTGTTTTCTATAATTCAACTTATTTTTGTGTCTAGAAGTTCATGTTAAGTCATTATACAAGAGTCTTTTGTGTTTATACGTTCACATTGTCATGATATAAGTCAGAAAGTATTGCTACAAAACCATTGAAACAAAAATATTAATACGTGAATTTATTGGTTCTCGACACTTCTATCTTTACACTTCTGAAAGCAGTGTTTCCATCAAACACTACCTTGAAGAATGTTGCTCTCTTCAATTCTTCATCATGTAGTTTTCGAGGAATCCAAATCGTGTTTCTTTTTTAATGTTATTTGAATTTTGGTAACGAAAGAATTCTGTAGGAGTAACAATATTATCGTGGAACAGCCCTTGCTAACCTCGAAGAATGAGCACGGTTTTATTGTCATAGAAAAAAAAAGCTGCTGCACGACCCACATGGACCAATGGAGTTTTCGTTTTTCTTGAAACTTCCTCGTAATAAGTCCTTGTGATCATCCTGTGTCCTTCAATAAAATGCATCACTACTAACCCTTCGAGGTCCTAGAAAACTCAACCTCTTCTTACCATCAATTTGATTGTCCCGGCATATCCCTTCAAAAATCAGTTTTGATTCGGCCTTGCTCGTCCCCACTTACGATTTGCCCCATAAAATCCTCTTCAGCTGCTTCGATCTCGTTTAAAGGACTGATGAAAAGATCAGCTCTTAGAGATAGCTGATCTTGACACAACGCTTTTGACATCCATTGAGCTTGAAATTTACTGAAGTAAAGATGTTCTCTTAAAACTGAAAATATCATATGACATCCCAACTTTTGTAGCTATCTCACCGATGGCAATTCAACAGTACACTCACAGTTCCTCCATTTGTTGAGGTTGGTGGTCTCCGCTATTTGCTTATCTGAGGTTTTCCTGCCCTTCCTTAAAACGCTTGATTCATCTAAAGTCGTTGTTCAGTGCTGAATAGTATTTCCATAGACATGTTGCAAAGATCCAATAATTTTGCCAAAATTTCAATCGGATTTGTTAGCAGTTTAATGTTAGCTCTGACCACATAATGGTCTTCCTCTTTCTATGAATGCACTTTAACGAGATATCAACTAGTGTATTAACGGGAGAACTTGACTGCAGCCATTCATATATCCCAGAAGATATGTTTAAATGCATTTTGGTTAGTATACACACGTCCATGTATGACCTGGAACTCTGATAGAAATGCCCCCGTACAGCTAAAACAGGGAAATATGAATTCTGCATTTGGGGATAATACTGTGTATAAACAAAGAAATTCTTATATCTTTAAAAATTCACAACTGGTGAGCTCAGTTGAGAATACAAAACAATCAATTCATCTTGTAAAAATAAAACACAGAGTATTGAGTGCATGAATTATATTGGAATTGAATGATGAATATGAGAATTGAATGATGTACAAAAGCATTAAATGCTTTAAGGTCTGCCTTTGTCATTCATAATCACTGGGATTGATCTTTTTCCTATATTTGCACTACTTATGAGGAAATATAGGTTTTCCACATTAACCGGGGATGTGCTGGATGACTGGATTCAGATGAAAATCGAAAATATCAACCATAACTGCTTTATCATTCCTGTTAGAGGAACAGAAAGGATTTGATGCGTCCTAGTTCCCTTCAAAGTGACTAAAAAATGGATGGGCGTTAATGAAAGTAGATCAGCTGGAAATAATCAAAGATGAACGCACACTGCTTAAGCCAGTGAATAGGAAGGGTGATAAGTTGCAGCAGGATAGAAACCTACCTTCATATTTCAACGTTGCTAATTCAAATTTTCTCTCACGGAATACCATTTCTTCACGTTGAATACATCGGTTCTCGGAAAATCACCGAAATTAAGCTATGTCGAGTCTGGCCAGCATTTAGATGAGTAACACATTGGATGTTGTGTGGAGAACAAAGCTTCAATCGGCTTGGCAAGTTGAAAGTGGGTAAATGAACACTGACCGAGTGCACCTAACCCAGTGACACCTTTGAAACAATTTCTCTCACATGCCCTAAGCCACCGAGCAGCAGACTGATACCAGGAAATATAAATATTCTTCTATGCTTTTTTGTAAAATGAAAACAAATTTCCTTTCATCTTGATATTGAATTCGTTACATAAACCTGTTTAGAAATTAAATTGAGTGTATTAACAACTTAAGCACGACTTATATTCCGCTCATGATTACCCCCGCCTTCTTGGCTGGTTTGCAAGCGGTTCGTTATTATTAGGCATTGATAATTTTGAACAAAAACTTTCAATGTGAAATCGATACCTGATTTCAGAATCGTGATAAAAAAAAATTCAAATCTGCGATCGATTCTTGTCTCAAAGCAAATTAGAACAATCTTTTGTCTTAACAAAATAAAAGCATATTTTCATTAATTATAACATAGAATTTGACTGTTATAAATTCAATGTTCTCTGTATTCAGCTAAAAATCAATAATGGCACCATTATCGATGATGATAAATAAAATCTTTCAGAAATTTTAAATCCTGTCGTAAGAAATCGACCGAAAAAAGGCTTTTGTCAAATTCAGGTAATTCTTGCAAATCATCATTAACCTAAACTGCGCTAAAATATTTTGTGTTTCAAAAAAATTGATAACACTTTTAACTTTATCAGTCAGCATGTTCCTGAGGAAGTTATCAATCCCTGTGATGTTGACACTCTGGGTATTTTCTGTCGACTACGGAAGACAAAAGGGACATGCAGTGGAAATTTCAGCATGGAAATGCACCACAGTACAAAAGAAAGTGCGTTGCATCGTCTGCATCAATTTGCCACCTTCCATAATTTGAAATACCAGTCACTGTACATAAGCAAAAACAATAGCAGATAGAATATGATAAATATGCCGGTAAATATTTTTCATTATTTTGCCAGTTATTCATTGTGGTTATAATATTTATGTATCGGCTTCAGTCGAAGATTGATATAGAGAAAAATATACATTTCAAAAATATCGGATCAGTCAAAATAATAAAAACGATGAAAAAATTTTGCAAATCAAAAGCCAAAACTATTAATAATCAAATGAAACTAAAAAATATTACCGAAAAGGAAGATATTTTTCTTGTATTTAATTCCCAAAGTACGATTCCTAGTTCAACCATTCCGGGTAGCTTTTCTAAAAAAAAAAAAAAAAGGGCTGAACATGATTAATATCTTGCAAGATTTTAAACTGTTTAATGTGCAAAAATAAATGAAATCAAGAAGATATAAATGAAATAAATCATCAAAATAATGAAAGGTCGGGTAGAAATCATATGAAAAAAATTCCTCCCTCACAAAATTTTGAACGGGAAATTATTTTTTTAGAAATCCTCCTTTCATGTAATAAGTATTGGACACGTTGTTAAAATCGAATAATATGCTGATTTTCACTTTCTCAGCTGCTGATGCTCTAGTAAAACTTGCACCCATATTGTTCATCAGCAGCTGTATTTATGCTTGGTGTCATCTATGTTAATAAGGAGAGAGCAAATTTAGTATCTGTCCTGGAGCCAGTAGAGAGAATGCCAGAAACGAAATTTTCAATCAAAACAAATAAAATCGAATAAACATACCTCTAATGTGTTCATGTGTATACAGCTGTGTATCTAGTCGTAGACTGTTATATCTACTCAATACATTGATATATTGATACATACATAACCTTTGAGCATTCAAGGTATACGTATATATCATCATGTTTTATACTGCAATATGAAATAAAACCATAAAAGCCTGCATCATATGTGTATCTAGGTATCAGCATCAGCAGCAGCAGCTACCTTTTAGAAACGTTCATTTGACATAACCAACCCTAAGATTCGCCAGAACTCTCTGTCGTGGGTTTCGTGGTGCCAATACATTCTGAAATTATTTAGTTCATCACGCTATCTCATATTTTGACGGCCACAGTTTCGCGTATGATCTCTTGGGATCAACACTGTAAATCGTGGAGGCCCGCAATTATCTAACATTCTTGAAACATGACCAGCCTGTTGCTATTCGAGTTTTCTAATTCTTCCCAGGATGTTCTATTCCTACTTTCCCTTTTTATATTAGGTCGTCTTGTGATATTTCCATGTGATGTTGAGCATGATTCTCTCGTGTTGGTGAGGTTCTATGTTTCAGCTCCACAGGTGACTATCGGAGGGATGCATTGGTTTTATATACTTATTTTTAGGTTTTATCTGATTCTCTTGTTCATGAAGATTGACCTTTCTCTACCGGAGGCTTGCCAACCTGATTTCTTCTCCTTCTGAGAATTTAATGCAAATTTGTTCCCCTAGGTAGATGTAGTGTTCTTCTTTCTTCAGCTCTGCATTTTCTATTCTGATTCTGGTATCTTTGTCCTCTACATATCTGTTGTACATTTGTTCTACTGGAGTTCTTACCACTGCCTGCTTTCTGAATTTCTTCAATTAGTTGGTCCAGCATTATACCTAGCTATCCAACTAATAAACTCTCCTTTTTCTTGATTTTAACTTCTCAACTACATCATCAACTATGGCTACAACAAAAAAATGCATCACCCTCATTTTTCTTCAATTCTCGTCGTTAATGCCTACGATCAATGGTCAAAGCACCAAAATAATGATCGAAACGTCCAGCTTCTCCACGTGATTCTGTTTAAACATGAGAAAATCCAATTTCCCGATAAAGGGAAATAACTTTCCTTACAGATTTATTTTAAGACTTGAAATGAAAGCAAATTGATGTATAAGTATTAACTATGCAATTATGAGAAAAAGAAATTTTTGAATTGCATGAAATTTGAGACCCCAAAAATTACGTTGCCATTCATGCGTTTAGTATAATGAATTTGTTGTGAATCCTCGCAAGCAGATCATTGGAATTGAAGCCGAGAGATCAAGGATGCCATCCCTAGTAACATCATCTCTTTCCATATAATCAGATATGTAAAATACTGTTTGGTCTTGGCAAATACCGTTGGGCTTTCAATGTGCATTATGCTATTAGATATTCATGATTAATAGTTTATGGGTGTATAGCGAATTGATTACGAAAAATGATATTAAGAGGGAAGAGGCTGAGATTAAACGAGTAAACGAGTGATTTGTTTGGTCTTCTAACCGTGAACCCAGTTTCAAAGTATAGGTGTCAATAAAATACTTGTAAAATCCAATTGATCTAATGTTGCAAGGAGACTCAATTCCGTATTTGGAGACAATGCTATTACAGAACGAATAGTAAAATGTTGGTTTCTAAAATTTCCCAGCAGAAAAATCCAAAAGAGAAGTCAGCAGGAAGTATCAATCAATGATGAAAATGGCGGAAAATGTGATATAATTTTCTGTGTTATACTTAACATCAACAGTTGAATGGTAGCAGCCAATTAGTCGTCTAAGGAAAAAGTGTTCGAGGTACAATAAGATGCTATTGCGTCCAGACTCTCAATTACTCAGAAAAACTTCAAGAACAAAAATGGGAAAGAAATGGGGGATTACAAAATGAAACCAAAAAGATGAAACCAGCAAATCATCTCAAAATCATAGAAACCGATATTAATCATTATGAAGCGTAATTGCCTCTGAAAAGGTGTGCATCTACGCCTAAATTGTGCAGCGACTCACTCAGCTTGCTCCTTAAATACTTTGGCAATAAAGTATGCGTAAATCTACTATTATGACTACGTTACCTTAAAATGTTTCTGTGATAAACAAGAATTGAAAAAAATGTTTAAACGCTGACCAATATTAATTTCCGTAAGTCCTTGTCGAACCTATTTTCCTATATTCAAAATTTTCTTACTGTTAACAAATTGCATAAGCTATGCTGAATTGAGCTAACTTGTAAGACACAAGAAAGATTTCCCAAACCTTTTTTTAAAAAAAGCTTTGAAGAACTTCTGTATCAACTTGATATATCAGCAATTTTTGAGTTTTATCTTAATCTTTCTGATTTATCATGTTTGTGTCTGTAATTTCGAAATGAACGGAAGAATTTAAAGGTGACAATCGTACGACTATGAAGAACAAAAATGACCAGTGGTAGAATGCTTACCTCGAATTCGATTAATGGCCGCGGTACACCAAAACTTAATATGGTATTCAAGCCTCTCTGCTTAGTACTCAATTGAGGAAGCCTAGAGAGGGATGGGCTCCGTTCAAACACGACTGTGGAAACATGATACAGAGGACCTAAAATGCTGTACTTAAGTTACGAGACTGTGAACAACTATGATGCTTCTAAAATTACAAGTAAATAAAATCATTTAAGAATTTAAGCTTTTCTTTTCTCTGTACTTTTCTCTGTACTTTCATTTAATTTTGGAGGGTAAAGTTTTCATTCTTTTACATTTTTACTTGCCTCTGTGTCCTGTATTGAATGCTTCTCTCTTTTCGTTTCTTCATATCTTTTTTTTTTCCCTTTCTTCCCGATGTTTGACTTTCAGATATGCAAGAAACAATAATCTTTGTACTCTAGCACCATCTGATGCATAGGTTATGAAGATCGTATCTTGGACATCTTCGACCTATATGCTTCATTTCGTTCTCTTACAGCCTCGTTATGATCTCTTTGATTCAATAGACACACCGGCGAACCAAAAGAAAACATTTGATGGACGGATAAGACAAAGTCCAATCAAAGCTTCACATACTCGCTCTGTGACCCTGCTGTGACCCTGCTGTGACCCTGCTACTCTATTCTGATTGGCTCACTTTTGCTCGTGTATCTAATTCTCTATGTGATAATTTCTCACGCTAAATTTACTTCTGGATAACTGCGTCGTAGTCATGACTCCTATTTCTCATATAATCTACTCGCTAATCCCAGTGAGAAAATTCACTGATATAATTGAATAAGGATTTTTTTCAGAAAAATGTTTGATTTTTTTACCTGGAGTGACCTGCAGTTTCACATGGTAGGTAAGAGGTATTTTTATCAGTAAAAGGCTCATCCTAGAGTGGAAGAAAGTCATACTGTTTATTTTATGAATGGAATGAAGCTGTCGCATCTATATCCACATAGTCGGTACTTAGCATTTTGTTTGTAACTATATCTTTCTGGTCTACAATTCATTTTGTTTGTCTCTTGAAAAATCTTCCCAATTTTCTTTTTGAAATTTCCTGGTCGTTTACAGCAATTTTTGACCGTCGTTATTAATCTTTCATTATTCTGCCTTAAATAGTCCTGAAGCCGAGTCAACACAACCCTCAATGCTGATAATTCCTCTTCTTCCTTCTATCTTTTCATCAAGCAAGGCTTTCTGCGTGGTCATCAGTTATATCATTCTTTCATACAGATTTCTCAGTTCTTTTCTCATTCAGTTTATGATGTGTCCCGGATACATTTCAATGGATACTGTCAGCCCATTAGTACCTTCCACCGTGTTACCACAGTAAGGTCTTCCGAAATTTTCTTTGTTCTCCTCAAGGTATTCCTTGCTGACATTTTCTTTGTCCTCTCTTTGTTCGAATCCATTTCCAATATTACCTGATAGTTGCAGTGTGCTTCGTTTCAGCTTCATTATAATTTCCTTTACAGGCCATTTATTTCGTTAATTCTCGTTTTCCCTCGTCCATTGCACATTTCCCGATTCCAGAACCTAATACGATGGATGAAAATCGTGACTGCTTCTATCAAGATCTCCATTTCTTCAAGATTTCCATTTATATGCATCAGATTATTTAGTTTTTCCTGTGAATTTTCAACGATATGAACTCTGTTAGAATTTTGCAGACTGCAATTCAATTCTTACATGAGACCAAAATGTAACAACATTTTAATGGCTAAAAGTAAGGTTTAAAATTCCAAAATAAGGGAGACTCAGACATCACTCAGCCTTTCGTCTGCATAACTAAAACTAATAAGGATGTGTTGTTTAATAACAAGTCTAGATTGATATTCAATTTTTTTCATTATATATATATATATATAAATATATATATATATATATATATATATATATATATATATATATATATCAAATATATAATTTTTTTATGCAATAGTATACCCTCATTTCGATCCATGTTGTGAGTCGTGATGTCCAGCAGTTTTCTGACGTTTGTGAAACTTGTCAAGCCCATTGCCATTTGAGTTTTTAATGGATTCTATAATATCCCTGTCTCCAATAAACTTTACTATCTAATGATCCTTCCATATGAGGTTGAGCTTACACATTGTATGGTTCTCAGTTTGAAGGTCAATCCTTTGGTTATGTTCCATGTCTCTGCTCCGTAGGTGAATATTGGGGGGGGGTGCATTGGTCGAATACTGTCCTTTTTAAGCCTATGGGATTCTTCTGCTCTTGAAAGTTGAGTTTGTCCTACTGAAAGCTTGCAAACTTATTGTGATTCTTTGCTTCTTTTCTTCTTATTTTGAGGAGTTGATGTAGTGGTCTACTTTTTCAAGCTCTGCGCTCTCAATCTTGCTCGTTGTATATCTCTTATTCATTCTTTTTTGTTGTTGTTGTTTTCATGTTATTATTTTTGCTACCGTTTGCTAGGCAAGAAGCCTGTCAAGTTGGTAGAACTGTCAAGTTGGTCATAAAATCTGATAACAATCGATATTTCAATGATATTTTCGATATCCAGTAAATTATATGAATATTATGGAAATTTGTATGCTTTTCTTCTTTTTTAAAGTGAGCTGCTATATTTTGCAATTGACATTCACCGTCCTTTTCATCAGTGCAATCCTTATTTACCCAGTTTTTAAATTCTAGTTCCTACAACCACTCATTTTTGAAAGATTGTAAATACCTCTTTTTTCTCTTTTCCTTCAACGACTCCTCATTCAACGTTGTTAATTAAAGATAATTAGCATGCGAATAACAACGTAACTGTAAAAGAGCCTAGATTACACAAGGTCAACTCGCAGGTCTACCAAAGTTGGTACGTTCGAATGAACTTGGCACTATTTTCTACTGGATGAATTTGGCAGAAACTAACAACAAATACCTTATTCAGTTCCTTATATTGAACTTGGTGAATAAGAGATTTTAGTAGGGGTTTAGACAATGAATCATGTGACTTCTTTGATTGGTTCATGCAAGGAACGTTTTGTAGGCAGTGGTTCACCCCAGTAGCCCACTCCCTCAGGGCAAAGAGGCGGGAGAGTTATATGCCAGACAATATTACCAAACTTACACGGATGATAGGTATATAAGAATATTATTTTCAATGGACCCAACAAAAATGTATCATATTATGGCCTCGGTAGCCATTTTCCAAAATGGTAGCAATAAAAATCATGTGTCTTTGAAGAAAGAAACAAAATTACTTATCAACTTGAATTTAATACTAAAAATACAATATAAATGTCTACTACGAATTCAACCCCGAAGATTCCAAAGATGGCCATATATTTAACCAACTTTGAATTATGAGACCTCCTATATGACATTTCATGTCATTAATGAAACATTCTACTATTTAGTATGATAATATATATGAATTCTACTACTTGGTATTTTATATGATATTTCATGTACTTTGCATTTCATTTGGAAAAGAAATGTGTAACTGATATCCAATATGTCATTTGGGAGGCTGAAAAAGTAGGTTTAAAAGTATGATTGAACTATTTTGTAATCGTAGCAATATCTTGATTTTGTTTTCAGCCCATATCAACTGATAATGCCATTATTACTTTCATAGTATTTCATCAAATTTCTTTTATCCGTGAAATATTTTGTAATCAGGATAAACATGAGTTTGGTGTTATGTGGGTGAATTCTTCATCCACAAAAAAAGAATTTCCTCTTATCTCAATTGGGAAAAGAATTACAGACAATTGAAGGAGAGTGACTATTGTGATTTGTGGGAGCCAGTAATGATAGGGTTCATAACATTTGATGTTGTCTAAAGATTGAAAACAAGCTCATTTTCGACTAATTATAGGATAGGTATCAGATTAATCAGATATTATTTCAAATTTCCATGTATTGTATTTTGATGGACATCTTGGAAAATATCAATAATTTCGCATGGGTCAATTGGAAATATCAAATATAATCACGTCAAGTACCACTTAATCATTATGTCCAGCATGTAACACTATAGTCACCAAAGGAGCGTCCTACATTTAGCAAGTTAGTTCATTTGAAGGTGAAGTGAAGGAAGTTTGTCGGTTTCACAACGTGAAAGGATATAAATTTGATGAAACTCATATTGTGAAAAATAAACAAGAATAATTACTATATACGTAATAAACATTTTTGGATAGACCCCGGATACATCAGAGAGCTAAACATATATACAATTACAACAGCTCCTTTATCAGGCTACATAAAGACTCGGAGCCCTTTTAACTCACAAAAAGGGTAAGACATGATAGTACCAGCTCACCAAACTCTTCACAGCCTGCCTCAAGATGACTGAATGAGAAAATAAAGGAATCAAAAATAGACAGCGGATATCTAAGCAACCTCAGATTTGCAGACGACATTGTCTTTTTTGAAGAGGACCTGCACGACCTCCAACTAATGCTAGATTAACTAAATGAAGGAAGCAAAAGAGTAAGTCTACATATGAATTCGCAATCAACCAAAGAGGAAATAGACAACTTCCATGAGGGCTTGAACTCCCTACTCCAAGACACCAGAAAACAATGTCATCATGGAAGACTTCAACGCGCAGGTAGGACAAGAAAATGAAGATTGCGTCGGCATATTTGGATCTAACATACGGAATGAGAGAAAATGGAAGAGATCGAACTAAATGAGATGATCAGGAAAAAAACGAAGGGAAGGCAGAAGAAGATACACGACGGTAGTCATCGAATCAACTCTCGAAAAAGGTCGAGGCTTCAAGCTATAAACAAAGGTCTCAGTTCAGGACAGAAGCAAATAACCAGCATACGAGAAGAATGGAGGCCTAACTACAGGATTGACAAACGTGTCGAAGAATTTTACCAAAAACTCTATTCAACCAAACAAGGACTACAAAACAATGAATAGGATACGCAAAATGCGAGCCATCAACTTGGGGAATTCCCAGAAGTAACCCTGAGGGAGGTGAAACAAGCCGTATATTTATCATCAAAATCGATTTATTGATTATTCAATGGCAAATCTGAAATTGAAGTTACAACCAAATATGGGAACAAAGAGAGGCAAAGATATGTAATATGACATACATTTTCTGGCACACAACTACCACAATGGGCAATCCTTCTAGGTTGACTCAATGGTCCTTCAGGTCGGAGTCTTGATTTGTAAGTGCATGAACTAGAAGTGTTTGTAACACTGCACTTTAGCAGTGACATAAAATCGTAGCCATTTGGCTTATAAAGAAAAACTAAAATAAAGGATATTGGCAAAGAAACTATCCCTTTAGTTCCCTGTGAAATGATTGTTAGTAATTTTAACAAAAATCTTCCTACAGAGCGTAGGTCATGATTTTGTGGGTTTATTGGTCACCAGCGAGTAACGGAAATTAAACTGACCTATAAATACGAAGCAACCAATTAGACCCAGCTTGACTTAAAAGGTTCCAGTACGAGTAATGCGACCAGCAATCATTAGAAACTTTATCTGCAAATTATTTGACACTGAATTTGCCGTAGGTATGCGTTTGTACTGGTAATGACGCTACATTACGTCACTGTATGTATTTTAATGCTCGTGGAGATCATGGATTTTATATGTAGATCATTTTTGCCGGTTCGACTCTTTCATTGCCTGATTTCAGCTTTTTGGGTTCTTTTCGAACCTGAAATAAGTTTTGTACACATCATTAAAGATACTGATACTGAAGAGATCACCAAAACACGTTCATAATATTATGCTCAGCACTTTTATGGGTTTCTCAGATGGGCGTGGTTAATAAATATTTGATCAATAAACAGCACAATTATTTATATTATTATTATTATACTTGTTCACATCGTCCAAAGAAGATTAAGATGCAAAAAAAAAACAACAATTATTTCTTATTTATTAGTGTGGAAAGTGGATACAAGAAGAAAGAAAATTGAAATGGAATAAAGTGGACGGAATTACAAAGGGTGGAGAAGGCAAAATGAAAACATGAAAAGAGCAAAAAAGAATTTTCTGAGCGACCATTTGAGATTTTCAATGGATTCTATAATGTCCCTGACTCCTATATTCTCCCAGTTGTATTTTGCTGTCTTGTGGTCTCTCCATCTGGGGTTGGGCATATTTTTTTCTCGTGCGCGTTGCATGGTTCTCGATTTGTGGATCTTTCTCTTGGTTAAGTTCCATGTTTCAGCTCCGTAAGTGACTTTTGGGAGGATGCATACTTTTTCTTTTAGGAATAATCGGATCTGCTTGTTTTTGAAGGTTGAACTTGCTCTGTCAAAGGGTTACCATCCTAGTGTGATTTTTCGCTTGATTACTTCTTTCGAGGGTCTCGTGGAGATTCGTTGTCTTTGGTAGATGTAGCCATCTACTTCCTCCAGTTCTGTGTCCTCGATTTTGATTTTGGTGTTTTTTATTTCCGATCAGGTTGTTGCACATGATATTTGTTTTTTTGAAGCTCATGTGTAGGCCAACTTTTTTAGTTGATCGAGCATTAGTTAGAGATCGTGTAAGTTCTCTGCAAAAAGGACGATGTCGTCTGCAAATCTGAGGTTGCTCAGATATTCGCCGTCTATTTTGATTCCACTATTTTCCCAGTCCAGGTTTCAGAAGATCATCCCGAGACAGGTTGTGAAGAGTTTGGGTGAGCTGGTATCACCTTTCTCTTACTTCTTTTTAAAGCTGGAAGGATTCAGAATCTTTATGTAACCGGATAGAGGAGTTGCTGTAATTCTATATATGTTGCAGTACTTTGACGTATACAGGGTCTACACATTGCAGAGTGATGGCCTTCATGACCATGGGAATTTCTACAGAGTTGAAGGCTTTTTGAACTCAATAAATGCTACAGCGAGTGGCATTTTGAATTCTTCTGCTTTCCTTTTCAGCTGATTTATTGAATGGAGAAGTCCATTGTCGAGTAGCTTCTTCAAAATCCAGCCTGTTCCCGTGGTTGGTTTTCATCTAGTCTTCTAATGATCCAGTTGGTGACAATTTTTGTGAACAGTTTGTAGATGCAGTTCAGTAGGCTTATAGGTCTGTTATTGTTGAGGTTTTTGTGGGGGGGTTCCAGTCTTTCGGGACTCTACTCTGTTTTAGACACAGGTTGAACAGATTTGTTAGTTTTTTTTGTAGACGATTTTAGCAGCTCTTCGCACACTGAAACTTATAAATATACTGGAATACAATGTTTCATAACTATGCTCGAACTCAACTGTTGTAAGAATGTCCATACATGTATTTTAAAAACCATTACAAATTTATTTTCCCACACTTGACCATGCCATAGAAAACTAAAGGCACTCTTATTTTATAAATGAGATTGACACCTAACTAATACCGATCAAATTTCTGTATACAAATATGTGAGATCTAATTTAATGTAACGATAAATTTGATAGGAATAATTAATACTCTAAAAACGCTGAAAATAATGAATAATCCAACCCCGCACTAAAAATGAAAAAGACATCACAACATCATACACTGTCGGTCAACCCTAGACAAGAATGACTTCTGGAAATGAAATCTCCGCTGTTTTTTGTGATTTCTCTTTCAATTTTTGTTATACAATCGTCAAGAGAATTAAAAAGATGTGAATACGACTGAAAACGATCTAAGAAATATATAGACTGAGACTAAATTCATCTCACACACGCACACACTCACACGTGAACTCACAAACCCCTACAAACACATGCACTTACACATACATGCACGTGTGGACATATTTGCGTGCACGAATACACACACACACACACACAAACGTACACGCATAGCAACCACCTGAAATCACATTGATAAGAACAGCACTAACATGGAGACGCTGTATCAATGAACGTCTTACCTGCGAGTGTTGCTTTTCCAGTCAGAGGAAATAGATAAATTTAGTTCCAACAAAATCCACAAACCAAAATTCCACTATAAAAATAATTGACATCATAAATCTCTCCCTCTACACCATACATCATGAAAAAGGCATGAATTGTCGAAGCTATTGTCCGCTAACAAAGCAAAGAATGAAATGAAAGGATAAAAAATAATAAGTAAATCTCTGAATTTTTTAGATGAGGTATTATGGACACATAGCCTAGTGGTTACAGAATCAGACAAAATTACTGCAAGTAATCTGATGGTTCTAGGTTCAATCCCAGTGTGAGACAATAATAATACTGCTAATGCTAAGAGGGTAGTATGGTCAATATACCCCCGTCGGTTAAATAAAGGGTTCGGTTCGTTACTTCTCCTCACCTACCAGATGATACCTGATGAAGGCCGTAGAGTACTGCGGAAGAAATGTTGTATGAAAAATAACCAAAATGAGGATGGTCCGAATAATAACTGAAATAAAAAATAATAAATTCTTTCATAGATACACACCCGTCTTTTTATTTACTTGTACACTATTAGAAAGAGTCTAGCATGTGATACATACAACCAGAACGTTTTTCGGCCACGAGATACTGGTTGACGTGGAAGGGAAAAGTTGGCTTGTTCTCTCTTGGGTGTCACCGAAAAAATAAGCAGTCTAGGATGAGCTACGTTTTTTCAGCCTGTGTGGAGGGTAGCAAAATTATTACTCTCAATTTAGTCGATAGACATCAGAGATCCCCCATTTTATCTGCTGAGTTTGATGAGTATATATTTTTATAAATAATTTGTCCGGGAGTCTCAGAATATATTTTTTTTGTTTGATAGATAGGCTTCAAATGAGTATATACGTATTTTTGTATATAAATAACATTTCCGCCATAAAATCAGCAGGAAAAGGGAAAATCTAGCTAATATTGACCATTTTTGAAGACTGTTTTATCTATGAATAACAAACCATACTTGGCAACACTGCCTTTTTGTGTTCAGAAGTGCTATGTAGATACGTTGAAATTCCATCTATCAAACTCGATTTTCTTCATAATAATTATGTTCTTGCAGTGTTTGTTTCAATGATTCGTTTCTCAATTAGTTATATACTCACAAAGATTAAGTCAGATCGAAGATGTGATCTTTTTCTAACATTTAAGCAACTCTGCACTCTTTTGACAAGGTCACCCGTGTTGATATAAATGCCCAAAATTTGTAAGCATGTCAATTTTATTGCAATAATCTTCTGGTATTCATCAGAATGATTATTAGAGAGAATTCTGTCATAATAAATCAATTGTGCTTACTGTGTGGACCGATGAATTTCCTCTTTGAAATCTTGTAAACAATTTCACGTAATAGATTGCATAACAACACTTTAAGACAAATCACTCTGAATAATAATAAACTATGTTTTCTTCCAAGGTTCTTTAAAAAAACACAATTTTCTTATTGACTTTTGAGTTGGGAAAAGGCATTAATTTTGACTAAATTAAAAAATATGATATATAATTTAAATTATATGCTTGAAACTAAATACATTTCTTACTTTCCAATTCATTTATTTTGAGAGAGATTCGGTTACAGAGAGATTTGAGTTGACTTGGGGTCCCGGAGAGTCTTTGCTCCTCATAGGGTACCCTCCAACATTTAGTAAGATTTGATATTAGAAACGCAATAGGTGAACTACCATTTATAAAGCTTTTGTTCCTACCTGCTTCATTGGGAGCCCGGGGAGCGTTTTGAAATAACACTCGTCCCCCTTCAACTACGCCTCTGAAGTAGTAGGTTTAGCACAGTGGCACACCCTATCAGAAAAAATAGCTATCATACGCCCAATATATATATATATATATATATATGGATATATACGAAACAGATTCGTTCAGAGAAATCATCATATATTTTCATTTATCTAATATATATATATATATATATATATATATATATATATATATATATATATATATATATATATATATATATATATACAGAGTTCTGCTGCTCTAAACACTAAGCACATTTTTTGTACGTAGATTACCCCAAAAACGTATTTAATGACGAGGGATCAGTCAGTATAAAAACCCTCAAGTATTGACGTCAGGAGCATTATTGTGCATGATATGAGGGAATCGATGCTTTTTAAACCTCTTTCCACTTCGTGAACCCCCAAACTTCACCTTATTTCCCATCTAAATTTTATTTATGCTACCATCTTCCAAATCTCAATGAAATTGGATTCCTAGAGTGAGAACAAAACCCAAAACTCGAATCAAAGTGAGAATCGAAAATTGGAAATAAAACAAAATATGTATCAGCGATATACTATTAACGACAAGAATAGCCTCTCATGAGGAATCGTGCCTAATTCCTCTTCAAAGTACTACCCCTTGTGACCTCAAACAATCATCCCAATGTCTTTCCAATCTTCAAAAGTCTGTAAATTCCTTTATTGCGATCCTCTTCCCTTAATATCGGCCACGGTCTGAAACATCCATACTTTCAACGGCGAAAAGCAAGAAGTGGCAGGCAGTGATCTTTCACCAATAAGATACCTCGACGAACCGTGAAGAATGATACAAGTTCACTCAATGACATCTCAGTGTCGACTGGAATACCCCATTGGATAGCGTCTGCTTATGCATGTCTAATAAGGTCCTTTCTGACTTGCAGGAAAAGTAACATCGAGGCTATGCAACCGGTTCTCGAGGTATTCAAAACGGACAGACCTCGAGCTGCATTCAGATGGCATGATTTCTCTGAGAATCATTCGAATCTGGTGATTCATTGTTAATAAGGCTTTTGTCGATTGGAATATTAACATGGTGGGGTTTTTTTCAGTCTTGAAATTTCTTTTCTTTTCATTGTTGTTCTCTTTCCTTTTTCATTCTGATAACTATTTTAGAAGCGATACTGGTCTTGCAAAGAATTTTTGCATGGTCAACCAGGATTTTTTTTTTATATCGTTCGAAATTACTTTTTATCCTTCACCCCAACTCGTTCATTGCTCTATATCTTATCCCTCCCCACCCTGCTTTCGTTTTTCTATTTATTTACTTTCTTTCTCCCGCTCTCACATACCTCATTATTCATCTGATTTCCCTTTCTTATCCTTCTCTTTTGCAAGTCACAAAGTATCGATGATATGCATTTTATTGTATTGGAAGGCATTGAAACACATATACACTCAAGTACAAGTGATTGCACTGACTCTGCGAATGCATCCACGTCTTAATACTTTGACAATATGTATGCCAGTGAGCGTGCAAGGATGCACCTCATGTCGGTGTTCCTTCATATATGCGTGTACCAGTGCATCTGTGCATGCAGTGTACATTACGTATGCCTGACCTCTGAATGTGCTCATGTGTGTGTGTGTGTGTGTATGTGTGTGCAGATGATTTTTTAGAGGGAGGGGATTGATGGAGTCTGAGCGTATGAAAGCACCGGAATCCTCGTCAGTATATCACTAGCACACAAAACCAAGGTGCATCTTCGTCCATCTCTCATTCAGTCATTTACAAGAAGCCAGACCCGATTTCGACCAAAACAGCATTTTTCTTAGGGAATAAAGCATCGAATCTAAAAGATTCATGTAAATAACAACACAAATAGCAACACAAGAAAGCAAATTACATTTTATTGAGATTTTATAAAATTGAATAAGAGTGTATTACTCCTGTCCTCATATGTGTGTGTGTGTGTGTGTGTGTGTGTGTATGTGTTTGTACATATATATATATATATATATATATATATATATATATATATATATATATATATATACTAACATAGATATTTCACAATACAATGCCCAGTGAATTTATGGGTTTCCTAAGATGGGCGTGACCAATTTTATTTATGCACCTAAAATCACTTACTTATTTTAGTAGACGTCATTTTTGTATCAATTTATAGATTATACTTCGGAAGTTTTATACTCCGGCACCATTATTGAAAACACATACGTCTGTTAAATTTTGTATGATTCATACTTTTATTTTCCTCAGATTTGACGTTGCTTTTCGGCAGCTTCTTATATGAGAATAAAAAGAATGTTGTGCTATTTCTTTGTGCATTGAATTGACGTTCGACAAAATAAGCTTTTCGAATTTTAATCCTCTTTTGCAGATAACGTTCAAATTTCCACCATTACTCTTCTGAATTAAGCCCCAGTTGTAACTCGTTTATGTGCACTACTTCTGTGACCAGTCTCAACATTGAGTGTCTGGGGCAGCAGGCTAAAATTTGTTCTGATAGTTCTCGTGGTCTTCCGTCATGCTTTTCTAGCATATGCTTGTAAAAGATAGAGTCTTTGTTGTGTTTTTTCATATTTCTTTATGCATTCATTGATCCTTTCTCCTATACGTCTGGTTGTTTCATCTATATATGTTCCCTCTTTATTATTGCAGCTCGTATATTTATCATCAAAATCGATTTATTGATTATTCAATGGCAAATCTGAAATTGAAGTTACAACCAAATATGGGAACAAAGAGAGGCAAAGATATGTAATATGACATACATTTTCTGGCACACAACTACCACAATGGGCAATCCTTCTAGGTTGACTCAATGGTCCTTCAGGTCGGAGTCTTGATTTGTAAGTGCATGAACTAGAAGTGTTTGTAACACTGCACTTTAGCAGTGACATAAAATCGTAGCCATTTGGCTTATAAAGAAAAACTAAAATAAAGGATATTGGCAAAGAAACTATCCCTTTAGTTCCCTGTGAAATGATTGTTAGTAATTTTAACAAAAATCTTCCTACAGAGCGTAGGTCATGATTTTGTGGGTTTATTGGTCACCAGCGAGTAACGGAAATTAAACTGACCTATAAATACGAAGCAACCAATTAGACCCAGCTTGACTTAAAAGGTTCCAGTACGAGTAATGCGACCAGCAATCATTAGAAACTTTATCTGCAAATTATTTGACACTGAATTTGCCGTAGGTATGCGTTTGTACTGGTAATGACGCTACATTACGTCACTGTATGTATTTTAATGCTCGTGGAGATCATGGATTTTATATGTAGATCATTTTTGCCGGTTCGACTCTTTCATTGCCTGATTTCAGCTTTTTGGGTTCTTTTCGAACCTGAAATAAGTTTTGTACACATCATTAAAGATACTGATACTGAAGAGATCACCAAAACACGTTCATAATATTATGCTCAGCACTTTTATGGGTTTCTCAGATGGGCGTGGTTAATAAATATTTGATCAATAAACAGCACAATTATTTATATTATCATTATTATACTTGTTCACATCGTCCAAAGAAGATTAAGATGCAAAAAAAAACAACAATTATTTCTTATTTATTAGTGTGGAAAGTGGATACAAGAAGAAAGAAAATTGAAATGGAATAAAGTGGACGGAATTACAAAGGGTGGAAAAGGCAAAATGAAAACATGAAAAGAGCAAAAAAGAATTTTCTGAGCGACCATTTGGACTGTACATTTAGGTATTGGAAACTTATTGTTTTTTTTTTGTTTTATTTTGTTTTGTTTTAGCTATTTGCTTTTTAGTCTTGAGACAGAGATTCAATACAAGACTTTTGGGGTGGGTCTGTTTCAAGAGTCTTATATCAAACCTTTACTTCTAGACTCGCTCGATTTCAAAATTTGTTGCAACTTCAATGCCTTTGTTAGTCTCTGAGATGAAATCCGGATTAATTCCCCTTCTTGCCAATTATGGCAACCCTGAATAGAAGAAAATTAGGATTTCAGCAGATTGAAAGATTTGAAATGATGAAGATTTGATACTGCATAGGAAGCTTTTTGGTTGCAGTTAGAGTGCAAGACAAGAACTATAGAGAAAAGAAAAGGAAAAATAGGATATGTCGTGAGATATTTTTATTTTGTTATGAGTTAAGATGACACTGGAATAATAATTATACTACGATGTACATGCATATATGTTTTCTATTCTAGTTGATTGTGTAATATGATTTTAAGGATTATTCCTCGAATGTTCAATACACACACGCACATATATATGTTTGTGAGTTTTCAAGAAATAGATATATTATCCGACAGAATGATTATAAATTGCTTTATACTGTATTGAAACTCATACTTGATATGATCTTCCGTTGTTACCTGGAGAATGTATCGCTTGGCCTAGACAACAGTGTTTCTTGAAATCACCTTCAGAAAAATAAACTGGGAAAACGTCATCATCAGTCTTTCAGTCATCATCATGTCGTTGGACATAGACCCTCCCTAGGATTCGCCACACTTCTCAATCGTGGGCGTCGCAGATCCAGTATTTTCTGAATCTGTCAACTTTGTCTCTCCATCTTGTATTCTGCTGGCCACTGTTGTGCATGTAGTCTCTGAGGATCCATGTTGTGAGTCGTGAAGTCCATCGGTTGTCTGTCATTCTTTCAACAATACCAGGCAATTGCCATTTAAATGTTCTAGTAGATTCTATGAGATCTTGGACTCCTATTTTCTTCCTGATACACTGTCCTCTCTTCTGACCTCTCTATGTGAAGTTGAGCATGATTCTCTCATGTGCACGTTGCATGCGTCTCAGTTTGCGGATCTGTCTCTTGGTGAGGTTCCATGTCTCAGCTCAGTGGGTGACTTACGGGAGGATGCATTGGTTTTATACTCTTCTTTTTAGGATCATTGGGATCTTCTTATTTCGAATCCCGATAAAAACAAAAAACAGTAGAGGTTGAAGCGATAGAATTTAGAGAATACATTGTCCTAGACCCGGAGATAAAGTTAGAAAAAGATCACGGAAATGAAATAAAACGGCGAATAACGATTGGCTGGGAAGCATTTGGTATAAATAGAGACATACCGAAAAGCATATTGAAAGCATATGTGAAGTATACAATCAATGCATGATACTAGCTATGGCGTATGGGTGTGGGAGGTAGAAACTTTAAAAAAACTCGTTGAAATCCAACGTCGAATTGCACAGAGGGCAATTAGAAGAGCAACGTCGGGGATAACTCCGAGCGATAGAAAAGGTGCAGCATGAATCAGAGAGAGGGCAAGAATGAATGATATTGTACAGTTATTTAAGCAACAACAATGGAGATGGACAGGTCATATAGGCAGAAAAAAGACAATAGAGGGAGCGAAAGGCTAACCGATTTGTGTCCGTGGGACAGCGAAGCAGTAGAAAAAGACCAGACACGAGATAAGGAGATGAGATGGAGGGGTTGGTTGGTAAAACATGTCAGACATCAGTGTGGTCACGCTCGTCATGTGACGAAGTGGGGGATGCCTTCGCAGTGGAATTTAGCGGATGAAGGTGGGATTGATGAATCCGTAGCCTGACACGTTTTGATTTGGAATTTTCACCGTATAATGATCAATCTATGCGATAGATATTCACCACTGATGAAGATTCTGTTGAAGAATAAATATTTATAATGTAAAATAAATACTTTTCCACCATTTCGATCAAAGCATATTTATGTATTTCCATATATCTTGATACGTCGTAGTGAAAGACCGGACACTGGACGGATTTCATGATGTCCCACTGAGTGTATGTGTAAGTGATTCGACACCATTTAATCCACCCACACATACACATACAGTCAAATGCATGCACGCACACACAATGGTACACAACAGTGTATCTACAACGGCTATGGGAAAGTTGATACGATAAAAAAATAAATAATGTTAAGTCCTCATTTCATGTCTAATAACTATATTTCTGCTTATTTTGTCTCAATTCGAAGGCAGTAAAGTACACGGTTAAAACAAATAGGAATACAAACAGACTTTTAAGGGTTTGTGTAATCTTTAATTTTACTGACTGAATATATGCATGTATGCACCCGTTTACACACACACACACACACACACACACACACACACTCGCACACACATATTGTACAATTGGGCAGTAATCCTTGATTTATGCAAGTTTGTTTGAACGCGACTGACACGAAATGTCGTTTTAAAGTTTTCGGCAATTTGCTTTGTTTTATAACAAGAGAGCGAATACACAAGAAGCACTCCCCGCCCATACCCACGTGAAATGTTACCAAAGGGGGCGGGTTCCTTAATTTTATCAAAATAGCTTCAAGTACAAGTCTTTTTTTCGCAATTGAATCTGTTGATTGTGTATGACTTAATGTTGATATATAGGTGTTCCAAATTTTTACCATTCGTTTCACTACTTGCGACTTTATAATCTTGATAGTGACTGGCAGATCAGTCGGAAGCGCTCGGTACGAATTAACAATTGGTAAATTTCTTCATCGGTTTGACTTCAAAAGACGTTCTCTTTTGAGAAAAACAAGAAATATTGCTGAAAAAGTTATGGCTCCGAACCATGTAAATAAATGAAGAAATGAGCGTCGTGCAGTGTCGAACCCACCTCCATCAGGCTCTACTCTTACCAACTGCGCTCACGACACCCTTTGCAAGACAGGAGTTCCAAGTGCATACTTATACCATTCATTTTTATTTTAAGACTTGAAGCATATATACATATATATATATATGTGTGTGTGTGTGTGTGTGTATAACCTTAAGGGAAAATCACACACACATATATGTACTAGAATATAAGTACCAGAAGAGGGACAATTTATATTCGGTAGAAAGAGATAATTATAAAAACATTTATGTGAGGACTATATTCGGCACAGGAGTTGATTGTAAATCTAACAGTTTCAAATCAGGTAAATGAATAAAGAAATAAGTGAGATTGAACCTACATACACCAGGGAGCAGCTTATGCGCTGCTTTACTCTAAATAACTACCGTTACATCAGAGTAGCATATATGCCGCTTCCTGGTGGACACAAGTTCCATCCCTGCAAGACAAGCATTTATTTATTTATTTATTTACATCATTTGAGGCCGTTCGATTTGCTCCTGTATAACTTCGGTGCTGAGCAGAATATGGTGTCTACATAAATGGCTTTATAATTATCACATTCCATCGAATATAAAGTGTCCTTCAAGTACTTCGATTATATGTGTGTGTGTGTGTGAGAGAGAGAGAGAGAGAGAGAGAGAGAGAGAGGGGATAAAAGAGAGATTTTTCTAAAATCTTTGCCAAAATATTTCGCCTACTATTACATACCCCTTCATCGCAAATTCTGAACTTGAATTTTTTAAAAATGACGCTATGATGAAAAAGAGTGCAGTCAGGTATGGGATTTTTCTCCGCTGTTGGGGCCATATACCGAGTGCCATCTACTGCCTGTCTCGAATGAGGAGATAGGAAGTGCTAAGAAGTAAGCCCTTATCTTACAGATACCATGAAGGGCCTAACATGACTCCGATGTTCATGGGACCAACCAAATAAGAAAGTTGTGGAATCTACGGGAAAATTGATATAATCGAAAATTGCATCAAAAGAATGAATTAGCTTTTCTTTTTCTAGATAAAGGTGTCCAACACACACGCAAACACGCACGTACATACATATACACTCTCTGTCTCTATCTCTCTATCTCTCTCTCTCTCCCTCTCTCTCTCCCTCTCTCTCTAACGCATATATATATCATATCAAACAATTCAGAAAATGTAAGTAAAATCACGACTTTACATATTCAGGCTTAAAAAGGAAGCATTTGTAATTAAATGTGCATATGCATGAACATATATATATATATATATATATATATATATATATATATATATATATATATATATATATATATATATATATATATGCGTGTATGTATGTGTGTGTGTGCACTCATGTGTGTGTGTGTCGTTTCATATTAGTATGCGTAGCCAATCTTATACGCTCCGCCACGTATAAAAGTATATGACATAAAATTGATTTAAATTATTATCGTCTTCATTGTAATGCACGTGATTAAATGTCTACCTATAGACGCATATATTACACGAGTACAAGTTACACTTGGAAGTAAATATGAATGTGTCCATTAATGTATATGAACACAAACAGTGTATACATACGAATGCACGTGTGCATCTATTAAAGCAGCTAAATATGATTTACTGCATGCATGTATGTATAAAGCTAAGTGTATTTGTCAGTTCCTTACCAACTGACCACCCTCCACATACACATGCACATACACACCCGAACATATACAATAACCTTTCTCTCCACAAATATTTGAAAAATGTTCGGTTAGTTGATATATTCATCACGGGTGATCTAGTATATATGTCAATGCTTCTAACCATTGCATTCAGATGAATTCAATTTGAACCTTACACTTTTCCTGTTTACACACAAGCGCAAATACTGGAAAGCCTCGCATCACACGCAAAACACGTTTCAGGAAGAGCGTGCAGTAGGGAAATGCTCGTAATTGCATGGTTTATTTCCTTACTAATATTATTAATCTTATAGTCTTTTTTTTACATATAACTGAAATGATTTTGTGTGTTATCAAAATTCATCTTAATGTTGGTGCGTGCCGTATAAAGCACCAGCGCGCGATAGCCAGTAGCAGAACATTTTTTTGCGTTTACTACTAATCAAGACGTGCAGTACCAGACTTTCCTGAAAATACTTTTTATGCATTTGTAAGTCAGTCTGCAAGCGGTACTGCTACACATGCATGCTTGCAAGTATGGATCTTTTTACAGGTATATGCTCATTATTTGTACACACACACACACATATATATATATATATATATATATATATATATATATATATATACGTATGTATGCCCAAATTATCATAATTATTCAAATGCCCAAGTATTCTAGTATGTAATCACTTGACAAAAATATTATATATATATATGTGTGTGTGTGTGTGTGCGTGTGCACCCAAAATAGGCTCACACACATATGTGTGTGTGCATGTGTTTATGCATGACATAGATTACCAAAATAAATGTTTTCTTCTGTATATGTTAATAAGCGTGTGAAGTCTGGCACAGGTTAACATGAGAAAAGGACTTTTGTGTTGCAGCAATATTCAAACGGGGGGGGGGGCACCTTCAAAATCTTAACTTTCTGGCTTCAGTATCGACCATTGGTAACGGTGAAAAATGCGCAACTACCTCGGCCATTGAGCAGGAATATCTATGTGTGTGTGTCTGTCTGTCTGTCTGCACGTGCATGTGTTTACATATGATTATGTTTACATATGAATATGCGTTGTTGAATGCATATATTTGCGCGTACCAAAGTGTACGTATCTGTCAACACGTGTATTTCTTGTAAATTTGCTATTATTTGTGTATGTGTGTGAGAGAGAGAGAGAGAGAGAGAGAGAGAGAGAGAGAGAAATAAAGACCGAGAGACAGACACAGAGAAAAAAGGGAGAGAGATACTTATTGTTCACGTGATAAGTTTCCTAAGAACCGATTGGCGACTCTTGGTCCAGTCCACCCCAAAGAAGGAGCCCAAACAAGACCCCCCTTTCTCTCTCTCTCTCTCTCTCTCTCTCTCTCTCTCTCTCTCTCTCTCATTTTTGTCATTCTTCTTTCCAATCATCCATCCCTCTTTTCTCTCCTCACCTTCTTCTCCTCTCTCTTTCTCTCTCACTCCTTTTTCCTACCTTTCTCTTCCCGCTGCAATTACCCACCCTCATGTACGCACCACTTGCAAACATGGGGCGTCAAAGTAGCAGTAGGAGTAGAAGTAGCAGTAGCGGCGAGTGAGTGAGGAGGAGTAAGAAAGAGAGAGAGAGAGAGAGTTGCAGTACCGCTCTCGCTGGCAAGTGACATTACCACAAGCAGTTGTGTAGTAGCCACCAGTAGCTACCAGTAGCACTAACAATCAAGCATAGTAAAAAGAGTGGCCAAAGAAGACAGCAGCGACCACAACCGAAGCAGGCAGAAGCAGGGGCGAAAAGTCTGCTTTTCTCAGTGTTCCAGTGCTTTTCTATACAGTGAGAAGGTGAGTTTCTCTCTATATATATACTCTTAATAGTAGTAGTGGTAGTAGTGATAGTAGTAGTAGTTGTAGTAATGGTGGTGGTCGTAGTGGTGGTCGTGATGGTGGTAGTGGCTGTAGTACTGGTGGTTGCCGACGTTGTCGTAATTGTTGTTATTGTTGTGGTTGTAGCGTTAGTGGAGTGAGAAAAGTGGGGAGTGTGTCTGAGGTTGATAGTTCGAACTTAGATGAAAGCTTTCTAGAGTGAAGCCTTTCCACTTCTTCCTCTATCGAATTGTCCAATGATTCTTCTCCTACATATCTCGCTGTTATCAAAATTCATTTTGATTTAGATCTGATTCTATCTTTTTTATCCGTCTTATTTTGTTGTTTGGGGATGGAAATAAGAGTGCTTTTCTTGGAGAAAAATAAATATAACAAAAGCGCACGAACAAAAGAAAAATTCCTGTGGCAGAAAATTGAAAGATAGTGGATTGGGGTGGAAGGGAAAATGAAGAAGAAACGAAGGAAGAAGAGATATTGTTGGGGGGATAAATGAACGAAGAAAGTGGGGGGAGAAGAAATATTGAAAAAAGGGACGGCGGAGTTAGTCTGGAGAAACGGAATGAGTACGACTTGTCGATAAAAAGTTCGGAGGGAAAGAAAACAATGAATAAAGAAAAAAAACGTTCATAGAATTGAGACGATAAGTAAGAATGGCTCAAGAATGGGAAGAAAATGAGAAAAAGAAAGGAAGAGAGAAAAGGCGGCAAAAGGGTTATGAAGAGAGAATAAATGCAAAAACTTGCTATAGGAAAGAATGAAAGGATGATGAATGAAGAAGAAAAATCAAAATAGAGCTAGATTAAGAAAAGAGATGGAACAAAAGACAAAATCCGAATTGATAGAAAAGCGGGAAAAAGAAAGCGAAATTTGATGGAGAGGGAATGGTGCTGAGAGGAAACAGAAGTGAAACAGTGAAATTGTTTGAACTTCGAAGAGGCTCAACTGAAAAGAAAGCATTTTTCACAGAACTGAAAGGGAAAGCTCAAGAAATAACAGACAGGTTTATTTCGAAGCATGCATTTATAAAGCATGCACGTGTATATACAAGCAATATCCATACAACGTATGTATCTAAAAAAGTATACACTGTCACCGTGTTTAAACGTTTTTTCATAGTGCATAAAAGTATAGAAATACAATTTATTAAAATTGTTCACCGTATGTTTATGTGTGCGTCAGCGTACGTGCGTGTGCAGGTGCGCACGTGCGTGTGAGTATGTTTGAGTTAAAAATCTTCAGCGAATAATTCGATTTTTTAGCCAACATTTTCCGCACTATCAGACCGCGGACATTTAACCAAGTACAGACGTGCACACTTTATTTAGATCATCGCCATACTTTATATGCACATATAGAGACGTGTATATGCGCATATATATACGCACGTACGGAGACATACAGGACTGTGGCTCAATTAGTAAAGAGAAAGTGTGCTTTATGGTCCGATATAAGGTATCTATCAATAATTCCAATAATCGTTGTTTAGTCTTGTTGGGGGGGGGGTGCAAGAGGGGGTTACTGCTAGTCTTCTGCAGTGCGTCTTCACTCGAATTACCGTATATAAGCATTGAATTACAATCCTTCATGTGTTCAAATGAAGATTTGTTTGCACATACTGTTAACAATGAACTTATCAATAAACTTGAAGAAAAGCATCAATAACTATTCCCATGGGTTCATCTGCACCTATTTATCTACTTACATCTGAATATATATCAAGATTCATACATATAGACGCATACGCGTGTATATAGATAATATGTTTCCAGAAAAAATCGTTGATCCATTTGTCAAGAGAAATCAATTCAATATATTGCGTGTGTTTAGGTGATTCGCATACTAGTAAAATCTTCGATATTCAGATGTAAATAAAGCAATACCCATTTCTATTCATTCTTTATTCTGGGACTCTAGCAAACATCATACGTACACAACAGAAACACTGTTTCCCGGAGCCTAATGACAATTCTAAATACACACATCGATGTTCGTGTATTCACTTCTTTACATATGCATAATATTGCACCAAAAGCATTTGTCGTAATGCAGTATATAATGTGCTAGCACCACAGGCTTTTGGAAATGAATTTGTTTCCTGAATGTGGCCTTGTACCAAGTTTGTCCCTTTCCAAATACTAGCAGCCAAATCATATAGGCTAATGTCTTTATTTGAACAGGTTTAATGATTTAAATGCATTCAATGAGATCTTCTATATTAGCATCGGTTGACACATATCTCAGCACTCTACCAACGATCGAAGTGTTGCTCCCCACTCCCATGCCTAAAATCAAAGTGTAGTATCTGTGCTCTCTTTGAGAAGTGTCATGCACACACACACACACACACACAAACACACACACACATACCGGTACACATTGCATTTTATATATTATTAGTATTGGCACAAGGCCACAATTTTGGAGTGCCTAGTAAGGAACGTACTCACTACACAATCCTAATGGTGTGCTAGACCAACTTGTCAACCATTACTGCCGGTGATGCATGGCCATCTTCTTAGACCCATGCATGCAAATAGATAGATCCTCATGTAACAGCTACAAATATTCTGATGCTCCCATAAGCGATGAGGCTACACTCATTCATTTACGATGTATTATTCATTGCAAGATGTATTCCTAGGTATACTTGATTACAGATATAATGAAATACATTGAAAAGTACTTTGAACAAGTCGGCTTATGTGCATAAATTCATGCAAGAGAATATAAGTTCATTCTCTGGCTATGTTTTCTGACCAAATATTACGTGCTATATTCATGTATAGATTTTTAATCAAGCAAACATACATGAATTCATACTGGTACATATAGACATATGAAGATACGTGGACTTGTTATAATCCATATTCACATTAATGTAAATATACATATATATTCATATACACATACACGCACACGCACACATATACGTGCGTGTGCTTATTCGTGAATATATATAAATATATATATATATATATATATATATATATATATATATATATATATATTGTGTGTGTGTATGTGTGCGCGTGCGCGAAAGCAATGAAATCTATTTTTCCCATGGAAATACATGCATACATAATCGACTGCATATGCAAACATAGCATCTATACGCCACTTCCGTAAAAAATATTTGCATTCTGCAGGAATATGAAAATGAATTCAAAGTTATGAGAAATCACTTCAAAATAAATGATGATTCTTGATTTATCAATTTGGAGATTTTTCTTTCTTCAAACATTCGAAATTTTCTTAAAGTTAATTATAGCTGATTTCAAAAATATCCAAGTATATAAGCTCGTTCAAGTTTGTACTCTTCACTTTTTCTTGGCGTAAAATGAATGATCACAGGAGTGTTCAAAAAACTCACTTCATTCTACATCAAATATAATGTTAAGAATATTCTTGTGAAGTACTTCTTAAATATAAGGAATGTTTAATCATTAGATATTCCTAATATTTACGGATTTGTCTTGCACCAAAATATCTTCCCGGTCGTGTTTTGTTCGTTTATGAAATTAGTTTTTTCTTCTCGTTTATGAAAATGTGAAACGACCATCATCAACTTAGCACCAAAGAAGGGGGGGGACATCTTGTCGACCTCCCTGTTCTCCTTCAACCTTTAGATACTATTTTAAATTTTACAAGTGATTCGTTTTGTTCTATTTCATGAAATTGTATCAGAAAGGATAAGTTCTAGCGCATAAATAAAGGGAAAATGTTGACCTAGGTTGTGCATAATGAATATTCAAATAGGAGAGAAAATAAGTCAAATGAAGTCATAAACTCTAGAAATGTCTCATCTCAATGACTATTTATAGTACTTTATATGCTAATTAGATATGAGTTGGGGAATATGTTTATTGCTTAATGATAAGATCTCATATCTATATTAAAATTCATATCAATTGAAATATCAAAGAAATTGCTTCAAATGCATGCAGTACATTAAGTTTGTCTGAAGTGTTCTTTGAAGATCAATAACCAATTATATGGTATCTTTTTATTGCGATGATATGTTAAAAACGCTCGCGTCAACTTCAAGTATATTAAAATAGAATTGGAAATATACACTAGCAAAAGATAACGATGTCTGTCGCATCATCATGAATTTCTTATATCCCATAGAAAAATAGATGGTTTAGTCAATAAATACCAAGAGGTGCTCTTCATTTTATGCGTGCCAAGTTTCTCAACAACAAAGCTGGGACTTTATTCGTTTCTCTATGAGATCATAAATGTTAATGATGTCACAGATTTCTCGGACTGCATAATACTTTTTCAGCTCATGTGGAATTACAATTCAATAATGAGTTGCTTTCTTAAATAATCAACAATTGCATGAGTCGTAGAGCGCCAAGTGTTTCATTTTTCTATACTTCTCAAGTTTTTTTTTAATTGACCAATTTTTATCTTTCTCCAACGAGACTTATATCTATATTTTTTTTACTTAGGAAAGAAAATACAAAGCTAGGTCGGCTGATAGTATGGATGAAAATGTTTCATTTGAATAAAGTGAATAGAGAAACGTTTTTAAAAAAATATATTGTGTAGTGCAAGACCCTTAGATGGAGATGGGATACTAAAACTGGAGAGATTACTATGTTAACTTCTTCTAATAATCGATTAACTCATGGACCAGCATATAAAAATCTTAATTCAGTACAACGTTGCTGATCGGTTTAGTAAATAGACAGAGCTAAGCCAATTTTATAAACTTACTAGAGAATGGGTTATTTCTAAACTGGTTTGAATTCATTTTTTTCTTCTCCAACTTGAGCGTTACTTACTATGGATCTTCGAACTTCTTTGCTGTCTTTCAATAACTCTAACTAAAGAGTGCAATTGTCAGAAACTGAATTTTGTGTAAAAAGTACTGAATTTTGACTTGGTGTTAATCAAATTAGAAAGAAACCAACGTTAATAGTATCAATTTGAAAATTAAACTACTCCAATTTATCACTAAACTCACAATATCTATCTTTATTTATCTATATCTTCGTTGAAAATCGAGAGCATCAAATAAAAAAGATAAGGATATTCATTTTGCAACACTGGTAATATCAATTTTGTAACCCGTTTACAGACCTAAATGCTAACAAGAGGTCTGTGTGTTGACATATATGCAGGTCACATGTCCTCATCTATGAGTGTATTTTTCTTCTAGGTAGACAAAGTTTATTTTTGGAAAAAATGAATAGAGATTTTTCAAAACGTTTAACTAGCTACATATTTGTGAATGTCGGACAAAAGAATTTGTCTTATAATAATTAAAATCAGAGATTTGGGTTAAGTAAATACCCCCAATGATATAAGGATAAAATAAAAAGATAATAATGAAAATAGTTGATAATTAAAGGGCATGAATCGATTAAATATACTTCAATTAAAATGTCTAACAACATACAGGAGGAAAGGCGTAAAAGACAAGAAATAGGCGATGCATGACGATGTGCTAGAAACAATAATGTTTCTTTGTAATATATGTGCGCGTGCGCTCGTGGGAATGTATGCGTGTGAATATAATACATCATCAAGTAATATCATTATAATAAAGTCACTGATATATTAAATAACAAAACTATGACAACGATATGAATGATAATAATAATAATCAGGACATTAGTCTTAATGTTTTGTCCATGCAAATGAGATTTCTTATTCCTTTTTCTTACTAAAAACTCTCTACTCCGATTTAATTAATGTCACACTACGTGAAGATATTTTTCCAAAACCAACATTCAGGGTGTAGAATTCCACAATGAGAATAGTACTGTAGAGGATCAAGATAGTCTTTTTATAAGTGAAGATGATAAAGCTGATTCCTTTCTTTCTCATTTTAGATAGAAAAGAAGGAAGATAAATAAAGAAACTGACTTGGGATATTATTAGGAATCATAAAAAGTTTAATGCTTTCCAGCAATGAATATTCGACTTCCAAAGCCTTTCTGAAATTATTTATTGGTGATGGAATGTGAATTGAAGATCAAAGTAATTCTTCTTTGAAATAAACCTATATCCCCGACTCCCTCCCGCTATATGTGTTTGTGTGTGCGTGCACATGCGTGAATGTGTGTGTGTGTGTGTGTGTGTGTGTGTGTGTGAGAGAGAGAGAGAGAGAGAGAGAGAGGACGTGTATCTAGGAATAAAGAGAATGAGGGAGTAAACGAATGAATCAGGCCTCGGTACAAATGTGCAACGTCAAAACAAAGCTCATTTTACTGCGCCTTGGAAAAAACTTCTCATTAATTTAGTCCTGCTTAATATACTTTATCTAACCAGCTAAGTAAATAAAGACAAAATGAAGAAAGACTATGCTGTAAATGTGTCCATATATATATATATATATATATATATATATATATATATATATATATAGAGAGAGAGAGAGAGAGAGAGAGAGAGAGATACGTGTGTATGTTTGTATGTTTGTATTCATAAATCCGAATGACCACAATGGGAATGTTTCTAAAGAAAAATAAGATTTCAAAGAAGACTAAGAAATGCTAAAGCTGCTTTATTTTTACTAACAGCACCAAGATCGAAGCAAGTGCATATTTCATCAAGCGACTGAGAGATATTCTGCTTGTACCAGTCTCTATTTATCTGGTTATTATTCGATGCTTCGCTCTGTGAAGCCAATACAAAGGAGGAACATAATGAATCTGTTGTTCGATAATTATAAATGTCGATACGAACTCTGTTCTCGCTAACTGCAGCAACAAGGGAGGCAGAGAGAGAAAAACCGCAAACCAACATTAACTCTCTCTCTCTCTCTCTCTCTCACTCTCTCTCTCTCTCTCCCTCTCTCTCTCTCTCTCCCTCTCTCTCTTTCTCTGTATTGGTGGCTATAGGAACAAATCGAATGGGGTCCTAACTTGCGCATCGCACATACTGGCGATGATACGCACTGATGAAGATATGAGACTACACACAGTCGCACTCATAGATGCAAGCACAGGGGTGATCGTGTGCGTGTACAGACACGTTTGCATACCTACATACTGAACGTGAAATATCAACGCACACGTTTAGTGTTCAGAAATACAGAGCATTGACCCTCATTTGCATAATTCGACCGCGTTTACTGAATCTCAACCAGATTGAAACTACTTCCTCGTCCATCCCTATGGACTACGAAACATTTTAAATACCTTTTGTATCGTGTAAACGAGTTTATACTCTGACTGGGACAGTTCATTTCACATTAATGCCAATGGGAAAGGCATAAATCCATCTTTTCACCGAAACCCCCCACCCCCCACCCAGCTAGGTTTAAAATAGCGCATGGTGAATCGAGTGACGCCACTCAAAGTGCTTATCGTCTCACAAATCGTACGGACCGAGTAAGTAGTGATGTGATTTGTGTAGCATAAGCTTGGACTGCTGAAGCCGTAGACAGCATAGGGGTGTTACTTATCGTGTGAGGTACAACTGCTATAAATAGGCTGACAAACGAAAGATGAGACAAGTCTGTTCGTATAATTCGTAATTTTTTTATGCAGACTTCTGTGATCTTTTGAGACAGATCAAAGCAAATTATTTGTTCCTATCGCCCAAGAAAGAATGTAAATCTTTACCTGACTTTGAAGATGTTGTTTGAAAAACTTTTGAGAAATTCATATCTCTAACGGCAAAATTAATTTTTAAAAAATGGTCAGCTGGTGGTTTTTAACTTAATGTGACACACATATACAGTTGAATGCATAATAAGCATTTAATCTATTTTCATTAGTGCATATGTAATGGGTAATATATTCAAATATATGTGTGCGTGTTTGTGTGTGAAAATACATACATAGACTAACATGATTATAAAATCATGAAAGTACAAAAGTACACTAATTCGAGTAAAAAAAGATATTCAGTCATGCGTACTCACACATGAGCATTCTTACAAATAAAAATTACAAATGCATACATATAGGATTAAGAATTTCAACTTGTAAGATGTGTATATACATGTATGTGTGTGTGTGTGTGTGTGTATGTGTGTGTGTGTGTGTGTGTGTCTATTCAGACGTAGACACAGTAAATGCGTGTACATATATTGGTAGATGTGTACATTGATAATCAAATACATTAGCGCTCCTTATTTACAAAAATAGTCTACCTAAGCCCTGGAATAATTCTGTCAGTGATACTTGTCAGTGTTCAAACCTCGTTAGAGAAAGAAAAGGGGATTTTAAGAGCTGATTTTCAAGACAAACACCAAGGCAGGCCCTTCTTACTTGTTTGACTGACGTATTTCAAATGACGTTTGCCGTAGAGCGACAGGTTACAAACTAGTTTATTTTTATTTCCAATCAATGCTGGCAAAGTAAGTCCTATCTGGCTTAGCTTAGTACATATAACTTCATTGCATGAAACGTACTATTTCATAAACAAGTGCATTAACTATATAAGTACATTCCAGTATAATAAGATATATACTTCCATGTATCTCGAAAGAAACTTGTACATGGAAATGTATTAAAAAAATACATGCGTATATAAGTATGAATGTAGAAATACAGGTATATGGAGATATGTGTGTGCATATATGCATGATGGAATAGAGTAAATTCTAATGCCTCTTAATATATATATATATATATATATATATAAATTACATCTCTCTCTCTCTCTCTCTCTCTCTCTCTCTCTCTCTCTCTCTCTCTACATCTATCGATCTATCTCTCTCTCTATATATATAGAGAGAGAGAGAGAAAAGGGGGGAAGATGGATAGGGGTAGATAGACAGGTGAGAGAGTATGCATACATATACATGCAGGCGCATATGTAAAGGTGAATGATTACGTTTTCTGTCGGATTTCCGTTAATGATTTTGTTGTATGATGTCATGTATGTGAATACAAGTGTGAGTATACAATCAATTAATTATATTTATACAAATATATATACATCTTTATCGACTGTAGGTGCGCATATTCGTCTTTACGAGTTTGCATGTTTCTTAATGAGATTAACGAAGACTGAATATGTTGATATATATATATATATATATATATATATATATATATATATATATATATATATATATATATATATATATAATACAAATCACGGATGCAATATGATACAATATCCGATGTATGGTGGGTTTATTTCATAAAGTACTTGATACATTCAATATTCAACAATAAGATGATTTAGAGAATAAATGTGTGTGTGTGTGCACGCGTGTGTGTGTCTATACGGACTCCTATTTTCACCATCTGAGCTGAGAGCGCTCCCGTAGCAAGGCAGGAACGCACTTATATTGTTCACCCTTCACAATTTCGCTATTGTGGGCACAAATAATCACATTTGTATATATTTGTTATTTTATGCCGAGATAATATACATATATATACATATATATATAAATATATATAATCATTTCACTTTGTGAATGCAGAGTTTTGAAGGTTCCCATGTCCGATATATCATGGAACAGAGGCATGAGAAGGCAATCATATGGAGGCAAGCATTTTGATGAATATACAATTTAAGCCGACAGAGTGCAGGTGTATGGGCGCACATGGAATGAGTAACACGTTCAGCTAATTACTGATACTAGCTGAAAACCCACCTTACATATGGGAGGCCTATATAAGAAAACTGTTTCCTCATTCAATAATCTCGCTATAATGCACCATTTCGGCTACTTAGAAGTCACAAACAGATTAGCAGAATCAAAAAGTTAGTATTAGAAAGAGAGATTGAAATCTGATCATTATTATCGGTGAACACAAACCTAACATTATTATCATCATTATTATTATTATTATCATTATTATTATTATTGTTGCTGTTGTTGTTTTTGTTGTTGTTGTTGTTATACGGAATGCTTGAAAAGATTACAAGCTGAAAACATAGCCGGTGTTCCTTTAGTAAACAGGGAAAATTTCTTGGGGATATGCTGTATGGATACAAAACCTATACAACCATACACACATTTAGACTTTGCAATTGAATATACAGTTCAGTAAAAGCAATATTAGTTATTGAAATCTACTTTTTACGATCAAATGTGTACAAATGCTGGTTAATGTACACATCAACACACGTATAGATACGTACTAATGAGCATACCAATATGCGTACGTATACAGGTCGATAATCCATATACGCACATACACTAAGCGGATATATATCTGCATATGCATACGCGTTTGTTTTTACTTTCACTATTCAATATAATAATTATGCATGCAAACAGAGGACATAGCTCAGTGGTAAGGCCCTAAACTGTAAGCTTCATGGTTCCGTTGGCTTAACAAATCAAAGAGAGATAAATCCTACCTTTCTTCAAACCACGATGAAATGGTATTTTTTCTACTTGTATCTTGTAAACCTGTGTGTCTGCCACTCCAAAAGAGAAACATATTCCCTTTTATTTACACATACGTCGTTGAAATTGCTTAGAATACTTGGAGTAGGTATCTACACCGCAGACACTTATAATCTTTCATATTCACTGCAATCTTTCCATTTGAATTCTTATAAAATCTAAGATTACAGTAGAAATTGATTTGAGATTATTATGCACAAACATACACATTATGCACACACATACATACACTTATATAGTAAGATACATAGACAGACAGACGTTAAACAAAATCGGCAAACCGAGTTCAAATTTCGTGTGGCTCCTTTTAGCGCCTCTCGTTGAACAAAGACCTTCTGCAAGATTCGACACACCTCTCCATCGCGGAGCCAGTATTTTCTGATTTTTTCTTGCTGGCCACGCCGTCTTATTTTCTGTCGGTTGCAGTTTTGCGTATGATTTCTGAGGATCCATGTCGTGACTTGTGATGTCCAGCGGTGGTCTGGAACTCTTACAACATGATCAGCCGATTGCCAACGAGTTTCATAATGGTTTCTATGATATCTCGGACTTTCCTTTGATACATACTGAGCTGTCTCGTGATCACTCCATGTGGAGTCGGGCATGATTCTTTCCAGTACACATTTTGAGCATGGTTTCAGGATCAGTCTTATCCTGTTTTAGCACCATAGGTGACTATCAGGAGGATGCATCGGTTATAGACCCTTCTTTTCAGGCTAGTGATATCTAAAACCACACAAGTGCTGTCTATCTCATTGTCGGATATCTTGACAAAATATCTTCTCCCTAGCATTTCACAATATCTGACGTAGAATAAAGTGGTTGGGTGCGAGCATTTACCGCCTAGATGAGAATAATAGTTCAAGTCTAGTTTACCCATAGTCGACTCTAAATGGGGCCAGTATATTTTTATGAATTGGCGTATATTTATCAATCTGAAAAGTAAAATGATGGGTATTTATATAAAGTTAAATCCTGTCAAGCATCGTGATTTTTGATATGGTGTAGCATCTTGCACGGGGATATTTAGCATTAGAAACTTGTTTTCAATTGATTTTGATATTCAGTGTAATTCCAACACCTAAAGTAAGAGGTCAATATCTAAATTTGTTGGTATTACATCAGAAAATGATTGATCCGTCTTCCTTCTATTTAAATGCTAATTTTTGCGCTTATGCCCAAAGAAAGGGCATAAAACTAAACTTTTTAGTGATCTTGATTTTGTCACTAGCATGCTAAAATAGGACATAAGGAAGACTCGTGATTGGATACATATGTATCTCTCTTCATGTATCTACAATGGCATAAACGCACATAAGCAGAGATAGGAGAGTTTTATGATGACATCAGTGAGGTAATGGATCAGGAGAATACAAATTACACAACACCCATGGGAGATTTCAATGTTAAGACAGGGAAAATGAGAAGATGGTGAATCAAGTGTTGGAGAATATGAAGGAGGATCAAGAGTGGAGACAGACTCATAAATTTCTCGGAGAGGATGAAGATAACAAAAACATTTTTTCAAAAATAGAAACGTCACAGATGGTACTTGGAAAAAAAGCAAATGAACCAGCAAAAAACAAAATTGACTTCGTAATATCCGATAAAATAAATAACGTTAACGATGATACCGTTATCCACAAAATGAATATAGGTAGTGACCATAGAATAATAACGGCCGAATCAAGTTCGACTTTCAAAGGGGAAGAAACAAAATGGTTCTAAAGAAAAATCATGTCCCTTTGAGATAGAGAGGATTACTGATTTTCGGGTAGCGATACAATAAATATTCAAGGTCTTGTAGAATAAGGTAAATAGCCTTGTGGAAAAAAGAAATCTGATGAAGATAATCAAAGAACCAGCAGAGATGATATGCAATAAAAAATGAAAACACAGGAAAATACTGAAAGAAAAACTAATTAGAAAGTCGGAAATGTGTCAATAGAGACTGAAGAAAACGAAACCAAAAGAGCAGAAAAACAATGAGATAAGAAAAAAAAAAGAAAATATGAAGAGGATAGTAAATGCTACCAGAACAGGGAAGGTATTGAAACGTACTCGAGCCACGGATCACATTTGTAAGCAACAGATGCTTGTATTAAAAGACAGAAAAGGTGAAATTAGCACAGGTAGGGATGTGATACAGAGAATAACTGGAGAATACTACGAGAACCTCTATGCCTCGAAAATAAAAATGCCTCTGGCCGACAATTCGACAGGAAATAATGATCTTCCGAACATAACGACAAACGATGTAGCGTTTGAGCTACGGAATATGAAAAGCAGAAAAGACCCAGGTATAATGATAGACATTTTGGGAGATGCAGAAGACGCATTACACAAAGAACTAGCCCAACTATTCATACAATGCTTCTGAAAAAGGAAAGTACTCAAAGTATCAAGGTATAGTGTCCTGCAAGATAAGGAATGAGACCTTGGCAATTTATGTCCTATTACATTACCTAGCATTAGACAGGGGATCTAATATCACCTGAACTCTTTACAATGAGCTTTCAAAGCACGTTTAGGAAAACAGACTGGGAAAACATGGGAGGAAACATAGGTGGGAGATATTTGAACAACTTAAGGTATTGTGATCACATTGCATTAATATCAGAAAGACGTATTAATTGATCTGAAAAGAAAAAGTCTAAAAATAGTGCCAACAATGAACCGAACAAAGGCAAATGTTCGAAGGTGAAGCCCCCCCCCCCCATTAGAATAGAGGGTAAAGTCTCTGAAAAGGTTAAGTAAAATATTTACTTAGGCCACGTGATAAAACTAGAGAAAGATCATGGAAATGAAGTGACGGTGAATAACGATTGCCTGAAAAGCATTTGGTACACATAGAGACATAGTGGAAAGTAAATTGTTGATATACTTAAAACGTAATGTCAGCAATCAATGCATAATACCAGCTATAGCGCACGGATGAGAAATGTGGAAACTTAGAAAACCTCTCGAAAAACAATTCAAGGGCAAATAGAGGGAAATGGAAAGAGCAATGTTAGGAATAACTTTTTGTGATAGATAAAGATCGACATAGATCCGTGAGAGGACCAGGATGAAGAATAGCGTACAATTAAGCAACAAAAATGGTGATGGACAAGGCACTTTGCAAGAAGAGAGGGCAACAGAGGGGTCCAAAAACTAGTCAATTAGTGCCCGTAGCACAGTAAATGTAGTAGGAAAAGACAAGGTGCGAGATGGAGAGATGAAAGAAGGGTTTACTAGTGAATCATCGTCATGGAAAGAGATTGGAAAGGTCTTTGTTCAACAGTGGACTTATAACGGATGATGATGATGATGATGATGATGATGATGATGATGTACGCTTGCACACAATGAATGCGAAAACACCGTAAAGAATAAGACATATAGAAGCACTAACATGAATCTTCCATCCTAGGCGGCAGATATAAATACAGTACGGTACGCGTGAATACCATGCAATCAGTTCAGGGAATAAATGTGATATGCTAAACTACACTTATGCAAAACAAAACGGGTTCGAGATTGTATTTGCTGTATGTCATAGTTCTATTTGTGTCCATACGTGTGCACATACATGCATGTGTAGTTTACATTTGGGTATTCATAGGTGCGAATGGATATATATCTAAATTCAAAAATTATTTATGCAACATATATGAGTGTGTGTGTGTGTGTGTGTGTGTGTGTGTGTGTGTGTGTGTGTGTGTGTGTGTGTGTGTATGAGTTTGTGTATGAGTTTGTGTACACGAGTCCTTATATCAGAGGGGCACACGCGCCAACAGAGATAGATAGGAGCAGACTGGAATATATAGAATGAGCGATGCTCTCATTCTATCTGATTAGTTTCAACAAGAAAGTGGAGAAATCTTCACACAGAAATCACTCAAAAATACTACAATCAACCGAATGTTCGAGAATCTTTGAAAATAGTGAGTGAAATGCGTATGAAGGTGCATTTATACCCTAAACAAATAAGTCTGAGCGTATATGGGCATCATATGATAACACATATGCACAAACAAATAGATACATAAATCCATTCGTATCACATCAATATGTCTCTAACGTTCCTACGAAAATACTTTTACTCCACAAAAAATATTTTACAACATAATCTCCTTCCTTGACGATGCACTTAATTCAGTGGTTGATATTAATCACGTAGATTAAACATCATACAATGACAAACTAATTTCAAAATTCAGCTGAAAACTATGTGTCAGTCTATGGACTTATTGATCTATCATCGTAAATATAGATTCTCATGGGCAAATATTCCCCTATTGATTACAGCTTCGAAAATATTCGAGTGCAGACAAATGATTTCATATATATTAATAACAATTATTGACACAAATATTGTATAGAAATAAGCAAAATAATGACCTTTCGTATTCGGTTACAATTTGAATCGGCTAATGTATACAAGTAAATACCTTAACATATAGCTATCTGCAAGTCAGTTTACAAAGGTTATATTTACAAGAAGATGAAGATTTCCAGCTGCTTAAAATGTTTCTTTAAGTGCAAGATTAGCCCTCCTCTTTCACAAAATGTAAAAAAAATTAATTTTTCATTCGTTGGACACGGCTTGAGGAAGGATAAGGACACGAACCAACAATAAACATTTCTCCTCTCTCCTACCCGTTTTCCTTCTCTTTCTCTCTCTCTCTCTCTCTCTCTCTCTCTCTCTCTCTCTCTCCGTCCATTTATATTTCCTTTACTCTCCCTCCCTTGCTTCCCCTCTCTCCTATCTCCCTATCTAAGTAACTATCCCTTCTCCTTCTTCTCTATCTCTCTCTCTCTCTCTCTCTCTCTCTCTCTCTCTCTCTCTCTCTCTCTCTCTCTCTCTCTCTCTCTCTCTCTCTCTCCACATGCGTACATTTAACTCTACTGTCCCACCCTGGATCAACTCTTTCATGCCACTCAGAGTTGGCAGTCAGTGCTGAGCTTGTAAAATCATTGATGCTGTCAATGCTATAAATAGCCACAATACAAATTACGTCATCTGACATACAGTACTGCATGCATATGTGACTCGAGACACGTGTGCATAGGTGCGCATATGTACATGCGCATAACTGCACCCGCACACACACATACACAAAGGGGAAGTTCACGTGAAGTTTGATGGAAAAAGTTTGTAGACTTTGTGTCAGCTTCAAGTGGCCAATTGAGAGTGCACGGGAGAATTTCAACCATCGCTTCTAAAAGGAACATAAAAGTGTGTGAATACATATTGAATACTGCAGTGTATTTGATATCAATAAATATATGTAAAATTAACTTGAAAGAAACCGCTTGGCATAAAACATTCCTATATGCTGTACAAATATATCTCAACACACATCAACGCATGCACACACATACACGAACACGGTGAAATACAGTAGAATTTGAATAAATTTAAAATCTTGCTATATATTTGTAAAGTCATTCAGTGAATGAGAATCAGTTTCTCTACTACCATGGCCTACGGACAATGCAGATTTACACTTTGCACTAACAACTGAGGGGGGGGGGAGTTTCTGAATACCGTTCACTTTCCTTACAACTCATTCTAGTTAGATTTATTTAAAAGAAGATGATTAAAAGATGCTGATGGGTGGCGAAATGGGTAAAGGCACCGATTACCAGGCGAGCTAATTTCAAACTGCGGCCTAGACAGTTTGTGTTCACTTCGCACTTTAGAAGGGCCTTCTCCTCCCCATAGCTATCGACAAAATAGTACTGGATGGAATGAGTGACACCACTTCAGGTGCTTGTTGCCAACAATCGCAAACGGGTCGAGTAAGTAGTAATGTGATACGTGAAGGGACGGCTGATACCGCAGCCAGCGTAGGGGTATTACTTACTTTTTATTCATTATAAAAGCAGTAAGGACTGGATTACTATCATAAACCAAAAATATATTTGATAAAAACGTTTGTTTTATTACACGACTCAGAAAAGCATTTATGCACGGAATCTAATGGCACGCGTTTCAACCAAATAAGATATATATACTAATACATATTTAAAAACTAATATCGTATTTCCTGTACTACTTTTCTTATAGATAAATCTTCTGATCAACGAAATAGGAACCTGCGTTCACATCAATCTTTAATTCATATGAGATTTACATTCACAAAACATTTTATGCAACCATCCATAATTGTATGAACATGAAAAGAGATTTTAGATTCATTGACACACCTATATATAAATTTCATTTTAAGTCTCTATGTTCTACTGTAGTGCATGTGCGTGCGCGTGTCTACGTACATAAACAAAATATCTGTTCCGTTTTTTTTGTTTTTTTGATGCATTACGTGCTCACTACATTACTAAATATACACTCATGCATTTATACACCGATACAGGAACAGAGATATATACACACTTAATTGTATTTTCAACTGAAATTCGTAAAAAACGGAAAGCACTAACAGGTACAAATCGAATTGCTTGAAAAATAGAAATGTTGAATAAGCTAATCATTTTCTTTTACTCAGTGAGAATTGTTGGCCATAGAGATGAATCTACCAATAATTTTTCAACAACTGACACCAAACAAATTTTTATAATGGACGTAATTCTCCTCGTGGGACATCAGATGATATATCTTCCTCTGGTGTGGGTTCGAATCCTATTATCCCGGCTTTCGAATTCCATGATGTCAATTCTATAGTCTGTTGGGAAGTTGCCGCCAAAACTCTTCTAGCTGCCAGTTGATATATATATATATATATATATATATATATATATATATATATATATATATATATATATATATATATATATATATATATATATATATATATATATACGAGATACGTACATATTTGAATCCAATTACTCTATCAATACACACTTATCAACTTCTCTCTTTCCCCTCAACTTCTCAATGGTCTTTCTCTCCTACCTTTCTTTTTTTCTCTCTATCTTTCCGTTAGTCTTTCTTTTTAATCCGATAATCCTCCTATCATTCGTTCTTTCTTTCTTTCCCATTTTCTTTTCTTCCGTTTTTTCTTTTTATCTTTTCGATTGTCTTTTCTTCTCTTTTTCTTTCTTGCTCTCTGACTTTCTTTACTTTTTCTTTCTATCTTCCTGGTATCCTTTGCCCCTTTCTTATTCTTATTCCCTCGATAGTCTTTCTTTCTTCCTGTATTTTTCTTTCAATCATTTTGATATTATTTCCTTTCTTTCTTTGTTTTGTTTTTCTTTTTCCCTAATAGTCTCTCTTTTCTTTCTCTTTTCATCTGTATTCTCTCTTTCTGTTTTTTGCCATTTATTTCTTTGTTTTCTCTCCAGTATTCATTCTTTCTTTCTCTCTCTCTCTCTCTCTCTCTTTCCAATTCAAGTTTCTGAATGTCTTTCTCTCGTGATTTTTCTTTTCCCTTGCCCTTTTCTCCAGACGCATCCTGCATCTCTTACTTCTTCAACCATAAGTCCCCATTCTCTTCCAATCCCTGACACTGACATGCATCATGCTCCTTCTTAATGCGCACCTCTTCAAAAACATCGCCATTAAACTTGCAGCATATAAATCGTAATATATCATACAAGGAAATGCATACACAAACGAAAATGATATCTCACAAGTGTATACAAATCTATGAAAAAATCACATTTTAATTTGTATATAAACATAAATTTGATACCCCCCTTCTCTCTCTCTCTCTCTCTCTCTCTCTCTCTCTCTCTCTCTCTCTCTCTCTCTCCGTTTGTGTGTGAGGAAGAATGTATTTTTTATCCTAGCAAAATATGCCCACAAAACATACATGAAATAAAAGCGTATTCTTCTAGTACCCTTTTCCAAAATGACACATGCACGGACTTCAAACAAGACGGAATTTAAATTATCACATTGATATTCAGATACAAACACTCATGAGATATTTTTGGCAAAAATGTGCTAATGGATGTGCAGCCACTTCTTAATTTATCTAAAGTCTTTTACTGAATGAGATGATCTGCACATTCTTGTAGATCTTTATTGGGCCTATCTTAGACTAGCTCAAGATTATAAGATAATCGGGAAGGTTTTATTGTGCTAATCGTCCAAATAGAGCGTCTACTTGCCTTAAAAATCAGCTTTCGAAATTGTAGCTTTTTACGTGGACCCGAACGCCGATCATTAGCGTAACGTCTTCAACCAATAATCGTACTGTGTGCAATCACTAACTTTAGCTTTATCCTACACAAATGGTGAGATAGGTAGACTTGGTGGAGAGTGGGACCTGCGTGCTGAAAAGCAATATTAGAGATCCTAGCTTTTACTTGGACTCCAACAACAACCAGGGCTACTAGTGTTGAGATACCCAACTGCATTGATCACCAGGCAAACCCTGCACATTCCTATATATAGAAAGATACATAGATGCATAAGCAGGTTATGTGCGAAGTAGAAAGTAAATTGATTTTTCTACATTTACGTATAAAGATTCATGCTGTACACCTTGACAAGCGGGTGTAATCGTTAAAGTCCTCTATATCAAAGCATCTTTGAATATAGAAGCAATCATTTACATAGACACGCACGTGTGTATGTGTATGTGTGTTTGTGCGTGTGTTTACTCACACACACATAACTCTGTAGCGATATTTATGCAGAAATGCGCTTGGTGGGGCACTTTGGCGTGTAATCGCACACACATACACAGGCGCACTACTCATTCAATCGAAGGTAGCTCGATATTTGTTAACAATGCTTTACAGATATCTTGTAACAATGGAGGGGACATTGTAGAAATTTTTTTTTTTTTTTTTTTGCATTCACGTTTTTATTTTGATGACAACCTATATTTTTGCGCTACGTAATAATTTGTAATTTATAGATTCAGAGTTTTGTACAAACAACCCGGGATTCTACAAGCAGATCAGAGCGCTCGCAAACACACTTACGCGCACATACACAGACCCTCAGTGATCCATATTCACTGGTAAACTGGCCGAGACACACAATTGAAAATCTTGGTTTATTTAGGGACGTCTTTTCTCGATGGGGGTAGATTTCCAAATAATATATCTACCAACATAAACCCATACTCATGACCATTAATATGTTCGCATCTTAAACAAATACTCGTGACCATTAATTTGTTCACATCTTAAACACATAATCATGACCATTAATGTGTTTGCATTTTAAACATATACTCATGACCGTAAATGTGTTCGGATCTGTATATTGATACAGATTGTGAATAAAATATCAGTAAATTCAGCTAATAACTATGTGCCAGTCTACGGATTTATTGATCTATATTCGTACATGTAGAAACATTACTTCGCAATCTTACACACACACAAACATGACCATAGATAGATGGGTGCTTTCTGTTGAGCCAGATCGTCTCACAAATCAATTTCCTAGACTTGTTAGTCTGATACTCACAGGGTGATCGGCTATCGTGGCATCTTGCTAGATTAAGCTAAGCTTAATGAATGACCAAGAACACGACCACATATACACTCGTAAATGTATTTTATAAATAAACGAACAGAAATATTCCAAAAAACGTGGCTTGACCTCAAGAGGTCATGGTTGTGCATGTGGTCGAATGAAAGCAGTGTGTGCAATCAGGTAACACGAATTATATATACGTATGATTTTGTGACTTTGATAACGAAAACGTATAAAGAGGCAACCATTTAGAAGGGGACAAGGGATGCGTCAACAATAAAATACGGGAAAAGTTAATCCTGTCACGTCCTGTCACCCTTGTGCAGTTGGAGATGGTCAGACAAAATGGGTTCCTTATTTAAGTAAAGAAAGAACTGGACCGATATATCAACCTCTCATTCTCTTACACATCAACATTTTGAATAGAGCCAGAATTCGACAAACAATAATAAAGATGTCTGTGCAGTTTATTTCGATAGTCCGACCACTAAGACGACGATCACCAAAAAAAAAAAGGAGTGTTTTATTTCATTGCTGTGTGCTGCTTATTACAATTGGTTGTGCGACCGCCCCATTTCAATACTATCATTTAATTACAGTACGTTATGTGCACACATATACGCACACATACTCACACACTGACGAAATTTTCAGCACACTACAACACTACAAGAGATTTCTTCATATACGTACATTCCTGCAGAAAGAAAAAAAACAAGTCGCACACATTCACTCATATATGCCGATGATCAAAAGTAAAATACGCACCATCTGACAGAACACACATTTCCATGACTAGCTATTGATATATTCGTGTGTATGCAAGTATATATGGTTTAATTCACGTGCTTAATTATCTACAGAAACGACTAACTTCGCGTGCGTATCTGAGTGCATCTTCATCCGACAAGATGCGCTGCCTCTAATGTATGAAAAAATAGCATTGATTCAATATTCTCTTCCTAGTTCCTCATAACTTTTCATTTTAAAATGATTTAAAATCCTTCCTGCCTCAAATATTCCACTCTGCATCACTTATTGTAATAAATTCTCAAGTCAAGAGACTCGGCTACTGACAAGTTGCAGGACTGACACTCTAGGCTTATTGATCACAAGACAAACTCTTCGCCCCGGGCTTAGATTTCTACCTTCTTCTCTTCTTTCTTTTTTTCTCTCTCTTTCTTTTTCTCTGAAATTTATCTCAATCCTAATGTTGTCAGGGCTGCGTAAAGCTGGGGAAGATGATAGAAAAAGTAACACCCGCTATTTTAAATTGCTCATTAAGTATTTTTGCAATCAATGCTAAATACACATAATTTATATTTATGTAAAGTACTAACAAGTATATTATGACGAAATAGATGTTTCTTAGAACATTCGGTCATCGAATTGTTGAGAATCTGAGTTGTTCTTCGTGGTTTGTTTAGAAGATGAATTTCTCGGAGAAATATTTCTTTGTAGAAATTGAATAGGCTGAGGTCACTATTGCAATGGAGAGATATTTGTTTTGAGAGAAATTAAATGATCATCTGATTATAGCAAGCTAGTTATAACTTGGTGAAAAATATTGTACATTTACATCTGAATACTCAGTAAGTTTCATATTTTAAACTTTTATAAAATCCCAATTTTGATCAATTCTGATACGCTAAAAAGTTGTTTATAAGCTATTTCTAGATGTTAGGCTCTCACAAATCTCTCTTTGCCAGGCGAATTTTCGGTATCTGAAAATTTGGCAATAAATAGAAAGGTTTAATAGTACAATATTTTTGAAAATACAGTAATTGGCTTTATACAAAATTTGATCCACAAAAAAATGAAAAAAAATGACATGGCATTCATTAATGAAGATTGTGACTCGGAAAAAATGTTAATGATGTCTGTTGATCAGTGGCAAAAAAACAGTCTCTAACCTTTATGTCTATTCATGACGGTTCCTGTATATGTGTGACGGTAGATGTAGCAAACAGAACGCTGCATTGTGGCAGGTTACCAAAAAGATGAGTAGCGAAGTTCAAGCCGATGAGAATAGACCACTTGATACAATATTGTTGGTGCTTGATAAATGTGCAATTCTTTTTAAATGTTTGTTTCAACGAGTCATTTTCTTTGTATCAGTGAAAATATTGAATCAGTAAATCAGTTTATTTTACTTTCTGATTATTGATTCTTTAAATTAAAGTTTGATCTCCGTTTGAAAGAAATTTACTGAGATGTATCTGGATATTGTAGACTGTCTTTTTTATAAAGATATTGTCAATAGTTTCGAGAAGGGTCATTAACACTCAAAGATTTTTCCGGACAGTTGAACTCCTTGTCGTTTGTGTTGTAAACACGGCGTTTCGACCAATTCATTCTACGGCCGTGATAAACAGGATTTTCCATTGATAGATACGTTACAACTTATGATTCGGATAATGTCAATTTCTTCCTCTTCCCTTTTTAAGCTTTAATTCCCATACCTTGTCCCTGTTGAGTGTAGGAAGCCACTTTGGGTTGAACTCTACACTTGTCTGACGCGCATTCAGTTGATTTGATGATATGGGCTGCTTCCTTGATCTCCAAATAGAGAATTGCTAACCGATAATGTCTAGTCTTTAGAACAATAAAATGACCAGAGCGATTTATCAGAAAATGGCATGCATTTTCATTCAAAATCGTCATCGTTTCTCATTCAAAAATTTTTGATGTGTTTTTCTCTGATGATATTCGTCAATTACACCGAAACAATCATCCCTTTTGACGCCTCTTTGATTTCTTTTAACCTGGTAAGGTTTTCCGTCCGGCTATAGGTGAGTTCTAAGACTTTGGGTGAGTTCGAAGGAAAATTATTTCTTGCAATTAGATTTGCCTATAAATATGCTCAGTGATCGTACTTCACAGCTTCTATTAGAATTTTTTTTTATAAAGAATAAAAAAATTGAGGTAATTTCTCCCAGTCAATTTCATATATGGTGATATTCTAGGTGAAGCAAACCTACATTTTTAATTCAGCGGAGGGCTATACACGGAGATATAATTAGTGACTAACCTTTTAGCTAATTTTGTGTATCGGTTATCTACCACAAAGCCTCGACTTGGCCATTTCTGTCCATCATCTCTTTTCATTTACACAACGCATACCTCTACCTTTTTTTAAAACTTTTTTTAATTCTTAGCAAAATCCTTCTTTTTTTTTTTTTTGTCTCTCTCCCGTTTTTCTCGACATTAAGCATAGGTATTCTCTCCTTGTTTGAGATTCCTACAAACTTCAATATGAAAATATAACCCTTGTAAAATGTTTGATTATTATCATTATTGTAAGTAAGCTTATTTGGAAGGAGATAGGGAGAGATAGAGAGAGAATGAGAGAGTAAAAGCGAGGGAGGGAGTATTTGTAAGTACATAATTTGATTTTTTTTATTTTTCAATACCCGTTCCCGTTTGAAATTGGCAATTGAAATCAATGCATTTTCAGTGGATGGTTCAATTTGAAATGCAAGTTTATGCCAAATCGATCTCTTAGTTTGTGCCCCGTAGCATTCATGATCGTTTTTTGTTTTTTGTTGTTTTTTGTTTTTTTATATCCAGACTTTTTTGGTGATCACTACCCAAGAAGTAACTTATCAGTTGATCAACCCTTTTTTGAACATTTCAATCGATCATCACTCAAGATGCCTGGAGTAGGCCTTTCTCAAATTTTTTTTTCATCTCTGCTTCCCTCTCACATTCATGCACATTCCTCTCATTAAACAATCAGATTTTCTCTCTTTCACTCTCCTTTTCCTCTCCCTCCCGTTTGCTTTCTTTTTATCTTTTTCTGCTTTCTTTCATAAACTAAACTTCACTCTTTTTGACTTCTCTTGTTTCTTATTTCCCTTTCTTTTTAACATCAAATTTCTCAACATTTTCTCTCTCACTCATACTCATGCTTGTTCCTCATTTTTTACACTGTGCCTCGAATTCGTCCCGTTAGTTCTTTTCATCGTATATATATATATATATATATATATATATATATATATATATATATATATATATATATATATATATATATATATATATATATTCAAGTAAACCTTTCACATTATAAAAAAAAAACTGTTTTAGTCAATTTTACATATAGTCCCAAAGTATCCATGACTGTCATACAAGCCATTTTCAATCTGTTTCAAAATGTTGTCTTATAACTGTTTTGTTTTTTTGTTTGATTGTTGTTGTTTTTCTTCAAGTAGTTAATGTTTATAGCAGGATATCTGTATTCATGAGACAATTGTTGGAAAAATAAATAAATGAATCCTCTCTTTCGATTTACGATCAGTTCATCTTCTCTCTAACCCAACTCTCTCTCTCTCTCTCTCTCTCTCTCTCTCTCTCTCTCTCTCTCTCTCAATTATTTTGCAAAATGAAATCTAAATACTTGAGTCAATAAACAAAATTTCTTGACTAAGTCAGAAAAAGAAAATCCACTCTAACTCCACAATATCTGAATCAGTTTGTTTCATCATTTATTCAGCGTTTTGAATTTTCTAAAAGCGAACAATCCTTTTTAGAGCGATGTTAAGAATTAAAAATGTAACGCTTTAATCCAGAACAGAAAGAGAGGGGGAAAGTAGAAATATACTGAGAGAGACAGAGATAGAAAAAGAGAGAGAGAGAGGGAGAATGGGAAAAGAAGCTGAGGTGGGAAACAGAAGCGGAAAAGAAAAGCAGTTTGTTAATTCACTCTTTCTTTTTTTTTTCTTCTCGTCTTTCTCCCATCCTATCTTTCCTTGTTTTCATCGTACAGAGACAGAAGCGTCCGTTGTGGCCTATCATCAGTTACATTATTTTCGCCATCTTTTTTTCTCCCTCTCATTTATTCCATTCGATTCTTTTTCCACCAAGACGATGGACGATTATTAAAGTAAAGTGACTCTGTCACCAACATAGTCGACATCCTATAATTGTAAAGAAGGCGATGAAAGGCTCGTTGAAACTACAACAACTATTACTACTTCTACCACCACCACTACAACTATTATTATTATTATCATTTGGAATCTCACACCAGTTGCCTGGTGGTAACCGCTGGAGTTTGAGTGACAGCAAGTCTCCTCAAGTCTCCAGCCCTCCTCTCCTAGTACTCATAGGTCGCAGTAATTCTGCGATTTACAGTTCCACACCGGTTGCCCAGTGGTTATCGCTGAAGGCTGTGACAATAAGTCTCCCGAGGTCTTCAGCTAGCGTCTCCTCTCTCTTTTACCTATCATGTCAGGGCTACAATTCGTTGCAGTACTTATATCTCTAGCACCTTCCTCAGTATCCGTTCAGTTCTCAGTAGTGCTGTGGTCTGTAAGGTCTCAATCCTCCCCCTAATCCTGATCTCCTCCAGTCTCACCCTCAGCGTTTTGGGGACAGTTCCTAATGCGCCCACTATGACCGGTACTACCCTAGTTTTCATGTTCCACGTCTTCCTTAACTCTCTTGCTAGGTCCTGGTATTTTTCCCTTTTTTCACTCTCCTTCTTTTTTACTCTATGGTCTGCAGGTACAGCCATGTTTACTATTTGGCAGGCCTTCCTTTTTTTTGTCTACTATTACTAAGTCCGGTCTTCTTGCCTGGATGAGGTGGTCAGATTGGATGTTGAAGTCCCTGAGTAGTTTGTGGTTGTCATTCTCTAAAACTGCATCTGGCTTGTGCTGATACCACTTTTCTACATGGTTGAATCCCATTTGTTTGCTTAGTTCTCAGTGTATCATCGTTGCTACTCTATCGTGTCTATGCTTATACTCCGTCTGGGCGAGCTGGCTACATTCACTAGTTATGTGGTTTACTGTATCATCTCTTTCACCGCACATGCGGCATTTGCTGTTTGTCTGTGTTCTGTCGATTTTTGTTTTTATGTAGTTTGTCCTTATGCTTTTGTTTTGGGCTGCCATGATGAGCGATTCTGTTTCTCTCTTAAGGTTCCCTTTTCGTAACCACGTCCATGATTTCTCGTCTGCTACATTTTGTATCCGTCTTTTAAACTCGCCGTACAATTTTTTCCCTTCCCATCTCTCTTTTCTTGTTTGCTGTACTGTTCCATTGTTTTCTACTTTATTGTTTGTTGCACTATCTCTTGCGCTCTTTAAGATTTCTTCACTATTTGTTTGCACATACCTTTTTATAACTACTTTAGCTCTCTGGACACAGTCTTCTATGCTGATGAGCCCCCTGCTACCTTCTTTTCTCTTAACGTATAGTCTATCTGTATCATCTCTAGGGTGTAAGGCTTTATGCATTGTCATAAGTTTCCTTGTTCGCCTATCCATTGATTGGAGTTCTTCCTTTGTCCATCCTAGGAATGGTCCTGTATACCTAACTACTGACACAGCCCAGGTGTTCATTCCTTTTATTAGATTTCTGCTGTTTAATTTGGTCTCTAATATTTTCCTTATCCTTCTAAGGTATTCTCTCTTAATTTTTCCTTCATCTCTTCCCGTTTTATCGTGTCACATTCAAGGACGCCTAGGTATTTGTATCGGTCTTGTACGGTCAATGCCCTAATCTTGCTGTTGTCCGGGAGTTCAATTCCTTCAGTCATTGTAAGCTTTCCTTTGTGCATAACCATAATTGCGCATTTTCCTATTCCAAACTCCATTCCGATGTCCTCACTATATTCCTTTACTTCGTTGAACAGAGTCTCAAGCTCTCCCCTGTTTATTGCGAACAATTTTATATCGTCCGTGTACATTAGGTGGTTGACCTTTCCTTTTGTTTTAGAGAAATGGTATCCTTTGCTGTTCTTCAGGATTCTGTTGAGCGGTATCATTGTTAGAACAAATAATAGTGGGGACAACGAGTCTCCTTGGAAGATTCCCCTTTTTATCCCTGCCTCTGCTAGTTTGTCCCCTGCGACTGTCAAGTCTACTTTCCAGTTTTTCATCGAATTACCAATGAATTTAACCACCGGTTCGCTAATTTTGAACATTCTAAGGCATTCGAGTATCCAGCTATGTGGAATCATACCGTACGCTTCTTTTGTAATCTATCCATTCCATTACGATATTCTTTCTCCTTTTCTTCACTTCTCTTAAGATCATCTGGTCTATGTAGAGTAAATCATTTGCCCCTTTGGATCCTATCCTACATCCTTTCTGTTCTTCTGGTCATAGTCCCCTTCTTTCCATTGACATGTATATTCTCTCTGCTATTTGCCCGGTCAGGATTTTCATCATAAGTTGTAGGCACATATTATTATCATTATCATTATTATTATTATCATTATTATTATTATTATTATTATTTGGAATCTCACACCATTGGCCTGATGGTAACCACTGGAGTTTGAGTGACAGCAAGTCTCCTCAAGTCTCCAGCCCTCCTCCCCCAGTACTCATAGGTCGCAGTAATTCTACGATTTACAGTTTCACACTGGTTGCCCAGTGGTTATCGCTGAAGGCTGAGTGACAATAAGTCTCCTCAGGTCTTCAGCTAACGTCTCCCCTCTCTTTCGCATATCATGACAGAGCTACAATTCGTTGCAGTACTTATATCTCTAGCACCTTCCTCAGTATCCGTTCAGTTCCAAGTGGTGCTGTGATCTGTACGGTCTCAATCCTCCCCCTAATCCTGATCTCCTCCAGTCTCACCCTCAGCGTTTTGAGGACAGTTCCTAGTGCGCCCACAATGACCGGTACTACCCTGGTTTTCATGTTCCACATTTTCCTTAACTCCCTTGCTAGGTCCTGGTATTTTTCCCTTTTTTCACTCTCCTTTTTTACTCTATGGTCTGCAGGTACAGCAACGTCTACTGTTAGGCGAGCCTTCCCTTTTTTGTCTACTATTACTAAGTCCGGTCTTCTTGCCTGGATGAGGTGGTCAGTTTGGATGTCAAAGTCCCACAGTAGTTTGTGGTTTTCATTCTCTAAAACTGCATCTGGCTTGTGCTGATACCACTTTTCCCCATGGTTGAATCCCATTTGTTTGCTTAGTTCCCAGTGTATCATCGTTGCTACTCTATCGTGTCTATGCTTATACTCCGTCTGGGCGAGCTGGCTACATTCACTAGTTATGTGGTTTACTGTCTCATCTCTTTTACCGCACATGCGGCATTTGCTGTTTGTCTGTGTTCTGTCGATTTTTGTTTTTATGTAGTTTGTCCTTATGCTTTTGTTTTGGGCTGCCATGATGAGCGATTCTGTTTCTCTCTTAAGGTTCCCTTTTCGTAACCACGTCCATGATTTCTCGTCTGCTATATCTTTTATCCGTCTTTTAAACTCGCCGTACAATTTTTTCCCTTCCCATCTCTCTTTTCTTGCTTGCTGTACTGTTCTATTGTTTTCTACTTTATTGTTTGTTGCACTATCTCTCGTGTATTATTATTATTATTATTATTATCATTATTATTATTATTATTCATGCGTCTGTATTTTCACACCAGATATCTGGTGGGTATCACTGGAGACTGAGCGACAACAAGTCCCTAGCCCTCCTCCCAGCGTCCTCACAAATTACTGCTGCAATGTGGTATGTTCTGTACCAAAATGCCCCACTCCTTACACATACTATGTTCTTCCTTGCTGATTGGCTATTGCTGGCGACTGGGGGTCATTAGTCTCTTATTTCCAACACATTCCTCGGTATTCTTGCAGATTTCAGTTGTGTTGTGGTCGGCATCATCTCAATCCTTACTCTTATCTCCAAATCCACTAATCTTGACATCAACGTCTTCAGCGATGTTACAAGTGCGCTAACTATTATTGGCACAACCCATGCCTTCATGTTACACATCTTTATTAGCTCCCGGGCCAAATCCTGGTAATTTTCCAATTGTTCTCTCTCTGTTGTATACATTCTATGATCTGCATACACAGACACGTCTATGATTACACCGGTTCTCTTTTCCTTGTGTACAAATACGAGATCTGATCTTCTTGTCTGGAAGGGATGGTCGGTTTGGATGTCGAAGTCTCAGAGTAACTTCAGTCTGCAATATTTTCTATCCATCTTTTCTGTTCCTTGTTTTCATCAGCACCTCGTTTGCTAACTTTTTATTGTTTGCTTTGCTGCTCTGTATATTCAATGTATGCTTGTGCATGATTTTATTATCCCGTTCCGGCCATTCGCCTTCTATGCTGATGATCCTCTCTGTGTCATCTCTGAGGGCGTAGCGCCTTGTGCATCGTCATAAGTTTTCCAGTCCGCTGGTCTATTGATTGGAGGTCATCCTTTGTCCATCCAAAAATGATCCTCTTAATCTTACTATCGCCAATACCAATGTGTTCATTCCTTTTATCAAATTTTGCTATTTAGTGTCGTCTTCAATTTCTTTTTATTCTTCTGGGGTATTCCTTTCTGATTTTCTCTTTCATTTTTCCTGTTTTATGTGGTCACGTTCGAGAACACCCAGGTATTGATATCGGCCCCTGTGTTGTCGATGCTCTAATTTTTGTTGTCCAGTAAGTTGATTCCTTCTACTCTTCCCTGTGCATTGCCATTAGTGCGCATTCCTCTATTCCGAAGTCCATCCCAATATCATAGCTGTATTCTTTAACTTGGTTTAAAAACGTTTGAGCCTTTCCCTGTTTTTTTATTCTTTTTTTTTTTCTCAAATAGCTTCTTGTCACCCATGTCCATGGAATGATTGACCTTTCCCTTTGTTTTGGAGAATTGATATCCTTTGCTGTTTTTCTGTTCAGTAGCATCATGATTAGTGTAAATAGTAATGAGGACAAAGAGTCTCCTTAAAAAGTTCCCTTTCCATACATACCTTTGCTAACTTTTCTCCTGCAGTTGTCAAGTCTACTTCCCGGTTTTTCAAAGAGTTGGCTATAAATAATCTTAGATATCCTGAGGCATTCGAGTATCCAGCTGTGTAGGAGGATGCTGCATGCTCCCCCTTCTAATCAATGCATCCCATTGCAACAATGTTTTTCTTTTCCTTACTACTTTCAGAATCATCTGGTCAATGTACAGCAAGTCCTTCAGTCCTTTGTTTCCTTTTTGTCAACCTTTCTGTTCTTCTCGTAAGAATCCCCTTTTCTCAATGGAAATATTTATTTTTCTCTGCTATCCGTCTAGTCATAATTTTCCACTTTTCTAGTAGGTATTTGATATGTCTTTAGTTGCTTGTCCGAATTCTGTTTTCATTGTCCTTTTGAATGAAGGTTGTTCTGCCTCGGGTTATCCAATCTCAGACTTCACCTCTATCTAGGCAGCTTTCAAGTTGGTGGCTCAGTCCGTCATGCAATGTGGTTAATTTCCTGTGGATTCCGAAGGTTCCTAGAGCTTGCCAAGTGGTTATTTTTCGAAAATTGTTTTTGATGTAGTTATATTCAATTCTATTTTCTCTCAATATTGTGTCTTAAAGTTCTTTTAAATCATTATCTAACCCATCTAGTGATTCGTTGTGGCTCTTTTGACACCCTCATTTATCGTTCTAGAAATCCTTTGTGTCTGTGGTGGTCGATTTTCAGTTCTGTCTTCTTCCTCCATATAAGTCTTTGTAAAAAGTTCTTCCGTTGTTTTGGAAAGTGTGGTCCTGTGTGTATTAGGTAACCCTTTACCTACTTCTGAGGTTGTTGACTTCAGTAATGTCATTAGTCCCAATATGCTGCAAAAGCCGATTGACATGTTCAGTTGAATCTCTTACTTTTCTAATCCTTGCTCCCAAGGGATGGCAATGGATTCTTCTATTCTTGCATCGATTCTCCTCTGGTCTGTACCCGGCCCTTTTTTCTTCCGTTGGGGTGTCGATTTACTCCGAGTCGGGCCTTTTGTTCAAGTTTATCTCTACTTCGTTGATCATCATGTTAGTTGTGTGGAGGTATTACGCTGAGAGAAAGTCTTTCTTTTTTTTCAATTCTTCCGTTTTTTCTACATTTCCATCTCTGATAGTCAGTTCAGAAAACACTCTTTTGAGTCCAAGGATTTTTTGGAGTAGAATCTTCTCTCAAGTGGTTGACTTGCAGATAATCCTTTGTTTTTGAATTATTAATTATCAAAACATGTACATAATACAAATTGAAAGCAGAATAAATCGGGATAAGAAATAAGATAGAAAGTTTGGGTACTTGGGAGGGGTCAGTTCACTCGATTCGTTTGTTCCTGTTCAGGCCTTTGGCCGTAAATGTCCTTTGTCAATCGGGTGTAATGGTGATGAATGGGTGTTTTTTTTTGTTTTGTTTTTTTTTGTTTTTTTGTTAGTTTGATTTTTCATCATCAGAAAAATCATTATCTGAAACGCCCGTCTCGTTGGTTGCATGAAGACGTTTTCGGTCCATTGTCTAAAATCGGGTGTGATTGATTTTTTGTTTGCACCGTTGTTAGCTGTAACTGGTATCAGAATTGTCGTTATTGTTTTGAGGGTGGATTTTTGTAGGGCAAAAAGTATCTTTGTCGAAACACTCAGTTGTATTAACTGCTATTTGCATTTTGTATTCGTTGGAAACCAGGGGCAGTCACTCGTGTCAAAGTTCTAAGAAAAATGGTAACAGGGGATGAAGGTCAATGTCTTCTTGGGCCGATGTGGTGCAAGGGAGGCATCTTTTGAATACTTTTATCGGCCCAACCCAACTTCTTTTTTTTTTTTTAATCATTATTTATCTTTAATATAAGATTGTTATTGAAGCTCAGGGGCACCCTTATGGTAAATAACTCCACACTCGGTCAACTAAGAAAGTTGTCTGAATCAACCATTTGTGCTGACTCCTTTGTGTGTTTAACCTTCCTAAAAAATATACACCCATTCATCACCTGAAGACGGTCGTAGGATACAACAGCCAAAACGTTATGTTCAATGAATTAAGACAAAAGTTCGCAAAAAACTTTACATAATGATTTTCCCTCGTCTAAAAATTTCAGACTGAAACTGTATGAGAATTGCTTTTTTTTACTTTTGTTTTTATTCAGAAGAAAATGTCAATTTTGAAGAAGACAATTCGTTAGATTTTGGGGTTGTGGGATTCTATTTGCGTTCAAACTATTATGGTGACCTCAACCCTCACTTTTCTGCTGTTATACAGACTTAAAATATCTGTTACAGCTGATGTGAAATAGATTTGTAGCGCCCCCTATCCTTTCAGTTAGGGATTAAATACAAAACTCTTCTTTTAGCTAGATATCCAAAACGTCACTTCCTCTGACGAACTCTATAAAACCCCCTGGACGCCATTGATCCAATGCTCACTAGCGCTAGCAAACCGGAGGAAGAATGGTCAAGATCGGATCAGCCGAGAGGTCGACGAAATGCTAACGATCTTAAGGAGAAGGAAAGAGAGAGGAAGAGTAGCCGGTTGCAAAGGGCCAGAGGCATGGCCAGCTAAGGGTCCTGGTGCAAATGAGCATTGGACCATGTGCGTTCAGGGGTTTTATAAGGGTCGTCGGAGGTAGTGACGTTTTCGATATTTTCACATTCAGGGATAAAAAAAATGAGGACATTGTTGTTTTGTTTTTGTTTTTAAGGGAAAAAATGCGCCAACATTCCACTCCTGAAAGAGAAAACCATGTACCCCTCACTTTTGATCTGTAAAGAGAAAAACATTTGAACCTCATTTTAGATACTCGAAGACGAAAAAAATGTTTTGATCCGTAAAAAGCAAAAAAAAATATTTTCTCTCCGTTTTGCCCTTTAAAGGGGGAAAAAATGTTCCCCTCACTTTTGATCGAAACTTTTTGGGAGGTAATCAGAACATGTAACCAGGTAACGAAAAGACCGACAGTTCCCGAAATATGGTTAGTACAAAATGTTCTCTGATGATATCATAAATGTTTGACGACATGAATACCTTGTTTTTTGTCTCCATTTTCATCCCACCTTCCCTACCTTTCGTTCTTTATTATGACAATGGATAAATCCGTTATCACGTTACCTACATAGTCGATAGCCTATTAATCAGTCGGGGATTACTGGAATGACTTATGCATTTTCATAATTCATAAGATTTGCTCTAGATGCATTAAGAACGGTATGTCAGATGTCA